>OX382273.1:17288644-18533248 GCA_947507595.1 Pyralis farinalis
AGGAGCTACTGCGTTAACAGCAGAGGTGGTATTGCATGAGTGATATTTAATGTATCGCAAGTATTTATAGTCTACGATAACCGCTTTATATTAGCTGGGCCGTATGCTTGTATGCTTCCCGACGTTGTAAAACAAAATCGAACTGCTAATTTATTAGGCCTCACTCTTTTAGAAATAACAATAATCCTCTACAAATAGTAAATTTCCTAAACCGAGTGTCGATGAATTATTTTAAAAACAAGATAGAGAAAAGATTTGATTATTTGCTAGCGATTAGAATCGGTTGTGTAGATAGACATGCTTCTCTTACGTCTTAAAGAGAACACGCCAATAGTTTTCGAAAATGTTCCCAGGTGAGTGATAAAATGATAATCAGCAGTTTCCTCGAAACATTTGCATTATTTGAAAATATTTATTAGATACAGTGACGGTTATGTAACAAGCTTTGAGCGTAGTTTTGAATGCAATCTCAAAGATTTAAGTTTTATAATTATTATTTTTTACCTGCTATTGTACGAAACGATTACAAAGATTTATTTTAATGTTATGGGGTCAAGAATTTGAACAACGATTGTATTGTTGACGAGCTCGGTGGCTCAGTCGTAAAAGACGCGACTTTGACACCAACGCTCGTGGGTTCGATTCCCACACAAGACAAACATTTGTGTGCATGAACATGTCTGTTTGTCTTGGTCTGGGTATTTTCTATGTATAATAAGTATGTATTTACAAAAAAAAATGTATTTACGTATGTTTATCAGTTGTCTAGTACCCATAACACAAGCTTCGCTTACTTTGGGGCTAGGTGGCGCTGTGTAATTTGTCCGACAATATTTATTATTATTATTATTTATTATTATATTATTGTTGCTACTACATACAAATTAATACTGTATTGTTCTTTTAATACTTTTAATTGTACCCTACATTATTAGTATTTAAGATGAAAGTGAGTACCTTACACAAACTTAAAGAGGTTTTTAAGGTACAATAAAATGTAATTTGTAAGTTTATATGTTATAATTGATAAATCTATCTATCTATAACTACACGCCAAATCCCTTGCGGGGTAGGCAGAGAGAACCGAGCGCCACGTGACTCGATCCTCGCATATCTCACTCGCTTCTTTAACATTCATTGCTCTTCTCATGCACGCTCGCCGGTTTCTAGGGCTCCTGACATCACCTTCTGATAGAACACGACCAATTTGGTCATGGTAGGTCCTTCCACTTTTGCATTGTATATCTGCTTCGTCATTCTTTCATCTTGCATTCTTTCTACATGTCCGAACCAACGGAGCACGCCTCTTCTTATTTTAACACCGACGCTCTCTTTCAGACCAAGTCTGTTTCTAACATCATCATTGCGAATACGGTCTTCAAACCTTACGCCACAAATTTTGCGCAGCACTCGCATTTCGACCGCGTTTATAATTATATATAATAAATTATAATTGATAAATAATAAACAAAAAGATAAATTATTATTTGTTTTCTTAGTCACAACTCTATAAAGAACAAAATCGCTTTCATTGCAACTACAGGTTAAAAACATGTCCTTGACCATGATTAACGGTTCGCTAAAGTACTTATGTAATGTCTTATGTAATGTAATGTATATACGTCGTACATACACGACATACATACATTACATACGACGCGTTAATGAGTCCCTCTGCCTCAAAATTGTGGTCGCAGAATCTGTATGCGAGGTCCAAATCCCCGCCTTTAAAACGGATTATTCTTCATTGTGTTTGTAATTGCCACGTTTGGTTGAGATAACGCGGTTAACCGAGATTTAGCACTTAATTGACATTTCAACCGACATTATGAAAATTGTATCTGAAAATTGTATTGGATTACCAAGTCCGATAACGGATTTACATAAACACATTGGCAGGCAACATAAATGGGTATTTTTTTCTCGGATTTCGTCGAGTTCGAGTAGAAAATACGGTTCGAATAAACTTTATTAAAATTTAGAGGTAAGTCAATTTTAACTTTTGGCTCTTATACAATTTTCTACTTTTGATGATAACAAGATATATGTTTCTTCTGTCTATTTATATCTTTATGCCAGGTTTTTTGCTAGGGAGAGAGAATCGAACGTCATTAGATCCTTTCACCACTAACACCTTTAACAATCATAGGTTTTCATGCAAGCTCGGTTAATTAAAGTTTTGTTTGTTTTTATTTCAACTAAGCATAGTGGCTCCGCTTCGCCTGCTGGTAAGTAAAAGATGAGCCCAAATCGCAGCGGCAACTGACAAAAGGTGCTTGTTAACGTTTCGCTTGAAGGATTCCATATTGAAGGAAGGAGGTAACAGATGTACTGTTTTTCTTCATAGGTTTCTTTATTCTTTATCACACAATTACGAATATAGTAGAACATATAAAGCGAGTCAAAGTATCGTTTTAAACTTAAAGGTCCTAAACCATCACTGTGTAAGCCCAAGTTCGTGTTCCCGCTAGACTGTAGCAAAAATAATCCAACTTCAAATTTTTATGCTAAGCTGAATGATAATATATTTATTTTAATTATAATACTATATATATATTTCCGCAGGTCAGCTTGTGGCGAGCTATTGGTGCGTAACGACACCACGGGCACCCGATTACTCCAGAGAGTCGATCAGGGCCTTCGTCTCCGGTGTGTCTTCGTCGGTCGGAGTGAAAAGTTAAGAAGGCCCGCAGGACTCTCAGCTCCGTCCAGAGAGGAGTCGACAGAGCATGCTGCTCTATCTGGTGATATACTCCAGGGTTACGAGTATTTTACCAATATGATCTGTCGACCCTATCCAATGCTTTCTCAACGTACATAGCTAGCTGACCTTTTGATCCATGGCCAGATGCTTCTCCACGATGTTGCGGAGTGAAACAATTTGATCCGTATATCCCCTGCCGCTTCGAAATCCACCCTGTGGTTCCTAATTCATGCAGCAGCATTCCATCGGATTTTACCCTCATTCTCCTTTCAATAAAATTTAGCTGCTAAGCTGATCAAACTGATGCCCCTACAGTTTTTTTTTAATCTTGTACCCCTGCCGTGGGCAAGGCTGTTAATATTACAATATTATTTTTAAACTAATCACATTCATTCATCATATTTTCTTTCATACCACAATCCATTCTTTCATTCATCATCTTTCAGGTTTTTGCCCATTTTTGAACGGCGGTGAAACTACAGCTGTTTCCAAATTTCCCTCCCCATACTGCGTCAGTCCAGCCACGGGCGACAGCAAGCTTCACAGCTTCACCTAGCCACTGCGATCCCATCCCATTCTGCATTGATGCCCCTATAGTTGGGCACGATGACTGCGCGTCTCCAATCGGTTAGGACCCTTCCGGTTCTCCAACATAATTTGCTCGAAAACTAGAAGGTGTCCCTGACGTAGGAGCCAACTACGAGTAGTTTGATCATCTCAGCAGTAACGACATCGATTCCTAAGTTATAAGTAGAATATTTTTATATATTAATATTGTACGAAAAATATAACTATAAGCAATGGAATATCGTAGTGCTATTATATATTTAGTGATACATTATTATGTTATTATATTCTCGTATTACGAATATATTAACATAAAATATACAATAGCACTATATGATATAGCAAAATGTGTTAATTTTTCGTAGGTATACCTAAACCTTATTGTTCAGACAGATTGGTGACCGTTATAGTGGTACAATTTCTCTACATTCCTCAAATACGTAGCTGGCCCGGAACGTTTCCTTTTGTACGAATTTTCTTTTGTTAACCCTTTTCAGTGTGTCACTTGTCTGTTTGTAACAAACATGTTACTAACGCTAAGAATATACGTTATATTCGAAGTTGTTTAATAAGTTTTCAGTTTGTATCATACCTTCACAACAATTTGTGCATGTGCGTATTCAAGAAAACCTCAAACGGCAAAAGCTGACTGGCAATCTCGCTCATCCGCAGAAACACAAAAACCACCCAAAGAATTGTTATTTATGTATATTAATTAAGGCAACGGTCTTCTGTGAGGTGGAGATACTTCCCCAGCAGGGCGTCTTAGATGTGCCCTACCTCTCTTAATTTTATTTGTTGTTGAGTTAGCCGTAGCCGTGAGGCTATATACATACAAAGCCGATCCGATGAGATAGCGAGTTTGGTCTATTGCGATCTTATGCTGTCCGACTTGATGTTACAACTGCTGAAACTATTCGGCTAATAAAGAAACATCATTGTTATGCAAGTTACATTTTATAAAATTCTATAATGTAAGTAAAATTACAATTTATTGCCTTAGTTCTCTTTAATTAGGTATAGTATTAGTTTAAATATATTCTATATGGAATATTGATAGTTTTTTAATTAAATTTGAAGTACATTTGTGTTTTCTTCGGTATATAATACTCTCCAACCTCTTTTCTCCATCGTACATTTTCACCTCGTTTATTTAATGACTTAGTAATTAAATTTAAAACTGAAACGAGGTAATGAGATTAACGCAGTACCCTTAAAAAGTACGGGCCCAAGCGCGCTTGATAAGTATTTATTGTATCCAATTCTGTTACAAATTGTCTGAGACAATGCTAATATATCTAAAGACACGTCGAAAATACTGGTAGCGAAGAGGCTTATTTTATCAATTAACGATAAAGTATATGAGACCATACGCAATTTGTAGTTCGATAATTCAGAGTTTCAAAGCAGCCTAAATGGAATGCCGTATCTTATATCTTATCTATCTTATGTATAATATGACAATGAATGCGATGAATATTGAGTATATTATGTAGTAAATATCATGTATTTTAAATAATATGTTATTATTGTAATTTGATTGAATATGATACGTAAAATCTTGAAAGATAAACAAGCCTCTGTCAAATTACGGTATAATGAAATAACATGAAATGAGAATAAGGTTGGTTCAATATCCAGGAATGTTGATACAGTATTACATCGAATATATGTATCATTTTATTCGATGTAATCCTTCAGGTAGTTTGTTTATGTAAATGATCCTACGGTCCAGCAATATGTTATCAAAGTAGAGAAACCTTCGCAGTGATGTCTAAGATATTTGAATGTGCCCTAATAATTTGCCTACACCGAGTCTGTTCATTTTTGCGCAGATGGTAAATGCGAATACAGTTTCTGTTTACAGTTTACCCGTTCGGCCATACAATAATCTCTCTATAGATATTATTGTACGGCCTAAAGACTATTCTTTACATTATTTTTGAAGTCAATTTATGATCACAAAATAACATAGAGGTTTTGTTGTCATAGCATTATACATATATTAGGCTACCTCTCTCGTGATTCCTGACATACAACAATGTGAAATAATATACGAATTATAATTAAAATCCCATTAAAATAAAAGAGAAAAAAGAAAAAGAACATCGTTAATCGTTAAAAAATTCGTTCAAATTATAGAATGTATTAAAACTTTTTTTAAAATAAAAATGAAAAACAAACAATTTGTTCACTAGCAATGTACATAATTAAATGCGCGAGTGAATTACTAAAAACATGAGATTATTATTTATTTTAGAGAGTGCCTGTTTCTTACAACAAAGTTTGTGCATTACATTAGTTTGTGATAAGCTCGGTAGCGCAGTGGTGAAACGCGTTTACGTTACTTTGATTGACGCCATTTGTTGTTCGATTCCCACACAGGACAAACATTTGTGTGCATGTCTGGGTATTTTAAGAGAGGTAGGGCGTATCAAATCAGCTCGTCTGTGGAAGTACCTCCACTTCATAAAAAACCGCAGTCAAATAACAACTCCCTAGAGAGTTGGGGAGGGTTAGGGAGGGACAGTTTATGTAGGCATAACACTCAATTAATCTGGAATCGTGTTTATTGTTTTTAGAGAAATGCGTTGTGAATTTCTAAAAGAAAAATGCCAAAATATTTTGTTTTAAAATTTAAAAAAAAAGGCCAACTTCGATTCATGCTATTATGAAAAAACATTTTTTTTTCTATAGTTAGAAACAAGTTAATCTTCGACAACAAGTGTTAAAATCAGAATTGTCGAATTGATTGTTGTTTTTTTTGCAAATTATAGAGTGCTCGTATCACATGTATTGACTGATAACTTGTTCAACGATTCTATGTAATATTTCGTATGCTCCGGAGCACACTATTAATTTAGAAACATTTAGGAATCGTACTCACGAAACACACAATTGTGTGTAGCACAATGTATCACTATATGAATGGTATCACGTGCAAGTTACTGCCCATATGACCAGTCCGTGCAGTTAATATCCTATATAACAATAGAATATATAGAATAGTTTTATTGGCCAGTTAGCGGTAGTTACATAAACTCTAACTCAAATGATTTTATTATGGCATATATATGTATATGACTATTCTGGCTATGAATACTGTTTTTGTTAATTATTACTTTTTAAAAATGTATCACGTACTTTCCAGCAGGAGTCTGCCACCTTGTCACTAGGCATGCTCTACTCAAGCCTGGCTCGAAACAAACGTTCCCGACTTTATAAGAACTAGACTGGCCCTCGGCTAGCCCAGATATAAACTCCTTAGACTACAAATTATGGTCAGTACATAGAGGACATGGTCTGTTCGAAACGACATGTCGACATTGTGTCTCTTAAGAAATCTCTGGAACAAACTATGGCTATTCCCATAGAAACAGTGCGTAGATCCATAGATTCGTAGCCAGACAGATTAAAGGCCTGTATCAAAGCCAAAGGTGGCCATTTCGAATAGAATATTTTTTTTATACGAGTACATGTGTTTTATTAAGATATTTACATATATGTTTTATTAAGATTACTTTACTTCATAAAATAATAAATGCAAATTCATATATAATATTTGTGTATTAATGCAAACTGCTAATTATAATGTAAAGAGAAAGACTCCAGTATATGCATGTTCCTGCATTTGCCTAAGGTTTTTGATGTGATGCTATGTGACAAGCTCTCGTGAGCAACTTATGCTACTGGTGGACAGACTAATGTAGATAATCGACATACTAATGTATAGAAGTCGATATGCCGATGGACGATTTCCTTGGGGACATAAATTAGGTAGATATGCTGGATACTGATTCGTCGCCTATTGAATATTTCATTATTTATTTATAAGGTCTTATAAAAGCTGGTCTAGTCAGTAACACCGTTCCTATATGAAATCTATATGTTTGTCTGTGTGTGCGTGTGTCTGTCGCTTTTTTTCGAATATTCGAATTTTGACTTCAGATTCGGATTCAGCATAAAAAAGTAGAATAGGAATGTTCAGGAACACCATTCCTATCTCTTAAGGAACATGGCCAAATGGCCGACAAACAAAAAAAAAATATTGTTATATAATTGACGAGCCAGGTGTTCCTCTGGCAATGCAAGCTTGCGCATTCTCAACTGGTTACTAAGTATTGAATTTATTAACTCGTAAGACAATATACATGTCACTAAATATACAATAAAACTAAAACTAAATTACATCTAAAATTTAATAAATCTAAAATAAATATTTGAATCCAACCACTTAGAATTTTGCTTCTAAACACTTTTTTTACTATGCGCACTCTGTCACTTATATGGGACCACCTCTGAAGTATGACTTACCAAATATAAAAAGAATCATCAAAATCAATTCATAATTGGCGGAATGATCGCGTAACAAATATACAATACAGTCGAATTGAGAACCTTTTTAGAAATCGTATCAAAATAGCAGTACACTGAAATACAGACACTGCAACGAGGTACCTGGCTTTCATTTATTTTGCCGCACAAATAAAAGTTAACCCAGAGTTTATGGGCTCGTTTGTAGCTTATGAAATTGTTTCAAAGGCACGTCGTCGCACTGCTCTCTGCCACACAATTCACAGCACTTTTGAGTACGTCCATAATGGACTTTGCATTCTGATAAAAAGCGTTATTGCGTTAGTTTATTATGTGTGTCGTGAAGTCATATCAGTCGAATCCTTGGTTATTTATCTTGGTCCTTTATAAAATAATTAATAAAAAAGTAATTATTACAACTTACACCATTATATTCATAGCCTCATCTGTATGTTGATCTCAGGAGAGACTTACGGCCTCCCTTTGTATGCTCTACCTATTGTACAGCTAAGTATACGTCAACCTTTACACTTTGACCTTTGTACCGTTCTTATGTCGTACGTCGTAAGAGTTCCCTTTGCATTTCAAATGACAACCATGATCTGCTCTTAGCTGTACAATGGGCTGTATTCCATATTTCTTTATTATACAACGTCGTTAGGCATACAAGCATAGGACCTACTTAATGGAAAGGGGTTATCGTGGTCTACAAACGCTTGCAATTTATTATACCGATGCTACCGTCACTGCTGACACAGCAACTCTTTAGGAAATTACTGATAACCTATTCACTCGCGTGAACATAACAGCCCTCCAGGGAGTTTTCTGTGAAGTAGAGGTATTTTCTAAGTCGAGCTGTTTTGATGCGTGTTCCTTCACTTAAAATATTTTTGGCAGAGCTGCGATAGCCAGCGGAGCCACATTACCCTCAAAATTGTCGTTTAGGGTAGACTGATGTCATCCAGCTAGCGTTTAGACGGTAATAGTGAGAAACTCCAAAATCGACACAGTAATAGCTAACATATTGTAGTTTTGTATCCTTTAATTTGAAATTTAAATGTTCGTTGGTGAGGAAGAACGGTCCAAAATCGTTCCAATTAGAACAAAAAACATATGGGAAAACGTATGGCCGGCCACTCTGCAGTGCAGAGTCTGCACTGCACTCCCATCAACAGAAAAAGTAACAGCACTCGTCGCTAGATGTCGTACAGGGTTCCATATATTTTAAAAAAAATTAAAAATAAAATATTTAAATATTTTTTAAATTTAAAAAATATCAGCTCTGCCTACACAGCTTGCTGTTATTTACTAGTAGATTCATAATATGCCATAACATTGAGTTGAGTCTACAGAACAAATTATCAGTTGTTTGCATGTGACAGTGATGTACTACCTACAGTAGACGTGTCATGTTATTATTCATTCTCACGCACGTTGAATTATGTACGTATTTAATCCAAAAATGAAATAATAATTGCTACCTACTCTCCTCTAACTCTCTTAAAAACACCCACACTATACCAGACAAATAGACATGTTCGTGCACGAATCTTTGTCCTGTGTGGAAATCGAACCCATGAACGTTGGTGTTAAAGTAGGAAACAACTAATCCATCACCAAGCCCTCATACTAGAAACACAATGGTCACGTGCTGGGTGGTTTCAGAAGGGTTTATTCTTCCATACACCGTTAGATGGTGGAATTAACTTCCTGCTGAGGTTTCCTCGAGTGAGTACACCACGAAAATGTTCTAAAAAGTAAGGTTTTTTTACTGGATCTCTAACGCATTCCAGTGTAATAAATGTTCATTCGCTCCAGTAACTGCTTACTATCAGGTACACCACACGATTATTTGTCATCTTAGTGGTTTGAAAACTCTCTGTTCATTTCAAGCGAAAGTTGAATCAAATGGCTTATTTTCGAATAATAATCCAATTAATACATTCAATTAGTAAAACTAATCCTTTTTGGGATGTTCAAAATTGATATACTAACTATTTTTATAGTACTAAGGTGACAAACAAGCTTATGGCTTGCCTGATGGTAAGCAGCACCGCAACCTATGGATATTTCTAAGACTAGAGGTGTCACTCATGAGTTACCGATCATAGAGTCACACCTTTCTTAAACCGCATGCCTTGGGAAAACATCGGCTGGGATTTCATTCCATATTTTGATAGTTCTCAGAACAAAACTTCTCGGGAATTGCACGTATATTTTGTCTGATGATAAAACAAGGTTCTTCTTAGTATTGTCTTAGGTTTTCGCGATTGTTACACATTGAAATTAAACTATTTTTAACGGAAGTATCGCGTGTTTTATTTATTTTGTTGAAACCTGACGTTTCGAACGCTTTGCAGCGTCCGTGGTCGCAAAACCAAGTGCGCAAGATTAATAACATCGTTAAATTTCTTAAAACGGTGTCGTGACAATAACATCATTCCAGTTTGTGTAAAAATTTCACCGAAAAAGGACATTCCTGGAAGCGCCGGCATTCTCCGTCAAGCAAGTAGAAAATTATTATGTCGAAACATCCGCATACATCGTTTCGATTTACATAAAATCACCGAAACCATCGAAATTCAGACCAATGAAATACAGGTGACATTATCAGAAGATGACTTTCAAAAATGCATGGTCATTGTGAACAAACGGGCCGCTTCAAAATACAGCGAGTATAAAAATAGACAAGTAAAGAAGTTTAATAAGTTATCTATGGTAAACTCGAGACGCGACAAATCCAATGCTAAAAATGAAACGTCAAACTCACAAACGTCAATATCATCAGTTGTCAACCTGTCAACACAAACTATAGAATCCGCGGCCCTTCAGGCACTTGATAAAGGTTTAAATTTCGCACTTGCACCTAAGAAAGTACCGTTTGAACAAATTATCTGCGAAGTCGAGTACTGTCTGTGGAAAAATAATATGAAAAAGGAAAATTTGGAAGCGATACGTCAAGACGTCTCTGCAGTCTTGCGTCAAAGCCGTCCGCCTAAACCGAATGTTCCTATGGACGAAATACTTGCTCTCAACAACCTACGCAAGAACCCAGACCTTACAATTCTTCGTGCAGATAAAGGAAACGCAACAGTAATCATGGACACGTCCGAATATATCAGTAAAATTCAACAACTTTTGTCGGATGATGCTACTTATAAAAAGGTAAACAAAGACCCCACCGCAAAAATTCTTACTAAAACTAAAGAATTAATAAGGAAACACTCCGAAAAACTGAATCTAGACGTAAACATGCTTGTACCTTCTTGCGTTAAACCACCAAAACTGTATGGATTACCGAAAATACATAAAAACAGCATTCCTTTACGACCCATAGTTAGCCAGATTGACACACCAACCTACAAACTGGCTCGACATCTATCGAAGGTACTCTCACAACTTCGTGGACATACAAGTGCATATGTTAAGGATTCCTACCATTTCATTAGCCAAATAAAAGACCTAAAATTGACTAGTGATGAAACTATGGTCAGTTTTGATGTACAGTCACTATTCACCTGCCTACCTGTACAAGACTGCATAGAAACTGTGAAGAGGAAGCTGCGTGAAAATGACATGCCTGAGGAATATGGAGAACTTCTAGAACTTTGCTTAACATCTGGCTATTTTCTTTGGAATGACGAATTTTACACCCAAATCGATGGCGTAGCTATGGGCTCTCCCATTTCTCCTGTTGTCGCTGACATTTTCATGGAAGACCTTGAGGAGAAAGCGCTGTCGATGGCACCGGCTGTGCCGAAGATGTACAAACGGTACGTAGATGATACTTTTGTTGTCATACCCAAAGATAAAGTGTCTATATTCCTACACCACCTTAATTCCATCAACAATAAAATCAAATTCACCATGGAATTAGAGGCAAATAATTCACTAGCATTCCTTGATATATTAATCACCAGGAAACTTGATAACTCACTTACTCACACAGTGTATAGGAAACCCACCCATACAGACAAATATCTCAATGGTAACTCACACCACCATCCATGTCAGTTAGCTACCGTAGGCAAATCTTTGTTTCAGAGAGCACACGGCATCTGCGACGCTGAGCATCTAGAGGAGGAACTCCAACATGTCAAACAAGTACTGCGGAGCAATAGTCACACACTCCCTCGCATGCGTCACAGAAGCCGCCCGAAGCCACCTACAGTTGAACGTCAACCTGCCATCTTACCATACTTAAAGGGAGTCACAGACAAAATTGGCAACATCTTACGGCGAGCTTCAATTAAAACTTATTTCAAGCCCCATAAGAAGATCAGTCAATTTCTAAGACCTATCAAGTCTAATATCCCCCTACAAGATGCAGGAGTATACAAATTAGACTGCGAATGTGGTTTATCATACATAGGGCAAACAAAGAGAAGCGTAGGTACTCGTGTGAAAGAACACATTGCTGACATGAAGAATAGGCGCGATAAAAACTCTGCAGTATGTGAACATACACTGGACCAACCAAACCATTACATCCGGTTCGATAAACCACAAATCCTCGCCAAGGAAAATCGCTACATGCCGAGAATGTTGCGCGAGGCTATTGAAATAAGAAAACACCCCAATTTCAATAGAGAAGATGGTTGGCAAGTACCACCTGCTTGGGATCCAGTCCTAAAAATAATCAAGTCACAAATCCAAAGATCTACTAAAAAATGTTCGGACACTGTGAGCGATTTTTGTGTGAATCGGAACATATATAATTAATCCATCCATGTCGGTAGATGTAATAATTGAATAACTAATGTAAGACAAATACCACCTTAGTCTTTCCTGCGACCACGGACGCTGCAAAGCGTTCGAAACGTCAGGTTTCAACAAAATAAATAAAACACGCGATACTTCCGTTAAAAATAGTTTAATTTCAAGGTTCTTCTTGTTTTATCATCAGATAAAACACATCGAGTTTTACATATACTTGTGTAGAAAAATTTCGATGTCGTCTAAGAATCTCTGACGAGCTTGGTGACGCAGTGGTGCAACGCATTACATTACTCTGACACCAACGCTCGGGGGCTCTATTCATACACCGGACAAACATTCGTGTGCATGTACATGTCTACTTGTCTTGGTCTGGATGTTTTTAAGAGAGGTAGGGTGCATCAAAGCAGCCCGTCTGGGGAAGTACGTCCACCTCTCGGAATTTATAACATGGGCGCCAGGGAATCTCTTAGAGAACTATTTAAAGAAATAAATATCCTCACGGTTACCTCTCAGTATATTTAGGAGAATATAATGTATGCTCGTAAAAATATAGAGTCATTTTCTAAATTTAGTGAAAATCTTAGAAGTAAGAATAGATTGCGCATGCCTGTACATCGACTTGCTAAGATTAGTAGATCTTTCATTGTAAATTGTATTCGATTCTATAATAAATTACCTGAAACAGTTCTGTCCTTGCCTGAGAATATGTTCAAAAGGTACATCAAAAATACTCTGTGCAAGAAGGGTTATTATAGAATCGATGAATATCTAATAATAATAATAATCATTTATTTGCGGAAATAAGGTACATACTGGGGGTTGTTCAATAAGTTATAATATAAAAGTTTCTCTTATTCTACCCTTACCGGGCGTGCAAATTAACATTACTGCATGCAGGTTCTAATGTGGTCACAGTAAAATTGCAATAATATCATGTCTCGCTTATAGTAATAGTCAAAAACAAAATATGTTAAAATATGAAAATTGTCAAAGTTTAAATTTAATGTCACAGTGAAATAAAATAAAAAATCCATATCATACCATTACAACAATAAAATTAAATAAAATTAATTAGATACTACAATATATATTATGTATGTAATGTCAACGCCTATTTTTGGTGTCCAAAATACTCCTGGATAGAATAGTAACATTTGTCCATTAACCAGAGGTGCAATTGTTTCTTAAAAGATCTCACGGTCAGTTGTTTGAACTGTTCCGGTAAATTATTGAATATTTTAATAGCCATACAATACGAATTATTTTTGTATAGTGTCAGCCGAATATTTGGCAATAATAGTTTGTTTTCATGCCGTGTCGGCTTATTTTTGATGTCCCCTCTTGTGACAAAGTATTCGGGATGTTCTTTAACAAGGATGCATAATTGTTTAATATATAAACAAGGCAGCGGTAGTATATGCAATTTTTTAAAAAGAGGTAGGCATGGTTCTTTAAAATGGGCGTTGCATATAGCTCGTATACACTTTTTTTGGGCTTTAAAAGCTCTACTTGAATCTACCGTGTTTCCCCATAATAAAAGTCCATATCCAAGTACTGAGGACACGTAACCATGATAGGCATTTAGAGCTGCTTCTATAGATGCAATATTTCTGAGCCGTCTTAGTGCGTAAACGAATTTGTCAATTTTTGAACATACTTTATCTACGTGCGCCTTCCAGTTACAATGCTTATCCAGAGTGAATCCTAGAAAGTTAACTTCGTTCACTATATCAATTTTACTATTTTCGTATTGAATGGATAGTGTACATGATTTCGATTGAGTCGTTTCAAATTGTATTACTTTTGTTTTACTTATATTAATTTTAAGGTTGTTCCGATTTAACCAGTCAATTACATTCAGTAAAGTTCTGTTTATGTCCGCATTAAAGTCATCAGATGTATTGTTTTTTATTACTATTGTTGTATCGTCTGCAAACATGAAACACCTGTGTCTGGTAATATTGGGTAGATTATTTATGTAAATCAAGAACAGCAATGGCCCAAGAACACTGCCTTGCGGTACCCCACAAGTGTTTGGTCTATATTTAGATCTATAAATATTTTTTTTTGTCCCAGTTATTTTGGATATCTCTGTACATTGTTTTCTATTAGATATGTAACTTTTTATCCAGTTATAAGCATTTCCTCTGATACCATTTTTCTCTAATTTGGATAAAAGTTTACTGTGTGAGACAAAATCAAAAGCTTTGCTCATATCCAGAAGGAGTGCAATTAACGGTATTTTATCATTCATACTATCTATCACAAAATTAATTAAATTAAAACACGCCAAGGTAGTGGACTTTCCTTCTTGGAAACCAAATTGTTCGTCTTTTAATAGTCCATGTTTAATAATAAATTTGTATATACGTTTATACATAACCTTCTCAATTACTTTCGATATTACCGGGATAAGAGTAACCGGTCTGTAGTTGTTCATATCAGTTTTGGAATCCTTTTTATGTAGAGGTTTTACAATTGAAAGTTCTAGAGCCTCTGGAAAGTGTCCTTCTTCCATACTTAGGTTTATAATATATGCCAAGGGCTTACATATAAACTTGGCACATAACTTTACAGCATGGGTGCTGATGTTATCGTAACCTACCGCTTTGCTATTTTTAAGTGACATAATAATTGTGTAGACTTCTGTTTCATTAGTAGGTTCCAAAAAAATTGTATTGGGATTAGTAGCTACATCATTTGCGAACATGTTGCTATTATTGTTGGCGTTATCAATATCACTTGAAGAGTTTGTCAATTCAATAAAATAGTCATTAAAAAGTTCGCTTATAATTTTAGGCTCTGTATATTCTATGTCATCTTTTATTATATTGTCAATACTATCTGATTTATTATTTGGATTGATATTGTCATTTATGACTTGCCATGTACCTTTACATTTATTTTTTGTGTTCTCTATAATTTTTTTATTCTGCAACTTCCGTGACTTGTATATACATTGTTTTAATAGTTTAGTGTATGTTAGATATTTGTTTTTCATATAATTTTTATTAGCTTTAGTTTTTAAATATTGCATGTACATTTTTCTTTTATTTTTACAAGCTCTTTTCAAGCCTTTACTTAACCATTTTTGATATTTGAACTTATTTGATACTTTCATGGTTATTTTGGGAAAGCATAGGTCGTGGAACAATGTAAATAACTCATGAAATTCATTAAATGCATCATTTGTATTATGGTTATTATAAACTTGGGAGAAAGTTAGAGAGGATATGCACTTAATAAACTTTTGTGAATTTTCTAGGCTATAATCCGTTTTTTCGAAGATATATTCTTTTGGTACTGATTTCAATTTGAAAGAGATTGTCTGGGCGGTTTCATGATCAGATAACCCTAGTAAATGAGTTTTAGCTTCTACTTTATGCATGTTGCTTGCAATTTGGTCAAGGCAAGCTTTTTTGCGTGTAGGAGTGGTAATATGAGGTTTTAAATTATAATTATTGAGAATACTGATAAGCTCTTTAGAAAGTTTGTTATCTTTTAAAATATCAATATTCCAGTCTCCACATAGTATTAATTTGTATCTATTTTTCTTTTTTTGTAAATTATGCAATAATGATTGAATTTTGAAAAAAAAAAATTAATGTCTGAATTAGGTGTTCTATATATATTAATTATAATTAAATTGTACATTGGTATTTCTATGCCACAGCATTCGAAAATATTAGTGAGTGATAAATTTTTACAAACGTTTAGTTCTTTGCATTCTAAATATTTTCTAATTAATATTAAGGAACCGCCTCTTTTTTGGTTTTTCCGTGAAAAATGAGAAGCCAATTTATAGTTAGGAAGCACTAAATTTGCTTCATCACCGTTTTGAAACCTTTATCACACAAACATATAACCATCGCTTCTAAGTTTACGGCTTTTAAATCTTCGACAGCGTTCAAAAAATCATCAATTTTATTTAAAATTCCAGCTATGTTCTGATGAAAAATGGTAAAGGAATTCTTATTGCTCACGAAAGGAATTATTAGTTGGAGATGTCTGTGCATCTCGCAATTTATTGCATGGATCAGTGTTAGCATCTAGGTGTACAATTGCATCTTGATGATAATAAAAATCTATTTCTGAAATTAGTGTATATAGGTCACCAAATATTATGCGGAGACCATTTCTGTTGACATTGCCGTACCGTGTAAAACATGTGTAATTGTAACTCAAGTTTTTATTAGAATCGAAGACAAACGCGTATTGATAAAGTTTATTGTTTGTATATAATAAGCGATTAAATATTTCAATTCTTTTATTAATCAGTGTTGAATAATTATTGAATTTGAATGTAGGAACGCATACTATAACATTAGTGTGCTGTACCTTTTTGAGTGCATTGTTTATATATTCCACTAATGACTGATAATTATTTGTCATTTCAAAGTCAGTGTGTCCAATACATATAATACAATAATCTAATAAAGTAAATCCTACTAGTTTAGTTTCCACTCTATCCAAAAGTTCTCGGACCCCAACCTTAGGTTTTAAATAATGACAGAATTTGCTGTCTGGAAAAGTATTTCCAATTATAGACAATAATTTGTTCTTATTATCGGAACTCAAAACACAAACTTTTCTTTGTTTAGGGTGCATATTACAAAGATTTAGATTCTGGACATCATTGAAAGTTTGAGGTTGTGATGTGTCATCTTCATGTTTTTCTTCTTCTATTGATCTAGCAATAGATTCGTTATTTGACATTTCACTCTCATTTCTATAGCTTTCATTTATTTCGAAAAAGTTGTCGTCGTTATTTGATGAATCTTCCGAATTTTGAGTGGACAAACCCTTTGATTGATTCCTTTTTTTCTTATATGGAGAAGAAGATTTCCGTACTGATCCTTTTTCATTCAATAATTTATTATATAAAGCGGCTTTCTTGATGTGATTCTCTATTTCCTTTTTCATGGATATTATTTCAGAATTTAATCTATCAATCTCCTCGTGTGCACTAGCTAATTGGGAAGTTAATTCACTTACTTACGCTGTACCTTTTTGAGTGCATTGTTTATATATTCCACTAATGACTGATAATTATTTGTCATTTCAAAGTCAGTGTGTCCAATACATATAATACAATAATCTAATAAAGTAAATCCTACTAGTTTAGTTTCCACTCTATCCAAAAGTTCTCGGACCCCAACCTTAGGTTTTAAATAATGACAGAATTTGCTGTCTGGAAAAGTATTTCCAATTATAGACAATAATTTGTTCTTATTATCGGAACTCAAAACACAAACTTTTCTTTGTTTAGGGTGCATATTACAAAGATTTAGATTCTGGACATCATTGAAAGTTTGAGGTTGTGATGTGTCATCTTCATGTTTTTCTTCTTCTATTGATCTAGCAATAGATTCGTTATTTGACATTTCACTCTCATTTCTATAGCTTTCATTTATTTCGAAAAAGTTGTCGTCGTTATTTGATGAATCTTCCGAATTTTGAGTGGACAAACCCTTTGATTGATTCCTTTTTTTCTTATATGGAGAAGAAGATTTCCGTACTGATCCTTTTTCATTCAATAATTTATTATATAAAGCGGCTTTCTTGATGTGATTCTCTATTTCCTTTTTCATGGATATTATTTCAGAATTTAATCTATCAATCTCCTCGTGTGCACTAGCTAATTGGGAAGTTAATTCACTTACTTCATCTTTTAACTCTATTACTATTGACGTGTCTGGTGATGCATTTGGTAGACTAATTGGGCTGTCCTCCCGCGATGAAGAATTTAAATTTTCGGTATTTATATTTGATTTAGATAGATTTTCCACAGAACTAAATCTCTTTTTTTTGCGTATTATATTTTCTGGCGTATTGTTCTGGCTCTTTGTATTTTTTCGGATACATTCATTGCATTTCCAAATGTCCTTGTTTTGTTTAGTCATTAATTTAAATCTCTGTATTGTGATATTTACGCAAGTTATATTATAATTTTTTTTACATTTGTTACATTTAAGAAATTCCCGGCCGTTTAAATCTAAATTGCACTTTGCGCAATTCAATCCATCACTTATTTTCGTAACAAGTCTCTTACTCCTTCCAGACATTGTAGAATAATAAAATATGTCAAGATAGTAATAGTCAATATAATGCAATAACAATATTTAATGCAACGAGTTAATCAATTTAGTAGTCAAAAATAATAAATTGTTGTTAAAAAGTCAAAATTCGTCAATAAAATATAATGTGACTATGTTGAGAATTGAACTCCGAACTTCAGTGTCGAAAGTACTTAAACTTGCCACTGTACCAATTAGATTCTAATAACATTGGCGAAAATAACGATATCTATCGTAACACCAAAATGCGGGTGAGTATTAGCAGTTGATTTTTATTTATTTTTGTGTAATCACCGTCACCTCAATCAACTTATTCTGTGCTTCAGTGTCCATAGAATAATAATAGTGTTCACTTCTCGATACGGTGTAAATAATTAAATAGTTATTGTAATTTCGTTTAGTCAAGCCGATAATTACTTATAACACTCGAATTCTTAACCAATGTGTGAGTATGTTGTGATGTGTGCGGAAGCACTCACCCTGAAGTTCACTCGGATTTCACGTATGTATTATTATTGATTGCCACTTGAATGTTTTGATAACTCTGTATGTTAAGGCTGCCACTACATTACGACGAATTTATTTATTTTTGGTGACTAAACTGTATTATATTATTTTTTATTATATTAATATATGCAACTAAGTGTTTACTCAATGACAGCTGCTGTCAGTCCTCACTAACTAACTGATAGAGATGTTTGGAAATGATTCAGCACATGTATTAATATATCTTTAAATGTATCACTTGATTTCATTATATGTACACTGACATATATTTATTGTAATATATTTTTAACGATGGAAAAAAGACCCATATTGGCAAGTTTCTTTTGGCATTTCTTCTTCGCCAATGGTCATTTCCGAAATGCTGGTAGCTGGTAGAGATTAAAAGTAACAAAAAAAAAAAAACCAAAATTATTAAGTTACAATATGATTTAATTTAAACAATGTAAGACGTGTCTAAGTGCCCGTAAGGGTCTAATGGCAAATAAATGATTTTTATCTTTTATCTTTTTATACGTTGCGGCAAGTTATACTGAAGAACTGTGAGTATAACCGGCCACTGTGCTTGGCGTGGACTATGAGAAGGCCTTTGATTCGACCGAGACCTCGATTTTGGTGAGCTCTTCGTCGTCGATTATGCGGAGAGCCCGTCGTTGCAACCTATCGAGAGCCTCGAGAAGATATTATGCGGAACTGTCCCAGAGATGCTAAACGTACGCCAATCTTAAGTCTTATAAAGCAGAAAAAGCTGGTGCGGCGTGAAGAACCGGCGCACCCTGTTCAGGACTCTTATATCTAGAGGGATATTGACTGTTTCTAATTACAGTTGAGGCTCTCAATGTAGTTTGTTAGTTATATAAATACTGCTTGGCCTCTGCTTTGATATACATATAGTTTTAAATTTAACAGCCTTTCAGAAAGTTGTTGAATTTAGCTCCCCATACAAATCGGATCACAATTGGTCTTGGTTCTCCATTGCATGGCTTTGTAGATCGTTTAGGACTCTCGCTACATACCCAATCAAAGACTACTTTCTAAATTAATATACCGACCTTGAAAGCAGCTGCAAGCAAACGACGTGTTTTGTTCTCATTAGCTTCTTTTGATATGTGCCGATTAATGTGTTATAATGTAGCCATAACTACTTTTATAAATAGTTAACATTTCTTAGTACTTGCTTTCTGTCAATGTTTAGTTATTACATCATATGCTATTTAGAAATTTTAAGAATTTTAAAGTACTTTACGTAAAAGGGGTATATCTAGTCTTGACTTGACAACGTATAAAAATAACTGGACGTTGAATATCAAACATAATAGCTATATAAAACGACACATAATCATATGAAAAAGACTTAGTTTCTGTGCTATTCTGGTGAATATTAGTCAAATATCTAGGAGATAATGAACTACAAGAGTTGTCTTGATGCTCTAGCTCATATTCTACATAATAATATTAAGCTAACTATCCTTATATCTTTTTCATCTTGATAGTAATTCTACAGAGCATTTGATATAGATTAGGTACTTTTTGTGCTTTCACCACCAGTTGATTCATAGGACATAGTGCAGGCCGGCATCCAACTATTTCCGTCTATAGATGAATGTCAAGACTACTTTGGCCATTTATACACTGCTGTTGTGGTTGTTTCTGCGAGTGCCCGTTATATGATCAGGAAACGCTTGCACTCGCTACTACTACTGCCCCGACTGTTGTATTTGCTGGAGCGCATGCCCACCTTCTGAAACAGACGATGCACGCAACGGCTGCTGAGCTGGTTGCTTTGGTCGCCTCTGCAATACATGTTAGCACGTTAGCACAAGATACTACAATGTACTCGTAATAGATAGCGAAAATAAATCTAAACCGTCGATGATCCTGAACTCACACACGCCATTGAGCCCTTGAGTTTAAGGAGAGATTTTGCCTCCCTTTGCGTGTTCTACCGGTTGTATAATGGGTTGTGTCCTGAGGAGTTGTTCGACATCATACCAACAGCCTCGTTTTACAATCGCACAGCTTACCGACGGCTGGGAGTTCATCCTCATACACTGGAAGCGCAATGGCCGCGCACTGTGCGGTTCACAAGAAGTTTTCTACCGAGAACTATTAAGTTGTGGAATAAGCTCCCTGCGGAGGTTTTCCCAAGGGACTACAGTATGGGGTTCTTCAAGAAAGGCGTGAAGAGGTTCTTACAGGGTCGGCAACGCAAGAGTAACACCCCTGGTGTTGCAAATGCCCATAGGTTGCGGTAACTGCTTACCATCAGGTAGGCCGTATGCTTGTTTGTCACCTTAGCGGTATAAAAAAAAGGTTATTCCAATAGCAGCATATCGTGCGTAGAACAGGAACTGATACTTGAACTACATTTTAGATGCGAGTTACAGGTTATCAAGTTATCGTGCTCCGCCTGTTATCATTGCTGTATAATGTCATTGTAATAAGTCCTCGCTCCGTCGTTTTTGCAATGAGTTGTGTTAACTCATTGTAAAAAGGATAGGACACAGATAGAGAGTAAAAGTTTCAAAATCACAAGCTCCTAGGAAATGGTGGGTTCTGAATTGAGAAACTACAGCAAATGCGGTTTTCCGTTTAGCACCAACATTATCACACCATCCGCTGAAAATCTTGCTCGATGATAATCTAATCTGTCTCGTATATCGAAATACTCTTGCCTATTTTCATAATATTATGGCACCTTGCATGTTACAGGAATATAGAAAGTGACAAAACTGTTTTGTATACCCTCCTGCCTTAATTCGCTATGACTGATTAACAAACGAAATATACATTTGGATGCCACATTGATCGATCGAGACGTTCGGATATACTATGCAGATTGAATACGATAGTGATACGATTGATAACGTATTCGCTAAAACCGGTGCGATCAGTTTTAGAAGTGGATGGTGTCTCTAAGTCAGCCTCGTTTTATTGTTGTATCACTTACCGATGGCTGGGAATTCAGCCTCATACAGTGGACCCAGAGCATTCATTTTAAAATCGTTATGTTGTGAAGTGAACTTTCTTCTAAGTTCATAAGTATGAAAAACTATGACACTTCTCTGACGAGTCGAACTTTATTTAACATACCCAATATCTACTGTATTAATACTTCCTGTAGTCTTGTTATAATGAACAATTTTAGCATTGTTGTGCTATAAATATAATATGAAACATACTTGTTACGAATTATAAATCGATTTCATTTAATTTATTTGAATGAATATATTCAAGTTTACCATAAGTAAGTGTAAGCCTTCAACAAATTTAACAATTCTATTTTTTTATACTACTAGATTAGCAAAAAACCATGCGGCCTGCTTTAGATGATAAGCGGTCACCGCAGCCTATTGACGCTCACAACACCAGGGCGATGTTGCTCGCGTGCTGCCAATCATGTGACCTAAGGCTGTTTCGTACAGTACCCAGTAATTTCTCTGCCATATCTCACCATTCAAACCGGAACACAGTTATATAAATATAGCTGCTTGGCGGCAGAAATAGGTGAGACAAAGGTACCCACGTAGACGACTTTTGTACTAAGTCTCCCACTGGTAAATTATTATGGTTATGAGAAATTTTAGCATAAAATTTGCTTTGCGCTGAAGCAGGTGCAGTCAATGTTAGAGACCATTGACTGCACCTGCTTTACCCAACGCGTGACCCATTGCTTTTGCATATTTTTTTACCCATTATATCAAGATTTATTTTACGTACTTATTACCAATCAGATAAAACTGTTAAAATGTGAACGATTGTTTCTGTATTATTCGTGAAAAGCGTTTTATTTTTCTCAAAATATATACATACCTATATGCCAGCAAATTGTTTTCTGTATTTTTTACGGCGCCGTTAATGTGACGATTGTTACTGGCGTCCGTTTTATTGCCTATTTTATGAGCTGGCTCAGTAATAGATCTTTTTATTACTTCGGTAAAAATACTCGCTCAAAACGACTGATCAAATTATAAGTAATAATACGTTCTTCTATTGAGATAGTGAAATTTGACCAGGCAAATCTGGAGTGGATGTCTGGTAGCTCATGCTGGTAGTAGGTAGGTACTATAGTAGTAGTATACTTACCAACAAGTTTATTTTGTTAGCGTGTTTGGCACAAACCTCGAAATCAAATTTACGAACTTAATAGTCGTATCAATTTCAAACTTATACAATATAATAATTTTGTTCCGACAAACTGACCTAACGCAAAATATCAGGCGGTTGCTGGGAGCGGTGTGTATGTATATCTTCACGCTAGGTCCCTTGCAGGGTAGGTAAAGACGACCGAGCGCCATCAGGCGCGGTCCTTACATATTTCAGTCGGTTCTTTAACATTCATAGCTCTTTCCATGCACGTTTTGCCCGTTCTTAGGGCTCCTGACATAAAACACGACCAATTTGGTCATGGTAGGTTAGTATTGGTCTTCCTCTTCGTCCTTCCACTTTCGCATTGTATATCTGTTTCGTCATCCTTTCATCCTGCATTCTTTCTACATTCAGCGGCGATTAGACTTTCTTTATCGCCAGTCTTTGGAATAAACATAATTGAACCGCTTCACAAAACTTCAGAACAAAAGTCCTTCTATATTAAATTCATCGAATAAGTACCATGGCAAACTTTATACTTGCACTTAAAATTTATATAAAATATTACTTTTCGTTTATAAACAAATTGGTATCATCCTAATTGTATTAATCTGTTAAAGATAAAACTTTTCAACCCTCGTTGTGAATTAAACAATTTCACAAGTTTATATCTCAATTTATGTAATACTATTTTCCGCAGCATTGATTTCATTGAAATATAAATAATTTCAAAAATCTATTCGGGTCACTCCTTCTTAGCGTTATTCCATTTTCCTAATCCTATAGGTTTAGCGGTCCGCTACTTAAGCCTAAGAATTTGCAGAAGCTACTGAATTTTAATACATATCGGGCGATGTACAGTTTCGCGGTCATCTGGAGCGCAAGGCTCAGTTGGCATCCAAGAAGATTGGTGTGATCAATAGAGCTAAACAATACTTTACACCTCAACATCGCCTACAACTTTATAAGGCCCAGGTCCGGCCTCACATGGAATACTGTTCAAACCTTTAGGCCGGCGCGCCACAATATTTGCTTACTCCATTTGATCGCATACAACGTAGAGCAGTTCGAATCGTCGACGACCGGTGATTTCCGCTTGGCTGGACTCGCTTTGTACACAAAGAGACGTTGCTTCTCTTTGTGTCCTTTGTGTACTACTCGTAAAATACATTAATCATAGGGAGTGTTCGGAGGAGCTGTTAAAGTTAATACCAGCCGCTGAGTTCCACTAACGTGCCACTCGCCACAGACTTAAATTGCACCCTCACCATCTTGATGAGAGGCAATCCACTACAGTATGCTTTTTGAGGTATTTTCTACTACGTACGGAGAAATTGTAGAATAAATTACCTTCAGCGGTGTTTCCGAACAAATACGACATGGGTGCCTTCAAGAAAAGAGCCTATATTTCCCTAAAAAGACTAGCAACGTATCAGTGACCCTTTGGTGTTGCTGATGTCTATGGGAGGTGGGGACCACTTACCATCAGGTGACCCAAATGCTCGTTTGCTCCCCTCTAATATAAAAAGAAAATACATGGAGCGAGTTCCGTCAGATCTCAACCCAGAGGGTAAACCAGACCTCTCTTGGGTTAGGTCACACATCTTTCAAAGTATGATTTCTTGTACTTGCGGGTTTCCTCACGATGTTTTCCTTCACCGCCGAGCAAGTGATAATTATGAATCATCTTCTTCTTCGCGTTATCCCGTTCCCTAATCCATTAGGATTGGCGGGGTCCGCTACCTAAGCCTAAGGATTTTGCGAAGGCACTGACCTTTAGAGGTCCCACTCTAGAAATGAACCACTACCTGGTAGTAAGCCGGTTTGTGGGACTATTCAAGAAGTGGAGGCACTGGCGAGTGCGTAACCCTTTCGGAGATCATGTAAGGATAACGAGCGAAAAATTGCAAGACGAAAGTGTAAGGAGATCGTATGTACATTTAGTAAGCCAAATACTTGCGAATGCAAACCTTTCCGACTCAGATGTGGATGATTGCTGCAAAGTTCTGAAAGAATGTATAGGCATACTCAATCTGTATATGTAAAGTTTACACTATCACAATTAGTGCGTGTTCTATATAAGAGATTGAGTACCTACTTAATTAACTAACTATCCATGTGCTAGCGTGTGGGTCCTGACTACTGGGAGTACTGCCACTGGTCATTAATTAAAAAACATTAATTACGAAAAATCAAACTTGATTTTATTTAATAATTCCTAACACAACTACCTATGTCAACCAGTGTGCAATAACTGGCGACCACGCGTCGCACATCCAATTCTCAAATACAAAACGCTGACGCGCAACCTTACACAGTACATGTGTTCCCACATTACTCCCCTCAAATTTTTTTTATACAACAATAATTTCCAATATATTTTTTTTTTTTACACAGCGCCATCTAGCCCCAATAAAAATTAAATTCAACTTATAAACAAAATTAATTGTCACCCAATCATTCATATTCAATATCATTAGAATACAATGTTCACAACTCTTACATTGAAATTAATACGACACCTGATAACAAATACCTTGAACTCTTAGTTCGAATTACGCATGACTTCCTGCATGTGGCTGTTGAGACACCGGGTGTGATACAGTAGGAATCTTGGCCACTGCTCCATTGACTTGTTTACTGAGATATTTTCTTATCTTACTTCCCAATAATTAACAATATTATAATTGCCATTAAAGATATTGCAATTATCCATGCCAAATTCAATTTATTCATGTGTTCTTGCACCATGTTATTCTGCGCAACATTTACTTGCTCCTTCATATTATATTGACCCATTTTAACTTTTTTCAACACTAATTACAATTCAACTTAATCCACACTACTTGACAGTAACACGTATAATGAAATAAAAGCTTACTTTTTTATTTATTTTTATATTCCAAAAACATGCTTATTTCAGTGATCTAAAATTAATTGCAAATTGACAATCAGGTTAACGTGTCTGCATATATACGTAATACGCATAGACGTAAGTGATCCTCATGTTCTTCCTTCGTATCGCTGGCTACTATGACGTCATCAATAAATGAAAATAAAAAATCTAGACCTTTTAGTACATTGTTACACATATATCTCTGAAATGTTTGGCTACCATTACGTAGACCAAACGGCAAACGCAAAAACTCAAATAAACCTATTGGCGTAATGACTGCAGTCTTTTCTACATCCTCAGGTGCTACTCTAATAAAAAATACGCTTTATTTATGTCAATTTTGGAGAAAAATTTTTTACCTGACAATATTATGTAGGTGAAATCATGAAGACGAGGCTCTGGGTAACGATCTGGCTTCGTGATCGCATTAGGACGCCTGTAGTCTCCCACTGGACGAATATCCCCATTTTTCTTCGCTACTATGTGTAGTGGACTCGCCCATTCACTCTTCGATGGTCTACATATTCCCAACTCCTGCATAGATCTAAACTCTTCCTTCACCTTGTGATACCTGTCCGGCGGCAAAGGCCTCGCTCGGGCATGAACTGGTTTACCTGTTGTGTCTACATACTGTAAAACATCGCACATTTTCTATCCAAATTGTTATAAGATATCGGCTTTGTAATTTCCGGAAAATCTTTCAACAATTGTAAAAATAATGATCGCCAATTATGTTGCCGAACGTCAGTAATTTGGTCTCCTTATCAATGAATTTTTTTGCACTTAAATCTACTACCAAATTATGATGAGTTAAAAAATCTGCACCTAAAATTGCCTGATTAACGTCTGCAATTACAAATGTCCAACGATAAGGACGTCTAAGATTTAAATTTACTGTTAAATGCTTAATACCATGTCTTAATATCACTATTATTGGCTGCAAATAACTTAAAGTCCATACACTCTTCCTTCTTTTGCTTACTTGCAGAAATATTTGCACCAGTGGCTATTAAAAATTTTAACTAATTTTCCCTATCATACACACAAAGGCGGTGATTAGAAGTAGGTACAAAATTAACAGCCACTGTTTGCACCTCCATTAGTTTTCCGACTTCTTTTCTAATGGTTGTTTCCATGCACAGGGCTGCTCACATTTTCTCGCTCTATTCCTAAACCGATAATGCCATCTGCATAACCAATTTGGATCGTTCGGCGTTGACCTTGGTTTTGACGTTGACCTATATTCAAAATTCTGTCGTCCTCGATTTGATGATCGGCGATAACTGTTCACTTCTTCCCGTAATGAAGAAACTTCAAAATTTAATTTCTGCATCTTCGAAAAAATTTCACTCACCGGAAGCTGGCTGCTACTCGACGACGGGTCTTCAATCTTTGCAACGTCAGCACTACGAACAGTTTCCATTATTTTGTCTGCTATCCTGGCTAAATTGTCTAGGTTTTGGTCTTGACTCACGGTTAATACAACTCGAACGGACGATGGTAGACGAGTAATCCACAATTTATCCAATGTTTGGTCCGAAATCTGTACGTTTCTGCCTAATTCCCGCATACGCCGCAATAAATGAGAAGGTTTTTGACTTCCCAATTCCATTTCGCCTACTAATTTCTGAAATTGCCGTTCCGCACTTTCTTCATATACATGCAACAAGCGCTCCTTAATGGCCTTGAACTTATTTTGTAGGATTGCGTATGAGTGATATAGTAGTGAACTGTCTGCTGTATGCAGACGATGCCGTGAAATATTGCTTATTAGCAGCAGAAACAGCATCTGAACTACAAACACTGGTCACAATAATGAAAGACTTTTGTATGGAGAATGGCTTACTTTTGAATGCGTAGAAAACAAAGACAATGATGAGCAATGTATTTGAAAGAGAAGCAACCAGAACCAATGAAATGATTGCGGTTATTGATGAACTGTTGGAACAAGTGGATGATATTGTATATCTTGGATGTGCTTTCAGCAGGGATAGAAGATACAACGCTGATGTGGAAAGACGAGTGAGTGCTGGAAATAGTGTGAATGGAGCGTTGGGAAAACTTTTTAGCAGTGAAAACTTGAGTTAGAAGCCACAGCTGACTATCCACAATGCATGCTTGTCCCAACTCTTACTTATTATGGAAGCGGGAACTGGGTATGGCAGACAGAGCATGAAAGTAAGATAAACGCGGTCAAAATGCGAACGTTTGGGCAAAATTTTACGGTACATACCCTCGCTTGGCATCGAACCGGGGACCAGTTGGTCAATAGGCCGGTTCTTTATCTACTGGGTTATTACTACTCAATTCAATATTTGGTTTACTATCTGTGTTCACTATTATTTTCTGCAAACGTCTAGTCATTCCCATATTTCATCATTTATCCGTACCTAACTTAATGTGGATATAGCGGGCAAGATGATTATTACTAAAATCTTCTAACGCGTTCTACTGATTCATGAAACACTATATACTAATAATTACATTCCGCTCGTGGAGCCTAACGCAGGCAGATGTGCACTTTGTTATCTGATACCTCTTGTCACTTGTAGTCAATCTGTTTTGGTTCTTGTTGCGTTAGACAGTAGTTTCAGGTTCGTGTGTCAGAGTTTGACTTGTATACACGTTTGCTCGACTGACCGCCTCGCTAGAAGTCGTATTTGAATTGTGTTAGAAAAGGACGGCCCAACGCAGGAAGTTCTTCGATAGAACGGGATAGCTGCTACAAGTGCCACCTCATACATCGCAATGCAGCGTACACCACCTTCGTCTGGAGATTTATCCTCATCAAACCCGGACTTATCCCTTGCTTCGACTGCAACTGATAGGGGTGCCTTCTCCTATCTGCGTAAGCGCAAGCAACCCGATTCGGACGATGATGTTCTTAATAAGGTACAACAGCAAATACACGATCATCTTAGTATGTGGAAAAATAATCTGGATGTGACAGTAAGCGATATAGTGCAGAAATCTATTAGTGCGGTACTTGAGAAGGAAATAACTAAATTATCGTCATCTCTAAGTGATTCTTTAAAGCATCTGAGCTCTCAGATGAAAGATTTGCAAGAATCTATGACTTATGTAAGCAACAGACAAGACTTGTTGGAGAGCCGCCTAAAATCTCTTGAGGAAAGCTCGTCGTCGGGTAGTGTGATACCTTCGCAGGTCGCAGCATTGGAAAATAAAATAGAAAAGATGGAACAACAAGCCAGGCAATTAAACATCGAGATTTCTAATTTACCGGAGCGACGAAACGAAGATCTATCGTCATTACTTAAAGAAATCGGTGCAGTTATTAAACATCCTATCAATCCCGTAGACGTTGTGTCCGCCCATCGAGTGCCACATATGGATCATAAAAATCCACACCCGAAGAATATTATTGTGGGTTTCACCTCGAAAATAATACGTGATAACATTGTCACCGCGGCGCGAGCAGCAAAAGGCATCCGTCTGTTAGTCTCGGGTACTCCGCGTACTATATACATAAGTGAACATTTGACACCGAGAAATAAACTATTGTTTCGCCTCAGTCGAGAGGCTGCCAAGAAACATAATTACAAGTTTGTGTGGACCAAATATGGTACAGTGTTGGTTCGTCAGACAGATTCATCACCTATCCTGGCGGTGCGTACTGAACAAGACATTGGTAGAATCAAATAATAGTGACTATAGTCAGTACTGTTTTGCTTTATTTAAGTTCTCTTTACGTAGTGTTAAAGTTTGCAGGTGTCTATATATCATTGTTACGCCTTTTTTATCACTTTATGTCGTACTATATCACAAAGATAAAATATCAGGTAAAGATTTACATGTAGTTATATTATTCAGTTATATACCCACGCAACTAAATATCAATAGTAACCTGTTTAGGGGCAACCGTCTATGGTGTACGTGGTATAACGTACGACGATATAACAATTTATATCTCAATTCAGCGCATATTATTTATTTAGATTTTATTTTTAACTTTTTTAACGGTGCACTGAATAAGAGGGAATCTACTATATACTATATTCAAGCGCAATATCGCACTGCTTGTTGTGCTCATCTACATCTGTTTATAATAAATATGATAGCATTGTCTCCAACTGCCTACTTAAATCAATTAAATGACGTGTATTTAGCTTGTTTTTTTGCACAGCTTTATTCTAATGTTACATTCATTTCTCGGTTCCGCATTTGTATACTACTTAATTTCTGTTTTAACAATATCGTTTATTTATTATGCATTCTAAATGGATAATAATAATTTATTGATTTATTACCAGAACTGCCGGGGTTTGAGAACAAAACTGCATACTCTTTATATGAATATATTATCTAATTCCTACGACATAATAATATTGACCGAAACTTGGCTTCACACAGACATCTTCGATAATGAACTGTTTGATAACAGATATCAATTGTTCAGAAAGGATCGCGATCGGGCGGCCACCGGCCGGCGGGACGGGGGCGGTGTACTTATAGCGGTACTTCGCTCGCTCTGTGCAACCGTGTTACCTAATCTGCAGCCGCATGGCGACGTCCCCCTTCCTCCACTTATTGACCATATTATGTTGGAATTACGGTTTGCTAATAAATTTTATATAATTACTGGTGCTTATATACCACCGAACCTAGGCCACAATACGTATGCAACCTTTTTTGATATTATAAATAGTCATATAAATAATAATTACTCTGATTTGAACTGCGAGCATTTGTTAGTAGGCGATTTTAACATACCAAGCCTACAATGGGATGACACAGGAAAGTATTTGCAACCTTCAACAAGTAATGATTTAAACTTAACACATTGGTGTCTGATTAATTTTATGTCTTTTCATGATTGTTATCAATTTAACTACATTCCTAATATTAAAAATAAAATTCTTGATTTATGTATATCCAATAATCATTACTGTAAGTTAATACCAGTGTCGACACCGTTGGTTCCGTCTGATGCTTTTCACCCTCCTTTCCAAATAATGTTTCCGATATTGAAAGATCATAAGGCCCTACAGACCAAGTCACATATCAGATATTGTTACCTAAAAGGGGAATATAATTGTATAAGGAGGGAAATGGCTGGGATTGACTGGAAGGAGTTATTTTCAATTAAAAACGCGGAAGATTCTGTTTCTTGTTTTTATGAAGAACTATACAAATTGATTATAAAATATATTCCCACCAAGCTAATAAGATCCTCTTCCTACCCAAATTGGTTTACTCCGGAACTAATACATTTGTATAAAAAGAAAAATCATGCCTGGGTTAAAATGAAAAAATTTAATAATGATTCTTATTATAGAATATACTCCATACTTAGAAAAAAATTTAAAGAAGCCGCAGAGCGTTGTTATAAGAACTATATTAAAATAGTTGAAATTAATATTAAAAAAAATCCTAAATTCTTTTGGACGTATGTGAAAAATCGTAAAAATAATGTGGACATACCCGATACATTACATTTTAACCATAAGACTGTAAATGACCCTAATGATATCTGTTCTCTTTTCTCTAATTACTTTCAGTCAGTTTATGAGCCATCGTCTGTGCCTGACGATTATGATATTGATGATATAGAAATCGACGATTCTCTGACGCCTGATACTATCGTTAATGATATTGTATTTTCAAAAGAAAACGTATACAAGGCGTTAGTCTCATTAGATGTCAATAAAGGTTCTGGAGTAGATAATATACATCCTTTCTTCTTAAAAACCACTGCTGATGAGATTGCTGAACCTCTATGTATTTTATTCAATAAGTGTATAAAAGAAGGAGTATTTCCTAATATATGGAAGACAGCTATGGTAATTCCGGTGCATAAAGGGGGTTCCAAAAGAGACGTGGAAAATTATCGACCTATATCAATACTGCCTGCCCTGGCGAAGATTTATGAAAGGTTGGTACATAATGCTATTTACGTACACTTACACGGTAACATTCTTCCGCAACAACATGGTTTTGTTAAACGTCGTTCAACTGTTACTAATATGCTTTTATATTCTAATTATTTGTTTGAAGGATTAGATGCTAATAGGCAAATTGACGCTGTTTATACCGATATTCGTAAAGCTTTTGACAGGGTGGACCATAAAATATTGTTGCAGAAGATTGCCTATAATGGCATAAGAGGAAACCTCTGGCGCTGGTTTAAATCGTATATCTCTAATAGAACCCAAAAGGTAGTTATTAAGGGATATGAATCAGAGTGTTTACGTGTTAGCTCTGGAGTCCCACAAGGCTCGATAGCCGGGCCCCTACTGTTTATCCTGTTTCTGAATGATATAGGTAAATGCTTTCATTTTTGTGAGTTTCTTTTGTATGCCGATGACTTAAAGATTTACCATGTAATTGATAATCAGAGTGATACTGCTAAATTTCAAGAAGACTTAGACCGTTTCTCTTCATACTGTAACGAAAATAAACTTGATCTTAGTCTTCACAAATGTAAAACTATAACATTTACAAAAAAACGGGAAACTGTCAATGCTTCGTATTTTCTTTGTGGAACCACTTTACAGAGAGTTGATAACGTTAAAGATCTTGGGATCACCCTTGATTCTAAATTGCACTTAGATATGCACATTGAAAATATTATCAATAAAGCTTATAAGATGTATGGGTTCGTCATTCGCTCCAGTCTAGGTTTTCAACAGCCTTCAACTTACTTATACCTTTTTCAATCACTCATCAGGTCACAACTTGAGTATGCGGTATGCGTTTGGAATCCTTTATATGTTAAATACGTTAATAAACTGGAAATGGTGCAGAAAAAGTATCTTCGCTCTATGCATTATAGATGTGTCGGGGAACGACTACCATATTGTGATTTGCTTAAAAAATATAATCTACTCGAATTGAAATCGAGACGGATGCAGTTGGAGATAATGCTGTTATATGATCTACAACATAATAAATATGATTGTATGGAACTCTCGAGAAAATTGTTCTACAAAATACCTACCAGATCGCACATGCGCGCGGCACGTCCTCATAAACTTTTTTCAGTTAAGTTATGCCGCACTAATGCTGGATTTCGTTGTCCGATTAATCGTATGATGTCAACGTATAACAACACATTCAACCAACTAGACATATTTGCTTCAAATTCTTACACTTTAAAAAAAAATATTAAAGATATATTGCTCAGTGGGTAGTTGAATATAGGAATGTAGTGGTGATGTGTTCTGGCGTTTGACACTTTTCTTGATGTTGGAAATTACAAGTTCGTTCATGTATTTTTTTGAATAATTATAGTATGACTGTTTCCTTTTTCCATCGATTTACACTGCATTTTTTTTTTTTTACATCTGTTAACATAAAATTATAATAAGAATAGTAATCATAAAGATTAAATGCAATATTCGTGTGGTTTGCTTGTTAACTCTCAACAAAATTTAAGTATTGTAATAATAGTGTGACCTACTGTGTTGGGTTCACAATAACATTTTCTTTTTGAAATTTTGTTATATTTAAGTTGATATTGTGTACCTGTTTGTGGTCCATGTTAATAAATAAAAAAAAAAAAAAAAATAAAAAAAAAAAAAAAAAAAAAAAAAATATGATCAAGATAAGATCAACGGTGTATTTCACGATTCTAAAGGGACCTATGGAACCTATTAACAATGAGCCTACTGTGAGCCTTTTTTATGCAAACTGTATTAGTGTTTGCAGTAATATCGTGGTTGCGTATCGCACTGCTTCTAAACACTGTAGTATATATATATTGTAACCTAAGGAGCTGATCTTCCAGTGTCGCAGATTGAAGAGTAAGGCCCTCACCTACCAGATACTATCTAAAAGAAGAAGATAAACGTCGATATTTTAAGGTTAGTAAGCAGTTTATTTAAAATAGGTAGCGTGCATCGAAGTAGCTCGACTGGGGAAGTACCTCACAGAAAATCGCAGCCAAATAACAACCCCCAGAGGTTTGTTGTGTTTCTGCGAGTGAGTGAGGTTACCAGTAAGCTGCTAAGTAACTAACAGCAGGGGTAGAACCGTCGGAGTGTGACTTCCTGTATTAAGCATTCATTGGCTACCATAATCATTATACATCATGTGGGCCATATGCTTTTATATTTCCCGAAGTAGTATAAAAAAACTAGTGATTGAGCGTGATAAAAATAGATTTATTTAGAATTTACACAGGCCTATATTGAATTGATATACAAAAATATTTCAATCATTTCAAGGTATTTTCCATGCAAATGACAGCTGTCAGAATGAATTCTCTCAGAGGCCGTAGTTTATGCGGAGCGATGAAGTTTGTAAGCTTAACATTATTATTTTCTTCGTTATTTACCTCGACCCAGACCTACCTTTCGACTTTGAATAAGTGAGAAACGTTTCGGTCCGTAAACAGTATCCGTTTAGACAAACCCAACTCGAGGATATAGTTATCCATGCAACACGTATATCGTTACAGATGTACGTGTTGAATAAAATATTTAGTATTGGCACGGCTACTCGTGTCGGGTGACCCACCGTTTGCATTAAGCATTACCCGTATTATAAACAATACCTCGGATACACCGTATCATCACGTACTGTAAACCGCAGTGCTTATTGATATGAATATGTATTTTTTTATTACACTTGCTCATAACACTCACGGAAGCTTTTTAAAATTTAATTACGCCACATCTTTCTGATTTTAAATCAAAACAACATATTTGTTACTTATTTCAGACTTTGCTTAATGAGAAAATAAATTCATATATCATCATTATCTGCTTCTTCTTCAGCATTTAGATAGTTTTTATCTTCTTTTTACTTTTTTGTTTATGTAAAATAAAATTCGACAAAATAGATTAATCTATTTACCCATATATAACTTCACCCCAAGTCCATTGCGGGGTAGGCAGAGACAATCGAGCGCCTCATGACTCGATTTTTACATTCATTTGACATTCATAGCTTTAAAATTATATAGTTATATTCAAATTCTAAATAGATAAATCTTGTATTATTGTTTATAGGTTTAGTTTTCACCTTTCGAAAGATAACATTTACATTATTTATACAAAACCAAATTGAAATTAGAGAACAAAGAAGTATAGTTTTGTTACCATAATTTAATTTTGGTGCCGTATGTACTTAAGTTTGATGAGTTTATTAACAACATTTTATAAATTAGGGTGAGATATGGCAGAGAATTTCTGGGTACTGTGACGAAACAGCCTTAGGTCACAAGATTGGCAGCGCGCGAGTAACATCCCCGTGGTGTCGCGAGCGTCAATAGGCTGCGGTGACCGCTTACCATCTAATACGGGCCGCATGTATGTTTCCCAATGCAGTTGCATATAAAAAAAATCGGGTTGCACTCCGGGAGTGCCGGCAGAAGTGAGAGCTTGAACAGTAACGTTGTGCATTTTTGGCTATCGTACACAAACATGACAATTTATATTACATTAAAAAGTTTATCTCTCAGAAAAATCTACTTTCATCCATTATTTCAACGACTCTTTCAGCATCATCATTACCAGCATCATCATCGCCAATATATAAAACTCGAAAACACACGCACACTTGCGCAAGCGCCCTGCGCCGCTTAAACCAAACAGCGATGTTGATAAACTACATTGAACGAAACGAGTAAGCGCCAAGAATTTCATGACGCTTACAACATTTTGGTCGCGAGAAAATAATGCCCTATGAACGATCTATGTTTTCATTGTATAATTAGAGGTAACTAATGTTTTAGCGCTACAGCGAACTTAAGTTCAAATTCTCACCAAAATCTTACGAATTTTCGATCAGGGTCACGTGTCCTGACGCGAGTTTAACATTTTTTACCTACTCATCCCAAAAAGTGCACAATGCCGCTAAAGAAGTTTTCACTTCAAAAAAATAGTATAAAAATATGCATTAGTTTCTCGAGCGTACGAAGGAACAGTATCTCAGAAAAATAATACTTAGCTAACTTATTTAGCGGAGTCTAAACACAGGAACTTATCTACCTATTGTCATTTAATTACTTAAATGTGTTTCATATTTTCTTTTTTATTTATTTCTTATATTATATTTCATCATAGACGCTAATATAAATTACTGTAATTAATGCGAAGAAGAGCATTTTTTTGTTTCATTTATATAACACTACTTCAGAAATTACAGACTCCAGTCATTGTAAGCTTCAACCTTTGGCCTTAGGATTATTAAACGCTTTTAAGACAGGATTAAAAGCTAGATTTGTATATTAAGATACTCAACATACAACTATTTTGCTGGAGTACAACAACCTTTTAGGGAAATGTAATTTGAGTGCGTTTTTCTGAGACGTGAAGGTACTCTAATTGGGTTATTCTGATGCATATCAAACCTCATTTAAGTTTCATATATATACGACTGTTATACGTCGAAAACAGTTGGACCCGGGAGGAAATTGAGATAAACATGATGAATATATCCATTTTTAGAAATATACAATCGACCCTGTTTCACTTCAATGTTTAATTTTTAGGGTTCCGTACCCAAAGGGAAAAACGGAACCCTATTACTGAGGCTCCGCTGTCCGTCCGTCAGTGTAATTTAAATCAATGAGACACGCCATGGTCTCGTACTGTATCCGTTTACACAAACTCGTAAATTGAGAGTAAAATTCTATTATCACAAAGGGACACGATGCATAAAACATTAAGTGCCGACCCGACACTTCCGACCCCAACTGGTGCGAGTTATTCTAGGATAATATTTGCATTTCATGCAACGTCCGGAGGCATACAAGCATACGGCCCACCTGAAAGTGTTTACCCATAGCCTACGATCGCTTGTATTACAGGACGTATCACTTGCGTGTTGCCACCTCTGCTGCTAAGACAGCTACTCAGGAGCTTATAACTAACTCACTCACGTACAGTAACATAAATTACTTGGGTACTATTTTCTGTGTAATGAAGTTACTGCAACAATCAGCTTGATGTGCCCTAAACTTCCTAATGTCAACGACTGTCATCTATCTCATATATATCTCTAAATCCATGAAGAAAATAACCTATGGAGAACTAACGAGGCCGATTTTACGTAAAAACTCAATTAACCGCTACGGGTCGGGGGATAAAATAGAAAGCGCAGCTCTAATTGCCTAGTTCACCACTAAGGTGGCAAACAAGCTTACGGCCTGCCTGATGGTAAGCAGTTACCGTAGCCTATGGACATTTGGAACACCAGGGGTGTCACTCTTAGTCTCTCTCTCTCTTCTCGGTTATAAGGACTCATCACGTACTCTAATCCGGATTCTATCGATATAAGTTATATCAGCCTTAATCAACATATACATACATCAATCTCGTATTTATTAGATTTCTCGTATTCGCTGTAGAAATTCTTCACGCAAAACTACTTACATTTTCAGACTATCTCTCACAGTCAGATACCTAGCCATTTGATAGGCGTCAGCGGGGATATAGATTCAAGAAGATTGATGTAATGTGCTCCTACCGCGATCGAGGATTTATTTATCGGGACAGGCCCACCACTCATTCCCACAACTGTGTCTCCTGTGTAGCCAGAATTAACAGCGGCGACCACCAAAAAGGCAATGAATAGTGAAATTCATTGCTGTCCCGGGGGTTAAACTACAGCTACCTTGGAACTCACAACGAATTTAATCAGAAGAAATTTGTTAGTGTAGGAAGTTTTGGAATTGACTTCCCCTCTACAGAGGATATTAATGGAACAGTATACTTATGAACAAGTTTTGATATTTGCGGACTATGTGATTACTATTCCTAAATAGTAATAATTTTATCAGACCGACATAACTGGCGCAGATCTACGCAGGGCCTCTAAGTGAGGAAATTACACAGCCAAATAGTTCGGGTCATAACCATACAATTCCTTTTGCTTTAAATGAAAACTTAAGGTAATAATACTGCAAAGAGCAGTACACTGCACATTGCCTCTATATACCAATTTACTCTGCGCCCAAATGGTGTACAGTGAGCCACACAGAAAAGTATATCGTCTGCTAAAATCGACAATATCTATTATTGTATGAAACTGTTACTAAATTATAACTCACTGATACAAAATTTTAAATTACTAGTTACACGTAGGTACTTTACTCGTAGCCTAACTGGAACCAAGCTACGTAAAGCAGCCAAGACATTTGCATTTTTTTTCCATTTTTCTCAATTTTATAAACTATTTGCAAATTACAACCTTTGCGAGGACCATCTATGACCCCGAATAATAATTATAATTCCTTGCCAAACTATGTGCATATTTTGTGTTGTGTTAAATCATTCAAAATAGGGTATTTCGAAGAAATCAGCAGAAACTTCAAGATTATTTTAATATGAATTTACAGTCAATCCTCATGTGTTTGATTGTCCACAATACGCATATCGGCAGTGTTTCTTTGTGTTATCTTTCCATTGATAAAAACTTTTTGCTGAATTATGGTGCCGTTAACAATATTTATTAAGGCAGAAATCATTGTTCTGTTTGAACAAAACATGAGTATCGGCGAAATTGCTTGTCGACTGCGTATGACCGTAAGTATTTTTAACCACTTTTTTTTGTTGAATTAACTTATGCAGCGATAATATGAAATTGATTTTTAATTATTATTTTGTAGACTGGTCAGTTAGACTATGGATCAGGCGTTATGAAGACACGGGTAACGTGCGGTGTTTTAGGAGTGCCTTCTAAAAGTCCGGATTTAAATCCTATTGAAAATGTGTTGGGTCAAATGGTGCTCAACTGGGATTCCTCGACGGTCCAAATTAAAGAAAACCTTTGTCAATTGGTGAACACAACAACGACGTCATTGCAGGGCACTGACTAGAATATGGTAGCTGGAATGCATAATTGGTTACAACTGTTATAAGTAGTTATCGATAACGACGACAGGCCTTTTTAGTTTATACCTATAAATATATATGTTTTAAATATTATTACTTTTATACCTTTTATTTACCTAGAAATGATTTTTTTATTAAAAGTATACACATATATTAAAAATATAAAAAAATCTTGAAAAATATAGATACCCTTATTATTAATACCCTATACCCTATTCAAACTATAGATGACCAGTTACATAATATTTAATAAAGTGAGTGATATTATTGCTATTAAAGTTTTTCTAACTATATAGCATGTTTATTCACTAATCTTATGATCAAATTGACGTCATTTTCTAACTTTAACAAACTAGACGAACATGGATACCTAATCTTTACAGTACCGTAAATTTTATTTGTTTATTGTTTAAATGAAGTGCATTCTGATATAACATTCTAATGTAAACTTCTACCTTTGTAATATATATTTGCCATGTTTTACATAATAAAAAACTCTGTATTTGTGACTGTTATGTTTCATTTCATTACTCACTCAGATGTCTGAAATTAATATTTATCAATAAAATGCAATGTGACGGGATAACGCTAATAATAAGAAAGGAAAGAGAACTGAGCGTAACATGATTCCAAAAAAATATGAAACATACAAGTACTCTAGTTAACGATTTCGATCTTTCTTGCCAGAAATTTATCAGAAAAATACAGCTTCGAAAGACGCTTCATCCCCACACCTCGTCAGGTATCATATAGTCCTTCAGCCACAAACAAAGTTGTCGGTTTCATGTTATACTAAAGGAGCCGAGTATGTGTCCATGCGCCATTAGCGTTGCCAGGTCTTAAAACCGAATAGCCGGACAGACCGACCTGTTTAAAAAAGCCGGGAAAAAGGCCGGACACCCTTAACTATGAAGATTTTTTTATATTAGCATTAATACGACAGAACATTTTTTATGTAAAACCAGGTTTTCAATTTACCATTTTTTAAATTCTAATGAAATAACAATGACATTGAATTAATCAGTCTTCTTTAATCCTTCATTACTTACAAACGAGCGGGATACTCGGCCGAGGCACGCCGCCAGTGCTCGCTAGGGATGCTATGGTCAAATGTAAAAAACCTAACAAACGCCTAACTATGTCCGGTTTTATCTGGACGCCTGGCAACCCTAGGCGCCATTAAGCTACTAAAAAGGATTCATTTAGGCAAACACAAAAATTGTATAAATGCTAATTAAAATATAAATCATTTTTTGAAAAAATATTTTTCATAAATGGATCCTTTAGCAGAAAACTGAATGTTCTATTTTACAAAGCAAACGATTTAGGTATTGTAAAAAGAAAATTACTTACACTTTTATGTTTCGTACCTTATTTTTTTACCTGCCAGTTGCACAGCTTGGCAAGGTGTTGTGGTATTGGAAATGAACAATTTATATTTCCAATGTACGTAATTCTAAAAGTTTTCTCGTTTCGCGCCTCCAGTACGGTTAAATGGTCTGAGGCTGAAGTTTCGTTCATTTATTCACTCTAAGGTAAGGCTAAAAATAAGGATAAAAATCACGCTACATTTTATAATTTATATTTTTTGGACATTAAATGGTGCCATACATAAATACCTAAATGGAAAAACCAATGTTGTAAACTCGTAAAAAATATACTACATAGGCAGACAAGCATATGACCTGTCTGATGTACATGGTTACTGTAATCGTTAGATGCACGGATCGCAAGAAATATCGGCCGCGTTGGCCTTATTGGTAAGCAAACTTACTCGCACAAACACAACATACCTTCTTATTAATTTTGGCTGGTGTAATCACTTGCAAAGTGATAATATTTCAAATGCCAGAATGCTCATTCTAAAATAGATTTATGCATTTCCTTTTTATCACTATCTATAGCTTGCTTCGCTAATCGAAATGGCACATCACGTGAAGCTGCATTTAGTTTCAAAGAAGATGACCACAGTTTCATTTCGAAAACTAGGTGATAATGTTTTATGTGCATAAAATATATAATACCTATAGATTATTTATTATATCGAATGTTTATGTCTATTAATGGTAATAACAATATAATTATTTTTCCCCACAGATCTCATTTTAATAGCCCAATAATTTCCAATACATTCGCAATAGTTCCAATACCTGCCGTGACCTGGTTCATGAGTATATTGTCCCATTAATATCCGCTGGAGCAGGTCACGACGGGTATACAACATTACGTCAAGCTTCTCAAAGGGGCCTCTACGCATTGGATCCAAATCCCAGCGCACGCCTATCAAATGACCGGCATAAACCCGTGATACAAGAAATACTAATTTTAATCGTTGATCTTTATATAAGTCAGTATTGAAACGACTTGGAGTCCTATTTAGTTGTTTTTCTTTGCTAATTTTTACTATATGTCTTTTATCATGGGTATATATAATTTCTATATATCAAAAGTGGTCCCTTTAGCAGAAAATTGAATATACTATTTTATAAAGCTAACGGTTTAGGTGTTAAAAAGAAAGTTACTTACGCTTTTATGTCTTGTACCTTATTTTTATTATTGTTATTTAGTAACCTAACAATCCAATGTAGTTATACATCTCTGGTATATACGTAGTAATAACGAGCGCTGGTTTTTATTATATTATTCAAAAATATTCTAGTCACCAGCGGTGCTGTACGTGACGCATTTTTAATTGTTTTTTAATGTACATCTGAAATTATATATTTGTGTTTTTAAGTTTATGGATGATCATTTTTCTGATCTCCGGAATCCGGGGTCACTAAGGGCCTGACGGAAAACAGCGTTGATACACGGTCACTCGTGTAGCCCAACATGATGCTGAGTAGGCACTCTGTTAACAGCTACAACACATATTTTTGTACATTTTCACTGATTTCGAATGATGTGTGACCTAACCTAAGAAACAACGAGCTCGGTGGCTCAGTCGTCAATGACGCGACTTTGACACCAACGCTCGTGGGTTCGATTCTCACACAAGGCAAACATTTGTGTACATGAACATGTCTGTTAGCTTGGTCTGAATGTTTTAAGAGAGGTAGGGCGCATCAAAGCAGCCCGTCTGAGGAAGTACCTACATCTCACAGAAAACCGCAGCCAAATAACAACTCCCTAGAGGATTGTTGTGTTCCTGCCAACAGAGAGCTGAGTGTTGCTCCCAAGGAGCGCTGTGTAAGTAGCAGAGGAGGCATCGCGTCACAAGCGTTAATAGGCTACGGTACCCGCTTTACATCAGGTGGGCCGTATGCTTGTTTGCCTCCCGACGTAACATATAAAAAAAAATAAGATAGAAAGAAAAAAATAGATAGTTGCCTAAAATAATAGGAAATCCAACCCTATTGGATTTTTTTAACATTCAACATTCAGGCGGAAGGGGAGGGGACGGGGGGACGGGGGGCTTCCACAACTTGGCCTTTCAAATTAGAAACTAGGAAGCAAAACGCTTAGTGCAGATAGGTGCAATATTCTATGTTACTCGTAGTTTTACGTTTTCATAAAAGAAAATATATTTTACAAGTTCGTCGACAATTACTCGTTAACCTGTAAAGCCAGCTTAGCCGTGATAGTTCCCCTTTTAAATTCACTATTTGGACTACTACCATAATCTAACACTTTGTCGGCATAGTTAATACGTATAGACATGACAAACTACAGATTTCTAAAATGAAGCGTCTCTATGCTAGGCCGCTGACAGACGGGCGGACGGACATGGCGAAACTATATGGGTTCCTTGTTTACTACGGAACCCTAAAAATTATATCAGTTTAATCGTACGCTATATTCATAGATAACAGAAACAACAGGAGATGTGACGAGGGTGCGTGGTTGGTGTCGCCGCAATATGCTCAAAACGAGAACATTGCCAAGAACAGTTAGTTAGTTGCAATCAAGTTCGATTGAGATACGTTGCTCCTTGTTTTAGCAAAATGCCAAGTTGTGCTGTTGCCTTTTTGCAAAAATAGAAGTGCAGTGGTTAACTTTAAATCAAATGGAATCACTTATCACCTATAAGTACAAATAATATTACGTTTTATAAGCATAAATACAGAATTAATTTCAAAAATTCTCTGACGCCATTTCTACCAGGGCCTTACCACGATACAAATTATAAATATCAAATTTCTCATTCTTAATCATACATTGCTTTTCTACCATTACGCAGTCGCCACCGCTCGTTTACCAACACGCAATGTAAAGTGAGTAATATTATTCGTTCACTGTGTGTACAGTTTCGAGATACGGCCGCTTATTTCTGCCGCTTTATAAATGTAGTAGTGCGTGCTTACTTGGGTGTTGTTTAAATAAACATCCAATGACAGCGTCTTAACAAATGTGTGTCGTTGTACTTATGTGCGTAGAATGATATTTTTTATTTATTTACGTGTGTGAGTGTTTTATGGTGGGGTGAAACTTGGCGATAACCGTCCCTGTGTAAACTCGCGTGGTATGTCACATCTCCCATTGTTTCTGTTATCTATGGCTGTATTGATAACATAAGCATAACGGCATGATTTGATAATGCAGTAATATTTATTTCTGTTTTTACTAAATTGTTTAAAATTTAGACCAACTAAAAGAGCAGTGCTAGCTTTGGAGGAACTGGTCTATTGACCTATCGTCCCTGGTTCGAATCCTCGCATGTGTACTAAGTTTGTCTTTTCGGATTTATGTACTATGCGCAGTTATCACTTCCTCTTCGGTAATGGAAAACATCGTGAGGAAACGTGCACGTCCAAGAAATTATATTTCAAAGAACGTGTGACCTAACCTAATTTGACGAGCTCGGTGGCTCAGTCGTTAATGACGCGACTTTGTCACCATCTCACCAGCTCGTGGGTTCGAGTCCCACACTAGGCAAACATTTGTGTGCATGAACTGTTTGTCTTGGTCTGGGTATTTTCTATGTATAATAAGTATGTATGTACAAAAAAAAAATATTTACATATGTTTGTCAGTTGTCTAGTACCCATAACACAAGCTTTGCTTACTTTGGGGCTAGATGGCGCCGTATAATTTGTCCGACAATATTTATTTATTTATTTAACCTAAGAATAATCTCGCTTCTCCTGTGGATTGTGGAGGTCTGCCGACAGTCGCTCCATGTAAAGATCACCTTCGCCAAGTACATAGACATAGAGATGACGAGCTCGGTGGCGCAGTGGTGAAACGCGTTGTTACGCTACTTTGACACCAGCAAGAATGGGGATATACCAGAGGGCTCTTCTAAAAGTCTGTTTGTTTAAACCTATTCTCTTCCCTACCTTCGCTCTCTACCAACAAGCTCAGGTACTTACCGTCCGGCAACTATTTGTTCTAAATACGGTTCTCAAACAGCATCATGAACATAAAATAAGTCCTACCTCCTCTCGTTCTGCTCGCCGCCCTCCCTCTGTCAACACTCCATCATTAATCACAGTTTTCTCCAACCGATTCTACAGTTTTCTGGGCCCGTTTCTCTATAATAGACTAAATCGTAACTTGGATATTCATGCACTTTTATCCTTCAGCTGCAAAAAGAAGGTCACTACTTACATACAAAGTCTCAACTACCACGAGACTGAAAATTTGATACACCCGGTAGTTTAATTCTATGTATATATTATTATCATTACCTTATTTATTTTCTGTAATTGTCACCCTCTGTTTAACTACACCAAAACAATTAGTACCTTTTACATGCACACACACACACACATATATATCTGCACGAAAACACATAAATCAACCTCATTTCTCCAATTTTAAATATATATCAATTAAATTTATTTTTATTAAATCTAAGTAAGGTCATGTTTTCACACCATGTGGGGAGAGTCTGGTGTACTGAGATACAGGCCCTGCCTAGTTCAGTCACCAGTCTCTCACAATCTATATGTTGTTGTTTTATAACCAAACCACTTGATTTTTTTTTTATATACATGTGTATTGATGTCAGGTGAGACAGAGGCCGCCCCACTCATGAGTGACATATTACAATCGGGTTCCAGAATAAACTATATTGCTGTAATCGATATAAAGGACGCGTACTTTACGATTAACGCTCGTGGGTTCGATTCCCACACAGTACAAACATTTGTGTGCATGAACATGTCTGTTTGTCTTGGTCTGGACATTTTCTATGTATAATAAGTATGTATTTGCAAAAAAAAATTATTTACGTAGGTATTACAGTACAGTTGTCTAGTACCCATAACACACGTTTCGCTTACTTTGGGGCTAGATGGCGCTGTGTAATTTGTCCTACAATATTTATTTATCCAATCCTAATGGATTAGGAAACGGGATAACGCTAGCAGGAAGACTGCATTACATAAAATAGAAGTTGCCTCTAGGTCTACAATGTAATGTAAGTGGAATACAATATAATTGCACTTCGCGTCGCGTCGCAGTAGTGCGAGCGCGTCACAAAGTCACGTATACCACACAGGCTGCTCTAAAAATACTTTTTAAATATGTATTAAAATTTTTTAACATAGGTTTATTTTTTTATATGTATCGGAATATTGTTAATTGGTGATAAAATTAAAAATCATCTGATCATACAATGAATAGGGTAGCTACATATATCATAATGACAATTTTAAAATGTTTATTACATTTGAAATGGCGACAATAAAAATGGTGTACGTATGCAAAAAAATGTTGCATTTTAAAAAGATTAAAAGTGGCTAATATCTTTTCTGAAGGAACCCCGATACTAAATTTCATTAAAATCAGCCGGATATTCTGCCCAAATTATAAGGTTTTTTGCCCACGCAACATTTAATATCTTTGATTTTCCAATTTGACACTCGAAAAGTAATTTAAATAAAACCACTTGGGAATGCGCAAGCTTGTATTGTCAGAGGAACACCTGGCTCGTCAATTATACAACGTGTCCCGAAATTCAACGATAAGCTGGCACCAACGGATGGACCTACCCATGGCTACTCAAGAATAAAAAATTTTTTTTTTGTATCTCTTTTTTTTAATGAAAAAAATAATAAAATTGAAATTTTCTGAAAATGTACATCCCTTATGATAGTTTTAACTACCATAACCACAGTTTTCCAAATATTTTTGTTTTTTTTTTAGTGTCGGCAACCTAAGTAGTACTGCTATACACTACAATCCCTAAAAACCCCAGGATGCTTGTAGTTTTTTAACAGAATAAACTCAAAGTTATTTTTCTTCCTAAAATTGTATAAGAATTTTACTTACAGACTACTTTGACTCATCGTGGTGAAAAAAAAATGTATTGATACAGGTATGGCAAGTCATTTTAAAAGTTGGCGCAACTAACCAAGATTCTAAAATAGTAAAATACTCTAAGAACAGTAGTCACAAAAAAAAATCGTAGGTACTATTTCTAAACAAGAGCCAAATTTGATAAATTGTTTTTGTTGATAGTAATCATTTTTATTTCGTACAAGTTGTTTTGTTATTAAAATTTAATGAATCAATATAAATAAAACAAACAATATTACATTTTATTCATTTATTAAAACACCATTATAATAAATGTTCAAATTGCTTGCCACCGGCATGCCATTAATGCAGGCACGACATCGCCTTAAAAAGGCTCTTTTTATTAGTCGTGCATGTCTTCTCATATTGATTTGATCCGCTGCCTGAGATATTTTTTGGCGAAGCTCATCTAATGTTATATTAGATGATAACATTGACAGCAACATTAGATGAGCTTTGGCGAAGCTCATCTAATGTTATATTAGATGATAGCATTGACAGCAACATTAGATGAGCTTTGGCGAAGCTCATCTAATGTTATATTAGATGATAGCATTGATAGCAACATTAGATGAGCTTCGCCAAAAAATATCTCAGGCAGTGGATCAAATCAATATGAGAAGACATGCACGACTAATAAAAAAAGCCTTTTTAAGGCGATGTCGTGCCTGCATTAATGCCATGCCGGTGGCAAGCAATTTGAACATTTATTATAATGGTGGTTAATAAATGAATAAAATGTAATATTGTTTGTTTTATTTATTTTGATTCATTTAATTTTAATAACAAAACAACTTGTACGAAATAAAAATGATTGCTACGAGTATCAACAAAAACAATTTATCAAATTTGGCTCTTGTTTAGAAATAGGACCTACGAATTTTTTTGTGACTAGTGTTCTTAGAGTATTTTACCATTTTAGAATCTTGGTTAGTTGCGCCAACTTTTAAAATGACTTGCCATACCTGTATCAATACATTTTTTTTTCACCACGATGAGTCAAAGTAGTCTGTAAGTAAAATTCTTATACAATTTTAGGAAGAAAAATGACTTTGAGGTTATTCTATTCAAAAACTACAAGCATCCTGGGGTTTTTAGGGATTGTAGTGTATAGCAGTGCTACTTAGGTTGCCGACACTAAAACAAAATCAAAAATATTTGGAAAACTGTGGTTATGGTAGTTAAAACTATCATAAGGGATGTACATTTTCAGAAAATTTCAATTTTATTATTTTTTTCATTAAAAAAAAGGGATACAAAAAAAAATTTTTTTATTCTTGAGTAGTCATGGGTAGGTCTATCCGTTGGTGCCAGCTTATCGTTGAATTTAGGGACACGTTGTATAACAATATAATTTTTTTTTTTAGTTTGTTGGTCATTTTTACCATGTTCGAGATAGTAACGGTGTTCCTGAACATTCCTATTCTACTTTTTTATGCTGAATCCGAATCTGAAGTCAAAATTCGAATATTCGAAAAAAAAAACGCACACACAGACAAACGCACACACAGACAAATAAATAGATTTCATTAGGAATGGTGTTCCTGAAAATTAGTATATAATAAATGAAAACCTATTTGTTCGTGTGGAAACCTGATGTAGATATTGGTGAGTTAGATGCGCATGCACAGCACTTCTGATATGAAAATAATTCTATAAGGATACAATGTAATCTGGAGTCACTTCAGTGTACCGCAAGATCCCAGAGTGTGTATACGTGGTCCTCACTTAATTCAATCATATAAAATAAAATCATTGAAACGAACATTGAAAAAAAAAATCGATTTTGAAAATATTTAAAGCATTTCTAAAACTTTTTGATTTAACAGTTTTCTTTGTATATTTCGATTCCATTCCTTCAGGTTTTAACATTATATCTGTAACACTATACTCGTTTATTTGAAAATATTTAACTAGAAGTCATGTTTTTATTTTTTTTGAGTGCTGTGTTTATTGCAAGTAAGTACACTTTTTATTTTGTTGCATATAACATTTTTCTTATATTATTTACTTAGAAAGGCTCAATTTCATTTACTAATCTAAGTGTAGTGTATAATTTCAATTACACTATTTAAGGAATCTCACGTAAGTACGAGTATATTTATTACTCAGCATTAAAATATCTCCTGTACATATCTCTCTATATTGACCAAGAAAAATATAAAGACGGAACATTGCTCTCTCATATGGAACGTCAGTTTAAGAGGAAGCCAGTTTTGAAAAAGCAGGCGTACCGCTTACCAGTCCGCTTGAGTAAGCGAGGCCGTACGTTACACATTACGTGCGAAGGAAAAAAAACAATAATAAGCCATCTAGTATGGGGAAAATAGTATAAAAATAAATTTTGTATTCAAAATAAGCCTAAAGCAAGCAACTGTTTAGATGGCTGGGGTAAACAAGCATACGGCTATAAGCATAAGAATATAAACCTTGAATTTTGAAATACGATTATTATTACTCGCACGTTGCCACCTCATATCTTTCTTAAGTTCACCCACAAAGGCGCCTGTCTGTGCGGTTTGAGCCCAGAATTGCAGTTAACAGTGTTGAACTGGCAGGCTCGCGGCGTGCACGCTTTTGGTACCGACCCAATACTGCATACTAAAAGTATATTATTAAGAAATTATTTACATGATTAGTTTTATCATTGATAGTCAATCATCAATATTGCAAATAAGAGCTCCGAAGAACGCGTAGATAAAGCGTTTTTGTGATTAAATTTGTAGCTGCCTTTTAATCGTTACATATATAAAGACGGGACTTACGAGTACTCCCCCTCACAAGTTGTCTCATTACCTTAGTCGCAGCACTGTTATGAATGAGACATACACATTAACATTAGGTACTTTCATTTAATTGCCATGGTTGGAAACTAAATAACTTTTGAAAATATCTACGTTTCATTTAAAGTTAAGGTAACTTGCTCACTTAAACATAAGTATGTTTCTATGTTAACCCTATTAGTGTTGTCATATTCGCGGGAAGGTTGACGATAGTTAATTAAATTTTAACACCCACAAATAAACTTTTAAAGTTAATCTAAAAGCAAAGTGCCTACTTAAAATATACTTGAAAAGTACGATGATATATTATTTTTCATACTAGCATCGGTTTATGATATTTTGATGCAGATCCGTATAGGGTTGACAGTGTCGGTAAAACAAATTGTAAAGGCGTATATCAATTCTATGAAGATAACCGATTTACGTTCTAGCCCCTAAATGCAATAAATTACAGACAAACATATATACGAAAATGTTGTAATATTAACAAATGTGCCAGACGTAATGTTTGTGTCGGCGACGTGTGATGTTACATATTACGCAATTTTTTCCGGAAAATTCCGTAACTCGTATCCTTAAGGCCGAAACTTCTCCATCACGAAGGTCGACAAATTATTTTTTTCAACGTCGGAAGGCATACACGAATACCTAATATAACAAGATAACCGTAGCCTATGAACGTTTGTAATCTAAGAAATATTGCTCGCGCATTGCCGCCCCTCGTGTTGACACAGGAACTTCTTAGAAGGTTACTGACTAATAATAATAATAAATAATATAATAAATATTGTCGGACAAATTACACAGCGCCACCTAGCCCCAAAGTAAGCGAAGCTTGTGTTATGGGTACCTACTAGACAACTGATAAACATACTTAAAAACTTTTTTTTTGTAAATACATACTTATTATACATAGAAAATACCCAGACCAATACAAACAGACATGTTCATGCACACAAATGTCTGTACTGTGTGGGAATCGAACCCACGAGCGTTGGTGTCAAAGTAGCGTAACAGCGCGTTTCACCACTGCGCCACCGAGCTCGTCATCTACGTAACCCAACAACAAGGTTACTAATGTAACCCAATTGACTCGTAGGAACATAACCATCCAGGATGTTGTTATTTATCTGTGGTTTTCTTTGAGGTGGCGGTGCTACAAGTCCTGCTTTAACGTACCCTATCTCTCTTAATATACGTGTTTGTTACTCATTCATGTAAAAAGTCTTAATCCTAAATTTTAATTAAGTATAGTATACAAATGGAATACATTCTATTTATATTAGCACTAGCTGCTGCCCGCAGCTCCGCCCGCGTGGAGTCAAATAACGTAGCCTATTAAGTTAATCCAGATCATAATCTATCTACGTGCCAAATTTCATTCAAATCCGTTCAGCCGTTTAAGCGTGAAAGAGCAACAAACATCCATACATACAAACTTTCGCATTTATAATAATAGTAGGATATAGGCTACTTGTTATTAAATTAAATTAAAATTAATTTAATTCAGATAACAATTAATCCATAATTTATGATAGAAGAGACATACTATTAATATATGTATAAAATCAATTTTGCCAGTATTTTAAATTTAAAAATAAATAAATAAAGCATATAAATTAAAAAAGAAGTTAAAGAATAATATTATATTAGTTGTTTAGTACGTTATCATTGGCTTAGGTTAGTTGGCTTAGGTTATTGCACCTTAAAAATACATTTACATTATTTAGGAAAAGTAAATAAAGTTATGGGTGCACTATGTAACTATGTATGTATGGGTAAGATACGCAAGTGGGTATGCAAATAAACAGACAATAGCTAAATTTTGTCTGGGTCCAATTACCAGTAAGGTCCCCGATATTCTAATCCATCGAGTACATGCACACAACACTTTGTTTAGAATTGTCCGACCACGACAATTACGACTAAAATACTAAATCGGAAATGGTAAACTTATAAATAGGATTTGAGAGATGAAAATACTGTACAAGTTTATAGAATTGGCGTAGTTTTCTTGGAACATATAATAAATACGAAATATCTAACCCGAATAGTGCATTTGATCTATTTTATGTGGATTTAAAATACTTTTATAAGTATATGGATTTCCTATGCATAAGAAATAGTCTGAATAATTCGTGTACAAAAAACGAAAATGACCATGAAAACCAGTATTGTAAATATATTGTCTTCTTGAAGATACGCAACGAAATCGTATAAGAACTACAAAATGAGATATGTAATAAAATCATTTAGATTTTATTACATAACTCATTTTGTAGTTCTTATACGATTTCGTTCAACATGAGTTATGTAATAAAATCAATGATTTTATTACATAACTCATTTTGTATTTCTTATACGATTTCGTTCGAAAAATTTTCTTTCCAGGAGGCAGTACAAAATGCTTTCACACAGTTTGCCGAATCTAGATCCCCAGAGTTCTATCGCAAAGGCATAAATAAACTTCTGATTAGATAGCAGTAATGAATAGATAGTAAGGGTAAATATTTTGATTAAATAAATATGTTACATCTTAGAAAAAAAACGAGTTTTAATTTTTCAGTACAAATCGGCAATTTCATACTTTAACCCCTATTATATTAAGAAAGGCCCATGGAATGTTACAAAAACCATTAACAGATTGACAAATGCAATAGACATATAAATAAAATTATGTTCAATGACACAATTGTAACCAATCCTACTGCCAAATCTAATTCATTTAATACATACATTAAGTCAACCAATAATTTAATATATCTCACCCTGTTTTGAGAAATGTTCAATCTAACAATGGTAGTATTTTTATTCCTAACGACATTTATTGAAATTTTTGTATATAATTAAGCCCCAAAGAATACTGGCTGTATTCTCACAAATGTTAATTGTACAGAAAAATCGTAGTTCCCAATTTGTTCCTAGTGATCTTGTGTTCTTACAAGAGCCAAATTTTTCTATGTGTAAACAGATTTTTGACTTTAAATAAATTTATTTTGATTTTAAATTTTGATGAGCTAGCGTTGTTGTGAATAACGCGACTTTGACACCAACGCTTGTGGGTTCGATTCCCACATTGGACAAACATTTGTGTGGATGAACATGTCTGTTTGACTTGGTCTGGATATTTTTGAGAGACGTAGGGCGCATCAAAGCAGTCTGGGGAAATACCTCCACCACACAGAAAACCGCAGCCAAATAACAACTCTCTGGAGGGTTGTTGTGTTCCTGCGTGTGGGTGAGGTCACCAGTTAGGTCCTAAGGAATGATACTTAATGTATTACAAGCGTTCATAGGCTACGGTAGCCGCTTTACATCAGGTAGGCCGTATCCTTGTATGTCTTGAGACGTTGGATAAAAAAAAACAGTGTATACGTCATTGAACAATTGTTATTGATCGATATTCAGAATCACTTTCCAATATCAAAGAGAATATGATATCCTACGAAACAAAAAATAAAGTGACGTGTCAATCTCGATTGTGTATCACAATCACAACACATTACACATTGGTTTTCGACATGTGTCTTTCGTCCGCACTACACTGCGACTTTTCTTACGGGACGTTTGATTATTGCGAAGATGTCAGTTGTAGATAAATAAGTGTGTTACATAAAAGAGCCATTCGCTCTATTTATAACTTGGGTTCCAGAGAATCACTCAGGGAACTGTTCAAAGAAATAAACATCCTTACTGTTACTTTTCAATATATTTATGAAAATATAATGTATGTCCGTAAAAATTTAGTAGAAATAAGTTGCGTATGCCGGTACACCGGCTTGCTAGGGCTGGTAGATCTTTTCTTGTAAATTGTATTCGATTTTATAATAAGTTGCCTGAAATGGTTCTGTCCTCTCCTGACAATGTATTCAAAAAGCAAATTAATAATACTCTTTGTAAAAGGGCTTATTACAGAATTGATGAATATGTAACTGACAAAGATGTCTGGAAATAATTCAGCACAGACGACCTTTCCTTAATTTTACAATTTGATATCATTATTGTACCAAATGCTAATGTGAATTTAATGTAATAAATAATAAGTAGACAATTTTAAACGAGACCCATAATTGTCAAGTTTCTTTCGGCATTTCTACTTCGCCAATGGTCATTTCTAAAAGGCTAGCAGATTAAAAAAGAAAAAAGTAAAATAAGAGAATTGAATAAGATACAATAAGACTATATTTCAAAAAATGTAAGACGTGTCTAAGTGCATGCGAGGGTCCAATGGTAAATAAAGAATTTGTAACTATTTTATCTTTTATATATTTTATTTAAAGTACATTGGCACATAATAATACACACGTCTTATGGCGCTCGGTTCTTTCTGCCTACCCCGCAAGGGACCTGGCGTGAAGATATACATATCTTCATGCCATCTATATCTTCACACATACATACATTGGCACAGAAAAAAAAAACAATTTGATTCATATTCAATAATTCGTATATAGTTTGTACTACAAATAATACTCGTATATACGTTAATACTCGTATGTATGAAAAATAAGCCACTAACATGCTTACATGCTTACATCTAAATAAAACCTAAGACGAGCTAGGTGGCTCAGTCGTGAATGATGCGATGCGACTTTGACACCAACACTCGTGGGTTCGATTCCCGCACAAGGCAAACATTTGTGTGCATGAACATGTCTGTTTGTCTTGGTCTGGATGTTTTAAGAGAGGTAGGGCGCATCAAAGCAGCCCGTCTGGGAAGTACCTCCACCTCACGGAAAACCGCAGACAAATAACAACTCCCTAGAGGGTTGTTGTGTTCCTGTGTGTGAGTGAGATCACCAGTAAGCTGCTAAGGAGTTGCTGTGTATGCAGCAGAGGAGGCATCGCGCGAGTGATACTTAATATATTACAAGTGTTAATAGGCTACGGTAACTGCTTTACATTAGGTGGGCCGTATGCTTGAATGCCTCCCGACGTTGTATAAAAAAAAAATGTAACTGACAAAGATGTCTGGAAATAATTCAGCACAGATGATCCTTCGTAATCTTTAATTCTACAATTTGATATCATTATTGTACCAATATGCTAATGTGAATTTATTGTAATATCTAATTGTCAATTTTAAAAGAGACCTATATTGGCAAGTTTCTTTCGGCATTTCTTCTTCGCCAATGGTCATTTCCGAAAGGCTAGCAGATTAAAAATGAAAAAAGTAAAATAAGAGAATTGTATAAGATACAATAAGACTATATTTCAAAAAATGTAAGACGTGTCTAAGTGCATGCGAGGGCCCAATGGCAAATAAAGAATTTGTAACTTTTTTATCTAAATCTTTTTTATATAAAGATGAAGTTCTTTTCGTAATAAAATTATAATGTACATTTTTCAGTATTCATGTGATACCTACATCATTTGTTAACATAATTCAATTGTAGACCATATTTTTGGTGTGTCCCTTGACACAAATGATTATAAAAGTTATTCAATGAAAGTTATTTACCCCTAAAAACGATGATTGTTTTCAATTGAACGACCAAGTTGTTGAGAAAATACCCGGCATGTTTAAAATTTACGAGAGTTCTGACGCTGTGGTTGAGGACGATCATAATAATGTTTTAAACTATCCTGTACAATTCCTAAATTCTATAACGCCTGTAGGACTACCACCACACACTCCAAAATTAAAAGTTGGTTGTATATTAATGCTTTTAAGAAATTTAAACCCGACTGTTGGGTTGTGCAACGGAACCCGTCTTATTATTAGGGCGTTAGCTTCACGTGTCATTGATGCCGAAATTATTTGTGATAGCCATGTGGGAACCAGAGTTTTTATTCCTCGAATTCGTCTCCAGCCATCTAACAGTCAACTGCCTTTTAAATTTAGTCGGCTTCAGTTTCTCAACCGCATAGCATTGGCTATGACAATAAATAAAAGTTAGGGACAAACTTTCGACAAAATCGGTCTATTTTTACCTAATCCTGTGTTCACCCATGGCCAGCTCTATGTTGCCTTCTCTCGAGTTCGAAGTTTCGATGATGTAAAAATCCAAATTATCAATACCACTGAACAAGGCTTGAAAGGTGATAAACATTTAACGAGAAATTTTGTATGTAGAGAAATTTTATGATAATCAACCTGTGATGTATAATAGAGAATATTTATGATTATTTCTTAATAATAAGTACCTTTGCCAACTTCTCGGGTGAGTACTCATTGCAAAATTGCAATTGTTTTATTTGGCTTCTCAATATTATTTTTGATTTAGCCAATTTGTATAAAGAACAACATTTTCATTTTTTATATCCAAAAGTAGTAAGTACTTACCTACCTACCAAAGTAAAGAAAAAGACAATGCTTAAAACATAGAGGTTTACAGAGAATAAATCTTAAAAGCTATTTGTTTTGTTAATTTATGTTAGTTTATTTTGAAAGTTGATTTAAAATAAAAATTATTATGAAAAACTTTCACAGTTTTAATTTACTATATTTATTAAACACAATGAACGATGGTATACGAATCTATACCTTGCTTTGCCTTTAATATTCCTTGAGAACCGATAACTACAGAAATATCTACCTCCACTTTATACCTACATGTGTATTATGTCTCATTTCACCCGAGCGAAGCCGGGTTTTCATCTAGTATCTAAATAAAACCTAACATAGAACTTCATAAATAGACATTTCTTTTATACACGTGATGTAAAGTGGTTAGTTGTAGTGGAGGCTATGAACACTTGCAATAGGTAGATTTTGTTTTATATAACATCGGGACTCGGGAGGCTTACAAGCATACGGCCCACCTCAGTTCCCGTAGCCTATCGCGCAAGTAACATTTGCGCGATGCTTCCTCTGTGGCTAATACGGCAGCTCCTTAGGAGCTTACCGACACTTTACTCACTCGCATGAACACAACAACTCTGTAGGGAGCTGATATTCATCTGCGGTTTTCTGTGAGGTGGAGGTACTTCCCCAGATGCACGTCTGTTTTGTTTTGATGATGTTTGTCTTGTGTGGTAATTGAACCCACGAGCGTTGGTGTTAGAGTCGCATCATTCACGAATGAGCTACCGAGCTCGAGCATAATATCAACTCCGCTGCTAATACAGCAGCTCCTTAGGAGCTAACTGACAGTTTACTCTCTCGCATGAACACTACAACTCTCTAGGGAGCTGATATTTGGTTGCGGTTTTCTTTGAGGTGGAGGTACTTCCCCAAAATTCCCCACACTTTGCTTAGGTGCAGGTAGAGCTCTACCCAACATAAACAGAAACATAAACAAACACGTTTATGCAGATACGTGTTTGCCCTATATGGGTATCGAACCCACGTGCCTTGGTGTCAAAGTAGCCTTACTAACCAAGCCGCTACCGAACTTGTCCATAAGAACACCTGAAACTGTAACTCTTCTAGACTATCATCATTAAAATATAGTTGAATATTGTTAAATTTGTAACCTCAATCAGTAATTTTGTACAGGTGGTAAGTTGTAGCGAGACATGCAAATAAGTATTTACATAATTTATGCCAATATAACTAAAACAGCCCATCAAATCCCAAGATAACCTCAAAACATTAACATAATGGACTGATGTCAACAAGGGCAAATTTACCATTAACCTACGGCAAAAGAACTTTTTCACCTCACTGTACTAACGTTAAAAAGCGCTCCTTCTTTACTGTTCGAGTGCTACGATAACTAGTAGAGTGCTTTAGTTAGTTGGAATGGAAAAAGGAAAAATTGGGTAATTAATAGATTTAGACGTTATTTTGCGAAAGTCAAGTCATTTACATGCAATTTGATCCATACAAACTAGTTCCGGCCGGCACCCACTTACTACCGTTAGTGGATGGGGATCCGTCCACGCGATTGGCCGCCATCTGGAACAGAAACCGAATGCACCCGCTGCCGTTACTGCCATGATTGCCCTGGTCGGGGCTGCGACACGTGTTTCGCCTCTCCACGAGGCATCCTCAGACGCTTTAGATGTTAGTCGTTAGAATAACATGCTACAAGTCACTTGTACCACGGTAGTGGGTGGGTTACGACAGGCGCTAGTTCGCATGATGGCTGAAGCACACAAAGCAGGTTAGATCAAATTACATGTAAAAGTTTTGATAACTAATTGAACGCTATAGTACAAAAAATAACGGCGGACGGATTTTACTAGCACGATTCATATCTGGCGACCATACGGTTTGCATGTCAATCGAATGCAAAGATTCTCACGGAATTCAAAAGCCTATACACAAAGTATAAATACTTATTTCTTTTAATACGTTGTAAATTCCAACATACTCGTAAGTTAGTTGCAATTTTTAAAAGTGTTAAAAATTATTTTCTGCCCGACTGAAGGAATGGTCTATCGTTTTTGTGTTTGTGTAGTAATTATTTATTACGTCGTATTAATGAATGCTATCTAAAAACCAATATAATGGTATTTGAAGGAGACGAAACAGAAACGAATGCTAGGATTGCGGTTGATAATGTAGTGTTGGAGCAGGTGGATGAGATTGTATATTTAGGAAGCGCTTTTAGCAGGGATGTATCACTCGTGCTATGCCTCCCCTGCTGTCTAAGCAACTCCTCAGGAGCTTACTGGTGACCTCACTCGCACGCAGGAACACAACAACCCTCTAGGGAGTTCTTATTTGGCTGCGGTTTTTCGTGAGATGGGGGTACTTGCCCAGATGGGCTGCTTTGTTGCACTCTATCTCTCCTAAAACATCCAGACCAATACAAACAAACATATTCACAAATGTTTGTCTTGTGTAGGAATCGGACGCACGAGCGTTGGTGTCAAAGTCACGTCATTCACGACTGAGCCACCGAGCTCGTCTAAAACGAATCTGCTAAACAGAGAGGAGAGATATGAAAGGATCTTTCTATGAATATCTTATGATGTATAACAGGACATCCTTTTTTCCAGAGATAAAACAGGTATAAAATTCCTTCACTGGAGAATGAGGGCAATAAAATAATAATAAATATTGTCGGACAAATTACACAGCACCATCTAGCAAAATGCAACATTCATCTTTATAATACAGTCCCATATTGATCACAGATGAACAGCGAGTTTAAACAAAACAGGGATGTTTTGAAGCGATTACGATTTTTTTTATACGATATCGTGAGGCATACAAGCATACGGCCCACCTGATATAAAGCAGTTACCGTAGCCTATTAACGCTTGTTATACATAAAGTTTTACTCGCGCGATGCCTACTCTGCTGCTAAGACAGCAATTCCTTGGTAACCTCACTCACACACAGGAACACAACAACTCTCTAGGGAGTTGTTATTTGGCTACGGTTTTCTGTGGGTTGGAGATAATTCCCCAGACGGGCTGTTTTGATGCGTCCTACCTCTTTTAAAATATCCAGACCAATACAAACAAACATGTTCACAAATGTTTGTCTTGTGTAGGAATCGGACGCACGAGCGTTGGTGTTAAAGTCGCGTCATTCACGACTGAGCCACCGAGCTCGTCAAAAACGAATCTGCTAAACAGAGAGGAGAGATATGAAAGGATCTTTATATGAATATCTTATGATGTATAACATCCCACTCAGTTACTAGTTTTGACGAGCTCGGTGGCGCAGTGGTCGAACGCGCTGTTACGCTACTTTGACACCAACGCTCGTGGGTTCGATTCCCACACAGTACAAACATTTGTGTGCATGATCATGTCTGTTTGTCTTGGTCTGGGTATTTTCTATGTAATATAAGTATGTATTTACAAAAAAAAATGTATTTACGTATGTTTATCAGTTGTCTAGTACTCATAACACAAGATTCGCTTACTTTGGGGCTAGATGGCGCTGTGTAATTTGTCCGATAATATTTATTATTTATTACAAGAGCTGGAGTTCGCGCTTCGCGCAAATCCCACCACTACTTTTGCAAAATGTACTTTTTTAAATACTTCCGGTTATCAAATTAACTCCATTTTGATACCATTAGAAAGATGCAATTTAGTTTGACTTTCTGGTGAAAACCGCATCTCAATCGCATTTATAGTTTTATTTCTAGAGGCCAAAATGTCAGTGCAGAGAAATAGAGGGAGAAACTGTACTATTTTATGGGTTAGGGATTAATACCGGTGGTGCTTTTTTCCAGAGATAAAACAGGTATAAAATTCCTTCACTGGAGAGTGAGGGAAATAAAATGAATGATTGAGATGTGAGGGATAGGCACAAGGCTCAAAAAGATATAGGTAAAGAGTATGGAGACAGAAAACGGAAAGCTGTTGAATCAGACATAAAGGAAGGGGTAAAGTGTCTGTTAAGAGAATGGAAAAATCAAATAAATTAGCATCACATTTTAACCAGACTTCGTTTACCGTAGAAAGTCGGCTATGTTGTGGAAAATCACGAGACCAGACAAGCGTATAGGAGAAATGTTATTCATTTGAAAAAGGTAGAAAAAGAAGGAATCAGAGACGCAGCCGGAACATCGGAATAAAAAAGAAAGCTTAGAGGAATAAATTAGGGACGTGTAAATTTGTTCTAATTATTCAGCTGACTTCCGGTCCCGCTGACTAGACCACCATTCTTAATGGTGATGTTGTAGGGCGTATTAATTACTTTGATTGTTAATACATACCAGGTTAATTAAAATATCAAGTCATTACAATAAAGGTAATAAGGAAGGGATGTAGTATATGCATTAATTAAGTAAACGCTTACATATTCACTCATATTTACATGTACAGACAAATACAATCTCGTGCGCACCACGTCACGGCAGTCATACGAGAGCCACTGGCGAAAGGAGATGTATTAGGATTCTGTCTATGAAGTGCGTGTACAAGCTTGTGAGATCCTCCAACTAGGGATTGGTTATACAGTTACCATCAACTACGATTTTGATACGTCACTCAGGAAGACACCTATATAATTTCTCGGCTAGTTCAAAGAAAGGGATCTTCGAAAGTAGTACCTAGTGTCAAACAGCGTAATGGCCAAGGCCAAATTTGATTCCCAAACTTGACAGACATTTGTATGCATGAACATGTCTGTTCGTCTTAATCTTTGATCTGTGTATTTTTAAGAAGGATATATTGCATCAAAGCAGTCAGAGTGAAGAAATAGCCATTCCCCCACCCCCCTCTCTTAACAGAAAACCGTAGCCCAATTACTACTTCTTCCAGTATTATAAGCGTTCATGGGCTATGGTAACTACATAAAATCAGGTGGGCCGTATGCTTGTTTGTTCCCGACGATGTATAATAATCCTAAATTCCATAAACTTACACAAAACGCTTGTCATTTATTAAACAAAAGCATCGCTACATTATGTTAAGTGATACATTTGGCATGAAAATCTTAAATAAGCATCTTTTATTATGAGATGGAATGAATTACGGGAGATAATTACATAGATCTTTTGTAGAAAATTAAATACATTCATTTTTTAGGAAATTGAATACAAATAAAATAAGTAAGGTATAGGTATACTACAATATTAAATAATTTCGCATTTCTAGGAGAATATTTCATAAGATCAACAACCGTAGCGAAAACCTTATTGACTGAATCACTATCACTGATGGCGTCCTATTCTTTCAGGTATCCCAGGAGCCGCATGTTTGTCACAGGATTTTTCATCTTGTGCAGAGTCACGTGAGTGCAATAAACTATATATCGTCGTCACGTCGTAATATTACATTTAATAAAAAAATGACCCCGCCAATCCCAGGTACTAGGTCTGAAATTTAATACGTTATGCAATATGTTGATTCAAACTCGAACACTTAATTAGAAATTGATTTAAACATTGAAAGGAGAAGCTTGATAGGGCGCGGAGATTAAATATATACAGAGAGCAAGAAAGAATATAGCGTGTCTGGATTATGTATTAACTTTACCCTTGACTGAAAGTATGAGAGAGAAGAAGAACGAAATGTACTGTTGATGCAAGAATCAAATCAAAGCTTTAGTGATAGTGAAGCGTGAAAGACTAATTTACGAGTAAGGAAAAGAGGCTGACCTTTATGGCTAATATTACACTTTTCTGGAGATAGGTAAAGAAATCTCGGCGTGGTTCGTGCCATTCAGAATGGATGAGATAAAGTCTAAAGCTGGTGTTATTCTTGCTAACACTCAGGAAGTATTAGCATGGGGGAGTGAATATTTTGAGGAAATATATGACTATGCCTTGGCCGTTGACACTGAAAGTAAGTCTGAGACTATGAATGAGATCGAGTAGTAGATAATAATCATGAAACATGGAAAGTGGCAGCAGGAATTGATATAATCACAGCTGAGATAATCAAACTAGATTACACTTACGTCCGGCACGCCTTCTGTTACTTCAGCAATTTTTTGCTGGAGTAACAGCAGGCGTGCCGTGGAAATATTCCAATGCAATGGAGACGCGAAGTCATTGTACCCTTGTCTAAAGACACGAGATCATGTATGGACTGCGTCAGTTATAGGGCCATTAGTTTGATCAACTTAGCAGCAAAAGTATATGGTACGAAAATTGAAAGGAGAATGAGAGCGAAATTCGATGGAATGCTGTAGGAGGCATAGACAGGATTCTGAAATATATATTTTTTCTCACAACCACACATCCTGGTATCTACAATATCCTAGTCATAGACCTGAAAGTTTTCTGAGGTTTTGTGGAACTTGAGAAAGCATTTCACAGGGTTATGTGACAGATATTATGGATTATATTGCTGACATATGGGATTGACGGTGCTCTACTTCGTGCAGTGCATACAAGAATTGACAGCATATTTACATCATCTCACCCTAGTTTGACTTCAAAGTTGGTGTCAAGCAGAAAGTAACATGCCTTCTACTCGGTTGTTTGTCCAGTATCTCGAATATTGTCCGTAGGGAACACGGTCTACAAATGTAGGTTTGCGCATAGGTGACCTAGTGGTAAACTATCTACTTTATGCAGATGTTGCGGTATTATTAGCAGAGACATCAGCTTACCTGCAAACACTGATTACAACAATGAAATACGTTTATATGGACAAGGACTTACTTCTGAACGCGAAGAAAACAAAGATAATGATATTGGCAAAAAACCAGTACCAATGTTAGGATTACGGTTGATGATGAAGTGTTGGAACAAGTGGATTAGTTTATATATCTTGGATGTACTTTCAGCAGGGATCGAAGATACGCCTTAGATGTGGAATGGTGAGTGAGTTCGGGGAATAGTGTTCACACAATTCCAACTAGAGTTGGGAACACTTCTTAGCAATAAAAGCTTGAGACAGAAGGCACAGCTCGCATCATTCATAATGCAGTACTGGTACTTACCTACCATGATTAAAATGTTCGTGGTTTAGGAGACGACGATATCAGGAGCCTTCGAAACCGGCGATCGTGTATAAGCGAAGTGCAATGAATGTTGAAGAAACGAATGAGGTGTGTAGGGATCGAATTATGTGACGCTCGGTTCCCTCTGCCTACCCAACTATACCTATATATAACAAATAATTAGAAAGATTGAATTAAAATATTTTTACCGATATTTATGTTAAATTTTATAGCATAACCACGCATTTCTTTAGCTAGAATTCTTATGTGCCATTCAACAGGGTGTAACACGTACTTAACACGTAATTAATATCTGAAACTTCAATAAACATTTCAAAATATCTCAAATGTTAAGTAAGACAGAAAGTAACCTTTTGTATATGTGTAAAATTACTATACGCCAGCTTTCTTAAGCTTTCCCCTTTGATCTACTGAACTAATTAGAAATGAAACTTTGTTAAGTATCTAAGTCAGTCCCTAAGCCTTGTAATAAAAACAGACAAATGATAATCTCTCTAATATATATATATATGCGTTATAATATATCTACATTACATTAAAAACTGTCAGGACTACTAGAAACCAGAGCGTGCATGAAAAGTGCTATGAATGTTTAAAAAGGGAGTGAGGTGTGTAAGGACTGGGTCTTGTAGCGCTCAGTTCTCTCTGTCTGACATGAACCTGACATGAAGCAAGAATACAGAAATATATTTTCTATTTTCTCTTTAGTGGTCTACTTGAAAATTACAGTAAAGAACCCAAATCAGAATATAAATTATTACTATCCAATAATTAACACTGCCACCGTTGAGGTTGTTTTACCCGAGTCAGGTCTGTGTTGCAATGTAAAGTTGTTATGTTTATGAGAGTGAGCAAGATTATCAGAAGGCTTCTGAGGAGTAGCTGTGTCAACACGTGTGCAATATTTCTGGTATTGTTTGCATTCGTAGTCTACGCTGACTGATTTACACCAGGTAAGCCGTATGTATGCCCTCCGACGTTGCTAATGCTATGAGGCTGTTTACAAAGTAGTGTGACAAAAACTAGGTAACATGTTTGAAACCAAGCGATTCACATGGTCACATAATGCGTAATTGTAAAAAGAAAAAAAACATTACAACCATTAAAATCTTTGCATAGATCATAAATTAAAACACATACATATTCTTCATAGCGCTGATTATATGCACAGTATAAAAAGATACTATGTGTATATCTGCATTTGAATGACCTTTTAGTAATTTTTCAATTGCGTGTAACGTTGTGTATGTAATTCGACTGGCGGCCTGGTTTTACATACTTATATGTTACTTTTATAACATTTTTAACATACTGTTAATTTTAAAGCATGCATAAGATCATAATCATAAAAGCACGCATCTTAACTTCATTATAATACGTTATGACGTAAAAGTATCCTATACCGAAATTACATATGTATTATATATACAAGCGTCCTGGCAGGCATTGACATGAAATAAAAATATATCTAATCCATCCAGGATGTTGAGAGGGTCCTCAACACACAAAAATATCATCAAAATCGGTCCATTGGTTTAGAAAGAGTTCAGTGATATAATCAAATATAAAAGAATTACATATACAAAGAGTAACGGGCATTTATTAACTTACAGATACAGAACTAACTGGAGTTGTTCTGGCAGTAATATAAAGTTTTTATATAAAAAAAGACGAAATATAATTTGAGTAAATAGTTTGGTATTAAAACATTTATACTAGCCGAACCTCTCAACTTCATACGAGCGTATCCCGGTATCTCTTAGAAGCATATTTTGCTACATTTTTCCGGCTTCTAAGGGTTGCGTCACTATGTTGAATAGCTTATTACCTTTTTAAAAACGAATTCCAGAGGTAATCGCTTTCAAATTAAGAAACAAACAAACACTTCCGATTTATATATTAGTATAGATATAAAGCGGAAGAGTTTGTTTGTTTAAATGCCTTAATCTATGGATCTAAAAAAAATATTGCATTTGATGGCGTGATTCTTCAGGTAGTTATAGGCTATTTTAACATCCCGCTCACAACGAAGCGAGCGAAGTAGCGGCCGACAGCTACTAAAATGTATTAGTTCATGTGAATCATGCCCTTTTGGAAACGAAAGTCGAACGTTTTCTTAGTGGCTGAACAATTTTGTAATATTAAATATTACGAGTACATACTATAAATTAATGGTAATGTGCATAGTAGAAATGAAAAATATCTTTAAAAAAATCAGAAATATTAATTAAATTCGTGATATTTACGCCACGTACTCTCATTTGCATAAACAGAAACAGTTCTATTCACTAAGTCGTAGTTACTAAATTTAAAAAAAATTCGTTTCATAAGCATGCTAAAAATATATTTAATATAGATTCTCTACAAAATATATCTCAAAAGCTATGAGATAATTTTGAAACGTCGTCTGTAATATTCTATTCAAGTCACTTTGTAAAGATTCAAGTCAAAAGATATTTAGTGAATTGGAGTCGGCAGTAAGAAATTGAAACTGTCCTTCAAATGGAGTTTAATAGGGATATATTTTAAATAAAAGGTTATTTGATATGTCATTACAAGAGGCCTTAAGAAGCTTTCTCTGCGGTGTACATTTTTACACTTTAAGTTGATCAGAATCTAATTGTGTTCAGATTAAAGTTTTCATATTTTGTACGATTGCAAACAAGAGTACGGCTGATAGTTTATAGTTGCGGTAACTACGTTTAACGCACGAAGTATCACTACTACGTTGTCAATTCCAATAATACAGTTTATGATAATTTTGAAATTTATATTTCTCGTCTGTGTCGTCGTTGTTATTGTTATAGATATTCACCGCTACATACGAGTACATTCAGTAGTTAAATCCTCCATTATGCATTGGAACATTAGAAAATTATTCCCACTTAACATCTTAATTATATTATTAAAAAATGATCAGTATTTAAACTTTCCTGCCTTAAAGGTAGTAAATATATATGTATATATATATATATATAAATATAAATAGTATATGTTTCAGAATATGGTTCATGTGGACCATGAATAAAGTAAATAAAATATTTATTAAGAACATATACAGCAATTCAATCTTCTATGGCTTCTAATTTATAAAAAATATTTATGTCATAAACAATGCTTGTAATATTTTCACATAATTATCTATTTATCAAGGTAAACACAAAAATATTTTACAAATTTGGCCTATATTTCCAGATCAGCTGGCATAGTTTTCTAATTAAATTAATTTCAAATAGCAACACACAAGAGTGGGTATATCGTAATAATTTATATCGGAATATAGTGTGATGGCGGAATAATCATTGTTAAGTCAAATGAAAAGTTAACAGAACAATACCTAGTATGTTACGTGATAGTTGCTACCCACCGGCGCCACCTGCCGTCCCCTGTTTTAAATAAACGCCGGTTCGCTTAAAGTTTTTCAATGGCTCGTTAAACTTTTGGGTTACAGTCACACTTAATATTAGACCCTTAACCCCACATATTTCTAATATATTGGCGTTCATAAAACTTAACTAGCGGCCTCAGTGAGTTGAAGTAGGGTGTACCTTTAGGGTTCTTTATCTTAATGGTAAAGGAGCCGTTGCTGGTGCCTCTCATTATTTAACTTCTATCCGTCCGTCACATAACAATTCCATAAACTCATCAAAAAAATATACCATTCATCCTACACTATCTCTGAAGTTTGTATAGCAACAAATTAAATTAATAATATTGACAAAGGCTTATGTACATATTGAAGAAAAATAATCATGTTTATTACAGTTTTTTAGATAAAGTCGATACTTTCATTGACATATTCAGTTTATAAGGACGCATGTCACGAGTTGACTTGCACTTGACCTTGAGGTTTGAGTTAGGCATACATCAGGTTCGTGTCAAGTTACTCAAACTTAATAACGAAACTAAATTATAGTTTCGTTATTAAATTTGAGTAAGCATACAATATTAATAGAATTACTAGCTCAGATCTTTTAGAAATTTCAAAATTGGTACCAAACAAACTTACACGTAGTTATGTAGTCCGATGAACGTACGTACAGTGCCGGCGGTAAATATTGCACTTCGACTTTTGGAAAGGGACAAGCGGCTAGTTTCGGCTTCGTAGACCGTTATCTCTGTCGCACACGTCAAGCTCTCCGAAAAAAGGGAGTTAAAAAAAAACAAATTCGTTTAGATGGACGATTTTGATTATGATTTTGTTCGAAGAATGGTGTACGATTTTCACTTGCGTTTTAATGAACTGCCAACAATAAAACCATTAAAAGCTAAATTATCTGAGGCTATTAATTATAATTGTGGAAGGATGTAGGAGCCGGGGAAGGCCAAGACTTACCTACCATGACCAAATTGGTCATGTTCTATCAGAAAGTGATGTCAGGAGCCCTAGAAACCGGCGTGCGTGCATGAGAAGAGCAATGAATGTTAAAGAAGCGAGTGAGATATGTAAGGATCGAGTCACGTGGCGCTCGGTTCTCTCTGCCTACCCCGCAAGGGATTTGGCGTGAAGTTATAGATAGATAAATATTAATTACAATGGTTCTGAAAAGACGGTGAGAAAAATACTTCACGAAATGGGATTTAAGTTCACTAAAATGGAAAATAATCGAAAAAATCTTATGGAAAAGCACGATGTAAGTCTCAAACGAATTCAATACCTTGATAAAATACGCAAATTTCGCGAAGATGGCAAAAATGTAATCTATATGAATGAGTCCTACATACTCGTACATACATCCCACACTAAAACTTGGAGTGATGAAAAGCAAAAAGGAGTAAATAAGCCGACTTCAAAAGGTCAACGTTTGATAATTGTTCATGCGGGAAACGAAAAACGCTTTGTACTCGGAGACTTTTTAACGTATAAATCCACGGCCATTACAGGCGATTATCACAAGGAAATGAATAACAGACAGAAACATATTGTGTTTTTATCGCGCCTATTCTTCATGTCAGCAATGTGTTCTTTCACTCGAGTACCTATGCTTCTCTTTGTTTGCCCTATGTATGATAAACCACATTCGCAGTCTAATGCAGGAGTATACAAATTGGGGCAGGCCCCAAGTGTATTCCAGTACGTCCTCGTCGTCTGCCCTGGACCCATTCCACCTGGTGCGCGGTAACGCAGTGGCCGGTGGGTGGTGACCGAATCTGGATACGAAACTTGTGGGCTGAACATTTATAAATAATTAATCCATCCATGTCGGTAGAAGTAATAATTGAATAACCAATGTAAGACAAATACCACCTTAGTCTTCCTGCGACCACGGATGCTGCAAAGCATTCGAAACGTCAGGTTCAACAAAATAAATAAAACACGCGATACTTCCATTAAAAATTGTTTAATTCATTGTGTAACAATCGCGAAAACCTAAGACAATTCTTATTTACACTTATTGAATAGTGCTGAGATATGTGCGGTAGGTACGTCCATAAGTACTGATTCCACAGGTCACTACAGAGTCCACAAAACTATTGTAAATAACCAGATGTGTATTAAATGGTATACGTTTATTTATCGCAATAATGTAAGATAAGAATGCCCTCAACTTGTCACAGACACGCTCAATATGTGTTTGCCAATTAAAATATCTGTCAACTACAAGACCAAGGTATGTGATTATTTACTACTTCAATGGGCTGACAATAATCTGGACATGGTCTTGGAAATTGTTGGCTATGCATAAATAAATAAATATTGTCGGACAAATTCCACAGCGCCATCTAGCCCCAAAGTAAGCGAAGCTTGTGTTATGGGTACTAGACAACTGATAAACATACGTAAATACATTTTTTTTTTGTTAATACATACTTATCATACATAGAAAATACCCAGACCAAGACAAACAGACATGTTCATGCACACAAATGTTTGTACTGTGTGGGACTCGAACCCACGAGCGTTGGTGTCAAAGTAGTGTAACAACGCGTTTCACCACTGCGCCACCGAGCTCGTCGATGCAAACATGAATGAGTATGAGACGAGATCTAACTGTAGGCTGTCTCTTTTATAGGGTGAGCTAATGTGAAGTAGTTTTGTTTTTTGAGCATTGAGCACTAACCCTGAATCGTGGTACCACCTGCTGAGGTTTTCGAAGTCGACTTTTTTCATCGCTTCGTTTACATTGTTATCGGCAAAGAGCAAGCAGGTATCATCTGCAAACTGATAGGAGGTGCAATATGTCAATATTTATTTGCCATTAGGCCCTCACGGGTACTTACGCACGTCTTACATTCTTTAAATCAAATCATATTATGCCTTATTAATTTTTCATAGCTTTAATCTGTCTTTTTTAACTTACCAGCATATCAAAAATGACCATTGGCGAAGAAAAAATGCCAAAAGAAACTTGCCAATATAGGTCGTTTTTAAAATCATCAATTTATATTACAATAAATATATGTGAGTATGCATATAGTGATATCAAGTGGTACAATTAAAGATATATTAATAAACGTGCTGAATCATTTCCAAACATCTCTGTCAGTCAGGTATTCATCGATTCTGTAATAACCCTTCTTACATAGACTATTTTTGATGAGACTTTTGAACATATTGTCAGGCAAGGACAGACCTGTTTCAGGTAATTTATTATAGAATCGAATACAACTTACAACAAAAGATCTATTAGTCTTAGCAAGCCGATGTACATACGTAATCTATTCCTGCTTCGAAGATTGTCGCTAAATTTAGAAAACGATTCTATATTTTCACGGGCATACTATATATTATGTTCTCATAAATATACTGAGAGCTAACCGTAGGATATTTATTTCATTAAATCGTTATAGCGGATGGCTCTCTTTTGTAATATAGAAATAGTTTCAATATCAGCCGCTTTTCCCCACAACAGTATACCATACGTCACAATGCTATGATAGGAACGGAAATAGACTAAGCGCGCAGTAGCCACATCTGTCAATTGTCTAATTCTCCTAACTGCATATGCAGCGGAGCTGAGCTTACTGGCCCATTTATTTATGTGGGGGGTAATTTGGAGTTTATTGTAATTCCAAGAAATACAGTATCGTTAGTAAATTCTAATACATTATTGTCAATGACAATGTCTGGCAGAAGCCACACTTGGTAGACTAAATTTTATTTAGGAAATGGGATAACCCTGACTATTAGAAGATGAAGGGATGTAGTCCTTTTAATTGTACCTGCAGCTTAAAGAGTATAAGTAGCTGCATGTAATGTAGGCAACTCGACCTTGCGGGGGTGCACTGTCAGGCCTTCGCCGATGACGTCGTGCTGATGTTCGACGGCAACACTGCGCTGGATATAGAGAGACAGGCCAATGCCGCTCTCGAGCATGTGAGGACGTGGGGTGTTAAAAACCGGTTGAAGTTTGCGCCGCATGAGACCAGCGCTATGCTGGTCACGCGCAAACTTAGGTATGACACTCCGCGGCTTACCATGGGCGGGATAGACATTGACATGTCTCAGCAGATCAAGCTGCTGGGGTTGACGATTGACGCGGGTCTGACGTTCAATGCGCACGTGGCTACTGTCTGTAAAAGGGCAATAGCCATATACGGGCGCCTTGCGCGTACGGCCCGCGTCAGTTGGGAGCTCAACCCTGAAGTAATAAAGATCATATATTCAGCCGTAGTGGAACCTACGATATTGTACGCTGCCGCCGCATGGGTTCCTGCGGTCAATAAGCTGGGCATCCAGAAACAGCTCAACAGCGTACAGCGCGGCTTCGCGCAGAAGATCTGCAGAGCCTACCGCACGGTCTCCCTGAACTCCGCACTGCTGCTGGCCGGGGTGCTGCCTCTTGACCTCAGAGTGCGCGAGGTCACCTCTTTGTACGAGGCCAAGAGGGGGCTACCCCATCCGCTGCTCGGGGACAGGGAGATCGAGCGTATGGCCTCCAAGATCGAGGCCCCGCATCCCGCGGAGCTAGATAGCTTGGAGTTCGGCAGCCTGGTGGACGAGGAACAATGCAGGCACACTCCAACTTTGCCCTGCGAATTTACACGGACGGCAGCAAGATTGAGGGCCGGGTTGGCGCCGCTGTATCCATATGGAACGGCGGCGCGAAAACCAAGGCCGTCAAGCTTGCTTTGTCGTCCTACTGTACCGTCTACCAGGCGGAACTCCTGGCTATCTGCACGGCGGCCGATACGCTTTGGGCTGCGATGGACCCAGTATCGGCATCTTCAGCGACTTTATGGCGGCACTCCAGGCGGTGGCGAACGTCGAGTCCCCCCATGCCCTGGTGGTGCAGACACGGGACGCTCTTAAACTGTGCAAAAGCCAGGGTAAGAGCATCTCGTTGTTCTGGATCAAGGCACACGCGGGGTTGGAGGGGAACTAACGTGCCGATGAACTCGCCAGGAGCGCCGCACTGGGGTTGCGGAGGCGGCCAGATTATGACCGCTGCCCTGTCTCATTCGTCAAAGGTATGATCCGTAAGGGGACCATTGACGAATGGGACAGGAGATACAAATCGGGAACAACAGCTTCGACGACGAAACTGTTCTTCCCGAGTGCGGCGGAGGCATCGTGGGCAAAATGGTGCCGTCGAGCATCACCACGCAAGTCCTCTCGGGGCATGGTGGGTACTCCACGTACTTGCACAGATTCAAGTGCGCGGATGACCCATCCTGCTTCTGCGAGCCCGGCGTGGACCAGACAGTGCAGCACATATTGTTTCGGTGTCCCGCATTCTCCAAACAGACGTACGATTTGGAGCAGGAGTTGCGAATGCGGGTCACCGAAACCACAGTCTCCGAAATAGTTTTAGGGGGAAATAGATCTAAATTTATAAAATACTGCGTCAGTCTAGCTACGGTTGTCATTGATCGCAACAAGCAGAGCAGCTCCACCTAGGACTAATGCTGTATACCTCGGCTATACTCTGTATAGCCGATAGGATCGCGGTGGCTAGGTGGAGCTGTGAAGCCCGCTGTCGCCCGTAGATGGACTGACGCAGTATGGGGAGGGAAGTTTGAAAACAGATAAAATAATTTCACCGGCGTTCAAAAACGAGCAAATATTAGAATTTTAGAGAATAATACTGAAAGATGATGAATGAAAGAAGGAATTGTGGAAAGGAAGAGAGTATGATGTATGAATGTGATAATTTATATTTAATTGAATAATTTAAAACAAAAATGTTATAAATAGATATTGTTGTCAAAATAGCCTTGCCCATGGCAGGGGTGCACGAAATAAAAATAAAAAATGTAGGTCGATGAATACAAAAAAAAACCTATAATGGATATGTAAGGATATAACAGAAAAAGTACAACAAAGTTCTACGTAACAAGGTATTCCTTAACTTGATAATAAGTTGGCTAATCAACTTCGGCAATTCGATCTTCCATTCGGCAAATGTACCGAACTGGTGAGAGTTCCAAAGTTCTGTCCTGTGTAAGACATATGTCCATTATCACAGTAGTTTAACAGGTAACAGCACAATTGATGGATGCGAGTACATTTGAATCTTTAATCGTACTATACATCAATAATCATAGAATATTTGATGTAGTCACAAAATAAATCAGGCTCGGCCTAAAAAGATGTGGGGCACATCAAAGCAACTCGAATGAGTTATCGCGTCCACCATACAGAAGACCAAAGCCATATAACGATTGCCTGGAGGGTTTTTGTGTTGCTGCGAGCGAGCAAGGATACCAGTCCATAAAAACATAGACTCATTTTGTAAAAAGAGTGATGCTCATAACATAAATACTAGATATAAGCATAATCTTGTGTTACATGCAAGCCGTCTCCACAAAATAAGTAATTCTTTTATGGGGCAATGTATACGGTTCTATAACAAACTTCCCAGCAATATAAGAGAATTGTCAATAAACAAATTTAAAACTACTATTAAAGCCAAATTGTGTAGCAGGGCATATTATAAAGTATCTGACTATATTAATGACTAGCTTCCGCCCGCGGCTTCGCTCGCGTGGATGTCCATTATCGCGACCAGTACGTCCATCCTCATGCCTTAAAGTCCCTTGCCAAATTTATGTCCAGCGATTTTAACTTAAAAAGGTAACATGCAGACAGACAGAAGAGAATTTGTAATAACGGTATTGATTAAATTTTCTACGTGGTTAAATATTGCTCACGCGGGAGAAGCTGCGGGCGGAAGCTAACTTTTTGGATATCCAGTCTTAGTTTCTATAATAATTACAAAGAAATATTATAGGAGAGTCTGCTCTTACAATATTTCTTTGTAAACAATATTTTTAATCTTCCTATCGGGTGGCGGTAAAACGACTAAATTTTTTGCTGAACTCACACGCGAGCAGGCTACATAAAATTGGCCATGCGAAAAACAATCTACTCTCAAATCTACCCCAGCGTGTTTAAGAGTTTGGCCTTGGGATTTGTTTATTGTCATGGCAAAACACACCTTGACAGGGAATTGTACGCGTTTGTTGTCACATCATCATGTTGTCATCGATTTCAGTACCATTTCATTAATTGCTTCAGCTTGATCGTTTCTTGGGGTCAAAATAGCCCGTTCACAAAACCATTCCAAAGTTTTTTCTCGTATTTTTAATATGTCGGGGTATATTCGATTAATGAATTATTGAATAGTAGCCACCATAGTGCACAACTCTTCTGTTAATATCACTTTACCGTCACAGTCATTACGTTCCCCATTTCCTATTTTAAGCAGCATATCTGCAAACAGTCCCGCAGTAACGTCGCCTTTTAGATGTACTCTCATATTTCTTGTGAGTTTAAGTACTCTTACTGATGACCATAAAACAGATCTCTTAAGACTGGCTTTAATCTCGTCGGCTCTCGTTCCTTTAGGCTCCACTGGTAAAGTTTGGCGAAAATCTCCTGCGAGCAGTACTGTCACACCACCCATTAAATTTCCGTTATCCTTAATGTCACGGATGCTCCTGTTCAAAGCTTCAATGCCTCCTTTATGTGCCATTGTTATTTCGTCCCAAACTATGATTTTGGTATGTTTTAATACCTCAGCGAAATTGCTCTGTTTGGGTATGTTGCACATGGGGTTTTCTAAGACATTGAAGTTGAGAGGCAATTTAAATGCAGAATGTGCAGTTCGGCCTCCGTCCAGTAAGGTTGCAGCATCCCAGATGATGCGACGGCTAACGCGATATTGCGCGTGCTCCTTATTTTAGCGAGGATCATACACAATACAAGTTAATCAGAAACGTTTTTCCAGTGTCCCCTGGAACATCTAAAAAGAAAATTCCACCTGCATTCTGTTCTATGCTAGTAATGATATCATCATAGGCTAATTTCTGTTCCGCAGTCAGAGTATACTCATTGTTTGCGACTACGTTTGCTAACATTTCTGAATTGTAATTAGTCTCTCTTAAATACTCCCTGTTTTCTAATGTTTATACTCTACTTGGCTGTGGCATACCATACTCCCCAAGTGTGCGACCACCTAAAACTTGTAGAGACTCTTCAATAGATAATAAACAATTATTAAATATGTGGTTAGAATACTGGTCTACATCTACTTCCACATTTTTTTCAACTTGACGCCTAAAGTCTTCAGATAAATGTTCTTTGAATTTATTCCACAGATTTAATGGATCTGATACTTGACAATGCACAAATAGAACTGAAAATAGCTCTCGCATCATCGAATGTGATTGACAAAGTGCAGCTTCTTCCAGCGCTGCACACCAGTGCTCGTCATCTTCAAGTAAATGTAAAGCCTTGCAAACGGCTTGGAATGTAGGGTATAGCACACCATCCACCGTTTTTAATACTTCAAATGACGTAGGACCTCGAATTACGTGAAGAAGCATACGAAGATAGTAGCACTCCGCATTGTTTGGATGAACCGTGTATACCCTTCCTAAAGCTTGATCTTTCTTCACGCCAGACTATCCTTCAACATCAATTCCTCTTTTCCTCCTCTCGAATGTATTATTGTTCCATATGTAATACGCAAGAACTTCAGAATACAATAAAGTTTTAACAAAGTTATCTTGCTGGCACAGTTCAAAAAATGCCAGAAGTGTAGTTTTTTTTAGGATTATTTAATCTGTCGGCCAAATTTTGTGAATTGAAATATATCCTCTGTCCATTCTCTAAGTGTACCGCTAGGTGAAATAATGTAGGAAATCGTTCATGTATGGGAAACCCAAGTATACGCCATACAGCCTCAGAACTACTTATATATCTTCCACTTTCATAAATCTTTACCTCATCTTTGTCATTTTCTAAAGCAAATGTAGCCTGATCGGACCCTTTATTAACATACTTACAAACATATTTTATAGATTTTACCGAATTACAATACTCAATGTTTATGTGAGCATTGAAAGTTCTTAAAAGAACTGGATTCCCATTTATCTTCACAGTAAATCCTCCATCATCCGGAGACCGCCTCCTATACAGAGGATAACCATCTTTTCCAGGTTGTGTTTCGCTATGGAGGGGCATGGGGTATTTTTTGCGGAGGAGGGGTAGCAAGAGAGGATGAGAGGGGAGGGGTAGCGAGAGAGGTGGAATGAGGGAACTGAGAAGGAGGAGAGATATATATGTAAATAGATAATACAATTATAAGGGCGGATGGGGTGCGGGAGAGGGGGAGGGAGGGAGTTGATGATATTTTACGTTCGCCATATTGGATTATTAAATTGCTATTATTTTCGTAATCAGCAACCCGATAAACCATAAAAACGACACCCATATTGATATTTAGACATTTCAACCCCATTGCACCCCAACAGGGGATGATGATATACTACGTCCGCCATGTTGGATTTTTAAATTACTATTTTTTCGTAATCAGCAACCCGATAAACCATAAAAACCAAACCGAAGTTAATTTTTAGACTTTTCACCCCCATTTTCCCCTTCTGGGGGTTGAATTCGGAAAAATCCTGAAACACGTGTTTTCTAATTTATCGCTAGGAATGCTCTTAAGAAATTTTGAATAAAATAGTCCAACTATTTTTTTCCCCCCATACAAACTTTGAACTCCCATTTAACCCCCTTTGGGTGTGAATTTCGGAAAATCCTTTCTTAGTGGGTACCTACCCTTTATAATGAACACACTCTCCAAATTTCACGTTTCTACCATTGGCGGTTACGGCTGTGGGTGCGTCTTAGCGTTTCGATTTGTCCTTTTATATATATAGATAAAAATGCCTGGGATTGAGTCGATCCAATTATAATGTAATTAATAAATTATGTAAATTTGTTTGGATACCAAAAGAGGGATGCCTGAGTTTTTTGGCAGTATTTTTATCAGTGCTCACCTAGTCATGAACTGCACGGTAGGGAAAAAAATTGTGACGATTCCAAACAAATGTAGCCATTTTTACGGAATAAAAAGATTTTGACTTTGACTTTGACAGTAAGTTTCTGTGGAGCTGTGTTAACAGCGTTGACAGACTACGTAAACCACTTTATATCAGGGGGCCGTAGGCTTGTTAGCCTCGCCATATTTTATAAGAAAATAGTTAGTTTCATTTTTAAATATATACGTATATAAATAAAGAGGGTAGACATTACTTCCGCCATAATACATACTCATCCCACTGCAATATGGACTTCTAATCAAAGGGGTTTAGGGTGTAGCTACTTCATCATTGCTGCTGCCCTGTTAAGGATTACTGGAGTCATTCAAGCTACCGGCATAGCGAGTTTTTATCGATAAAAAAGGAACCGAATCACGGAGGACAGGATCTTATCAGACGTATACCAAGATAGTCTACGCTTGATGTTGCTTGATTTGCGCATTCGTTTAGTTAGGCTTATATGCACAACAGTATCATCAAGCTTCTAAGAAACAGTATATGCCAAGTATTAATTAATGGATTTTTATCTATTAGACCGCATTACTTTAATGTACTTTAATATAATTCGGGATGTGGTGGTACAGATGAATATCAATATTTCTCACATGTAAACCATGAAGACAGAATGCAATGACAAACTGACTTGATGAGATAGGAGTCACGAGACATGAGATTCTGGAAGAGATGACTGTAAGTAATATAAACCAATTGACGTCTGTGTAGGAATACATTCTCAACGGTCGCAGTTTAATTATACAATTATTATTATGTACCAGAACACAATCTTACCAAAAAGTATTCAAATCACAGACATAAACACTCCCCATTTAACATTTCCCTAGAGTTTCCCTAATAGGATTTGTAATGCGCGTAGGATGGCGCAAGTATTGCAAGTGGCATTACAGCAACCATTTGTTTATCATCAGGTAGGCCATAAGATTTAGAAGTCATGCGTTTTTAGAGAATTAAAGATCAAAAATTTTAAATAAACTCGTAAATACACCATGTGAAGTCTTTTTACTTATACAATGTAGGATACCATACAAACATATGACCACCAGACAAAAATGGTTACGTAGCTGTTAACGCTTATTGTTAATTATAAACGCTCGCAATACAAAAAAGAACATCCGCGCATAACCCCCCTCTACTAAGACAGCATCTCATCAGGAGCTTATTGGTAACCTCACTCAATATGAGAATCTCTGTAGCCATTATGCTCAATTATATAAAATATGTGGAAATTAAATAAGTATATCATATGACACATTTTGTTTTTAAATTATTTGTAAAACTGCGCCATCGCTAAGTTGGGTGAAGGAAATAATATCTCAAATTAATGTAGATGATGGGTCAAAAACATTGATCGGACCTGCCAGTCGAGTTACAGCAATGAATGTTTGATGAGCATAGCTAGCACACCGAAATTCAGTGATATGAAATTAATACAAGTTAATTTAGCACGCTAGAACAGCTTGGCATCAATTTATAAGCCAAGCCTAGTTAACATTAGTCTACTAACTCGGTTCAGTGCATCATTGCAGTGCAGTGGTACGCGTTGTTGATTAAACTTTAATTATCTACTATATTTTGGTTTCTGTATTGCTACGTGATGAAGTTGACGAATATAAATATAATGTGTAAAACATATACGTGTAACAGGATTGTCAGCCTCTCAGACTTTGGATAATTAAGCCTAGACAGCTACGCTTCTTTAGTTCCTTTCTTACGTCGAGCGGAGGGGTCCTTCTTCGTTTCGTGCTTATGGGGATCTCAAAATTATTTTAGTGATCGTTATTTACTAATATAAACATATATTTTTTTCTTCCAAGATTCTAAACGGGGACCGGTGGACCAAACAGGTCGATTCTTTATACTGCTGTTCTATTACTAATATAAACACAGTAACTGCGCATAAACATTCCGGGCATACAGATACCTTCCAAGCAAAAGCTATATAAAAAGAGGCAGTTATAAATAAGCCTTTCTGTAAGTATAAGACGAAGTATGGTCATATTACTTTAATGTAACTGTTTTATACGAAACCGATAAAAAGTAATCCGCTACCCTTTTTTGATGACAGCTTTTGTGAGATTTAGGGTTTCATAAAGGTTTTGTAAATTCAATTATTGCTTTTTTCCTTTAATAAAAAATTTAAGATAATACGGATTTAACTTCTAGAAATAGATTTTATCCGGTGCATCAAGTTATTCGTATTTAGTAAATTATGTAGTTCTTCGCAGTATGCAAAAAAAGTACGTTGGCAAGAAAATAATTTTCAAACAAAAATGCTGTAGTTTTGTTTCAAAATTAATTTACGCACCGACTTCATTGTAGACATTTATGGAAATATCCCAAACTCTAGAAATAACTTGATGACAATCATTCAACAAAAAAGTAAAAACGACTTAATTGTAATCGATATATATATATATATATACAGTATGCAAAAAAGTAGTAAAGTGCCTGAGTTTTTAGGCAGTATTTTTATCAGTGCTCACCTAGTCATGAACTGCACGGTAGGGAAAAAAATTTTGACGATTCCAAACAAATGTAGCCATTTTTACGGAATAAAAAGATTTTCACTTTGACTTTGACTTGACTACATTATTCAATCAAGTTATTTCAAAGGATAAGAATATTTCCAGGAATATCTACAAAATTAAATTAAAATAGTTTCACATTTCAGTTTCGCTACAAACAAAACAGTTTCAATTTCGGAATGTGTTTTTTATATTATACCAAGACAATAATGAATATGCATAAAATAATGCCAATGAATATCCATTCCAAATGGCAAAAAGGTTCTTTCTCTTTTTTCGGATCCTTTAAAAAGACTGTCTCAACCATCATCAAGCTATCAACTTTTGATAATGATCACGACAGGCTGCAAAATATCGTAGTACTAGTAGCAGGTAGTAGTTGATTGCCATCAATTGAAAATATACCCATTATATATCATTGATATACAACAAAAAGAGCGTCCAATGAATCCAATGGATGCATTCACCTTCGTTGCATCTAATCTCATTAAAATTCTAGAGTACTTCTTATATTTATTTTTATTAAATATAGGTACCTGACCTTTGTATTTTATACAATCCCGCAGTAAAATAAGGTCAGATTGAATTGCTAAATTCAAGCGTTTACTGGCGCTTCTCAGTTCGCCGAAAGATTCATGTTTCACCAAGGTGCTACAAGTACTAACGGATTATTTTTTATGAAAATGTAACGTCTTTTGAGACATTATCTTTCAAATAGAGATTGTATTTATTGTTTTATTACCTTTATTGTATGTATAATTCTTAGGAATCTAATTGATTGTCTTTTACCTTATTAAATTTTAAATATTTCAAAACATATTTTCTCAGGTTTCTGGCTATTACTTTACTTATACTTTAATAAATTTCACTAATTTCTGCAGCTAATGTTGAATTATGACTTGTAGGTAAGACGACAATATATTTTGAGCATTCGGTGGTAGTTAATTTGCATATGATATAACCACAGATACTTTATTTATGAAAAATTATCAAGTAAAATAATTGATAGTAAGAAATTGCTTGTTATTTTTCTTGGATAATATCTGATAAATATGATCTGAATCTGATAATAAAATCATACCGCCGCTGCAATTAAAATACATATAAATACAAATAAGTGATGTAACATGAAATACATAATTAACGCTTCATATCTTTCTCGTTCACACTTTGCCACTACATAAACGTTTTCTCTCGATATCGTATAAAAGCCATATAAAGGTACTACATAATAACTCATCTCATCATCGTTTTTTCGCGCTATCTATAGAAATATTACCGAAATAACCTGCGTATATTTCCAGATAAGTAGCAAACTGTATGAGGGCTTTGTGAGATTCAAGGCTTGGGAACGTGTTTTCATTTATTTTTATTATTAACACACTAGCGACCTGCCCCGGCTTCGCATGCGTAGTACAGATTATTTATAACCGGTCATCGGTAGTCACTTTTCTATCTTCGCTTACATGATAACGTATAGTTGAAGATTTTTATGTATGAATCTCTGAAAACACCAATCATGGGAATTGTCGAGACCAAAGAATAATTTGGATTAACTTCGGTGTTGCCAGCCACTGTCGATGTCGCCTCCGCCGTTAAGATATTATATTTTTGCACTAGTTATTTTAATTCTTTAGATAAAGATCAATTTTAGTAGAAGATGTAAATTAAATACGTAATGACTATTCGACGATCTCGGTGGCGCAGTGGTGGAACGCGCTGTTACACTACTTTGACACCAACGCTCGTGTACACAGTACAAACATTTGTTTGCATGAACATGTCTGTTTGTCTTGGTCTGGGTATTTTCTATGTATAATAAGTATTTACAAAAAAAAAGTATTTATGTATATTTATCAGTTGTCTAGTACCCATAACACAAGCTTCGCTTACTTTAGGCTTCACAGTCGTCGTCGCGCATCGCAACGTTCGGTCGTGTGTTCGTGACGCTCTTAAAGATGACAAGTGCAATGACCTCTAACGTAGTCAAATGCAAAACATGCAATATTGTAATTTGCGAACTGTTAGCATTCATTCAAAATAAGGTGGATGTCATGGATGAAGAAGGAATAGTGACACTGTGCATAAATAGTTTTTCAGTGGAAGATATTGAAAGTGCTAAAAATTTGCTATTTGAATCCATACAAACAGATCAACGAAATATACGAAGAAAAAAGATCGGAAAATCACAGCGCGATCTTTATGACGTGATATCGGTATTTAAGCAAGTGGATCCAGAGCATGTACCAATATTTGTAGCTAAAGAATTGCACAAACTCCCTGCGGTTCATATGGACCACATTGACGCTTCAAGACTATTGAAAGATTTGCGCCTCATACAACATGAAGTGAAAACTATGAAAATGACTTATGTTACAGAAGAACAGTTAAGTGAAGTTAAGAATGAAGTATTTTATCTAAAACAAGCATCCATAGTAAATAATTTTGGTATGAATGTGAACCAAATAAGAGGAGGTAGCAACAAAAATAGCAGTTTCTGCTTAGACAGTGGACCTATAGGCCTACCGCACATCGAGCTAAAAAACAAAGCATCTACAACGAATGTTTCGCCGGCATCTGGCCATAACATCTCATCAGCCGGGGGTACATCGATAAATATCGTACAAGATACACCGTCTCAATGTCTACACAATCATACGGCGGAGACGGCGGGGTCGGAGGGGCAAGCAGCCAAACCCGTTTCGATTGCACCTATACGAGATGCGCGTGCGAGTATGACTCATGATGAACCGATAAATAGCTTGTGGCCCAAGACAAAAACGACAGCGGATATCGTAAATAGTCAAGGGCAGTGTATAAACGAAACGCTAACGCAGGAATGGAAATTAGTTCAAAGAAAAAGATTGAAGAATAGACTAGAGGCTTCCGAAGGAAAGGCAGCGATAAAACCAAATGAGAAATTTAAAGCTGCAGAATATAACATTCCTCTCTTTATAAATAATGTAGATAAAGAAACCACAGAAAGTGACATACTAAGCTACATAAATCAAAAAACAAGTGTATCAACTGTTACCTTGAAACAAATAGTTATGAAAAAACAGAAGCGCTACAACGCATATAAAATCTTTGTACCACACACTAAACTGCAACTGTTTTTAAATGATGATTTATGGCCTGCAGGTATAAGATTCCGTAAATTTATTTATTTTAATAGGGAAAAGTATGACAAAATGGTTAGTAATAATACAAATGTACTTGTAAATGACGAGATAAAAAACAGCTAATGGATACCTATACAACCATGGTAACTTTCAATTGTAGATCTGTGAAGCGCTCTGTTGATTGCATAAGAAGATTGTGTAAATCAGCGGACATAATAGCACTGCAGGAAACGTGGTTATTGCCACAAGACATTCCATTTTTAGGAACCATAGATCAAGAATTCCAGTATACGGGGAAATCAGCTGTAGACACGGGTGCGGGAATACTACGAGGCAGGCCGCACGGCGGCGTCGCTTTGTTATGGCGCAAAAGTGTGTCTAACTCTGTATCAGTGGTGCAGTGTCAAAGTGTGCGCTTGGCAGCCATAAAAATAAATATATCGGAACGGTCGTTTTTAGTTATAAGTGTGTACATGCCCACGGATTCGGCAGATAACCTAGCTGAGTACACGGAGTGTCTTGGTGAGATTGCTGCACTTGTGCAAGAGTGTAACATAGATTCCGTCTTTATACTGGGTGATTTTAATGCTCAGCCGAGCTCTCGTTTCGGTGAAGAACTCAAAGACTTCTGTATGGAGCAGAGCTGGAGGTGTGCAGATATGGACATACTATGACGCGAATCGGACTCATACACGTATGTAAGCGATATCTGCTATACTAAAAGCTGGTTAGATCATTGTGTAGTATCCGAAGCTGGGTGGAAAGCGGTAGTAAATGCAAAAATACAATATAATGTTTATTGGTCAGATCACTTTCCACTTGAGATAACATGTAATTTCAATTTAATTGGCACTAAAATAGCATCAAACAGTAATGAAATGAGTACTATTATATGGGGAGAAAGAACCCCACAACAGATATTATTATATGAAAAAATTTGCAATAGTAGTCTAAAGCATGTAGATTTTCCTGAAGAATTTAGAGAGTGTAGCAATTCTCATTGTTGTAATCTAGAGCACAGGAAAATAATTGATAAGTTGTATGATAACATCATAAATATCTTAAGTGACGCTTCAAGCCAAAGTAGTATCAAAAAATGTTCCATTAGAAAAAAACATGTAGTCGGCTGGAACAAACATGTAAAACAACTTCATGGGCAGGCTCGACTTGCATTTAGGAACTGGATTTTTCAAGGGAGACCTAAATCAGGTCATATTTTTAATACTATGGTAAATTCCAGAAAAGACTTTAAGAAAAAATTAAAATGGTGTCAAGATAATGCTGAACAAATAAGGTTAAACATCATAGCAACGCACCATGCTAGCAAACAATTTGGTAACTTCTGGAAAGAGACCAGTAAACTGAGTCCCAGGTCGAGCTTGCCCTCGAATGTTGAGGGTGTTAGCGAGCCTGCAAAAATTGCTGAACTGTTCAGAACACATTTTAAAGTCGATTCGCCACTGGGACCTCCTGGGGTATCGCTGCCTAATAGGTTACCATCGCTGGGGCCACTCATGAGTTTCACTGCTGGGGAGGTATCAAACATAGTGAGGAGTATGACACGCGGGAAATCACCTGGGCATGACTCACTTAGCATTGAGCATTTGCAACATGCTGGTGTGCACTTGAACAGGGTGTTAGCAATGTTCTATAGTTTTTGCGTCAGGCATTCGTATCTGCCTGAAGCTATGATGAAGACGTTAGTTATACCTATTATAAAGAACAGTACAGGAGACGCATCGGATTTAAAAAACTATAGGCCCATATCGTTGGCAACAATATTAGCTAAAGTACTGGACAGTATAATCGACAAACAACTTAATAAACATCTAACACTCCATGATGCACAGTTTGGATTTAGAGCAGGGCTGTCCACGGAGTCTGCGGTTCTGTGCCTTAAACATACTGTCCGGTATTACACAGACAGGAAAACACCCATTTATGCGTGTTTTCTTGATCTCTCCAAGGCTTTCGATATGGTGTCTTATGGTAAGCTGTGGGAAAAACTTTATGTGGAGACTACTCTACCAGGGGAACTCATTGGGTTGCTCAAGTATTGGTATGGCCATCAGGATAATATGGTTAGGTGGGCGGGCTCACTGTCCGATACATACAGGCTGGAGTGCGGGGTTAGGCAGGGAGGCTTAACTTCCCCTAGGCTCTTTAGTCTGTATGTGAATCGGTTGATTGAGGAGCTCAGCAATGCCATGGTTGGCTGTTCCATAGATGGTACATTTGTTAATAACATTAGCTATGCCGACGATATGGTGTTGCTGTGCCCTTCAATCAACGCCCTTAGAAAACTACTTGGCATATGCGAGAGGTATGCAGAGGCCCATGGGCTTAGGTATAACGCTAACAAAAGTGAATTACTTGTGTTTAGGGCAGGAACCAAATGTTATTCTGTGATACCGCCCGTTACAATAAAAGGTACACCGCTAAAAATAGTGTCACAATTCAAATACCTGGGCCACTGGGTTACTGCTGAACAGAGTGATGACATGGACATAGAAAGGGAGCGTAGGGCGCTGGCAGTACGGAGTAATATGTTGATCCGCAGGTTTGCAGGGTGTACTAGAGATGTGAAAGTGACCTTATTTAAGGCCTATTGCCAGTCTTTTTACACTTGCGGTCTGTGGGTCGACTATACTAAAAAGGCTTACAGCGTCTTACGTGTCCAATACAACAATGCATTCAGGGCGCTGATGGGGCTGCCGCGATACTGCAGCGCCTCAGGGATGTTTGCGGAAGAGCGCACAGATGATTTCTACTGCATAATGCGCAAAAGAATAGCATCCCTGTGGAGGCGGGTACGTGTCAGCCCCAACAGTATTATGAGAACTGTAGCAGAAAGGTTTGATGGGCCGATCCTTAAGCACTGGATCAACATACATGTGGTCCCTTCAAACCGTTCTGCAAAATAAGTGTGGGTCTGTGCACTACTTCTACTAACATTAGTTCATAAGTATCTAGAATTGTTACTAACAAAAATATGGATTTATACTCCGAAATAAATGATTATTATTATTATTATTATTATTTAGGGCTAGATGGCGCTGTGTAATTTGTCCGACAATATTTATTTATTATTTATTTATCATATTTATTATACTGTGGCGGTAAAATCTCTTTTGTGGGTGTACGAGGTCCCACCAACATCTTTGGGCTCAAGTTAACCTCACCTGCAAGTTGGTACACCTGCTATTTGACAGACGAGGCTCTGGCGGTGGCTTTCATCTAGGGGTCGGCAGTCGCTCTCGTAAAAGCTACATTAAAATACAAATTATGAACATGAATAGAAGGAAAAGATCTTATGCCACGGATAGGGCACCGCCGCAAAACGGCCACGCCCAACCCTTGTGATACAAGGAAAGGAGTGGACAAGGGCTACCGTGCAATGGGCGGGCACGACTAAAGACGCGAGCCAAAAGAAAAATCCGCTACGCGACCTTGGCGCCTTGGACTGGACGCGCGAGAGAGCACGCCGACGTACTTTTCAGGCGAAATGTTCCTGCAGGAGACTGTGGAAAGGCAGCAGATCCCGTCTTATTGGGAATGGCTACAAGCAGACACTGGTGCAACTGGTGGGTGGAACGGGGTAGCTATAGTGCTCTCTTGGGAGTTTCAGGATGACGTCTTGGACGTAAAACGCTTCAGTGACCGGCTTATAACGTAAGAGTGCTTATCGATCGAATTGTACCCCACTTGATAAACAAGTAGGGGCCGGTTGTAGCGAAACTGACAGGATGACGTTATGAAATCAACTTACCTCGCCTCGGCTACTTGTGTCATGCGCGATATATCCAAGTGCCGCTGTGTAAGAGATCCCTGCGGTAACCTATTATGCGAGGACCTGGTGGTGAAGGAGATTTGGCGCTCATATTTCCACGTGCTTCTGAACAAATTGCGTACTTTTTAGCTCGTTTTTGCGATAGATACTTTTTAGCTCGTTTTTGCGATAGGCACATATTATGTTAACTCATTAAGAAATTGAATTACGATTATGATCCATCGATTATTCCAGTTTAAGTTTTTATGAAATTATTTATTTTTAGGATTAAAAGAACAATCACAGAATAATTAATAGTAGACACTAGCATACCAAAAATAAAGTCCAATTCTACGAAAATATTCAACTCATAACATTCTAAAAACTTTATTTTATGTTTCTGTTTTGACAGGAAACCGAAAAGCGAAAGCGAAATTTGCCCTTTATGTAACGTTCCCTTGTTATATTGTGAAGGTGTCTCAAAGTTTCTATAGAGCCTCTAACGCAACTTATAACTGCCACCGTTTTCCTTTTGTATCGCAAACTTAGTTATATGAAAATTGAATCCCAGGGAATGTTTGTTTGAAAGGGTGTTTAGATATATAATATTTCTTGCGCTGCCATCACACCTCGAATAGATACAGAGGAAAAATCAGACCTTTCTTAGGTTAATCCACAGGTCTTTCGAAATATATTTCCTTATATATAATATAATATAATACGCTTCCTCAACATGATTTCATTCACCGCCGAGCAAGTGACAATCTATACATATAAAAATGAATGTCTGTATGTCCTCTGTGGACTCGAAAACGGCTGGACCGATGTTGATGAAATTTTCAGAGAATCTTCAGATTAGCCCGGCGGACGATCCTGTGAAGTTTGGTAGCGATTGGGTCACCCGTGCGAAGCCGGGGGCGGGTCACTAGTAATATCTAAAACACAAAATATTTGTGTCTATGTCTGTTATAGACTTTGAAACCATCCATCCGATTGTGATGAAACTTCTCGGTTATATTCCACACATTACCGAGAATGTTTAAAGATAAAAAAAAGGAAATACGCCCAGCGAAGTGGTGCCGGGCACAGCTAGTTTACAATAAAACACTAAGATAGTTGCTATGTGTTGTTAAAAATATTCAAGTAATACGTAGGATTCCACTGTATAATTCATAGTATTATATACTTTTCTGTTTATCCGTCGATCTACACAGATCATAGAAAAAGGGATGAGCTGAAGGCAATTTATTTTTTATTAAATATTCACGGGGATATCATGCGCTCCCCCGTACTAAAACCTCATACATAAATGATATCATAATATGTGAATGATGTGAACTAATTGGAGGGTTGTTGTGTTTCTGGGTGTGAGTGTGACAGTAGAGGTAGCATCGCGAGAATGATACTTAATATATATTGCAAGCCTATATATTAGGCTACGGTAGCCGCTTTTCATCAAGCATCAAGTTTGTATGCTTCTAAAAGTTGTATTAAAAAATATGCAAATGAATTTATGAATTTGAGAGAGTTCATTAGTTCTGAATAACATCTATTTTTGTTACAGGCGGTGAAGATCCACAACCCGTTTACTCAGAAAATTGCGATCCAATGGAATTAACAAGTTGTTTGCAATTAAACCCAAAATCTCAAGTCGGTCTGCCCAAGAATAAAGAAGAACTGGACCTTCACTGCTCGTTAGTATACACGTAACACGTAATATCGTCACATTCTCGTTCACTATCTCATCATAGTGAACGAGAATGTAGAAACTCAAACCTATTGTAAGACTTGTGAGATACCTTTGTATCTTCGTCATTTAGTTGATAATTAAAATCAAAGAGGCAGAGAAAGGTAATCCATTGTAATTTTTTTTTCATACCACTATCGTTTTTTTTTGTCACGTACCTAACAAAATTAATTATAAATTTGACAGAAAAATACAAAGTGAAAGCGTTTCTCCCTATTTTTCTCTTGTTTTTCTTTCATCCAAAACGAGTGAAAATATCTAAAAAATCTAACGAAGAATAATATAAGATAGAGAGATATAAGATCGATATAGGTATTTTGAAGTTTTATTAGAAAAAAGAGATAAGTGGATCACAAGCCGCGGAAAATAGTTTAGTGTTGTGTGTTACTGGACATGTAAGTGTTAATGGCAGTATCAATAAGAGTAGCACAAAATTTGTTTTCAAAAGCGTTTTCAGGCCAGGAATTTTGATGTCAAAATTGAAGCTCGTTCTGGTCGACCTGTTAAAAGTCATCGACCTGTTTAAAGTTACGACATAGCTAAAGAGCTAGGGATTTTGATAGTTCCGATCATCGATCACTATATACTAGGTACACAATCAGCGCCCAAAAAACGTCCTCATCAAAATAGGACCCAAATCGGAATTGGGTTCTCTTTTGAAATTAGTAGCATTCGATCACTCAAACAGTAAACATATCACGGTGTTCCCTTAAATACTACCGAAATCATATGCCTAGGATGTTAAAAAAATCGGCCAAGTGCGAGTCGGACTCGCGCACGAAGGGTTCCGTGCCATTATTTATAAAAACGGCAAAAAAATCACGTTTGTTGTATGGGAGCCCCCTTAAATATTTATTTTATTATATTTTTTAGTATTTGTTGTTATAGCGGCAATAGAAATACATCATCTGTGAAAATTTCAACTGTCTAACTATCACGGTTCATGAGATACAGCTTGGTGACAGACGGACGGACGGACGGACGGACAGCGGAGCCTCAGTAATAGGGTTCCGTTTTACCCTTTGGGTATGGAACCCTAAAAAGGATGGAGTTCCATATTTTAAGTAATTAATTAACACCATTTTATTGTAATAGGTACCGATTAATTAGGCGAAAGTTTAGTTTAAATAACTGTTTTTAATAAAAATCTAATAAATAATAAAATATAAATAAAAAAAGTGGAACATTTACACGATTCAGTTGAAAGGAAGCTCAAATAACGTGTTAGTCACAATACTGCATTCGTAATTGATAAAATTAGTATTTCTCTTTTTTTACTTTTAATATCGTTAATATTATACTTTCATTTATTTATTTAAACAAATCTTATAAATTATACTGATGCGCAGTGTTTTTCGAGATCCTGTATGTATGTACGTATATCTTCACGCCAGGTCCCTTGCGGGGTAGGCAGAGAGAACCTGTAAGGTGTGCAAATTTCTGTGATAGCACATCAAAGATACGAAAATATCTTTAGACTAGGGATGCCCGATCTGAATCGATCTTTTAGAAGATCGATACACGGTAATACGATCTGCCGATTTTTTGAATCGATTCGATAGGATGCGATCTTCGCTCAGATCGAATCGTATACTTGGAAGATCGTATGAACAAATCGCATCGTTAAAAAACCAAAACAATGCAAACTAAACTGTATTTATATTATGATCTTTGACAACCTCACATTTTAGCGGGTACAACAAAGGATTACCAACACCTATGACTTATTTGTTGAAATATGTAGTCTCGAGTTACGCATGAGTATGAAATATGAAATGATATGAAGGTACTATTAAAATTTGTTTTTATAAACCGCATCGTAGGATACGTTATTGTTCATTGATAGTATTGGCTTCGGAGTGTTTCGTTTTGTAAGAGCTTATTATTTTTAGATAAATTTTGTTTTTAACATGGCTCCGCCAGTAAAATCAAGTATTTGGACGTTTTTTATTATATGTGACTCGGGTGGACAGAAATCTCGGGTCAAGATTATGTAACGAGTAGCATAATCATACCAATTATTTTCTGCATGACTAAATCGATCGAATCTGCCCATACAGGAAGCACTTCTGAAGTTTCTGACTTAGGAGCAGAATTCAAAGCAAAAATACTGATGGAAATTAGACGCTTTAAGAATGTTGAAAAAGTTCATCTTCTGGCAATATTAACAATTTTAGACCCCCGTGTCAAAAAAAAATATTTTGTGGATGCTCAGTTTTGTGCAAAATCACTTAATGATATCACCGATTTGCTAAAAATGACGGACGCCAATAAGGATACATCAGAGAATGCGCAAAATGTGTTTTTACCCGATGATGACGACAACATTTGGAAGTTTCATAGCCAGTTGGTGTCCGAATCGAATCAAAATATTCCAAAAGGACTTGATGACATTTTGAAACAGTACCTTAGAGAACCATTATTGAATAGACAAGCAGACCCAATAACATATTGCACCACCAGATCTACTATCTGGCCGGACCTAAGCTTTTTGAAGTATTTGACGATTGTTGCAACGTCTGTTTCCACTAGCTGGTAACACTTTGACTGATAGCCGTAATAGGTTAGATCCAGTTCGTTTTATTAAATTTTTGTTTTTAAAAAGCTTAAATGCGGAGAGTTGGAACTTATAAACATATTTGTAATCTTTTTGTAACTTACCTAATAAATTCAATTTTACATGCAATGTCACTGTCATTTTATTATTTTTATAAAATTATGATACGATCTTCCAAGATCGAATGAGATCGATTCAATTCAATACGATTCAGATCGTGGATCGATTCACAGGGTTACGATCCATTACGATTCAAAAGATCGATTCAAAGCAAAAGATCGGGCATCCCTACTTTAGACTAAGTGAGTGAGAATTCTGACTGCATAATATTCGAATTGACCCGGAATACCATATTCGAACCTGAATCGAAAAGTTTTCACTCAAAATGTATGGAATACGTGTGAAAAATTTTCAAATCCGTTTTGAATAAATTTTTTTCAAGGCAATGTGAATCAGGACGCAGATATCATATTATTGCATTGTCATCAGAGTTGCAAATGTGTACAAAGTTTAAGCTCAAATGACATCAGGAAGTTAATCAAATATAACTAGCAAAATTTAATCCATCAACCTTATTTAACCAGAGAACTTTATTTAATTTTCTTTATATTAATCTATCTATCTATCTATCTATAACTTCACGCCAAATCCCTTGCGGGGTAGGCAGAGAGAACCGAGCGCCACGTGACTCGATCCTTACATACTTTATATCAATAAGGAAAGTAAAAGTAAAAAAATTAACTAGTGCTAATATGGAAAGTTTAATAGTAGTTTGTACAATAGTACGGGTCTATGTCTTCCCTGTTCAAAAAATGTAATAAAATTTTATGACCGATACGTCACACCTTTTTAAGTTTTAAGAGAGGTAGGGTGCGTCAAAGCAAATATGAGACAACTGGATGTGGCTTTCATACTTGGCTGGAAGTACCTGGGTTCAAGTGGTATATGTAAAATCTTAGATTAAGTTAAAAATAGTTGTGAAGTTTTTATCTAAATAGATGTTCAGTTTTTGTTATAACCGTTTACTGCATTCAAAATCTTATTGGGGTAACATTGGCGAAAATTAAGAGAGGTAGAGCGCATCAAAGAAGCCCGTCTGGTGAACTACCTCCACCTCACAGAAAACCGCAGCCAAATAACAACTCCCTAGAGGGTTGTTGTGTTCCTGCGTGTGAGTGAGTTCACCAGTAAGCTCCCAAGGAGTTGCTGTGTGTGTGAGGTATCGCGCGAGTGATACTTAAGAAAGGCGTGAAGAGGTTTTACAGGGTCGGCAACGCATGAGTGACACCCCTGGTGTTGCAAATGTCCATAGGCTACGGCAACAGCTTACCATCAGACACACCATACGATTGATTGCCACCCTAGTGGTATAAAAAAAGTTACTGTATATGTTACATTGACACGTAATAACAAGAGATATACTACAAAATATAAACACGTATATGTCATTATGCCTATTGCAAACAATAATTTGCTTATTTGATTAAGTACTTGTTTGCGAATCTGTATTGAAACATAATGAAACCGAGCCTTTACCAATGACAAGAATGTGCAAAAGAGATCTTTTTTTATACTACGTCGGGAGGCATACAAGCATACGGTCCACCTGATGTAAAGCGGGTACCGTAGCCTATTAGCGCTTGCGATATATTAAGTATCACTCGCGCGATGCCTCCTCTGCTGCTTACACAGCAACTTCTTGGGAGCTTACTGGTAACCTCACTCACACGCAGGAACACAACAACCCTCTAGGGAGTTTCTATTTGGCTGCGATTTTTTGTGAGGTGGAGGTATTTCCCCTCATAGTTAAAGGGCAGTCAAGCTCCACAGACTATAGACAAATCCGGATTAACACACAATAACATGATGCTGTGTGCATGGTGGGATTGGAAAAGCAGCTTTTACTGTCGAACAAAATCTTCGAATCCGATGTCTTCTATCAAAAGCTAAGACTCAACAGATGGCCGAAATTGATTAACATAATGTGATGTTGCATCATGATAACGCCAGACCACACACATATTAATAACTCAGAAAATATTGATATGGCTTGTTCGGGGAGTGCTAATGCATCCACCGCATAGGCCAGATCTTGCACCCTCAGTTTTTTACCTGTTACGGTCTCTATAGAATTATTCTGTAATAGTATTCAGTTAACATCAAGAGACCAAAGTTTCTACAGCACAACCTGCAGAATGGCAATAAGTTATCTTAATCAAAATAGCATATACATATTATAATCTAATTTAATTAAACTATTATAACAAAATATATATTTAGTTTGTATTTAAAATATGAAAAAGCTTATATATATATTGAGACTGAAAGAACTTTACTATGGATTTTAAATCTCTATAAGGAATTCTAATTAATTAGCTTTTTTTTTGGCGGGTAGGCCTGAAATAATAGACACATATTGAAAAGTGCTCTTGACAAAATTTTATTTTAATATAGTTTATTTACAATAATTTTCACTGAAAGTTCTATAAATGTTATAATCATACCTGGTACTACAACGCCAGCTAATATTCACTAATAATTTCCACACTTTGGCAATATTTTTAATTCATCACTCACTATGGACCCACTATCACACTTGAAACAGAAAATGGACGAGATGTCTGAATTGTTTACCAGCAAAATGTCAACATTTGAAGACTCCCTCAGTGGCCATTCTGGTTCTCCGGACATTGCTACACTGGCTGGTGAGTTCCAGCTTTTTAAAAAATTCATTTGGAAGGCAGTAACAGCACTAAAATCACAAATGGAATTAGTCCTGCAAACATTGGATACTTTTGAAATGCAGTCGCGGTCTAATCTCCTGTTACTACATGGAGTTCCTGAAAAGCCGAATGAAGCCCTCTTGGAAAATGTGCATAAGCTATGTACGGAGTCACTGGAGCTGGATATTTCACTGCATTCAATAGTCACTAGTTCACGGTTGGGCAACAGCATGGCATCAGATCGACCTAGGCCTATTCTTATTCGATTCGCCCAGTACCAATGCAGACAGCAGGTTTGGATGGCCAAAAAGAAATTAAAAGGGAGTGGCCTAGTAATTTCTGAATTCCTAACTAGTGCTCGGCATGCAGTGTTTGTACAGGCACGCAAGCTGTTGGGCGTGAAAAGCTGCTGGTCAAACAATGGAAACATTATAGTGATCTGCCCGGACGGTTCTCGCCGGAAAGTAACTTCGCTGCCGGAGTTGAGTGCCATTACGGGAGGCAACCAGGAACACGCAGCTCCAGGGGCTGCGCCGTCCAAATTGCAGGCACAAGCTGATCAGACGGCACGGCCTTGAAGACACGTAGTGTCGCCACCAGGAGCCAGATGAAGCATCAAAAATAGTAGATATACGTCCTATGTAGTGTTCTTGTTCAGCGGTGTTGCAGATGCACTGGCGAGATGATACGTTTGTTGACTGATTGAGGCTGGGTGCTGGACCTTTCATCTCGATATGTATAGTAGGTACTTGTTTTTTTTTTTTTTTTTTTTTTTACTTTCTATAATAATAAAGGGGTATGTACAATGTAGGTAAATGGAGTAAATAAAACTTTTAGCAACCTCAAATATGTTAAATTGAATGACATTTTTCACTGACAGACAGGATAACTTTGTTTGGTTCTTTTTATCCCCGAGGGGAAAGGCAAAGGGATCTAGCCCATACAGCCAAACAGACAAGATAATGTGACACTTGTTATGGTTTCGTTCGACATTTATGGTTCCTTTGGAAAATATGCATTTTTATTTTAAAATTATAAGGGCCACTATACATGAACACATTGAATGTGAACATTGTAAAATAATAATTTTATGCGTAATTGTAATTTCGAGGTAGACTTGGTTTCGGACACCACCGACGTATTATTGACATATCACATGCCTTTCAAAAATTTTAAGAGTCACGCTTTCTGGAGCTCTGCAGCACTGTGAAATCAATTATTCTCTTTTTGTTTTTAGATACTATTTTTAAGTGTTAATATTTAGTATTGTCAATTGTATTAAGTCAAAGCTGGCGAGTACCTGAATGCAATTGATTGTTGTGAGCACCGCTGCAGGTCGATTAGACCTATTTATTATTTATTTACAGGTTCAATACATTATATTATTTATTACTGTTTATATATTGTAGGTACTTAAGCTCAATGTCCGATGCACCAGAGTATCACTTAGATGATGATTTCTTCTCTCTGTCCTCCACATCTGACAGTTTTTGCAGCATCGAAAGGGACTTGACAGATGTACCTTCTCTAGTCGATAATTTGAAATACACGTTATCTTCCGTCGCTAAAAACTTTAATATTGTACATATCAATGCTCAAAGCATTGCGGCGCATTACTCAGACATGCTTGCTTCTTTCACGGATCAACATATTCACGCGATTCTGATCTCGGAGACTTTTTTAAAACCGTCGTTACCCTCGACACTGTATCCGATACCTGGTTTCCGGTTAATTAGGAATGACAGAACGTGCACGAAAGATCCGGCTGAATCTTCTAAAATGATGGGTTATGGTGGTGTAGCTATCTATTTGCGCAGTGACATATTGTGTAATGTCATCTCTCAATCTCCTCCAGTTTACAAATCACCTGAATATATTTTTTTAGACATCTCCCTTCATCACTCTAAAATGTTGTTAGGTGTTTATTATTGTCCATTTTTACACATTAACTTCTTTGACTCTTTGGAATCCATTCTTGCTGATCTGCGCCCACAATACGATCACATGGTGTTAATGGGTGATTTTAACACGTGTCTTATTAAAAATGACAACCGATCAAAAAGACTAATAGATATGCTTCAATCGTTAGATTTATATCAAATGCCACTTGGTCCTACTCACTTCCCACATAATGGTCCCCCATCTTTGCTTGACCTCATCATTACCTCTTCTCCCGATTTAGTCGCGTGTCACGGTCAGTTTAACGCACCGGCATTCTCTGCGCACGATCTTATTTTCGCCTCATTAAAACTACGAGCCCCGAAAAACAAACATAAGATCTTAATGTTGCGAAACTATAGGGCGGTTGATCGTGACGCGCTGCGGGAGGATTTCGTTAATGCCGACTGGAGATCCGTTTTCTCTGCTACAGATCCTAATTCTAAGCTCACTGCTTTCAACTCTATTTTTCTGTCAATTTACGACAAACACGCTCCAGTCCGGCCTGTTAAAGTAAAGCATTTCCCTGCGCCATGGCTTACAGAAGACATTAAACGGTTAATGGCCAAAAGAGATAGGGTTAAAGTAAAATGGCGAAAGAACCCCTCTGACTCTAACCGTATTAATTACATCTCATTGCGCAACGAATGTAACAAGCGATGTAGGCAGGCAAGGAGGAAATTCATTCACAGCTCCATCGAAAACTGCTCTCCTGATAAATTATGGAAGTTCTTGCATAAAATTGGCGTAGGCAAATCCAATACAAATGAGGCACACACATTGGATGTGGATGCTCTTAACAAGCACTTCTGTGCAACTTCATCTAGTTTGTCTGCTCAGACTAAATTAAATACATTAAATCATTTGAGCACTTCCGGTAGAGTGGTTGGTGATCCCTTTGAGCTGGGTTTAATTACGGCAGATGAGGTGGAGAAATATATTAAATGTATGAAGTCTAAGGCTGTAGGTAGTGACAACATATGTCTATCTATGGTCGAGCCAATCACTGATATTATAGCTCCCATAGTGGCTGACATTTTAAATTGTTCTCTTTCCTCCGGTACATTCCCAGCACTGTGGAAGCGAGGCCATGTGATACCTCTTCCAAAAAAATCCTATCCTTCCTCCTTCAGTGATTTCCGACCTATTACTATCCTACCGTTTCTTTCGAAAGTCTTGGAACACTTTATGCACCAACGACTGACTAGATACCTTACAGTAAATAATCTTTTGAGTCAGCATCAATCTGGATTTCGTACCGGTCATAGCACTGCCACGGCACTTATTAATATTACCGAGGATATTAGAGAAAATATTGATAACAAACTCCTTACTCTTCTCATCTTACTTGATTTCTCTAATGCCTTCAACATGGTGGATCATGATATCTTGTTGGCGGTACTTCATCAACTAAATTTATCAGTTACTTCTCTCTCTTGGTTTCAATCATTTCTCTCTAATCGACATCAATTGGTAATGTTTAATGAGTGCAGGTCTGACTGGTGCGAGGTCAGAGTTGGAGTCCCGCAGGGTAGTGTGCTTTCACCCGTCCTATTCTCTATCTTCATTAATGGCATTACGTCATCTTTAACCTCCTCGTTTCATTTGTATGCTGATGACCTACAAATATATGCTGCTGCCACGCTCCAAGACTTCACAAATACTATTCAAGGTATTAATTCTGACCTTAGTGCAATTGGCGAGTGGGCTGAGAATTTCGGCTTAAAAATTAATGCAGCAAAATCTCAAAGTATTGTGATAGGCAGTCCCTACTTTATTTCATTGTTCCAAACTGGTTCATTTCCGAGTGTTAATTATAATGGTACAGTAATACCTTATTGCTCTTCGGTAAGGAACCTAGGAATTGTCATGGACCAGACATTGTCATGGGGGCCTCAAATCAATGAAATAAGTCGCAAAACTTTCGCCTCGCTTCATTCTTTAAGGCGTCTTCAAAACTTCCTTCCTGTGGAGACCAAAGCGGTGCTGGCTCGTTCCCTTCTTCTGCCCCTTCTTGACTATGCTGACGTAGCTTTTCTGGATCCTTCAGAAGAATTACTCGACAAGCTAGACAGGCTGCAAAATCAAGCAATCCGATACGTTTTTGGTCTTCGAAAGTATGACCATGTCTCTCAGTTTCGTCAGCAGCTTAACTGGCTACCTATAAGGCAGCGTCGCATAATTCACATTCTCACCTCTCTATACAATGTCCTTTTCAACCCTTCTTATCCAAACTACCTCCGGGAGAGGTTTCACTTTCGGCAAGTGGACGAACGTCTTCGGCGTAGCGGAAATCCTATTCTGAAGGTCCCAAGCTCTCTTACAAATACTTTCTGGAACTCATTCACCGTACAAGCAGCACGCCTATGGAATGCGCTTCCTGTGGAAATTAGGGAGTCTCAGACTATAGGCTCCTTTAAAAAGCGACTATACGGTTTCTATGGTACTCCCGCGTTGAGTTGAGCTTACGTATGTTTTTATTATGTATTTAATATGTATGTACTAGTATTTATATAACGTGTGTATTTATTAGCGATTTCGTTATTAATCACATAAGTTGTCCTGATTTTTCCCTTTCTACTTTATCTTCTATCTCTTCGATCTTATTTTATTATTTTTTATTATTTTTTTATTATTATTATTTTCCCCACCGCCATTCATTGCTCCATTCAAGTACTCAAAAGCAATGGTCGGCTGGAAGAGATTCCTTGAAGGAATAAGTCCGCCTTTGTAAATCATATAAGTTGTATACTTTGTAATTATGGTTAATGCAATAAAGTTATACAAACAAAAAAAACAAATTAATTAATTGTTTGCTAAAGGATTTATATATTAGGAATTAGCTCTTAATTAACCCTCTTTTGATTGAGGCTTGGTAACTTAGTAAGTGATTAGGTAACGAAGTTTAAGTAATATCCAATTCTCTGCTTAAAATACTACTAGAATAAGGCATATTAAAAATTATTAATAGATTCGATATACAGTAATTGGAAGACCCAGCATGTTCTATTCCTCGTAAACGTCGTCTCGCAAATTTCGAATACATTATATTTTCATTCGTTTCAAATATTTGAGATAACTGTCCGTTCGCTGTGTGCGTTGAGACAGCGTGAAGTCCATAATGAAAATTTGAGTATTTTGACTTCAGTGGACAAAAGTCTCTCGATTACGTAGAATTTGCTATAATCCAATAGAAATTACGACCAAAATACGACTCTATCGTAAGGCCGGTCCATGGAGCATAATATTGAATTTTCATTTATGAGTTTACTGACTTTTATTTAATCTAAACACGCACGATTGCTCCAAAATGGAGTTGCAATTTGAGTCTCGCATACTGACTAATAAGCTAACTTCTCGTAATTATCGAGTTCTGATGATGTTGAATATCTAATTCACTAATTCTAACTTGTAGGTTCTACACATTTACAGCATATAGCAATGAAAAGCATAATTTGTAGTATTGTGCTCAAACTAACAGGTATATCTACTTTTAGTATTGGCTAATAAATTAATAGAAGTAGGCGATTTGATCTATACTATATTGTGTGTTTCCGTCATCGAATAGTTCATGCGAATTAGCGTCGGCCGGCATCCACCCACTATCGTTAGTAGATGCATGCCGTCGCTGCCATGGTTGCTCCAGCCATCTCTGCTATTTTTGCTTATTTCCCCATCTGGGACATTAATCGCATGCACCCGCCAACGTTGTTGCACTGGCTCTTCTAATCGTTTCTGTGACATGTGTTTCGCTTTTCATGAGGCATACTCAGGTATGGATGTTCGTCGTTAGAATAACATACTATGAGTGACTAACACATACTGGCGGGTTCATGCAGTTAATATAGCAGATAGCGAGCAATCACAGAGACGACCGTAGCAGTCGAGGCTTCTCTGCCTCTGAAATTCGACTGAAACATTCATAATCAGCGACGGTATGCATCTACTAACGATAGTGAATGGGTGCCGGTCTATACTATCTCGCATGAACTAATCAATGGTGGAAACACACAAAGTAGTTTAGACCATTCCTGTAAATTTGACTTTCCCGAAATAACGCCTGAATCTATTAGTTATATAGGAGTATACAGTATACTTGTATCATTAGTGAGAAAACGTTCGTCTACGTCGCAACAAATTAGTCAAAGAAGGTCTAATATAATTATGGTAAATTGAACAAATATATGATATAATTTCGGGAGACAAATGAAACAATTACATTGCGAAGGGTAGGGCAATTATACTTAACACAGGAACTCAAATGAAGAAGAAGAGATGGCTCGGTCCATTTCATCTACATCTTGAGCTGTGTAAATATGAAACATTTTGTATACGAATTGAGATTTTTGTGGGTGCTCAGACTGGGTATACTTCTGCACAAACGTAGAAAGGTAATATTTAAATATTTACACTTTTGACACCATAAGGCGTGGTCCTTGCGCACCTAAATCCTATAACATTCATAGTTCTTTTCATGCACGCTAACTATATCCTAGGGCTCCTTTTTTATATCAGTAAGGTGGCAAACAAGCATACGACCTGCCTGATGTCAAGCACACAACCAACCTCAGAACACAACCCATTGTACAATCGGTAGAACGCGCAAAGGAAGGCGAAATCTCTCTTTAAACTCAAGGGCTCAATACCGTGTGTGAGTTTAAGATTATCGACAATCCCTACAGCTCGTCTTTGCGCTGAGGCAAAAGGTCCTAGCTGGTAACCAGGTGCCTCCGCCCAGATATGACTACAGTACTTCATATGTGGTCTGACGTGGGACTTATATAACATAAATCTTTACCCCGGGATGAAGTATTGGCTCTGTTCAGCACACCACACAAGTTTATTTACCGCCAGCTTGACCTTCTCTTCCAGGTGACTTTGGCGATGAACTTCGCTGGAGATCTCGAAAACTAGAATCCCAATACTCTTGGCAATGGTAAGTGGCGTGTTCTGGAATTAGGCGACCACAGTAAACGGGGTTTTCTAGTTGTGAACGCGCAGAGTTGTATCTTGGTAGGATTAAATTAAACCAAGTTCAATCGCCCCCAGTCAGATACTTTACTCAAAGTACACTCTATTTCAGACACAAGTCTTTCACTTGGCTTTCCTCCACAAGTAAATGAGGGATGCTAGCACGGCCGGTGTAATAAGTGCCTCCAGTGCTATCATCCGCAAAACAATTAATGCTATCGATTGATAATATGTCATTGATATGCAGCAGAAGCAGTGTCGGGGACAATACAGAGCCCTGTGGGATGGTAGCATTGATATCCATGCTATCAGAGCAACTAGTGTATCACGGCTTTTACGCATCTGCTGGATAAGAAGCTGGCAACCCATTTGCACAAATCCACAGGTAGCCCGTACGATGGTAACTTCGATAGAAGACCCTGATGCTAGACCCGATCGAAGGCCTTCGCCATACTTAGGCTGACCACCAATGTCTCACCTTGACTTTCAATCGCCGAAGCCCAGTAGTGTGTAAGATACACTACAAGACATCACCTTCTGATAAAACACGACCAATTTGGTCATGGCATGTGAGTCTTGCTCTTACTTGGCTCTTATACTCGTATCTATCTGCTTTTGCATTATATATCTGTTTCGTCATTCTTTCGCCTTGCAGGCCTTCTACAAGTACGAACCAATGGAGCATGCCTTTTCTTATCTTTAAACCGATACTCTCTCTCAGACCAACTCTTTGTTTTACATCATCATCGCAAACGTGGTCAGCAAGCTTTATGCCAAAAATTTTGTGCAATGCTCCCATCTCCACTGCATTTATTCTACTTTCATGCTCTCTCTACCATACCCAGCTTTCACTTCTATAAGTTAGCATTGGGATTAGCACTCACCAGAGGGATACTTTGTACAAAAGTCGTCTGCGTGGGTACCTCTGTCTCACCTATAATTTATGTATCTGTGTTCCGGTTTGAAGGGGGAGATATGGCAGAGAAATTACTGGGTGCTGTGACGAAACAACCTTAGGTCACAAGATTGGCAGCGCGCGAGTCAAATCCCCGTGGTGTTGCGAGCGTTAATAAGCTGCAGTGACCCCCTTTTTTTTTAATAGACCAATCGCGATTCGCCCATCCAGCAGTTGTAAATTGGTTACTGGATGTGCGACGATCGGCTTACGTCTTAAATTCCTCCGGCGGGGGTGACCGGATCTTTTTATATATTTTTATTTAAAATTTATCCCTAATCCTATTGTATGTATCTTATTATCTATTTCATTTTTTCTTATCCTAATGTAACCTAATTCTTTTGATTTTGTTTCCTTATGTATTTCTTATTTTATATTGTTTCAATTTTTTTTTGTGGCAACTAGATATATACGAGTATGTATGTACATATTTAATAGTTTTGCCGTTTATTACTTATTCCTAATAATTGTTGAGCTTGCTACTGTTCTACAATATTTTTTAAATCTATTCCTATTATTCTTATTGGGTATTATTTCACTAATGTTTTCTATGGTTACATTCTCCTCTATTTCAAATTCTAATTCACTTCTTTCTTTACCATATATCGGGCATTCTAGCAGTAGGTGCGGTATAGTTTCTTCTTTATCGGGGTCACATGCACACGCGGGTCTCTCCTTACACTTGAATTTATTCAAGTATCCAGAGAACCTCTCGTGCCCCGTGAACACCTGGACTAGTATGGGATCGAGCACGGTTTTTCTTAATATTGAATATGCTAGTGCGGCGTCCGGGAAGAAAACCTTTGTCGTCGAAGTAGTCTTCCGTTTTGTATCTCCGATTCCACTCATCAATCGACTCCAAACGGATTTGTCGTTTGATGAATGAAGTCGGACATCGATCGTAGCCCGCTTTTGTCCTCCGGTGCGCGGCGCCCCTGGCGAGCTCGTCCGCCCTCTCGTTTCTCTCCAACCCTACATGTGCCTTAATCCAGAACAGCCGAATTGTTCTCCCCAATGCTTTGCAGCTTTTAATATTAGTTTTTGCTGTGCTAAGGGGTGGAGGGATTCAAGGTCTACTATCGTTTCTAGAGCTGATCTCGAGTCACAATAAATTTTGCAGAGGGTCGCCTCGCTCCGAAGGGCCTCTCCCGTTGCTTCGGTCAGAGCCAGCATCTCCGCCTGGTAGACCGTGCAGAAATTTTCCAGCTTCAACTTCCGATTATATGTTTCTACACCGCCACTCCATACGGATAGTGCCGCGCCCACCTTTCCGTTGATCTTGCTTCCGTCTGTGAATATTTGTATGCCTTCCGTCATATGCTGTTCCAGTGCACGGTCTGCCGGGTGGCAGACCGTGCAGAACTCCAGAACTGCAGAAAGCCAGTCTTTCCCGATGAGCGGGGTGCGGCGCTTCCACGTAGTTGACTTTCACTGCAGTGACCCCTTACCATCTAACGTGGGATTCATGCTTGTTTGCCTATCTAGTTGTATAAAAAAAAATCTGTGCTTGGCTTAGATTTCGGCTGCCTAGAAATTAAGCCAATGTTTCAATTGCGTTATTTCCTGCACGTTTTATATTTTACCGTTTATGTGTTTTAACCACATGACTAAAAAATTCAAGTCAAGCATTTTTGTTAGATTGAGACATATTTTTTCTGTCTCTTGTCGAATTAATGTGAATTTCTGACTTATTCTACTTTATCTTCATGTTGGATTCAATTCTTCTAAGTTTTGGTCTTCGGTCGAAAAAATTTTGGAGTCAATAGAAATAATTCAAAAATTCCGCACATCATCAACACATGCAAACAGAATACCTGACGCGATTTCAGTATCCATATTTCCCACGCTCGCTTTATGTGACATTTTGCACGACTGCAAAAGGTCACATGTAGCTGAAAAGCACTGAGTGCGCTGTTTCTACACATTAATATTGACCATTATTTTTAATGTTCCTTATGAAATGTGCTGAAAGATATAGATATGATTTTTTTAATACTAGGTAGGTTAGCAAACAAGCACGTATTATTGCTCACGCGTTGGCATCCACACTGCCAATACAACAACTTCTTAAGAGCTGATGATACTTTGTCTCGGGAGCGTTGTCATAAAACATTAGAAATGAGATGTAAATGCATATAGATAGAACATTTACGTGTAGGAGGATAATTATCAGGTTTACACTATCACACCGATTTTTAATCATACCACTTTAGGGATACGGGTCTCCTGTCAACTGAATAGGTTTAGAGCATATACCGCAATGCTGCTTAAATCCGGATTAGCTTTGCTTTGCCGGATTCCATTACTTTCAAGTCGCCTGAAGGCCAATGACTTAACCTAATGACTGTCATCGTGCTCTCCGAGCACAACTGAGCTCGAGGTTCGCGGCAAAACTTAAGTTATGCAAGTCTCAAGTCAAACCGCATATGATTACTGTAATCACTTTGGGCGGAAGCACCTGAATACCAGCTAGGATTATGTAGCTCGGTCCATATATGAGCTGTGAGAATTGTAGAGGATCCTAAGCTTACACACTGTAAGTTTAAGAAAGACTGCCTCCCTGTGTTTGTTCTACCGATTGTACAATGCGTTATATTCAGAAGAATGGTTCGATACAATGTCAATAGCATCCTTATAAAACCGCTTTGGTACAGAGAAATTTTCTTTTGAGAACTCTCAAGTTGTTAAATGAACTCCAAGCCGAAGTTTTCCCAGGCCACTTGAGCAAGGGGTTCTTTAAAAAAAAGCATGAAATAGTATACCGGGTCGACAATGCACGAGTAACACCTCTGGTGTTGCAAATATCCATAGACTATTGTAACTTGTTCGTCACCTTAGTGACGTATAAAATAATAGATATACCCATCTATAGACAGGCTGTGGTCAACGTCAATTAACATGCGAGTTCGATTAGAGTAACACGCGCAACGATGGCACTTCGAGCTTCTCAGGGTTTTACTACCTTAGACAGAAAAAATGCACATTACTTTAGTATTAAACTTCTTTTTTTTTTATATTTATATGGCAATAGTGTTGCCACTTTATGCCAGTGTCAAAGTCTTCAGTTTAGAACCATTTGAAAATCTTAATTCTTTGCTCCAGCTTCAGGAACTGTGCTGAAAAAATACTTGGGAAGGGTACCTAGACCCAATCAACCCACTTTAAATACCACCCGTAAAATGAGAGTGATTTTTACAAGTTTTTCTTGATGAACTTTTTCACGTCTTCCAAAAAGTGCATAAACGTGTTATATTTGAGTTTTTTCATCACTGTATAATTTCACTAGCACTTATGTCACAAAATACTATCAAAATTGTTGCATAAAACTAATTTTATACTGAATTGTAAAAATTTCAAGTATAACAACAACGTCACTAGTCAAAAGCGCGGGAAGAAGTCCCATTTAAACTTCTTTAATTATGATTTAATGGAATCTGTTTCTTATCTTATTCGTTTTCCATTTATTTTAACTTAAGGTACTCCAATTTGAGGTAGGAGGTCGCTACACATGGGCCTCAATGTTTACTTATGGAAGCGAAACCAGGGTATGGCAGATACAGCAGGAATGTAGAATAAAAGCGATCGAAATACGAGCGTTGCGTAAAAATTGTGACGTAATGCTTGATGATACAAGAAACAGAATTGGTCTGAAAGAGAGTATAGGTGTTAAGATAAGAAGATTCATAGTCCATGGGTTTAGACATGTAGAAAGAATGACGAAACAGGTATATAACATGAAAGTGGAAGGATGAAAGCGCCAACGAAGGATAAGATTCATCTATCGTAATAAACTGGTCGTGTTTTATCAAAAGGTGATATCAGAGTTCTACAAACAGGCGAGCGAACATGGAAAAGAAGCGAGGGAGATGTGTAATAATTGAATCGTGTAGCGTACGACTGACAATCCTTGCCCCGCAAGGGGATTATGTTGAAGATATAGATACATAAATAATTTACTAGAGATAAAATAAGAAGAGTTCATCTGAATGATAGTATCGGTGTCAAGGTAAGAAAAGACATGCTCCGTTGATTCGAACATGTGTAAGGAAGGAGGCATCGAGTAAGACCAATACTTACCCACTATGACGAAATTTGTCTAGAATCTGGAAATTGGTGTGCATGAAAAACCCTGTGAAGAGTAAAGAAACAAGTGAGGTGTGTAAGGGCCAAGTTCAAGGCTCTCGGTTCACTTTATCTCCTACCTCGTGAGGGGATTGGCATGGAGATTTATATATATATGTATTCTACAGTCGTTCATATGAATGAACATTAACTATTATCATTCAATTTTACTTTTAGCTAATTCATACTAAACTGTGAATCCGTTATGCTATTTGCATTGGCCGCTTAATTGCACATGCTAGTACAATGCAGATAGAAATTTATAACTGGGGATCAGGGTTATTTATGAATTGGGATGCATTTTAGAATTTAATCTCTATGAATTCCCGGCTCGGAACGATTTATACCAAAACTACAAGCACGTATTTTATATTAGGATATACCTATGATGTAACATGTATGAACACCCTGGTGTTTGATTCGTAAGTGCAAATTTCGCTGCATATAGCTCGGTCCTTACATCTGAATACCTCTCTTCAATGAATATGAGCCACAATTAAAAAAAAGTATTGAAGATAATCGAACTATAAAAAATATCGTTCATAATTTGTATAGTTTGCAGATTCATATTATTTGCCAAAGTTATTCAGTTTTATGGGCTGACATTTTGGAACTTTAGCATCTTTGAAGCTAAGACTCTGTATACATAAACAGTTTAACCACCTGCAATATTTTTGGTGGCGAATTTACGAATACGTAAAATATATATCCTCCTCACTCCACATAAATTAATTTTTGCAATGTCGAATTTGGCTCCACAGTAACATCACATATTAACATACATACATATAATCACGCCTGTCTCCCATTGGAACATGCAGAGACTATGGAACGCCAGGTGCACCGATCCAAACATACCTTTCTCGCCTCTTTCACACTCATGAACCTCTTCTGGCATGCTCTTCGGTTTCAGGTGCTTTTTTTGGTTGGTTTGATTTGGCCCTTTTTCAGCACATCACCTATTTGGTCTAAATGTGTGCGTCTAGGGCGGCCACTGCCGATATCTCCACTAACTCTTACTCGATATACTTCTTTCGTAACTCTCACATTTTAACAGTGGTAAGACATAGTTTTATTTAATATAAAGCTACGAAGTAACTTCGCCTGACAGTACACCGCAGTCAAACAACAATTTTCTGAAGATTTCGAAAGCTATCAGATAATAAGACTATATAATATTCATATAAAAAATCTTTGTACCATCACCAATTAATACATGCGACCTAGCGTCGGCAGGCACCAACCCACTACGGTTAGTAGATGCAACATGCCGACGCTGCCATGGCTGCTCCTATAGTATCTGCCTCGGCTGCTGCGGTCGACCGCCATCTGGAACAGAAACCGCATGCCCCCACAACCGTCGCTTCTAATTGTTCCTTAATATTTAGTTTTAAACTAAATATTAAAGCTAAATATTAGGGAACAATTAGAAATAAAAAATCTAAAATTACTCTCTTTTATTAAATATAGAGCCGAACTAATTGGTGGTGGAAGCACTCAAAGCAGGTTAGATCAAATTGCATGTAAATTTGACTTTCGCAAAATAACGCCTGAATCTATTAACCATTGTAATACTGTATATAACACCATATTTGCATGCGATAGTATGTAATATTACTCATGTTTTATGCAAATAAATATATCTTTATTTTTATGTGGAGAAATTTCGATTCCGGACACTCTTAATGTAAAATTTAATGATTGCTGCATTACCAGCGGGCGTGGTAATACATACTCTTTCTGTTTTTCTATTCTTTATGCCACTAAAGTGGCAAATAGGCGAGCGCCCTTGATCCTATTAATAAACCACAACCCTAAAATTTTGACAAATAAGTCTAGGTAATTGTCACGACATGTGCCATTTAATAACGGTGACAAAATTTCCGAATACGACAGGTAAGTAGTAGTAAAAATGTCTCGCTAGAAATCATGTTTAATAAACGTTTACAATTATCAGTAACTATTGTCAAGTATCTAAGAAAATTGTCGCTGACTTATTTGCCATCATAATCGACATAATAGGGAATATGCATGAACAATTTTTAAGACAGATTTTAAAAGTGGAGATAAAGGCAGGAAGATATCTCAAAATAAAATTTAACTACGTAACCTTTTTTTTTAGCGTATACTATGCAGAGTTCGCGTGTATGGATACTTGGATTAAACGATGTTTGCCTACCGATAGACAGAATTTGCTACAACAGCAAATTAAAGGTGTGAGTGCGGTAACACGGTTCCTGTGTTCCAACGAAACTCATGTAAGAAAAGGTAATATTCTATAATGTGTATTAATGTATCAATAAATAAATATAATTTGTACTTATTATGCTGGATGTAAACTAAGGTACCATGTTATGCAATGGCGATGCAAACATAGCTATAAAAGTATACCTCATATTCGTATAGGTCAGTACATCATGAAACTGGCACGGTTGCATTGTCGCAGGGGTTAGTGCCCCAGGAGCAAGAAGGGATGGTATTTGCTAGAGGAGAGAAAATAAAATGGTAAATACCGACAAAGATTTATTTTATGTAAGACTACAAGATCAGGGGTTACACCCCTGGTCGTGGTTTCCGCTGCGGTTGTCTAATAGACACTTAGCTTTTCCGTAGAGTTGCAGAATGCGCGCCGTAGATGTGGGTAGGCGAGGTGTAGCGGAAAGCTAGGTGCGCCGGGCATAGTGCGACGGAGCAGGCAGCTCCTGCGTGCATCAGGTATGGCTGTTCATGTGCAGCAGCGCAGGGCAGATGTAGTATACTCGTACGGGTGAACTCTGGAACGCACACGTCCAGTGTGTTAATAGCGGGCACCGCCTTGATTCACGATTATTATCAAGTCTTCGATGCTATCCGCGGAGAGCAAAAGCAAAGTATCTGAGAGGCCAACTAGCCGTCGAAGTGGCAACCGAGAGAAAGTACAAGGCAGAAGGTAGGTAGGTAGATTGACAAAAATAAATAAATAAATATTGTCGCACAAATTACACAGCGCCACCTAGCCCCAAAGTAAGCGAAGCTTGTGTTATGGGTACTAGACAACTGATAAACATACGTAAATACATTTTTTTTTGTAAATACATACTTATTATACATAGGAAACACCCAGACCCAGACAAACAGACATGTTCATGCACACAAATGTTTGTACTGTGTGGGAATCGAACCCACGAGCGTTGGTGTCAAAGTAGCGTACCAACGCGTTTCACCACTGCGCCACCGAGCTCGTCAAATGAAAAATGAATTAATAGTTTTAAATATCATTTACTATTAAAGTTAAATTAGTTCTGGTTGTCGCTTGAAGAACTTAAGTACACTATTATACTTTAGAAATAAGGAAAAACAATTGAACACTCTTAGTAAGGCTAAGTCGGTTATGTGGGTAAAAATATCTTTAAGCAAACCATTCTGCTTATATGTTAATAAGGATAAAACTAGCACTCCTTCGCTAGTCGAAGTCGGTTAAACTAAAACTCATTGTAGTTCCTATTAGTATTTGTTATAAAATTCTGTTTGAAGAACCATTATCCATGAATATGTAGGTAGGTTCTCGATGTATGATAATGAGGTTGATATGGTTAAATTTACACAATATTAATTTCGCAATGAGTACCTACCGTTGAAGGCAACTTGCTCAATACAAAAACATGGCAACAAAGCTTTAAGGAACACAGTATTAGTTTTATACCGGTAAACTCAGTATAGTATTAAAATATGAACATTCGTTTGTCCCCGCATTATCCTTTTTTTGCCAAAAAGTGAACACAACAACTGTTATTTTAGTGAATCGAATTAATAGTCAAAGTAGGTATATAATACACGCGAGCCGAGTAAGTAGAATATCTTTCCTAATAGCGCCATTTTTCGAAGTTTTAACGCGACATGTTCTTTTTATACATCTTCTGAAGGCATGTGGCGCACTGGGTGTAAAGTTGTTTCCGTTGTAACGCTTGAAATACAGGAATTAATTATTCCGCACAAATATGATATTAGCGAATAAATGTTAACTGTTAATATGTAATATACATCTACCATCTACCTAATACTCGTATATTCCCGGTACTTAAAGTAGGCAGAGCCTGTATTTAAGTATCGGTGGCGTATTGCCTCTTCTCTTCTACTAACACGCCTACTCTTACACAAGCTAATATGGAGTTTACCTAATCTCTACATTAGCTTGTGTGTTATGTTGTATGTGTGTTTGCTCCAGTAAAGTGATAGTTTTGACTTGACAGTATATTAGACATGTAACAGACCCTAGGCTTCGAAGCGATAGCGTAGGCCAGCGCGGGATCAACGCTTGGACGATGATAAGTACATTTGACGTAAAAATAATGATAGTTTAAAAAATCTAAAATATACATGTAGCATAGAGCTCATTGTTACAAGTAGGTATAGTAAACATGAACAAGAAGGTATATATCGTTTTATTAACTAAACAATGTCACAGTAATACATCAAAAAATATCAAATCTAAGTGAATTGATATTTCAAAACGTAGTTTTTCATAGAACCTCTCTCCTCAACTAACAAGTTTTACGTTGACGTAAAAATACCCAAGTATCTAACAGTGAACTTTGGTTTCCCTAATAAATTCTACTTTTTTGCCAACACTTCTGACCCGGTAGTAATATTTGTCACCAACTATGTCAATACGTCATTGTCCGCGGGCGAGAGGTATTCCCTACTTGCGAAATCACGTTACGGAGGCATTACGCACACGTTAGGATATACGTCGTAGTATCCAATACTAGTCGTATTTGTTTTATGTATCCGCGCGTTATTAGATTGTAATTTATAACCCAACGAATAAAATATTGTCCATTTTGTACTACTGACTAATGTTAGCATTAATCTGTATTGTGTATCATAAATAAATAAAATAATAATCTTAAAAAAGGAAAAAGGGTGATTGTGCTTCTATTTGCGTTAAAAGGGCCCAGATTCAAGTCAAAGGGTGTATAAACATACTCTTTTATTTTGTTTATATTGTTATCATTATTTGTTGAATCAGTAACTATAAAAGAAAATAGTCTAAAAGATGGAGCAACACATAAAATAAAAATATTTTAGTCCTCCATTCGTGTATTTTTTTTAGATGTACTCTATAATAGAGTAATAAATATTTGACGAGCTCGGTGGCGCAGTGGTGAAACGCGCTGTTACGCTACTTTGACACCAACGCTCGTGGGTTCGATTCCCACACAGTACAAACATTTGTGTGCATGAACATGTCTGTTTGTCTCGGTCTGGGTATTTTCTATGTATAATAAGTATGTATTTACGAAAAAAAAATGTATTTACGTATGTTTATCAGTTGTCTAGTACCCATAACACAAGCTTCGCTTACTTTGGGGCTAGATAGCGCTGTGTAATTTGTCCGACAATAAAAAAAATAATTGATGCCGGGCCAATACAACGCAGGCGGAGAGCGAAACTTTCACCATCCATATTTAAGGTCGTGCCGAGTCTAGGTTTGTCATTCGATAGCGGCATGATCTTAACGAATTAGATTGGTTGCCTCTACCAAGGTTTAGTCGGACTGGATCACTGTATAATTTACAGATTAACGAGTAATAGTCGACAAGGTTTTAAAGTTCATTTGAATTTCATCCATAATTTTAGTTCCGATATTTTACACTAGATGCTGCTGTTCACAAATTACATCACCCTGTGGTTTCCTTTTTGTCAATCTTAGCAAAGCGAAGCAATTACGAAATCCTACTTTGTGCGTGGCCGACATACACTTGGCCGGTTTTTATTGTTCCCCAGCATGCAACTCGTAGTGCATTTATTTCTTCAAATATTGGGAACCATATATAGTAGATTATTAAAGAAATTACTCGTCTTTTTACAACAACTTGTCAATGATTAATCTCTGCGGAATTCAGCCATTTTTAGCAACAAAATCCTGTGGCGTATCGGTTTATAGTACATCGTTGAATGAGCATCCTATTAATGATAATATTGTTACATTGAATAACTGAAAATAATATTATATAGGATCGCGAAATCAAACGGTTAATTTTTTTGTACAGAATTCCTGAGAGAAACAACCTGCTGGAGACGCGTGTCCCCTGATTGGTCGACATGCGTTGACGAGCTCCAAGAGACAGTTCGGGGCATCACCGCTAAAGGACCGGAACTGACGTACTTCGAAAGTCACACAAAGTTATGCTGGTTCGTACGTATAATTATAATACAAAAGATAGAAACAAAAACTTTTTTATGACAAGTATGTAAGTACATATTATGACAAAAAAAATGTTTATTATGGCAGAACGACCACTTTTGAACATATATACCAATCATACAATATAGAAAAAAATGTCCTAACAAAAATCTGACAGCTTTCTGCGTGAATGATTAGCCACATACAATCTAAAAGCGTAATGATAATTCGTGAGTGCGTCATCTCTTTCAAATCAATTGTCGTTAATAGCCCAGTCTTCTATGCTTGACGGTGCGAAAAAAAAATAGTATATTGATATAGTTTTTGATATCAAAATGATTATGTCATGATTTATCATGCGTGTTATTCTGCATCAACTCTTGCCTTGAACTCCTCAGGTATGTGAAGTTGTTGCAATCTCTATACTCCTTTATACTACCTCAAGATTTCTTCCTTTTAACAACGCTTTTAGCCTTTTACGAAGTAACTATTAAGTAATCTGTGCTTTTAGCGCCAAATGTTTATTGGTACGCAGTCGTCTTTTTCTACTTATTCATTATATGCGTTTATTTTATGTCTTGGTCCTACGGTGGAAGTATTTAATTAATCTATGAATTTACTTTGTTTCTAGTTTGCATAAATCGTATCACATCCTTGTATTAAAACGATAGAGCAAACATAGACAAAAAGTCTATGTATTTCTCTATCTATTTTACGTCTTCGCGACAAGTCTGTTACAGGGTAGACAGGGAGAAACGAGCGCCACATAGTTCGCTTCTTACGTACCTTACTCGCTTCTTTAATATGCATAATTATTTTCATGCACGCTTGCCAGTTCCTACTACTTCCGACATCACAACAATTTGGTTATAGGTGTAAATTACTCTGCTTCTACGTCCTTCCAAACTAACGTTGTATTCCTATTTCATAATTCTCGCCGCGTGCATTCTTTCCACATGTTCAAAACCAACAGAATATACGCGTCGTTTACACTGATACTGTCTTTAGATTAGATTTTCCATTTTTCAAGTATTGTGTCGAATATTCAATCTCATCCTTAGTTTTATCTTCACTGCGTGTTGACGCCGTAGAAGCAACCATGAACTAATGAACTGATTTACAGTCTCAACCTCCCGGACGTAATTATACATTTCCACAAAACTTTACTCCACCATTCTAACACTTTCTGTGCTAACACACGCGGTGTAAGAATGTCACCAGATTCAAAGTTTACGAAAACCTCAAACTTCTTTACATCTCTACAGAATAGTTCGATATCTCCAATCAGAGTGTTTTCATCATTCGAAGTTAGTATTGCAGGTTTCTATTTCTATGAAGCTATAGTTTCATTCCTGCATCGATGGTACATTTCTTTATTCGATTATTTCATACTCGTCACTTGGGTTCAAAAAAATCATAATACAGTCACGCTTTCCTATCGAAATTGTTCTGATTATTTTTTGTAATTTCTTTACTTGCAGCGCAAGGGACATCTTCATGAGCTGTGTGTCGCGTACAGGGCGTACATGTTCTAGAGCAGCAAACAACTTACTGAAACGCATGGCTTGGATTTTATCACAGAAAGTGACAGCTTGCAACCAGAATAAACCCAATTGTGCACCGTCACCTCCGCCTAAAGCAGGACCGCTCCTCTGAGCTTTATATGGCTAAGTTAACCCAGATATTTTAAGTGGGATTTTAACTAATTTATAAGACATATCGGTGTTTTAGTTATAGGTTATAGTGAATGGAAATATTTGAGGTACTAGATGTTAGAAATATAATTAGATGTTAAAACGACAATATTTTATTATTTTTAGTATTTGTTAAAGATTCTATACGAGTGATTTTAAAATTAACATCTTCTTTTTCCTGGCGCTATCCCGTTTCCTAAGCCATCGGGAATGGCGAGTCCGCTACCTATACCTAAGGATTTGGCAAAGATATTGACTTTGACATGGAGCGACTGCCTTCTGACCTCCACAATCCACAGATAAAACCAGGCTGTCAGGATGTCTTAGTCGTAGATCACAGATCTTTAGAAATATAATTTCTTGGGCGTGCTGGTATCCTCACACTGTTTTTCTTCACATGTTTTCACGTCGTGTTTTCGGATTTAAGTACTTCATATGTACATAAATCCGATAAAATTAATTCATTAAAAAATTAAAATTAAGATGATTTTGACGAGCTCAGTGGCGCAGTCATGAATGACGTGACTTTGACACCAACGCCACGAGCGTTGTTCGATTGTTGGTTCGATTCTCACACAGGACAAACATTAGTGTGCATGAACATGTCTGTTTGTCTTTGTCTGGGTGTTTATAAGACAGATAGGGCGCATCAAAGCAGCCTGTCTGGGGAAATACCAGAAAACCGCAGCAAAATAACAACTCCCTAGAGGGTTTTTGTGTTCCTGCGTGTGAGTGAGGTCACCAGTAAGCTCCTAGGGAGTGGCTGTGTTAGCAGCAAAAGAGGCATCTCGCGAGTGATAATCTTTACATCAGGTGGACCGTATGGATGAATACCTTCCGACGTTGTATATAAGAAAAACCGGGAGGTAAATTACTATAGGTTACTATAATTGGTTTGAATGTCGTAAATTAGTGTTTTCTTCCATTTAATGGCATGTATATTCGATTATGCCATAGTTTTTAATGAGACAAATATAGTATAGTAATCTTCACATACCGCGTACTGCTAAGAATTGAAATCACAATGTTTTAATTATATCTATTGCCCACCCTGCCCTATATTATTAGACATAATAATAAATGTACAATATATGCAGATGAGTCAGCAAAATCACGTCAGCGTCACGTAGTTTAGCTATGGAGTGAATTAACTAGAAAGTCATTGCGTTTTTCGAAATACTGCAAACAGAACCATGTTTGTCGGATCCGAGACACAAAAGTTACAAGAATCGTGAAAAAAAAAAGAAAACCAATGAAGTGACAATGATGGAAATGAGAATAGTTTTCACTTGTATTCAGAAATTTAAGATTCGTAAAATATACAAAGTGAAAATAGATCGTGTCATAAAACCTTTTCAAGACTTTAGTTTAAAATGAAGTACTCGTAATTGAACGAAACAGCCGATAGAGGATTTGCCTCCAGAAATCGGAGCAGACAGATGATGAATACGAGATGTTCGGAAGATTGATCGCAAGTAAACTAAAAAAAAATCCAAATACGCGAGATATTTTACAGAATAATATTCACAATTTAGTATTTTACACCAAGTATTCAGTCCATTGCCAAATCCATCCACATACCAGTCACATTTAGGCCCTTCCACATCCCCGCCTCCAATTTTCACGATTGAAGAGCACTATAATAAGCAAAATGATAGTGTCGAAAAGGTACAACGTGGTCATTATCCTGCATCTGTAATGGGTTGGTGGGAGTGTCTTATCAAGGAGTTACAAAGCTTAATTTTTGTGAAAAAGGAGTGAAGACTTCAGCCAAAGTGTATCAAGAGACTGTCTTGAATCGTGTTGTGAACTTGTGAAACCTCTCTGTAATACACTTTTTACAATGTACCGTGGACTACTTTCCAGCAGGAATCTTTATCTGATCTCACAAACTACCCAATCCTGGCTCGAAACCAACGTTCCGGACTTTATAAGAGTTAAAGACTGACCCTCGTCTAGCTTAGATCTAACTACACTTAGACTACAAATTATGGTCAGTTTAGAGTACCTGCTCAAAACGACACGCCGACATTGTATCTCTTAAGAAATCTCTGGAGCAAGCGGTGGCTAAATTTCCCATGAAAACAATGCGTAAATCCATAGATTCCTGGCGAGATAGATTAACGGCTTGTATATCATAGACAAAGATGGCCACTTATATTTAAATATGTACTTATAAGTTTTTTTTAAAGATTATATGACTTCGTAAAAAAATAAATGCATATTCATTTATAACAGAACTTATGGCCGGACTAGGTATATAAAAGAAGGATGTCGCTCTTTAGAGCGCCAGACAGTAGCGATGAATAATAGATAAGTAGCAATTTGTATTTAACGCTATAAATACAGCGCCATCTAGTTAACTGACTGAGTATGTCAATTGATATCCAATGTAGCTAACAGAACGTGACATCATCACCTCAAGCATCATTGTTATGCATTTTGGCATAACAATTTGTAACATTTCTTCGATAATTGTCTTTGAAATTAAGCTATCATTTAATTATTGCTAAACATTAATAATTATTAGCATTAAAATGTAAGGTGAATATGAAACCCCCTATTTCTAATCTTGATCAGGAGAGGGCGACGTAAGAAGTTATTTCAGTACAGAAATAACCTCTTACATTTTGCTCCCATCCCATAATTCGCATTATTTGATAGGTTTTTATAATAGATCAAGTTCACAATGTAAATTGTTCATCAACAAATGAATGAGTATCATGAACACATTCAAAAAAAAAATCATAAAAATATTGAAATTACAAAATAAATACGCCATGCTATATAGAAACAATATTTGATTTGTATGCAAAAAAGTATATTTTTTTTATTCTCTTTATTTTGGCACATACAGTCATTATAAAGCATTATGTTAATTGACATATTACTTAAGTACTAGACATTGAGTGCCGATATTTTTTTTTCATATATTATTAAATACACGTTTATGTGCAGATAAGTAAGTAGGTTACTTGTCACCATTTACACAATTATTGTTCATAATAATTCTCGGACAAGAAATTAAGTAATGAATTACTTAGGTTTCAAGAAATTAAAACACTGTTACACATCATTTTTCGTTTTTAGGGTTCCGTACCCAAAGGGTAAAAACGGAACCCTATTACTGAGGCTCCGCTGTCCGTCCGTCCGTCCGTCCGTCCGTCCGTCCGTCCGTCCGTCCGTCCGTCCGTCCGTCCGTCTGTCACCAGGCTGTATCTCATGAACCATGATAGTTAGACAGTTGAAATTTTCACAGATGATGTATTTCTATTGCCGCTATAACAACAAATACTAAAAAATAGAATAAAATAAATATTTAAGGGGGCTCCCATACAACAAACGTGATTTTTTTGCCTTTTTTATCGATAATGGTACGGAACCCTTCATGTGCGAGTCCGACTCGCACTTGGCCGATTTTTTTAGGGTTCCGTACCCAAAGGGTAAAGCGGAACCCTATTACTGAGACTTCGCTGTCCGTCCGTCCGTCCGTCCGTCCGTCCGTCCGTCCGTCCGTCCGTCCGTCCGTCTGTCACCAGGCTGTATCTCATGAACCGTGATAGTTAGAGAGTTGAAATTTTCACAGATGATGTATTTCTATTGCCGCTATAACAACAAATACTAAAAAATAGAATAAATTAAATATTTAAGGGGGCTCTCATACAACAAACGTGATTTTTTTGCCGTCTTTATAGATAATGGTACGGAACCCTTCGTGCGCGAGTCCGACTCGCACTTGGCCGATTTTTTTGAGAAGATATGACAAAGAATTGTACTGACACTAATGGTGCAACTTCTCACAAATTGCTTTTTTAAATAAGTTTACAGCGTTAAACATTTTCAAACTACGATACGAAAAACAGTTTCGTATATAGTTTTTTAGGGTTCCGTACCCAAAGGGTAAAACGGAACCCTATTACTGAGGCTCCGCTGTCCGTCCGTCCGTCCGTCCGTCCGTCCGTCCATCCGTCCGTCCGTCCGTCTGTCACCAGGCTGTATTTCATGAACCGTGATAGTTAGACAGTTGAAATTTTCACAGATGATGTATTTCTGTTGCCGCTATTACAACAAATACTAAAAAATAGAATAAAATAAATATTTAAAAGGGCTCCCATACAACAAACGTGATTTTTTTTGCCGTTTTTATAGATAATGGTACGGAACCCTTCGTGTGCGAGTCCGACTCGCACTTGGCCAATTTTTTTTTAAATCGAGAAGGTGCAAACATTTTTTAAATAATAATATATATACACACATCAAAAGTGTCTAGGGATCAACATATATTTTTGCAATAACTTTTCTCCTGATTGATATTAATTAAAATTTTCTTTAAGGATTCATCAAATAAAGTGTTTTCGTTTGTCTACAGTAACGATAAACCAAGTCACCTTTGCATTAATAATGAAATTTGCCATTTTCATAATAAAGGGATTTTTGACATTTGAACCACTAACATTAAAGTTCGAAAAAAAGACTGAAATAACAGTTTTCTTTAAAATTTTATTGGGTAACTTAAACAATTAATAATCCTTGTTTCTACCGCGAACACTAACAACACAAGAACATCGGTTTGGCATACTCAAAATGAGTTCATCCAAATCACGCTGTGGAATGGCCGCCCATATTCGTTGCAACAACAAAAAAAGGTCTTCTTGCGACTGGATACCCTCCATATTCGGCAGAGCTCTTCTCTGTAGCATATCCCATGCATGCTCAATCGTGTTCAAGTCTGGCGACTGAGCAGGCCAGGGCATGACATTGACGTTAGCTGCGGCGAGAGTCTGTCTTACAACTCTTGCGGTGTGCGGTCGTGCATTATCATGCATTAACTGAAATAAGGGACCGATTTGCACTTGTAGAGGAACGATGACGTCTGATACAATCGTCTCAGCATAAATTTGAGCGTTGAGGTTGCCTCTGATCCAAATCAACTCAGTTCTTCCGCCGATCCAAATACCCGCCCATACCATGATGGTTCCACCACTATAAGGATGGCCTTCCTGGCAGGATTTTAATCGCTGTTGGTGTCCAGGGGTTCTCCAGTGTCGTATACGTCTTGTATCCGGTCTCATACCAAAACGAGACTCATCAGAAAAGCACACGAAACGCCATTGTTCTTCTGCCCAATTTCTGTGTTCAAGAGCCCATTGATATCGAATCCTACGATTGTGCATTGCTATAGGTGGTACCCTTAGCGGTCTTCGGGAATGAAGGTTCACTTCATGCAAGCGGTTTCTGACTGTTTGGTCGCTAATTAAGTTCCCTGAAGAGTGATGAAGCGTCACGGCTAACATCATGGCGGTTATTGTTGGAGCTCTTCGAGTTGTGATTTGAATGTATCGGTCTTGTCTCCGTGTGGTGCAGCGATACCGTCCTCCATGGCGCTCAGCCACGGTACCAGTGCTTCGGTAACGTGTCCAAAGTCGACTGATAACACTCTGACTTATATTCAGAGCTAAAGCCACAGTACGTTGCCGGGAACCAGCTTCTATCATTCCCGCGGCTCTGAGCATTTCTTCCCTGCTTAAATGACGTCGCCGCTCCATAATAACGTTGGTTTTAATCAGTAGTAGGGAAACAGTAGCACTAATAATGTCTTCAATGCGTTGTATGTTTTTATAGGGAAAATATTGACAGCTGATTTTCATCTTTTACTCGAATTTGATTTACAGTTCCTGTTTCAAATTATGAAATGCACCAAAAAGGATCCATATAAATTTATAAAATCATAAATTTATTACAAAGCCACATCTCAATCTCAAGAAATCCGCATAAAAATGCTTGATCCCTAGACACTTTTGATGTGTGTATAATATACATTTTTTTTTAAATTGTACAAAGTACAAATTTGTCCCAGTTTTTGTCAATTATGTCAAGAACTACTCCAAATTAATTAAAAATGTTTGCAGAGAAGCAAAGCATATGTACATACAAAACAAAATTAAGCAATCATCAAATAAAATTAAGGCTGTATATGATATTGTTAGTAAAGAAACAGGTAAATATATGCCATGGGATAATGAGTGTTCTATAAGATATGACAATCAAAGTATCACAGACGTTAAACAAGTAGCAAATCTATTTCAAGACTACTTTATCAATATCCCTCACCTTACCACTAACTCCCTTAATTCATCTCCAGATGGTGCTGCTGAGTTGTTAAAGGAAAATGCACGACCTAGTGTGGTACTTTTTCAGTTTACGCATGTTGCACCAACTAAAATAATTAAAACTTTTAAATAATAGTTGAACATTAAAAACTCAGAGGATCATTAGGGAATGTCTATTAAAGTATTTTATTGTATTATCGAGGCAATAGCTCCACACTTGTCACGTATTTTTTCACAGATTGCAATTCTGGACCAAGAGCGTACCGACGTACGGATTAGGGCGTCCCTCACCGAACCGGTCACGTCGGTGCGAATGTAAATTGCATGCGGTAGAGGGGCCACCACCCACCACGCAGCGCCAATTCCGGCGGGTCGAGGAGAGCGGAGTGCCGCATAGGCACGTGGAATGTGAGAAGTGTATTGAATGATAAGATGAACGAACTGATGTACGTAATGAATGAGAGATGTATAGATGCTTTGTGTGTGACAGAGACTAAGCGCAAGGGGAGCGACACAGATGATCTACCCGCTGGAATTATGGCCCTATGGTCTGAGGTAGACCGGGACGATCATGCCAGCGCTGGTGTAGGTGTCGTACTCTCCTTCGTCGTACTCGCTTAGCCACTGGTGTAAGAGATTACTGTTTGGTAGGGCCTAGACTTCTCTGGGTTCGTATGAAATCGGGCGTCACGCGAGTCTTTCTGGTTGCAGCATACGCTCCCCCGTGAGCTCAGCATGTGCTCAAGAACTAGAGAAGTTTTGGGAGTCTATGAGAGATGTTCTGGATTTAGCTGAAAGAAATGAAAAAGTGATTATGGAGATTTTAATGGATGGGTTGATACCAAGCGATACAGCTATGAAGCTGTTCTTGGTTCGTATGTAAATAAGAAAGTGAACGGAACAGGTAAGTCATTTTTAAATTTATGTATGGAACGAAACCGCCTCGTGTTCACCACAAGTATATTTCTACGTATTTATAGAGACGGAATGACCAAAAAAGTGTATTTGTTTTTATTTTAATAGATAGACGGTTCCGAAATACTATAATGTATATTGTGTGAGTGGGACCTCTAAAGGCTTATATGTATATAAGCCTTTAGAGGTCCCACTCTTGAAACGGACGACTACCTCCTCCTACTTCCTGGGCTTCCACATCCTTCCACTTTTAGTCTTTTCACTTTTTCATTGTATATCTGCTACGTCATTCTTTCATCCTGCATTATTTCAACATCGTCATTGCGAATATGGTCTACAAGCGTTACACCACAATTTTTGCCCAACGCTCGCATTTCGACCGCGTTTATTCCACTTTCATGATCTCTCTGCCATACCCAGCTCTTGCTTCCATAAGTAAGCGTTGGGACTAGCACTGCATTGTGTATAGCAAGCTGTGCCTTCTGGCTCAAGTTTCAATTGTCAAGAAGTTTTCGCAACACTCCGTTCACACACCATACCACACCCACACCCAGCACTCACTAAGGTGTACTTTCCATACCTGCTGAAAGCACATCCAAGATAATTATACAATCTCATCCACTTGTTCCAACATCTCATGATCAACCTTAATCGTTACATTGATTCTGGTTTCTTTTATTTCTAATACCATTATCTTTGTTTTCTTCGCATTCAATAGTAAGCCTTTCTTTACACATTCGTCTTCTATCATTGTGACCAGTGTTTGCAGTTCAGATTGTGTTTCTGCTAATAGAACGGTATTGTTTGCATACAGCAGACAGTTAACCTCTACTCACCCATGCGTAATCCTACATATGTCGATCTTATTCTCTGTAGACAACTAACGAGATACAGAATAAACAGCTTAACAAACAACATGCGACCCCGGTTGACACCAATTTTGACATCAAACCAGGGTGACATGTTGCCATCTATTCGCGCACATGCTGAACAATACTTGGAGTTGGACTGCATAGCACGGAGCAGTGAACCGTCAATCCCATATCTCAGCAATATGCACCACAGTTCCTTTTGCACATTCCTATCAAATGCCTTCTTAAGATCCAAAAAAACCGCAGAAAACCTTCTGGTCTATGACCAGATCCTCCTCCACAATAATGTGGAGCGAGAAAGCTTGAACCGTACATCCCCTTCCATTTCGAAATCCTGCCTGTGCCTCGCTCAGCATTTCATCAGATTTCATAATAATTTTCTTTTTAATTACATTTCCACAGCATTTCCATATACTTTTGCTGCTAAGCTGATAACACTGATAGCCCTATAGCTGGAGCAGTCCATGCTTGTGCATGCATGCATGCATGCATGCACCTCTTGACTTTATACACAGGTATGATGACTGCGTGTCTCCAGCCCATTAAGACCCTTCAAAAATATTCACTCTGTTATGATACGATGCGTGTATTAAAAAATATATCTAAGATATTAAAAAAAACATCACAAATAAGAAGTATTTTTGGAAATAAATGATTTTTAATATCTTTGACATAACAAGTCACACACCCAATCTATTCCAAAACCAAAGACCACCTAAAGTCCGAAAGAGATCGTTTATAACCATTAATAGATAACATACGAGTAGCATGCCCCTCTTAAAAGCAAACTTAACTAATACAATTCTTAAAAGAATCATTATTCCAACGTACAAACTAAACTTACTTTAATAACAAGAACAATTTTATGCGCAACAAAAACAATTAGGCTTTTGGACCACTCTTCCCGATCTAGTCGTTATAACATTGCCATTTTTCTACCCCGGCACAAACAAATTCATTACTATTTTGAACTAAATTATTCTCATCTGAAGTTTAGAAGAACTAATTGAACTGAACTTCAGATAAGACTAATTTAGTTCAAAGTAGTAATAAATTTGTTTGTTTGTACTCAAATATGTCCTATTATCTATGTTTGTAAAGATGAAAGATGTATCATCTATAATAGTATTAGGTATATTAACATGTTTTATTTGTTGAATATTCCTTCTAAAGAATTTACCAAATTCGTCTCGAATAATATAAGAGCGAGGAAAACAACTTAATGCAGCGATATTACCTTTATTCCACATTCTAACATTTGGGTCTTTTTGGAAATAAACAGAATTACCAATATTTAACTGACAACTACGAGGTTTAGAGTGTAGATTGTAATAATGTACTCATTTTTCCTTATTACTTAATTTCTTTTCTATGTGATTAAAAAATCGGACAATTTTAGGTTTAAAATTAGAAATTTCAGATGGAAGTTTAGTTCTTAGTTGACGAGACATAAGTAATTGTGCAGGTGAACTAAGGTAAGTAAAGAGTATTACGATAATGCAATAATCCAATATAAGGATCAGTACGAAGCTTCATATTTTTTTAGAATATTTTTAATAATTCTCATGATACTTCTGCTAAACCGTTAGACCTAGTTAAATATGGACTAGACGTAATATGCTGAATACCCCATTCAGATAAAAACTGTGGAAATCTCTTAAATTAAATGGGGGGCCGTTATCACTGAACAGCTCAATAGGAATACCATGACGACAAATATTGATTTAAGGTGGATTATTATAACCTGACTACAATTTGTATTATTAAGCGAAGCAGTTTCAATAATGTTTAATAAATTGTGTGGGCGTGGGTTTGTATCCCACTTCTCACACCATGTTATGATACGATGCGTGTATTAAATAAAGAAAGAAGTATTTTTGACATAAGACATAACAAGTCACACACCCAGTCTATTCCAAAACCAAAGACCAAACCATTAATAGATAACATAACACACTCCCCCGTTCCAACGCTTCCTGATTGATAGCAAGAATGATACCAGCATTAGACTTTATCTTGTCTACATGTTTCTTTTCCACTATCCACCATACTTTGTTTCAGAACTTTCCAACAATCAATCCACATCTCAGTCGGAAAGACTTGCATTCGCAAGACTTTCGCGTGCACACAGTGTGTTACACTTTCATCTTGCAATTTTTCACTCCTTATCCTTTCCATCCACCCAAGTCCCACAAACCGGCTTACCACCAGGTAGGGGTTCGTTTCAAGAGTGGGACCTCTAAAAGCTCTTGTATCCATTATAGTATTTCGGAGACGTTTATCTATTAAAATAAAATCGATCACACTTTTTTGGTCATTCCGTTTCCAGGTATACGCGTGAATGAATATCCTTGTGATGAAATAAAGTATTCGACACGAGGAGGTTTCGTTCCATACATAAATCTAGAATCGACTTACCTGCTACTTTCACCCTCTTGTCTCCATAGGGACCAAGAACACCATCATAGCGTCTCGTTTGGTCCCAATCCATCCATTCAAATCTCCACACTAATCACTCTTTCATTCCTTTCTGCTAAATCCAGAACGTCCCTTACATACTCCCAAAATTTCTCTAGTTCTTGAGCACACGCTGAGCTTACGGAAGCGTATGCTGCAACCAGAAATACTCGCGTGATGCCCAGTATAATATGAACCCAGAGAAGTCTACACACAGAGCATCTAAGCGTCTCTCATTAATTACGTCTATCAGTTCGTTCATCTATCATTCAATCCACCTCTTACATTCCACGTGCCTATGCAGCAGCATTCGGCTCCATCCCGTGAGAATTGGCACTGCGTGGTGGGTGGCACACCCCACCGCCGCATGCACACGTGTTCGCACCGACGGGGGCGGATCGGTGCGCGTCGCCTCCAGGGCACGTCCAATCACGCACATCTGTGCATTTTCGGGCCAGAATGGAAATCGAATTGATTGGCAGGGGTCGCGAGCGAACACGCTTCTGGCACATGACCTTATTATTTATTCGTAGCACATGACCCTCTCTTTTTATCTATTTGATTTACTTATTTTATATTAGACAGTTACTTATTGTTTATTGTACCACTTACTGTTTTATTTAACACTGGCTTCGCTTATCCCTTAAGATAAAGATTCTCTGAAAAATATATTAATGTCGGTCCTGATATTTTCGAGTTCATACTGAACATCCACAAACATCCATTTTTGTATATGAATATGAAAATCTTCTTCAAGTATTTAAGTCCACACCTAAGTTGATAATGCTATTTAGTGCTGGCTGAAGGATTAGTGAGATTTGTAGGTACCTTATGCTTAAGATTCGTCTCGTAATTTCTATAAAAGCACCATGTTACAATAAGGTAACATGGTGCAACGTAGCAATACAAAAAGAAAATTAAAGAAATTGTCGGATTTTCACCTAACGTGACCAATTTAAACTTCAGAAAGTGGCACAAATAAGATAGTTGATGCTTACGAAATTATCATATTAATGTGAAAGTTTGTATATAATATATATAATCTTGGTATAGCTATTATTACCTACTTGCGAAAATGGAGCGGTGGAAATTTTGTTAGAAAATTGGTACGTATTAAAAATAAACACCTTCATTTCGTTCAACGAAAAGGCTTCTGTAATATAATCTCGTTTCCAACTTAACTATGAATTTCTTCCAAATAAATTTTATTCCTAAATTATTTGTAAAATGAACACTGTGTAGAAACATACTAGTTATGTAAAGTTTATGCGTTGTTACCTCTACGTAATATAAAAAATATATCTCAGTAGTCACGTTCATTTAAAATGAAACTTCGTGAGATAATATTACAAAAAATATTATTTTGACGGAATATTTGTAGGTTTTTGACGACCTCGGTGGCTCAGTCGTGAATGACGCGACTTTGACACCAACGCTCGTGGATTCGATTCCCACACAAGACAAACATTTGCGTCCATGAACATGTCTGTTTGTCTTGGTCTGGATGTTTTAGAGAGGTAGGGCGCATCAAAGCAGCCCGTCTGGGGAAGTACCTCCACCTTACAGAAAACCGCAGCCAAATAACAACTCCCTAGAGTGTTGTTGTGTTTCTGCGTGTGAGTGAGGTCACCAGTAAGCTCCCAAGGAGTTGCCGTGTAAGCAGCAGAGGAGGCATCGCACGAGTGATACTTAATATATTGCAAGCGTTAATAGGCTACGGTACCCGCTTTACATCAAGTGGGCCTATGGGAGGCGTACAAGCATACCCTGGGTGGGTATGCTTGTACGCCTCCCGACAGTCCCGACATAGAGTAAAAAAAAAAGTTAAAAATGTATAGAAAATATACTTTTCAGGTTTAATTATTCACGTCGGAGTTCTAAAGTCTATGGTCAACATGATATACTTACCACCGTTTGTGTTGCATGTAATTAGAGAACGATTTTTTTAAGTATAAACCTTTACAAACAAATATAAAACACAGAATTAAAATTTATATTATTGGTCTAATATTATTAGCTACCTATAAAGCAGTCTTAGTCCTGCAGATAAGGAATCGGCCTATTGAGCAGCTAGTCCCCGGTTTAAATCCTGGCATGTACATGTTTGTGTCGTATTTCGCAATCATTTCGAATATGAAGTAGCACTCCGCGGCGGTTCAGGTGAATCTTTGCTGGAACTGAGGAAACAGATTTTAAAACTCTTTCCAATTTTACCGGCTGAGAGCATTCTAGTATCTCATATTGAGGACCCTAGGGAGGATTTATAAGAGGTTAAGGAGTCCCTTTTAATCTCAGAATAACTTAACTTCTCTTAAATGTAAATTTGATAAGAATTTGTATAGCTGTACTGAAACTGTACTCTGTTCTGTATGAGATAGTTTTCTATGAGATGGAGTTGCATGCACTACCTCTTTTAAACTAATATTTTCTTAGTTATTGAACAGCAATTATAGGTTTTGTATGTTATTAAGCGAAGCAGTTTCAATAATGAATAATAATTAATTACTTGTGTGGGCGTAATTAATTATTATTCATATTCATATCAATATTCACTGCACTCTAACCATAATATCGATTGTTACATTTCGATGTAGCAGTAAGTAACGATAGATATTAGGATTTGGTAGTAAAGTTTAATTACTAAAATTGTAGTCGAATCATTGCTTCAATCGCGTGAACTACTCGTAGCATCGAGTTCGCCTGTGCTACTCGTATGTCGCCGCATCGACTACTCTCGAATCTACGACTATTTGTTGAGGTGTCTCGTAACATCAATGAGTCATTATACTAATATATATAGAGTGTCATGATCATGTGAATAATATCCTCTAGCCCCCTTCAATTTCTTGGATAGTAATTCAAAAAAAATTGTATTTACTGATATATTTTATATCCATATTGTTAGTCATTTGTAAACATATTTTTCTTTTAAGTATTTCATAAAAGTATTCAAGAGTTTTCGCCTAGAGACCGGAATGGGATAAGCAACTCTCTGATCCATTTTTTTCAGATTGCAGAGATGAATCAGCACTTTACACTGATTTGTCGTCATTATATCTCGAGCCACCACACCGTTTACTACCAGCGGGTGTACTCATTATTTATTACTATTATGGCGTACAACGAATTGAATCGATACTGACCAGTTTATATAAACCGCTTAGCTGTTTCCATGTATGTGGCTATACATCCTACTAATATTATAAATGTGAAAGTTTGTATGTATGGATGGATGTTTGTTGCTCTTTCACGCTTTAACGGCTGAACGGGTTTGAGTGAAATTTGGCACGTAGATAGATTATGATCTGGATTAACACATAGGCTACGTTATTTGACTCCACGCGGGCAGAGCCGCGGACAGCAGCTAGTCTGAAATAGTCCATGAAATATTCCAGGACGAATTAGTCCATTACCTTCGAAACGTCTTGGCAGTTAAAGCTTGCGCTAGAACGCACAGCTCGCTATACACAACGTAGTACTTATAATAATAATACCCCGCAGGGCACCTTGTGGCGAGCTGTTGGTGCGTAACGACACCACGGGTACCCGAGTGCTCCAGAGAGTCGATCAGGGCCTTTGTCTCCGGCGTGTCTTCGTCGGTCGGAGTGGAAATCCAAGAAGGCCCGCAGGACTCTCAGCTCTGGCTTGCCTTCATTGGCCGTCCAGAGAGGAGTCGATAGAGTATATTGCTCTAGCAGGTGATATACTCCAGGGGTGGAAGTGTTAAAGGGCATAACGCCGCGAGTAACTTCGGAGAAAGCGCAGCACACCTCTCGACACCCCTGAGTCACTCACACCGGTGTTGCCCCCGGCCGACTTTCTCTGGCATTTCGGGGGTCCATCTAGTGAGTGGCGAGCCACCGCTTGCCAAAAATAACAGTCAGATATGATAGTTATGTGTCCGTCCCTCTTCTGCAATAACCCAGTACCAATAATCCCTCCAGGCCTCATTACAATAGACTAATCATTTCCTACACATTCCCAATAGTCCCAATACCTGCCGTGACCTGCTCATAGATATATGGTTCTATCGATATTTTTAGGAGCGGGTCTCGGTGGGTGTACAACATAAAATGAATCTTCTTAAAAGGGCCTCTACGCGTTGGATCCATATCACCGCGCACGCCTATCAAATGACCGGGATAATACCCGTGAATAAAAATAAAATAAACATAATAATAAAAATCGTTTATTTTCTCATCACAATATTTACAGTAACTACTAGGTGACAAATACAAGATGTAATTATTATGGAAGCGGGAGCTGGGTATGGAAGAGAGAGAGAGCACGAAAGTAGAATAAACGCAGTCGACATACGAGCGATACACAATATTTGTGGCATGACGCTTGTAGACGGCATTCGGAATGACGATGCTATAAACTGAGTCATCTGAAAGAGAGTGTCAATGTTTAAACAAGAAGAGGCATGCTCCGTGGGTTCAGACATGTAGAATGCAGGGTGAAAGAATGACGAAACATATATTATAATGCGAAAGTGGAAGGATGTAGGAGCCGAGGAAGATTAACACTGACCTACTAGGACCAAATTGGTCGGATTTTATCAGAAGGTGATATTAGGAATACTAGAAACCGGTGAGCGTGCTAATGTCCCCGGAAGGCAGCTTGTGGCGAGCTATTGGTACGTAACGACACCACGGGCACCTGAGTGCTCCAGAGTTTCAATCAGGGTCTTCGTCTCCGGCGTGTCTTCGTCGGTTGGAGTGGAAAATCAAGAAAGTTCGCAGGACTCTCAGCTCTGGCTTGCCTTCATTGGCCGTCCAGAGAGAAGTCGATAGAGCATATTGCTCTATCAGATGATATGCTCCAGGGGTGGAAGTGTTAAAAGGAATAAGGCCGCGAGTAACTTCGGAGAAAGCGCAGCACACCTCTCGACACCCCTGAGTCATTCACACCGATGTTGCCCTAGGCCGACTTTCTCTGACATTTCAGGGACCATCCAGTGAGTAGCGAGCCACCGCCTGTCGAAAGTAACAATCAGATACGATAGTTATGGCAGGTGTCTGTTCTTGATATATTTCCTTCAAAATAAAATAAATAATCGACTAACAATAAACACGTAAGTCAATATTTCATTTCCTTAGGAAGTATCGATATAATAAATTTCAATCATTATGACACATAATGTATCATAAATATATGAAGGCAATAATGACGTAACTTAATACGATCTTTCACGAGTGTTAAATGTCATTGCTAAGGCCACGTATCGATAGGTTTTAAATGGCTTCGGGACTGCGAAGCTGTTAAGTACCCACTTCATAAATAAGTAAAGCCTACTTTATTTGTTCTTTCTTAAATTCTGTGATATTTTTAAAACAAACAAAAAGTCTATTTCGATATTTACATACGGTTTTTGAAAGCTTTTAACAATTCATAAAAAAAAACAGCATTTTTATATTCATAGGAATTAAGTGTTATAACAACCTTTCTTTGTGAATTTTAAAAGACTTTCAAAGCTCACGCTGCCCCGCGGGTCGACTCGCGTGGAGTTTAATGTTAAAGTGTTTCGCTAATCCCCTAATTATTTCTGGGGACACAAAAGACTAAATATTCGACTACCTAGCGTAAAATTTTACGAATATTTGAGACGAAATAAATAAATACACAACGGACAAACACAAATTCATAAAATTTCCTATTTTGCATGTTTAAATTACATTCCAACTACATCATTATTCCAGACTATGTACAAATTCGACGCCGTTACAATTTTATTATGTACGTTTAGCAATCTGTTTGTCCACTTTATGTTTATTGCCACTTTCCGCCAATACGGTCTATCATTTACAGGTATTCCAACGTATTCAGTGCAAATTATTGACTGTAGTCATGCAACTTGAGCCTTCAGTACTCTGGGGTCCCATACGTATAATGAAACTCAAACTAACTACGCGATTGATTCAATAGCACTTCAGAAAAAAGTTATCAAGATGAAAGTAATTATACTCCTTAATATGGACAATTTTAACGTTGGGACTAAATTCAAATTCACGACAAAATCAATATATTTATACAAATTATTCATGAGCTGAAAATATTTGCATGGCAAAGTTTTTTTTAACTTCAGGGGAAGTTATTGCAATTGCCTCAAAAGTCGAAGTTTAAATTTTGCTGATGTATTTACGTTTTAAGACCTCATTCTATTAATAGGATGACTCTGTATGTAATATGTATGTATGTATTAACATATCATATATTAGGCATATTTAAAGGTATGTACAATTGCACAACAAAAATCAATTTTACGAGTATATACCTCTTCCACTACATGAAAATATGTTACTATAATCCACGAAATAGGTGCGTATATATACCTCTAACTTGCGAACGAATATACCTAGTCAAATCTACAAGTACGAGTACAATCAAAAGCGTACAGGTAGTTCGAATTAATTGCATTTGTATCTTCAACAAGGCTTTGACTTCAAATGTAATAAAGCACGTGACGGAATGTTGTGCAATTTGTGCGGATGTTACCCCATCCCTTTCTCTGATCAAATTTTGATGAAAGGAATGAAAATATATCATTTCCCGTTACTGAGGATGTTTGTTTCCGTTTGTCAGTGAAGTAGATACAAGTATTTTATGTAATATACATGTACAATTAAATTATTATGGGCTTTTACATAAAATAATGAAGTGAGAATTAAATAAAGATAACCATCTTCTAACCCATGCTAGGTCGAGGTGACCCTGGCGTTTGAGGGATTGACAATAAGTAAATGTTCTTTAAATACCTACCATTTTTTTATCTAACACTCAATTTTGCATTTACATAAAATACCACGTGATTGTAGTACCCCAATATCTATTCTTAGTTCGTTTAAGTAAAGAGCTGGATTTTCGCCAATAGGTTTGAGGGAAGTAAGGAAGCAAAAAGATCATAAATCTCTCGGAATCGATAGAAATGGTGCACTATCTAAATTAATACCTCACAACTCTCGCAAGTTTTTATTCACGAGTACGGCTAACAATCTTGCGGGTAAATAAAAACCCTTCCATACTGCAACTTTAGCAACTCAGTAGTAGTATCAAAAAAAATAAGGACAACAACAGCAAATTGGGGTCATGTGCCAGAAGCGTACCTGTCGCGACCTCTACAGACCCAGCGGATTGTAATTATGGACCAAAATTACACCAATGCGTGTTAGAGCATCCCTTGGAGGCGAAGTTCACCGCTCCCGTTGGTGTAAAAACAATGCGATGAGTCATTACGTGGCACTTAGTTCCGCTGGTTGCGTAGAGATTTGTGCCATATATGCATTCCATTTGTCTGTATATAGGTATAGGTGGATTGAAAGATAAAAGAAGAGATACATACAATGAATGTGAGATACCTAGATGTTTTGTGTATGATAGAGATAAAGTATAAGGAGAGTGACGTCGATATTCTTCCGAGAGTGGTATTTTGGTCCTGTGGTTCTGAAGTGGACCAGGATGATCTTTTTTTTATACTACAACAAGCATACGGTCCGCCTATGAACACTAGCAACAAAAAGAATGTCGCTAGCGCGTTACCACTCCCGCTGTCAACACAGTAACTACTCATCTTCTGGTGAACTCATTCACTCGCAGGAACACAACGACTTTCCATGGAGTTGTTATTTGGCTGCCGTCTTCTGTGAAGTGGAGGTACTTCCACAGACGGGCTAACGGTGTGTCCTACCTCTCCACCAGAGCCTCGTCTGTTAATAAGCAGGGTGCACGACGTGCAGGTGGGGTTGGTTTTGGCTCTAAAGGTGACATTTAGCCACTTACACCCAAATAGGGCGTAAGTATCATGCTTTCGTGTTGCTTAGTCTATGGACAGTAGAGAAAATATATTTTTATAGACTCCAGACTCTCTGAATTAGTATAAAACTTGTAAATACCTTTTTGCTTATTTTCCAACTACTATCCTGTTATTTTCATCAAATTACTAAATGTTTTGTATATCCATTTAATATTTTTGTTAGTTATATATTATTCTTGATTAACGATGGTAATTAGCCCCATATAAAGCCATGCACACATACGTAGCTCCTCATCCAATGCCTGAATATTGCCATGGTCTCTTAAGTGATTTTATTAAATAATGCGCGGCAATTCACAATATTTAATAATAGTACAATATTCGTAAATAAAGTTGCTTTTATTTTTCATATATTTTTAATATATTTCCTTTTGATCTATGTAGAAATATTTTTTCTCTTGTAGACGCGACTTTTGCTGCCGATAAATTGAAGGTGCCGTCAAAGTACGATTATTTTTATTATACTGGCGTTTTTCGCACGAAATTCATTGTGATAAATTAATGCGACAATTTTTATTCCAGAGTCAATGACGCAAAATATATTTTTTACGCCCCGAAGTAAAAACAAAAACAAATTAATATTCATTTGTTTTAGTTTTTTATCTATCTATCTATGTCTTCACGTCTAAACCCTTGCGGGGTAGGCAGAGGGAATCGAGTGCCACATGACTCGGTCCATACGCACCAGCTTTAGTTTTAAATATAAAACGCGGTTGCACGCAAATAATTGCATGTGTTGGATTATTGACGAGTTCGGTGGCGGAGTCGTGATTTTGACACCAACACTCATGGGTTCGATTCCCACACATAACAAACATTTGTGTGTATGAGCATGCCTGCTTAGATTTGGAACTTAGGTGACACTTAATATATGTAGTGCCCGTGGTAACCGTTCATATAGTAACTGCTTTATATCTAGTAGGCCGTATGCTAGTTATACCTCCCGACGTTGTATAAAAAAAATAGCTACTATGAAAGTTTGGTGTTCTAACCTTTACCCATAACATGTAAATATTTACAGTGCGGTCGGTAGTTTAGTAGAAGTATATTTGTGCTCCAATAGATAAGTGTTTAATTCGTTTGCTCTAAATTCAATAAACAGGGGTTGCAAGTTTGTTAACAAAGTAACGTATAAATAGTTGACCGTAAATTAAATTTTCATTATTGTATTATTGTAGATACAAATCATTGAATAAAGTATTTGTTTGTGTCTTATTCTCTATCCCATTTCCTAATCCATTAGTATTGGTGGGTTCAGCTACCGAAGTCTACGGGTTTGGCGAAGATACGAATATTTATATGGAGCGACTGCCGTCAGGCCTCCACAACCCAGTGGGAAAATCAGGTCTTTCTTAGGTGAAGTCACGCATCTTTCGAAATATAATTTCTTGGACGTGGTCGTGTAGCGAGCAAATGGTAATGACAAATATATACCTAAATTTTTTATGTACATACTTTTGTTACAATTATACCCTGCAATCTTTAATTTACCACAAAGTTAAACTGGGACATCAAGGGTTCACAACGTTTGAACACATAACTAGATCTGCTTGTAAAAATTTTTACAAAGCCATACTGGTTAAAAACATAATTCTATATTTTCTGAAAAAAAAATATACAACCTTTTATCAACGGTATTAATTTCAAATTTTTACTTCTATAGGAGGCAGTGGCGCCATAAAAAAATCTATTTATCATATAAAATTGATCTGAATACGATGTAGCTTATCGCGCCGACACAGAACGTGTCGGTCATACATTGAAAAGCGCGATAAATTTATGTAGATAGACCTCGTGTATATATAGATATAAGAATATACGAAGAAAAGACTTGTTCGATGTGAAATATCTAGTATTAAAAAGTCAATAAGAAGTCAGTTATAAAAAGCGTTGCTAATAGTAACTCCTCAGAGATTAATAGTAATCGTAAAAATGTAACCTTAAAACATATTTGTTACATGCAATGGAAATCATTCATTTGCCGAAGAAACGACGTCCCAACTATAAACCAGTCCGCGGGACGTAACCATTGGTAACCCCAAACCAAATCTTTCAATGACCTAACATAGCTGAATATTTATTGCATAATTACAAAAGTTTAGAAACCCGACGTGAATTTAGTGAAGTCGTAACTTTGCCAAATTTATGTAAAATCAATTGGCTATTAGAAACTTACCATTAAAAAAAATATATTTTCGAAATTGGATCACAAATTGTATAAAATATCGCGTAATATACTTTACAAAAATAATGTAGACTAGTTCAAGACCTCCTCTTTTTTTAATCAAAATATACTATTTCAAAATTGGACTGCTATCTATAGTAGTATAGATAGTCAGGAAGGCGACCCGACAGGAGAGGCAACATCTTAAGTCGAGTTTCATATATATCGATCAATCGATCGGGTGCACAAAGTTCAGCATTTGCCTTTATAGATAACAGTTAGTTACTTACGTTTCAGATCAGTCAGGATCAGATCAGGGAGCAGTCACGGATACAAATGCATGTGAACAGGAATCTGACATTTGTGTCCTGTGTATTATTGTCAGTGTATTATTTATAGATACTTCTTTCGAGAATATTTATTCCATTTCATTTATTTATAATGTAAGACACGTTCATTTTGCAGTACCTGGACGACCAAGCGTCGTTCTGGATTTTTTATGACTTTTTTATATATCACGTTTTTTATCGGGAAATACATCTAGATAGATAAAATTAAAAATACAAAATTTGATTCAAATCATTAGTGTCGCTTTCGAAATACACAAAATATATATTATACTAGCTTATGCCCGCGGCTTCGCACGCGTAGATTTAGGAATTTCAGCAGTTTTACTTATTTTTATTTTACTCTTATTTTTTAGTACAGTCGGCATTAAATAGTTAGTAAAAGTATCAAATATCCTTATTTGTGTAGTAATGAAGATATGTCACGGCCTGTTCGGTTTTCATTAACTATTTGATACTGGCTGTATATACTCAAAGCACCTCTTTATTCTCAACATTGCCTATTTTAAAAACATAAAAGATTCAAGCCACTTAAAAAATATCTGCCTGGGTTGAAATTCAAAAAAATCTTTCTTATCTCTCATATGCATTACAAAAGGAACCTATTAGTGAGTCAGTGAATTAGACAGTAACTCCATTTCTATTAATATAGATTAGCGTCTCGTTCAAATACACTTTCAACCCCCTTTTCACCTCACCTCACCTCGCTAAGGGTGGAATTTTTGAAAACGTTGAAACCAATTTTTTGATTCTAATAAAGAGTATCTATACAAAGTTTCAAGTCACTAACTTCAAAAAGTTTTCTGCTCCACACAAACTGTCAACCCCCTTTTCAGCCCCTAAAGGTGGAACTTTGAAAAACGCTGAAATTACTTATTTGACGTCTTGATTGAGAGTATATTTACAGTCTAAAGCAGCTCACTTTAAAAAATATCAGTTTCTTAATAATTCAACTTTTAGTTCAAGAAATAATTTTGACCTCCATTACAACCTGGGTGGAATTTTTGAAACTACTTTTTTGGATTTTAATAAAGAGTATCTGTATAAAGTTTCAAGTCACTAACGTGAAATAATTTTTCAACTCTATACAAACTGTCAAGCCCCTCTTCACTCTCGTGAGGATTATAAAAGTAACCTCTTTGCAAAATTTCAGCTTTCTAGGTTCAAGAGTTTGGCTTCGGAGTTGATGAGTCAGTGAATTAATCAGGAACTCCAGTTTTATACGAGTATACATAGATATCCGCCTTAGATTGTGATAACACGTCCTATTGTAGGCAATTTCTTAATATTACCAATCTCTTAATTTAGTATTATGGAAAGAGATCTTGTTTCCATAAATATTTTTATAAACCAGCATACGGTCTGCCTGATGGTAAACCGTCAGCCTAGTCTATGGACATTTGCAACATCAGGGTTGGTTGTTACTCGTGCGTTGCCGTGTAACAACCAACGGCAATGCCGACTCTGTACTAATAATAGAATAAATAATAATAATTAATCCGAATATTGCAACAAAATTTTTTTGTTATAATAATCAAAGTGATCATCACCTACGCTACGTCGAAGTACGAATTAGAACTTTTTTTTTGACCTGACTATGTAGTTAGCCCTGAGTGGGCTGTTACTACGTCACCGGACTAAAGAGGCGGGCGTGAGGCGCCACAGCCTAGCAAAACTAGGTATAACGACAGCCTAAGGGCCCCCGAGAGGGGTCGAACCTCGGCTTAGGACGTCGTTGGGGAAATTAATCGAATACGCGGACAATCAAATCAGTCATCACTGAGGTCAATACTTATGAGCTACAAAAGAAACCATAGCACGTTTCAATTTGGCTTATGGCGCCATCTCTTAGCAATAATTGGAACTAATCGAAACTAATATATATATATTTTATGCCTCTGTTTTTAACCTCCGACGAAAACACGAGGGGGTGTTATAAGTTAGACATGTGTGTGTGTGTGTGTGTGTGTGTGAGTGTGTGTCTATGTGATTCTGAGTCTTTCTGTGTCATCGTAGCTCCCGCACGGATGAACCGATTTAGATTTATTTTTTTTTGTTTGAAAGGTGTATTAGTCGGGAGTGTTCTTAGCTATGTTTGGTGAAAATTGGACCAGCACTGAAATGCCTTTCATTTCAGTGCTGGTCCAATTTTCGAATGCGAATGACGAACTGACTTTCTGGACTGTCGGGGAGGTTTGTTTCATGCCTTTCAGTAAAGAACCTTCATGCTGAATTTCATTCGAATAACTTCAAAAACGGCAAAGTTTCAAACTAAATTTGCACCCCCGTTTTACCCCCTTAGGGGATAAATTTCCAAAAATCCTTTCTTAGTGCTCCCCTCCGTTATAAAAGGAACCCCTGTGCAAAATTTCAAGTTTCTAACCCTTATAGTTTAGGCCCTGCGTTGATATGTCAGTCAGTCAGTCAGCTTCTCCTTTTATATATATATAGACGATTTTTGAGAAAAATATTTTACTCGTGTTTCATGCCTTTCAATAAAGAAACTTCATGCTGAATTTCATTCGAATAACTTCAAAAACGGCAAAGTTTCATACTAACTTTGCATCCCCATTTTACCGTCCTTAAGGGATGATTTTTGAGAAAAATATTTTACTCGTGTTTCATGCCTTTCAATTAAGAACCTTCATGCTAAATTTCATTCGAATAACTTCAAAAACGGCAAAGTTTCATACTAAATTTGCACCCCCGTTTTACGCCCTTAGATGATGAATTTCCAAAAATCCTTTCTTAGTGCTCCCCTCCGTTATAAAAGGAACCCCTGTGCAAAATTTCAAGTTTCTAACCCTTATAGTTTAGGCCCTGCGTTGATATGTCACTCAGTCAGTCAGCTTCTCCTTTTATATATATAGATGAATATTGAGAAAAATATTTTACTCGTGTTTCATGCCTTTCAATAAAGAACCTTCATGCTGAATTTCATTCGAATAACTTCAAAAACGGCAAAGTTTCATACTAAATTTGCGCCCCCGTTTAACCCCCTAAGGGATGAATTTTGAAAAAAATATTTTACTCATGTTTCATGCTTATCTGTAAAGAACCATCATGCTGAATTTCATTCGAATAACTTCAAAAACGGCAAAGTTTCATACTAAATTTGCACCCCTGTTTTACCCCCGTAGGGGATGAATTTCCAAAAATCCTTTCTTAGTGCTCCCCTACGTTATAAAAGGAACCCCTGTACAAAATTTCAAGTTTCTAACCCTTATAGTTTAGGCCCTGCGTTGATATGTCAGTCAGTCAGCTTCTCCTTTTATATATATAGATGTACTAGCGTTTGCCAAATTGCTGAAATTCGATCATAATTCATTTAATTTATTATTACAAAGTTATATCTCTATAGTCATTGTATGTTATTTTAGATTGTTAGATATTTTCTTGTTTTTGTTTGTTGTGATACTGGCCACAAATTTCGCCAAGATTACACAGTTAATTTGAAAATCTTAGTACCTATAGTAACTATTAAGTAGTCTGTGCCTACGCCTTTTTAAACTTTGGAAAATGTTGGTAGCAGTGAAATGGGTCGGTACATTTTTGGATCCTTTTTTGAACCCTTTTTATGCGCTGGTATAACTTTGGCTATCTTGAGTTGCTCAGGAAAAAAACCTTCCTCCAGGCATATGTTACAAAAATCGCAAAGGGGTGCAGCTAAAATGTCAATATTGTCTCTTATTATTTCGATAGGTATTTCGTCATATCCGCTAGATTTTTTAGTCTTCATTGTCCTTATAATTTTTATAATTTCTTCAGGTGTAGTTGGTTTTAGAACCAGCTCCTGCTTTGTCTGTTTCACGGAGTTTTGAAGGTATATTTGTAATACATATGGCAATTTTTTCCTGCACTCATTCTCCATATTAACTTTAATTATCTCAAATTTCATGCTTCTCCATGCGCACTTTCATACTCCTCCGTGCATCGTGCTAAATTGGTATAAAGGTTTACCTTCGCATATTAAAGTATATAATAGGTATAATTTCTAAAACAGTCTATCAAATCCAAAAATTAAAAAATAAAAGGAATAACTGTAAAGAACTACTTCGTTATAGATTTTCTCTTAATTTTTGTCAAATAGTATCCAATTATAGTTAGATACGAGGACAATTGATTGACTGTCGTTTTCCTCTATTATAAAAACAGGTTTTAAGAGCATATTCTTAAACAATTTATGTGTATTAATATATTTTTGCTAGTTTCTGAACTTTGTTGGCGAATTCGATATTGGTTTTAGTTATGGTACGAGAATATCCAAATAGGAAGCATTAGTTTTGCAATGACATGCGTCAAACTAAAAGGCAATGGTCACGTACCCATCATTCTGGACTTCTTCCCGCGTTTTTGACGAGTGACATTGTTGTTTTACTTGAAATTTTTACTTTCATTTTTCAATTCAGTATAAAATTAGTTTTGTGTGACAATTTCGATAGTATTTTGTAACATAAGTGCTAGTGAAAATATACAGTAATGAAAAAACTCAAATATAACACGTTTATGCACTTTTCGGAAGACGTGAATAAGTTAATCAAGAAAACCTTGTAAATAACCACTATCGTTTTACGGGTGGTATTTAAATTGATTGGGTCTAGGTACCCTTCCCAAGTATTTTTTCAGTATAGTTCCTGATGCTGGAACATAGAATTCAGATTTTCAAATGGTTCTAAACTGAAGACTTGGCTGTATGGGCTAGATCCTTTTGCCTTTCCCCTCGGGGATAAAAAGAACCAAAAAAAAAGTACCCATCATTCTTTATGCTGTTCTCAACCAAAAGAGTTTTAATGTAGATAATTTAGGTATTTATATCTGCATATAATTCTCTCATTAATGTACATATTTTTAATTTATTACGATAAAACTTAATTAATTATACATTTATATTCGTTGTGGTTTCCCCTCTTTCAAATACCATTATACTTGTTTTCTTTATATTCAATTGTAATTCATTGTTTTGTTGTGAATAGTGTTTGTAGGTCAGCTATTAATATAGTGTTAGGGAACATGATGATTCATTTCTGTATTTATATTATTATGTAAATTTTTTGTATAACATATGTCCTAATATTAATAATTTCATTATAAAATGGGAATTGAAATGACTAGTTAAAACGGAATGTGTAGTGGTACGTAAGAAGAGGGGAGACCGAACGGGTTGTTAATGACCGAACGAAGTGCGATGGCGGCAATCTGTGTTGAGCAAGGAAGCGATTAGCACGAAAACAAGGATTGGACGACGTGATGCTAGGCCGTTTGTTTAAGTAAATAACGTGCTATTACACTAAATAAAAATATTCTAGTGACGTATGCTGTTTAATTAACAATAGCATTCTCTGCATAAAGTAAACAGCTCACCACTTAGCCATCCATTCGCAATCCCACATTCATAAAGATTATTCTCTGAAGACAACTGACCGGATATACGATGAACAGCCAAGCTGACAGCATGCTGTCTTATACCAATATTGATGCCAAACCAGGGCGACAAGCTACCGTTCACAAGCATACATGCTGTACATTTCTCATAAGTGGATAGGCAGGCAGCATGAATAAGGTCACAGTATCCCCATTTCCGGGCAAATTGTCCCAGAAATATTTTCGCACAACTCTATCAAAAACACCTCAAGATTCACAAAATCGCAAAAAAAAAACTTTGTAGTCCATAGCCAGATGCTTCTCCACGATATTGTTAAGTAAAAGAAACTTGATCAATACATCCCCTGTCATTTCCAAATCCACTTTGCGCTTCCCAAAGCATGCGATCGGATTTTCTTCTTCGCGTTATCCCGTTTCCTACGCCATTAGGATTGGCGCCTAAGGATTTGGCAAAGACCCTGATTTTTACATAGAGCGACTGCCGTCAGACCTCCACAACCCAGAGTGAAAACTAGACCTTTCATAAATTAGTTCGCACGTCTTTCGAAATTTCTTGGACGTGGGGATTTCCTCACGATGTGTTCCTTCACCGCCGAGCAAGTGATAAATATATAGATAAATACGAAAACACAAAGTTAGTGGTATCTGCACACGTCATGATTCGAACTGGGGATCGGGTGGTCGATAGGTCGGTTCCTTATGTACTGAGTTATCACTGCACTTCGGCTCAAAAGTATGCGGTATCGGTATCACCCTCATTTTCCTCTCAATATTTTTTCTTATACATGAGCTGCTATGGTGATAGAATTTATGGCCCTTTAGTTGACGCAGTCCAGCGTGATAATTGCGCTTCTTTAGTTTGTAGTGGTATTCCGATTTTCCAACATAAATTGCTAAAAAACCGGAAGGCGTCTCAAACATTGTTTGAACGTAGATGACTTTCCATTGTTCTAACTTCGTCTCGACGATTCAATTACATCCACGGTAATATCTTTATGAAACGCTGGCACTGCTAAGTTAGTCTCATACTCATTCATAGTGTTAGAGTCATACAATTTATCCTGTGGCTGTTATGCAATTATCTTGTTATGATGATATCGATTTTTTTACTCAATTACGAGTACGTTTGACGCGACATTGACACCAACACTCGTGGGTTCGATTTCCACACAAGATTTGTGTGCATGAACATGTCTGTTTGTCATGGTGTGGATGTTTCAAGAGAGGTAGGGCGCATCAAAGCAGTCCGTCTGGGGACGTACCTCTGTCTCACAGAAAACCGCAGTCAAATAACAACTTCCTAGAGGGTTATTGTGTGAGTGTGGCCACCAGTGAGCTCCTGGGGAGTTGCTATGTTGGCAGCAGAGGAGGCATCGCGCAAGTGATACTTAATTTATTACAAGCGTTCATACGCTACGGTAACCGCTTTACATCAGGTGGCCCGTATGCTTGTATGCCTTCCGACGTTAGATAAAAAAAATACATTTCGAATTATATTTTCTTAATACAAATACCAATACCGATTGAAATACATAAATTATTCATTAAAACCACAAAATTTTATTCAGTTTGACCAATCAGATGGTAACAAAATACGAGTATTCTTGTCCACCTTCTATTAGGCGATTCACTGTACGGTGATTCGATTTCCTGATTCGACATGTAAATGCAGCTGCGTTGCCAGTCGAATCGAATAGTATGAGACATTTTCAAATTTCTACGTGGCTTGGATCATTTCGAGGTACACATTAGAGCAGGTCTATCTGTCGCAAAAAATATACATGACCGCAAATTGTAATTTGCCTAGTGTCTAATAAAAAATTATGTATATGTAATTTGATCTAACCTGCTTTGCGTGCTTCCGCCACCAATTAGTTCATGCGGCCTAGCGCCGGCCGGCACCCACCCACTACTGTTAGTACTTGGTACATGCCGACGCTGCCATGGCTGCTCCGGTAGTCTCTGCTTCGGCTGCTGCGGTCGTCCGTCATCTGGAACAGAATCCGCATGCCCCCACCACCACCGTCGCTGCCACGACTGGCCTGGTCGTCGCTGCGACACGTGTTTCGCCTCTCCACGAGGCATCATCAGGCGTTGTAGACGTTAATCGTAAGAATAACATGCTACAAGTGACAAATCCATCGCAGTGCCGTCCCTTATATTGAATTGAGGGTGGGGGTGGATGGTGTGAGCGAAAAGATATTTAATAGTGGGGAATGGTTTACGTCAGTCTGTTTGTTCATGAGAGTAATTTTAGAATTTTTATGTTTATTAATTTCTAATTGTTCCCTAATATTTAGTTTTAAACCTTTGTCTATGGTGTGTAAAATTTGATATGTATTAGTGGGGGATAAGTTATGTCCTTTGTCTATAAGGTGCTCGGCGAAGTGTGACCTTTCTGGGCGATTGTTTTTATACGCCGATACGTGTTCGTGAAATCGTGTTATAAAGTTACGACCAGTTTGCCCGATATAAACGTGTTCACATTCATCGCAAAACAGCTTATAGACGCCGGATTTTTTATTGGGCGGGATTTTATCTTTAGTGTTACAAAGTGACCTGAGTGAATTATGGGGTTTGAGAGCAACATGTATGTTATTTTTTCTAAATATGTGAACTATTTTGTCGAAATACATGGAACCGCGTACAATAGTCTGTTAACGATACTACTCGTTTTTTTACGCAATAATTTATCGATGGTAGATTTGGAATAACCGTTTGACTTCGCGATCTGATATATTACATCAAGTTCTTTGTTGTAATTATCCTTACTTAATGGAACGCTCATCAAACGGTGTATCATAGTTTTATACGCTGCGAGCTTGTGTTGCCAAGGATGGCTGGATGACGCGGGAATCGTGGTATCGGTATGAGTTGGTTTACGGTATATCGAAAATTGATGGAGGGATTGATTTTTAGTTATGGTTAAATCTAAAAAGTGAAGTGAACTATTTTGTTCTATTTCTAAAGTGAATTTAATTTTAGGGTGGATTTTATTTAATTTGGAAACAAAGAGATCCAATTGACGATTGGTACCTGTCCAGCATATGAGAATATCGTCGACATATCTATAGTAATAGAATATGTGTGGTTTACCGATTATGTGTTCGCGTTCGTAATTATCCATAAATAAGTCAGCCATCAATGGACTAAGAGGGGACCCCATTGCTAACCCTTCTTTTTGAAAATAGTATTTATTATCAAACTGAAAATAATTTTGAGACATGCAAAGTCTTGTCAGTCGTAATATGTCATCTGTCTCGCCAGGATGAATGAATTTACTTTCTAAAGAGGACTTGAGGATTTTTAGACAATCCTCGTAAGGTACGTTAGTAAATAAACTTTCAACATCGAGTGAAATTAATTTGGAAGAAGGGGGTAGTGTTAAGTTTTTTATACTATCAATTAAATGTAAACTATTTTTAAGACTGTGTTTTGGCTCAAAAGATATCTTTTCACGGATATGTACATTAAGAAATTTTGCCAACTTATAGGTGGGAGCTCCAATGTACGACACAACTGGCCTTATTGGAATATTGATTTTATGTAATTTTGGTAAACCGTAAAGCATAGGAGAATGGGGATTCATGGGAATAATTTTGAATTTTGAATATGAATTATCCGGAAAGATATATTTCGAGCCGTTAACAGTTAACTTTAATTGGGCCAAATATTTGTTGGTGGGATCTTGACTTACCGTCAAAAAGCTGTCTGTCTGTAAAACGTCACTGACTTTGGAGTTATACTCATTACGGTCCATGATGACTAACGTATTTCCTTTATCCGCTTTAGATAAAACAATATTATCGGTTAAAATTCTCTGCCTGATAGATACCAACGTCTTGGCCTCACTATTAACGGTATTTTGATTTGGAAAACATTTAAGTTGTTGGGCTATGGAGTGCTTTAAGAAATTATCTTTTTTATTTCTAATAACCGCGACCTCCGCGTCAACCGCCAGGTTTTCAAGGGATGTTTGTGTTATTTTGGGGGGGATACTGTACTTTAAACCCTTTTCCAAAAGTGTGATTTCCTGGTTAGTAAACTGTGTATTTGATAAATTTTTTACGCGGGGGTAGAAGGTGTGACATGCAGAATTAGTGTAATTTGAGGTTAAATCACTTTGTAACACAGGAGATGGGCGTTGTTGTGAAATGAGTCTGTCAAGTTTGTCTGTTTGAGAGGTGTACTTTTTGTGTATAAAATTAGACGCGAGTTCTCGGGCTTTTTGATCTACTAAATCGAATTCTACGGGATGTAATTTGTGGGCGAGTTCGGTATGTAATATTTTTAAATGTGATTTGAGGTTGTCCCTAACGGCAAACCAACGACGTGATTCCTCATTTAGCCAGATGAATTGGGCTTTTTTGATGGCTTTTTTAGCTGCTATTGAACGTGAATGTGATGTTATAGAAATATAGTTGGGAATCACGTGGTTGTGTTTGCACTGTTGGTTGAACCAGAGATTTTGAACGGCAATGCGGTGGAGTTTTGTCAACTTAATATACACCTTCACCTGATCAGCTATACTTGCTGCCATTATTAATGGCCATTATTAATGGCAGCAAGTATAGCTGATCAGGTGAAGGTGTATATTAAGTTGACAAAACTCCACCGCATTGACGCGGAGGTCGCGGTTATTAGAAATAAAAAAGATAATTTCTTAAAGCACTCCATAGCCCAACAACTTAAATGTTTTCCAAATCAAAATACCGTTAATAGTGAGGCCAAGACGTTGGTATCTGTCAGGCAGAGAATTTTAACCGATAATATTGTTTTATCTAAAGCGGATAAAGGAAATACGTTAGTCATCATGGACCGTAATGAGTATAACTCCAAAGTCAGTGACGTTTTACAGACAGACAGCTTTTTGACGGTAAGTCAAGATCCCACCAACAAATATTTGGCCCAATTAAAGTTAACTGTTAACGGCTCGAAATATATCTTTCCGGATAATTCATATTCAAAATTCAGAATTATTCCCATGAATCCCCATTCTCCTATGCTTTACGGTTTACCAAAATTACATAAAATCAATATTCCAATAAGGCCAGTTGTGTCGTACATTGGAGCTCCCACCTATAAGTTGGCAAAATTTCTTAATGTACATATCCGTGAAAAGATATCTTTTGAGCCAAAACACAGTCTTAAAAATAGTTTACATTTAATTGATAGTATAAAAAACTTAACACTACCCCCTTCTTCCAAATTAATTTCACTCGATGTTGAAAGTTTATTTACTAACGTACCTTACGAGGATTGTCTAAAAATCCTCAAGTCCTCTTTAGAAAGTAAATTCATTCATCCTGGCGAGACAGATGACATATTACGACTGACAAGACTTTGCATGTCTCAAAATTATTTTCAGTTTGATAATAAATACTATTTTCAAAAAGAAGGGTTAGCAATGGGGTCCCCTCTTAGTCCATTGATGGCTGACTTATTTATGGATAATTACGAACGCGAACACATAATCGGTAAACCACACATATTCTATTACTATAGATATGTCGACGATATTCTCATATGCTGGACAGGTACCAATCGTCAATTGGATCTCTTTGTTTCCAAATTAAATAAAATCCACCCTAAAATTAAATTCACTTTAGAAATAGAACAAAATAGTTCACTTCACTTTTTAGATTTAACCATAACTAAAAATCAATCCCTCCATCAATTTTCGATATACCGTAAACCAACTCATACCGATACCACGATTCCCGCGTCATCCAGCCATCCTTGGCAACACAAGCTCGCAGCGTATAAAACTATGATACACCGTTTGATGAGCGTTCCATTAAGTAAGGATAATTACAACAAAGAACTTGATGTAATATATCAGATCGCGAAGTCAAACGGTTATTCCAAATCTACCATCGATAAATTATTGCGTAAAAAAACGAGTAGTATCGTTAACAGACTATTGTACGCGGTTCCATGTATTTCGACAAAATAGTTCACATATTTAGAAAAAATAACATACATGTTGCTCTCAAATCCCATAATTCACTCAGGTCACTTTGTAACACTAAAGATAAAATCCCGCCCAATAAAAAATCCGGCGTCTATAAGCTGTTCTGCGATGAATGTGAACACGTTTATATCGGGCAAACTGGTCGTAACTTTATAACACGATTTCACGAACACGTATCGGCGTATAAAAACAATCGCCCAGAAAGGTCACACTTCGCCGAGCACCTTATAGACAAAGGACATAACTTATCCCCCACTAATACATATCAAATTTTACACACCATAGACAAAGGTTTAAAACTAAATATTAGGGAACAATTAGAAATTAATAAACATAAAAATTCTAAAATTACTCTCATGAACAAACAGACTGACGTAAACCATTCCCCACTATTAAATATATTTTCGCTCACACCATCCACCCCCACCCTCAATTCAATATAAGGGACGGCACTGCGATAGATTTGTCACTTGTAGCATGTTATTCTTACGATTAACGTCTACAACGCCTGATGATGCCTCGTGGAGAGGCGAAACACGTGTCGCAGCGACGACCAGGCCAGTCGTGGCAGCGACGGTGGTGGTGGGGGCATGCGGATTCTGTTCCAGATGACGGACGACCGCAGCAGCCGAAGCAGAGACTACCGGAGCAGCCATGGCAGCGTCGGCATGTACCAAGTACTAACAGTAGTGGGTGGGTGCCGGCCGGCGCTAGGCCGCATGAACTAATTGGTGGCGGAAGCACGCAAAGCAGGTTAGATCAAATTACATATAGATTTGACTTTCGCAAAGTAACGCCTGAATCTATTAACTAAAAATTATGTATGTTTCATGACTGCGCTTAGAATAAATGATGAGATGAGTGTAGTGAATCGGATAAAATGAACTTTTCAAGCAGAAGTGAATAAAAAGAAAAGTATTATAAATTGTTGAAACTAGAGCGGAATTCACTGCTGCATTTTAAGCTCGAGTACTGTCTGAATATTAAACCAACGAATGCATATGCATAAGCATAATGCACCCACCGTAGTTGAATACCAAAATAATATTACAAGTATCATAGTAATAAAATTAATAAAAACAAAACATATTAAAACTTATACTCCTTTAGCACGAATTTAGTTATTACGGCGACTATGCCCGCATGAAATTTGAGTTTTAATGTTTTTCGGATAAACATTTCCAGGATAACATTAACTTTCTTCGGGATATAAGTTGTGAATATGTGCAACTTCATTAGAATCCTTTCAGGAGTCTTTGTGTGATTATATTATAAATTCAACGCCACCCTTAATCTTTACACCCACACAAATATATATACATATATGTATATATATATATATATATATATATATATATGTATAAATTAACGGAAGGGTCCGTTAATTCATTGTAGAAAATTGCAGTACCTGCCATACCAAATCATAATTTACTGGAATATGTATGGATTGTTGTATTTCTTGTCTGATTTGTCTAACCGCATATGACACGAGAAAAAGAGTTCAGATATTACGTGTTTAGTCACACTCAAATGTAGAGATCAGCATAATGGTTAGGGTTTAAATATTTGTGCTATAGAGTGTTGGGAATACTTCTTGGTAGCTTGAGCCAGAAGGTACAGTGCGCTATATGATACTTATATGACGCTAATTTGAAACTTTAGTATTCAATAACGAGGACTTCTCGAAGCTTTCTAAATGCCTAATCGAGTCGTTTACCGCTGTCTGTCTTTTCATTGTACGTACGGTAGCCTGAACTGCATACTGAATGGCATATGCGAAGTAGACGTCTACTATTACGCAGTCGAGCCACTTCAATTTGTGATTTTTAGATCACAACTAGGCCAGTATGTAATGTATAAATGAGAAAATGCACGGTAAATGATTAAGCTATACAAAACTGTTCAAATCACACCTTTACTGCAACGTCATAAGATACATGGGAGATCTTGATCATGCATTGTCTGTACATTACAAGTAATCTAAAAATGAAAATATGACTCTTTCCTAACAATATCAAAATCACAAACTATCGGAAAATGAGAACACGTGAAATGACGTTATTGGTAGTATGTATTTCAATATGACAAACTTTCAGATTTTAATTTTAGATAGTACTGAACACTTTCCCGGGCGTGTCAAACATTTTTCGAAGATCGACTTGCAAAAAATGTTATGCGGCAGACTTGGACGTGGTATACCGTTTAATATTTATGAGGCAACGGGTCACGAACACCGTTTGTTAATATTGTATTTTACTGCCTTTTACACAATCGTATTTTGACTATAATTAATTATATAGGTTTCTGTGAGGTGGAGGTACTTCCCTAGACAGGATGTTTTCGGAGTGGGCTGCCTCTCTTAAAACCACCCAGACCAAAACCAACAGATATGTTTAAGCACAGCAAATGTTTTTACTGTGTGGGAAACGAGACTTGGTTTCAAAAATAGCTTTATTAAACACGCCGCAACCGAGCTCGTGAAATAAATGTATGTACGCAAACTATTATAATCTACTCATTGATTATGTATTATACTGTACAAATGATTTTTATATTTGTAATTATTTCATCATGAACTGACGTTCTGGTGAAGATCGCCGAGAGCTGAATGACGATAGCAGCTCAAAGCCTACCGCTGTGGAAGAGTAATGGTAGGCGGTCTACTTTCTACGGTTGATTTTATGATGAATTATATTTATTTTATATATATTATTTTATACTCTTAAGTCATGTACTAAATAGATAATATAAACCAAATAGATTAGATAGGCACTATAAATAAGAGATCACTCTTTTCCTCCAACCTCAATTATATATATACAATGTACCTATAGATTGTGAGTCACTAAACTCGAGTGTAAGCCAGACGTCTTTTATCTTTTAAAACTACTATAACGGATTTTCTTATATTTACTTTTCATATCAGCCTGCTTATATACTTCTATAGTTATTTATTAACATTTTGTATTATATATGATGTCACAGCAGTAGTAGAAGGGGTCAACGGACAATTAACAAGGTACAAACGAACGTCAGTAACAAATCAACGAATCAGAATGAATCGAAACTGTTCATATGTTTCGACTTCGGTAAGTAATAAAAAGTTGTATTTACTAATATTATTTACCGAACGTTGACTCCTCTGTAGTACTTATTATACTAACTAAACAATAACGACTGCGCTTATGAAATTTGAATCAAAAACAATAAATAGTTAATTTATTGAGGTGTTATTTTACGGAAGTTTTTAATATTACGTCTTTACTCTCGCTTTCCTACAATATGTTAGAGTAATTGTAATTTCATGAAAAGGGATGGAAATGTGTAACAAGAAGCTGGGGAAACGCGCGCTATTTAATTTAACCAATGAGCGCGCGGTGGTAAAGTTGGCCGTCAGATAGTACCAACACATTTTCCGAGAAGTTGGTACTACTAATAATATAATTTACAGTATGAGTAATAAAAAGCCATATTTACATAACTCATTACTAAGTTAATTCAATTATTATCCTAATTGGACTGACTGATTAACAAAAGATGCCAATAATAACAAGACAGACAATTCCACAGACAACAAGCTAATATCAATAGTAAGGAACTAATACTTTGTTGTATTCGTAAAAGTATACTTGTATTATTAATTAAATACGTATTTCTTTGTATTTACTTGGATTCTGAATTTCCAGCCAGATAGGTATCTCTAACAAGTCTACTGCCGTAAACGAACTACATATGAGACAAAGTAGCATTTTAAGTCCAAATTTATTCCTAGTATATTTGAACGAACTGTGTCAGATAATGCAATTTGATCTAACCTGCTTTGTGTGCTTCACACAATAATGCCTGAATCTATTAACTGTATCAGATATTTCTCAAAAACTGTAAAATAATCTCTTACGCTGATGATACAGTTCTCCTTTTTTCACTGAGACATAAGAAATAGCGTATAATGCTGTTCAGATTGGATTTCACTAGATAAACAAGGTTTAATACGAATGTTCTCCATAAAACAGACAAAACTCAATATATGACTTTCTCAATGAGAAACTGTGAGTCACTCATAGCAGGATTAAACATTAAAGTGCATAATTGCCCCGACCATATCTTCTGCTCTCGTACTGTTTTAAATAGAACTACAAAATTAAAATATGTTCGCCTCATCGTCGACCATCACCTGTCTTTCAGAGATCATATACTTTTAACTTGTAGTAAACTCCGAAAATTAACATACGTCTTTAAAAATCTAAGACATATTTCGCACTTGCTTAGTTATTAATAGAATGTTTAATTACCATTTGGGGCGGGGCTTACACTTAGCAGTAGTAGTTAATTTTTATTTCCTGTCTATTGTTATAGTTCAAAGTCATAAGCGAGATATGCGCGATAATGCTTCACAAATTTTAATCTTCTGCTTACTAAATGTCTCATATTGTGAGACCACTGTTGACCGAAATACAGGCTTATTCTTAGCCTAGTTCGGTAACAGAGGCTCTATGAGCAGCGACAGCCCAGTGTATAAAGAACCGACCTCAGGTCGAATCCTGCATGTACCACTAATATCCTGTTTTCGGATTTATGCACATATTTGTAATTACCACTTGCTCAGTGTTGCAGGAAAGCATCGTGAGGAAACCTGCACATCCAAAAAAATATATTTCGAAAGACATGTAACCTAACCTAAGACAGGTTTGGTTTATCCTCTGGGTTGTGAAGGTCTACGACGGCAGTCGTTCCATGTAAAAGTCAATATCAACGCCAAATCCTTAGGCACAGGTAGCGGACTTCGCCCAATCCTGAGGGCTCTGTACTGTCTCCGACGCTATTTCTGCTGGATATCAATAATATGATGTCAATTGATGGCATTCACTGTTATACGGACGACAGCACCGGGGACACTTGTCATACAGGCCGTGCAAACTTCTCTCGTTCCATTGTGGAGGACAGCCGATAAACTTGTGTCTAAAATGGAGGGTACTTCAACTAAAGTATATGACTGGTGGTGGCTTTACTTGGTCGAATTCAACCCCATGACAAATTTGCGCGTTCACCGCTAAGAAAACTCCATTTGCTGTGGTTCCTAAATTCCAGTGCATACCTCTTACCGTCACCAAAAGTATTAGGATGCTTGGTGTCGACAGCCCAGTGAAGGCCAAAAACTTGGTGTGCTCTACAGAGCAAAGCAGTACTCCAGCTCGGGGCAAAGACTTTTGTTATATGTATAAGTTTCAAGTCAGATCGCACTTGGAGTACTGCTGTCACCTTTGGGCGGGAGCACCTGGTTACCGTTTACCAAATGTTTCGATTCAGAGATGAGGTGTGAGAATTGTCGACGATTCTAAGCTTACACACGGTATTGAACCATTGGGTTTATGGAAAGATTTTGCCTCCCTTTGTGTATTCTACCGATTGTACAACGGATGTGTTCTGAAGAATTGTTGGATATAAAGCCGAAAGCTACTTTTTATAACACTCCCACGCTGAAACCGCAATGGTCGTGTACTATGCGGTTCAAGAGAAGTTTTCTTTCAGGAACGCTCTAGTTGTGGAATGCGCTCCCAGCCGAGGTTTTTCCAAGGGACTACAGGGACTACTTCCACGCGGAGAAGGGCATCCGATAGATGCAAGTAGCACAAGACCGTTTATCGTGGAAGTCTAAGGGGTAGGTAAGACGATACGACGAAAAGTCAAGATTCAAATTTTGCTCACATTTTTACTATTCAGTTTGACCTCAGCGGAACGTGTTCAAATCCGCACGAAACACGTTAGATTACATTCTCCGGCATAAAACGGTTCACGTACTCTTCTACAGCTGCGTCCCTAATATAACGGGCGTATCTTGACGTAAACAAGGCTCTGATTAGATTTTTGGGTCAATTTTTTTTGTAATTTATGAAAGAGGTAACTTTTTTTTTTGAAGTTCTACTTCTTTAGGAACGTTATGAAAAACTGATGAGAGTGAAATTTTAAGATACTGTAACACAAAAGTAACAGGTTGAAGCTGCCCACTAAACCGCTCATTAATTCACGAAAAATATGCTCAAAACTGCAGCCAAATAAAAATTCCCTGAAGGGTTGTTGTGTTTATGCAAGTGAGTGACGTTTCTACTTCACAGATAACTGCAACCAAATAACAAATCCCTGGAGGGTTGTTGTGTTCATGCGAGAGAGTGACGTCACTCACTCGCCTGAATACAACAACCGTCCAAGGAATTGTTATTTGGCTGCAGATTTCTGTGAGGCGATAACGTTACTCACTCGCATGAACACAACAATCCTCCAGGGAATTGTTATTCGGCTGCAGTTTTGAGCATATTTTTCGTGAGGTAGTAACGTTACTCACTCGCATGAACGCAACATGTGTCCAGCGAATTGTTATTTGGCTGCAGTTTTCAGTGAGGTAGTAACGTCACTCACTCGCCTGAACATAACAATCGTCCAGGGACATGTTATTTGGCTGCAGATTTCTGTGCGGTGGTAACGTCACTCACTCGCATGAACAAAGAAGCATACGATCCACCCAATTTAAAGCGGTTACTGTAGCTGTTTACGCTTGCAATACATTAAGTATGCCTCGCGTATTGCCACCTCTGCTGCTAACGCGGCAACTCCTTAGGAGCTCCTAAGGAGCTTTATATTGAATAAAGCTCCTAAGCTTTATATTGAATAAAGCTCCTCATGTATAGTACATGAGGAGTTGAATAGAGATCAATTGTCATCGAAATATGCGTAATATGTATAAGTTTTGTGAAATAAATGGTAGATTATGTTATATTTATTTTCAATTGTCTGCCTTTATTCAGTTGAGTACCATCTCTAAAGTTTTCTTTTTACAAAGCAATTTAGAATTTTTATTTGTAAAAATGTAAGGAAAGACATTCATTAATTTGTTTTCGAATTTAGTTGTGATTTTGTTAATATTTTCCTTGGAACAAAACAGAAAATATTTCTAATATTATTGCCAATTTAAAGTCTGTTCCATAATCATTATTTTATTCAAATATAAGTGAATAAAAATATACATCTTATAAGTTATATTATCATTCCAATACTCCAGTCCGCTATATTAATAATTTCCTTTTCTTTTGTCAAATACGTTCGTATGTCGTATTGACGTTATTAAGGAAGAATACTTGTACACTATGAAGTAACATTTTATACCTATAAGTATAATACATTCGTGTAATATAAACACCGCGCCGCGCCCCGTGTAATATAATAGTTGAGATGAAGCTGTATGATTATAAAACCTTTGCTTGCCTTCTGTTTATTTAATAAAAAAACATTTTGGCGCGCATTTTGTTGTATTTGTTTCATCGTAGTACGCCCATTATCTTTCTTTATTTTAGAGTATAAATACATCAAGATCTTTCCTTTTAACTCGATTGAAAAATTTGAAAATTAAAAGCCATGTTTTCGCCTGAGGATCAACAAATAAGTATTTGTTTACTTAAATCTGATTTAAAAAAAATTGGCGATGATTTGGTAATTCACGTAAGTAACAATATTTAACTGTTAATTACAGTTGGACACTACTCAGAAATTGAATATAAGTACGTGAATAATTTATATATCGATCCACAAGAATAAACACTTTAGAGGAAATATAATTTCAATAAATAACGAATAACTACCATGAGTAACAGACATTTAATGTATTTTTAGAAATCCGCATTACCAGCTTTAGATGCAGAAAGTGATCAGAAACGTAGCGAGACTTTGGCTGCTTTACGAATTGCTCGTTCCTTGAATATTGAAAGAGAACGCCTCAATCAAGAGAATGGTAAGTACCTATACCTATATTACATCGATAAAACTAGAAAGAAACTTTAATTTGAGAGACAACTAGAACGAATATTTGGATTATAGCGCATGCACCCACCACCGTTGCTGCCATGACTGCCCTGATCATCGCTGTGACGTTTTTCGACCATCCTACTACGTGACTACTTGTCAGTTCTAGCATGTTATTCTTAACGACTCTAACATCTGCAGCGCCTGGGGATGCCTCGCGGAAAGGACGAGGACGACCACAGTAGCCGAGGCAGAGACTACCGCAGCAGCCTAACGGTATTAGGTGGGTTCTGGCAGACGCTAGTTCGCATGAACTAATTGGTGGCGGAAGCACACAAAGCAGGCTAGATCAAATTGCATGTAAATTTGAGTTTAGCAAAATAACGCCCGAATCTATTTACTATTTATTTACTCCCCACTCTACTACTGGAGAAGTAGAAAGAAACTGACTGGAGTACCTACCTTCACTTTAAGACGGCAGCAGTCGTACAAGAGGTTAGTTCTGTTCCTGATAGTGAAAGAGGTAACTAAGGATCTCCGAATGAGGAGAGCTGTGTCTGTAGATGTTGTAGAATCTTCATGTCATGATAGTATCGTATACCAATTTGTCTGCCCACGTGGTATAAAAAAATCTCAAAATGTAGCAGGAGCGGGATAACTTTTCATTGTTTACCTACTCCGTTCACCAAATCACAGAGTTATGCCTGTTTATCACGAAAACCATGCCTGAAATCAATAAAAAAGGATAAAAAGTGTTCGTTTGTCATTGTCATTGGGACCTCGCGGGCACAAAGACACGTTTCACATTTATAAAATCGTATATTATGTATGTATTGTATTTCATTAATTTCTCGTAGTTACTTTAATTTTTTTTTTATTACTAAAAATGAAATGCCGAAAGAAACTTGCCAATATAGGTTTTTTTTTTAATTAGTGTTACAAAATCTATGAGAGTACAACATTTTTTTTATTCAACGTCGGGAGGCATTCAATCATACGGTGCACCTGATATTAAGTGGTTACTGTATCTACCAGTCTATGAACGCTGGTAATATAGTAAGTATCATTCGCGTGATGTCACCTCTGCTGCTAACACAGCAACTCCGTGGGAGCTTACTGGTGACCTCATTCACACGCAGGAACACCTACCTCCAGAGAGTTGTATTCGACTGCGGTCTTCTGCGAGGTAGAGGTACTTCCCCAGACGGACTGCTTTGATGCACCCTTCATCTCTTAAAAACACCCAGACCTAGACAAACAGACATGTTCATGCACATAAATGTTTGTCCTGTGTGGTAATCGAACCCACGAGCGTTGGTGTGAAAGTCGTGTTATTAACGGCTGCGCCACCGAGCTCATGAAAATACTATAATACTATATAGATCTCTTGATAAACCGGCATGTCTTTATCATGATGGGTATCGGATCTTAAAGCATACCGCTGTATGTGGTGAATGCTAATTAATAGGAGACGACGTATACGAGTATTAACAGTGTTAAAAGTTGCTGTGTAACCCTTATACAAAGCAATTAGGCGAGTGTTGGTATCGATGGTCACAAAAATAATGAATATTCTCGGACAAATTATACAACGGCAACTAGACCCCAAACTAAGCAAAGATTATGCCATTGTTACTAGACAACTGACAAACTTATATAAATTCCTTTTTTTGTGAATACATACTTATAATTAATGTACAGGTGAAACCTAATCCAAAACAAACAGACATGCTCCATACTCACAATTTTGACGAGCACGATGGCTCAGTCGTGAAAACGGGACTTTGACACCAACGCTCGTGGGTTTCGATTCCCACACATGGCAAACATTTGTGTGCATGAACATGTCTGTCTGGTTGCTTTAAGAGAGGTAGGGCGCATCAAAGCAGCCCGTCTGGGGAAGTTCCTCCACCTCACAGAATACCGCAGCCAAATAACCCCCTAGAGGGTTGTTGTGTACCTGCGTGTGAGTGAGGTCACCGGTAAGCTCCTAAGGAGTTGCTATGTAAGAAGCAGTGGAGGCATCGCGCGAGTGATATATGTTACAAGCGTTAATAAGCTACTTTCACAGTATTATGTCATACGGAATTCTTCTTTGGGGTAACTCCGCGGACATTAACACCATCTTTTTATTGCAAAAGAGAGCCATAAGAGCTATCTACAAACTTGGTCCCCGGGAGAGCCTTAGAGAAAAATTCAAAGAAATAAATATTCTAACAGTCGCATCACAATATATCTATGAAAATCTTTTGTATGTCCATAAAAACATGGACTCATTTTGTAAAAAGAGTGATACTCATAACATAAATACTAGATATAAGCATAATCTTGTGTTACATCCAAGCCGTCTCCACAAAATAAGTAATTCTTTTATGGGGCAATGTATACGGTTCTATAACAAACTTCCCAGCAATATAAGAGAATTGTCAATAAACAAATTTAATTTGAAAAAAAATAAATTTAATTAAACTACCATTAAAGCCAAATTGTGTAGCAGGGCATATTATAAAGTATCTGACTATATTAATGATAAAAATGCCTGGTATTGAGTCGATCCAATTATAATGTAATTAATAAATTATGTAAATTTGTTTGGATACCAAAAGAGGGATGCCTGAGTTTTTTGGCAGTATTTTTATCAGTGCTCACCTAGTCATGAACTGCACGGTAGGGAAAAAAATTGTGACGATTCCAAACAAATGTAGCCATTTTTACGGAATAAACAGATTTTGACTTTGACTTGACTACGGTAACTGCTTTACATCAGGTGGACTGTATGCCTCCCGAAGTTGTACAAAAAAAAAAACATGAATGTTTGCCTTGTTGAATTGAACACACGAAGTTTGGCTAGCCATTTCACCGCTCGTCAAACAGGCTTCTGATAAGTTTTTCTTTTTTTTACATAGGTACATTTTTATTGTGTACCAGCCCTTCTTGTTACAGGAACACATGTATCTGTAACTTTGTAAACTTTTGACATCAGGCGAACCATATTTATTTGCCACCCGAATTAGTAAACAACGCATGGAGACATAATCGTGTCAAATTTTACGATGGTGTAAGCACAGTAGACATATAGACAGTAGGATGATTTGACAGAAACGCGTAGCTATAATATTCTAAGCAAAGTTCGTAGTCACATCAGTTGCAGCTGGCTGATTAACCACGTCTACATTGCGTGCTGCTTGCTGTTCGTAAGCGTGAAAATAGACGATCCCGTTGGTCTCATTTAGGAGTCATAAGAACCGATGAGCGTGCATTAAAAGAGCTATAGGTATTAAAATAGCTTGTACAATAATTTGACAAGCTCCGTGGCTCAGCCGTGAATGACGTGACTTCGACACCGATGCTCGTTCGGTTCGATTCCCACACAAGGCAAACATTTGTGTGCATGAACATGTCTGATTTTCTTGGTCTGGATGTTTTAAGAGAGGTAGGGCGCGTCAAAGCAGCCCGTCTGGGGAAGTACCTCCGCCTAACAGAAAACTGCAGCCAAATAACAACTCTCTGGAGGGTTGTTGTGTTTCTGCGTGTAGTGAGATCACCAGTAAGCTCCCAAGGAATTGCTGTGTAAACAGCAGAGGAGCCAACGTGCGAGTGATATATGGTACAAGCGTTATAATATTATAATATTCTAAGCAAAGTTCGCAGTCACATCAGTCACGGCTGACACTTTGATCCGATTGACCACGTCTCCATCGCGTGTGTGATAATTAATATATCGCAAGCGTTAATAGGCTACGGTACCCGCTTTACATCAGGTGGGCCGTATGCTTGTATGCCTCCCGACGTAGTATAAAAAAATAATATATATAACATAATATAATAGTACAAGTTAATCTGAGTTCCTTAAATGAGTACATATGTTCTTCCACCAGTTCTATATCTATGTCTATGCAATCTATGCAAATTAATATTATAATATGCTATTTACAAAATCGCAAGTGGATATTTTTTCGGTTTCCTTGACTGGTCTCAAAAGACTGGTCGCTCAACTTAACGACTGATACATGCGTCTTTACCACCTATTATTATAATTGTACTGCGATTTTAATAATTTTGAACTTATATAGTTACATTACACATATGCTGTGTTTGCCTGCAACTGGATCTACATCCTAATTTTTGTTATTATCTTGTTCCTTATCTTAGTCATATGATGTATGTCTGTTGGCAAACCTTAAATAAATAAATAAATATTTAGTAGTAGATCTCATATTCGCATTAGTTGTTCATCGTATTGCTGAAGTTCTAGGAGTAGTATAGCAAATATGATCTCATTATATATACTTCATTATTACGATAGTTTGTAGCCGTTCTGGTTCGACACCGTAAACTGTGACAACCAATTGCCCAGAAAATAGGACGCTCAAATTTATGTGAGGGTGACACTAGCCGATAAAATAAACCTGCTTGTTGTCGACTAAAGCAACTCCTTTCATTTCGCTAAATAAATTGTAGGTACACAATGGACGCAATTTATTTTTTTGTCGCCTTTCGTAATAAAAGTTGCTTTTTGTGTGCCATCTAATTTTGATATTTATTTATATGCAGCTAAAATTCATCTTTCATCTTACTCGTCTCATGTCTAGGTGAAGAATGTATGTATTCGCTGTCATAATTATGGAAACAAAATCTAAGAGTTAAACAAAGTGATATGTATCTGTATATAAAAGTTTTTCTTTTTTTGCGCCCAAGTAAATTGTAGACACACAAAAGAAGAACTAACACTAGATATTCATTTAAGGGAGATAGGGTGCATCAAAGCAGCCTGTCTGGGAAGTACCTCCACCTCATAGAAAACCGCAGCCAAATAACAACTTCTTACAGGGCTGTTGTGTTCCTAACCGTGACTGAGGCCACCAGTAACTTCCTAAGAAGTTGCTGTGTTAACAGCATCGCGCGAGTGATACGTAATGTATTACAAGTGGTCGTAGGCTACGGTAACCGTTTCATATCAGGTGGGTCGTATGCGCGTATGCCTCCCGACGTAGTATAAATTTTTTTTTTCGAATTTTTAATTATCTTTCCTGCCTCCTTTGGTACTCGGTGTGAAGATATATTTAAGGGCGTAAAGGTAGGCTTGTCTGTTACGATTGTGACTTAGAAAGTTCACTATAAAACAGTATCTATAACGGTATAAGTTCAGCATTATCCTCCTTTACTATCCACTACTAGATACACCCATGCCTAACCTAATGTTTTTCATTACATGTTTACTGCATCCAAGCACTGCCGGTTACTTGTTTGCGTTACGCAGCCCGCACACCAGAAAGATTGGGAGATTGTCTACCTGGGTCTGATCATTTAGTTCAGAAACAAGCTGTTAATAAGTTAATAAGAATCTCTGCTCCATTGTGTGTTCTATCGATTGTACAATAAGCTGTGTTCCGGAGAGTTGATTGAAATAATGCCCACAATCACTAACTATCGACAGGGAATGTATCCTCAAACACTGGAACGATAACATGCGACCATACTATTCGGTTTATAAATGTTTTCTTCCAAGAACTAGATAGCGTCACATCTAATGAACTCCCTGCCGAGACTTTCCCAACTACAAAACGAGATTATTTAAAAAGCATGTGAAGAGGTTATAATATGATCAGTATAAGTATGATGGCCCTTATGTTGCGAATATTTATAGACTACAATCAATCTCGACTTATATGCAGGTCATACACTTGTTGGCAATTTTTTGGCACAAAAGAAGTTTGTTGCCCTTGAAGGCTATATTTATGTAACTAGCTACGTATCTTTTGTTTTCCGAGGAACGTCTTTTCAGGAACACCGTTCCTATATGAAATCTATATGTTTGTCTGCGTGTGTGTCTGTCGCTTTTTTCGAATATTCGAATTTTGACTTCAGATTCGGATTCAGCATAAAAAAATAGAATAGGAATGTCTGGAAAACCAACCTCCTATCTCTTAAGAAACATGGTCGATATGGCCGACAAATAAAAAAAAAATATTTGAATTTTTATTTCAGATTCGAAAAGTAAATAAAAAAGTAGAATAGGAATATCTTATAAGCCAATATCATATTTCTTAAGGAATATGGTCAAAATGGCCGACAAAGTTTAAAAAAAATAGGTAATTAAAGTGTTATATAATTGGCGAGCCAGGCGTTCCTCTGGCAATGCAAGCTTGCGCATTCTCAACTGGTTTTATTTTAATATTAGAGAAACGCTTTCAACAGTTTTAAATAGATATAATTGGTCAGTTACATCTAATGATCGAATTCTGGAAATAAAACGAAGATGGTCAACACAAAATATTTTTGTTTTAGTGAGATTGACTGCAAAACGCATCCAACTCAAGCGAGAATGCGAAGATATAACTTCCTTGGTTCAAAAAGCTCGCGAAGATCGCAGCAAGCTCGAAGATTTACTGAAATGCGAAGAACAAGAAATGGAATTGCAGATGTATGTTTTAAGTATAATACATAACGTAATTTACCATAGTAAAGTTTAGTTGACTACAGTAAATTTCGATCGTTAACGTATTAGGTTGAACTAATGTGTTCAACTTGGACTTTGTGGTTGGATAAATAAATTCTGGACACTTGAAGGAAAAGTTTACATCGTCTATAAAGTTTCTTGAGTTTTCTGGAGTCTGGTTAACATTTTCAGGTTAAATAAAGAGTGCATCTAGACGTATCGATAGCTAGAACTAACGTAGTAGCTGATCAACTGACATATTTGAGAGAATACATTATTTATGGGGTAATTAGAAATTGACATTGTGTAGACGATTTAACTCATTTTTAGTAATTTCAGTGACGTAGTAAAAGTTTATTACTGAATCGATTCTAAAAATGTGTATCTACTCTTTAATCCTTTTTAAATTTTGTGTCAATTACGTATTAATACTGTAACTGTAATCAAATAAAATTCCATTAACAGCAAATAGCGTAAAAGAGGTTAATGAAAGTTATATTTTTTTCCAGCCGAAAATATGAAGACTCCCTGCGTGAAAAAGCAGATAGATTTCGAAACACGCGAAGTTATTATGTATGTAACTTATTTCACTATTGTATAGGCTTAAATACTCTATATTCTATAGATTAACAGGTATAAACGCATTATGACGCTTTCAGAATTAGAAATACGACTTTAAGACACGAACTACATGTAATACAGCCGTTTGCTATATTTTACAGTCATTTGCAATAAACAGGCATTATTGATTCCGTTCATACATTTTCATACTACTCTTGCTTACGACCCACTGGCAAGTTAGATAATTTAATCTTTAATAAGAGTTTAAGATACGAGTAATATCAAAAGCTAAAGGCCAAGGTATTTATACTCATTCGCAAAGTGAGAAGTTTTATTGGGATTGTTTATTATGATTGTTTCAATAAATTGATAATGTGACAAACAAAATGTAATGATATTATGCGACTACATAACGATGCGAAGAAAAGAAAAGCATTAACCGGTACTCACTGAGAAGAGGTTGATGAAATTTATTTTACCCTTATTATGCGAATACATAATAAGGGTAAAATAAAATTCATCAACCTCGTCTCAGTGAGTACCGGTTAATGCTTTTTTTGCAACAGTGTTTCTTTACATATCGAGTTACATGTAAATGATTTTACTTGTTAATTTTTTATTCACTTTATTTACAACATTAGAATGAAGAAGAGACTACAAATGAATTACAAAACATCAAGAAGACAGTTGCACAGCTGGAAGAGGAAATGAAAAGACGTCAATATGAAGTTAAGGAACTGATGAGATGTCACGATGCTTTGCAACTTGATGTGCCTGACAATTTACTTGAAATAGTGTAAGTATAGCTCTGTATGCACCAACCCAAGTAAGAGTTCCATAAATTACACATGGCATATTATAATTTTTTATTACTCATGCGAGATAAGTAATATCTCTGCGCCCATTGTTACGGGTGATACGTCGCTATTTGCCCATTTTAAAATTACAACATGAGTTTTGAGTAAACCACACTCCATTTGAGTGCGACAAGTAAACTTGGCGCACGCAAATTGACGAGAAAAAAAAATTAATAACGCCCCTGGACCCCAATTTTGGACGACGGAATAGTTCCGCATTCGTAATAGAAAATAGTATCTGCAACTCGTGCGATATTGTCGCACTAGTTGCACAATATACTATTATTCTACAATAATATTACGTGAATAATAAATTATACAAAAAGTTTATTTATAAATTATAACTTTTCCAATTACCGGCAAATATGGAAAATAACTGTTCTAAACTTATATAGCTGTTTGTCTTGTAGTAGAAAACACAAGACGTGCTCAAGTAGCTGGTTGATAGTTATATATAGCTATTTTAAAGCTGCAAAGAAGCTAACCGATGAAGAAGGAATACATGAGTAACCCTGAAAGTTTTTAGAAAATGGAAAACAGAATGTTATAGGAACCTGTTCATATTTTTATTGCTTTTCAAAGCAAGAGGTGACATTTTAAGGATGTTTTCCACGTTTTTGCTAAGGCGATCACGGCACCTTATGGTTCGTAAAGCGAATTTCTCTAAGAGTATCTTTTACTTTGAGTAATAAATGGAAATCAAAAGGGACTGGGCGGGAAGATATACATACATATATACACACAATAAAACAGCAAGGTATTTGAATGTCCATCTGGCAGAGTGCTATATCTCGCTTTCGTTACCTGTATCAATTTCATGTACAGTATTCAAATCACTTCGTTATACTTTCCAAGCATTTTACGGCAACGATTCAATCGAAGCCATTTTTGATCTTCGATCGAATTGTTATGTATCCATCTAGTACAAACGTTTCTAATGTCCAAATGTACACGTAAGTTTTTTTCTTGGCACATACCAATATCTTACCTTGCCTAAAATCATAACATTGCTGTTGGTTAAGACCGCAAGAAAAGTAGTAATAAATTAGGTTATTTTTCAATTTGAAAAAACTAATGACTTTACTGAATTCTATGTACATCTATCTTACTTTTCTAAAGAGTTCTTTATTCGGTATTTAAGTAAATTGTTGATTAGCAACTTTTCTTACTGGCCAATTCTAAAAACTTTCAGTTTGACTCCTGTGTATTATTGGGGTTTATCTGTAATAAGATATCGAAATATCTTGTATATTTATCTTTTATTCGTTTCATCTATTTATAAGGTATTTAGTTAAATGGAGAAGGAGGTAATTACACATATTGTAGATTGTAATAGAGTCAATGAAAAGGAACGATCGATAAAAGGAACACAATGAGAGTTAGATGATATGTGGCGATGGAAAAAGACATTAGTAAAATTGAGATTATGTTACAACTAAACAGAATTTTAACGTCCTCTCATTATTGTGGCATTTCAAGTTAAATAAATAATGCAAATATAGCAGGAGTACGGAATTTATAAGTACTCGAGGTATATTAGTGATGTAGGTACGCGCAATGCGTATATACCTTGCTTAAATATTCAAACAAATGTCTAACTTAGAGGTTGAATAAATGATTCTTATTTTCAGGAACACCGTTCCTATATGAAATCTATATGTTTGTCTCTGTGAGTGTCTGTAGCTTTTTTTCGAATATTCGAATTTTGACTTCAGATTCGGATTCAGCATAAAAAAGTAGAATAGGAATGTTCAGGAACACCGTTCCTATCAATGGTCAAAATGCCCGACAAATTAAAAAACAAATTGAATTGTTATATAATTGACGAGCCAGGTGTTCCTCTGGCAATGCAAGCTTGCGCATTCTTAACTAGTTATAAATACTATCTCCTTTTTCTTAGCACTGTCCCTTATAATAACGATGAACCAACGTGATGGTCAATATCCAATGCACAGGTAAAAATGTCAAAATGACAAGCCAAATAATTAGATTCTGGCGGTCCTAAACCGCATAATTAAGAACTGGTTATTCAGTTAAGATGTAGCCGTGCATTTTGCAATTTTCTTCGTGGTAAAAAATTTTCTTCCCAAGAGACACTACAAATTGCTGTCAAACAGTTTGTTGAATCTAGATCCCCAGAGTTCTATCGCAAAAGCATAAATAAGCTTCCGCAATGTAGTGAGAGTAAATAAGATAGTGAGATTAAATATTTTGATTAATAAATACGTAACATCTTAGATAATACGCGTTTTAATTTTTCCGTACAAATCAGCAATTTCATACTTTAACCCCTAATCTTACATTATATTATATTATATTATATTATATTATATTATATTATATTATATTATATTATATTATATTATATTATATTATATTATATTATATTATATTATATTATATTATATTATATTATATTATATTATATTATATTATATTATATTATATTATATTATATTATATTATATTATATTATATTATATTATATTATATTATATTATGTTATGTTATATTATGCATGAAATTGCCCTTTTATAGTAATAAATAATATGAATTTTATGACATTAACATTCATTATGTGAGATTTTCGAGTGTATTTTTTTTCATACCATTCATGATACCTATGAGGTTTTTCTTTTAACCCGTCAAACCCTGTTATATACATGTTGCCATAACGCGCATGGTTCAATTGAAACATTTGATTTTCGAATTTCAATTGTTTTTTTATTCAGCTTAGACGGGAAAGATGGATACTTCAAAATCCGAGTAATTATTGTATACGAGTTCTGACGCGGAACTAACGCGGCAGAAACGGCTCGCAATATCAATGCTGCGGTTTGGAGAGGAGACTGCCAATGAACGTACTGTGCGTTTTTGGTTTAAACTCTTTTGTAATGGAAACTTTACTTGAAGAACGAACCACATGGAAGACCCACACCGGTGAATAACGCTGGATTGATTAGATGATGAAGCCGATCCGAGTCAAACTGCCCAGGAATTTGCGGCATGGTTTAACGTTACCTTACTTACAATATTGTCTCATTTGCATCAAATCAATAACATACAAATATGACTGTTCTGCAGAAAGGAACGCGTGTTGAAACTTGTGTTGCCTTGTTGAATCGGTACAGAAATTAAGGAATATTTGATCTAATTGTTACATGTGACGAAAAGTGGATTCTTTACGATAACCGTAAGTGAAAAATGCAATGGCTGACCTAAGGTCAAACGCCGCAAGAGTGCCCTAAAGGAAAGCTTACCTATAAAAATGTAATAGTAACGGTTTGGTGATCTCGTCATGGCGTTATTCACTATAGCTTTCTAAGATCTGGTCAAGCAATAAGAGCAGATTTTTACTGTGCCGAACTTCGTACAATGATGGCGAAACTGGCAGTGAAACAGCCCTGACTCGTGAATCGAGCTTCACCATTATTGCTTCATGATACGTAACACAAGACCTAACACTGCATGTGAAACCATTGTAACTCTACAGGAGCTGCAGTTAGAAACCGTATGTCATCCTCCGTATTTGCGAGACCTTCCTCCAACTGACTACCATTTTTTTTTCGTGATTTGGACAATTTTCTTCGTGGTAAGGTAAAATTTTCTTCCCAAGAGACACTACAAATTGCTGTCAAACAGTTTGTTGAATCTAGATCCCCAGAGTTCTATCGCAAAAGCATAAATAAGCTTCCGCAATGTAGTGAGAGTAAATAAGATAGTGAGATTAAATATTTTGATTAATAAATACGTAACATCTTAGATAATACGCGTTTTAATTTTTCCGTACAAATCAGCAATTTCATACTTTAACCCCTAATCTTACATTATATTATATTATATTATATTATATTATATTATATTATATTATATTATATTATATTATATTATATTATATTATATTATATTATATTATATTATATTATATTATATTATATTATATTATATTATATTATATTACATGACATATCAGTTTCTGGAGTACAAAGTATAATCATCAGTCAAGTTAAAATTTTATGTTCACTAAATTAGGCTCGGGGAGCACGAGTTTCATGCAATGTGCGGGTTATGATATCTAGACGTTACGTACTGTGAAGGAAATTACGGCCACTTGCTAAGAAAAGTCATTATATATTCATAAATACAACTTGCTACTTGTTACGTTGTTTAACTAATGTTGAATATTTATTTTGTTCAGAGGAAAAGCGAAATTAGATGAAAGTCTCAAGTCTGTTCTCGACAAACACCAAGCATTATACGAAAAAAGTATAAGTCTACGAAATTTCGATAACAAATAATCCTCCAGTTTGAAATACACATTATCTCTATGTAGAACAGAAATTAAAGTAAAATGATATTTCATTAATAATTTTAATTAGTCATCTCAGATTAGAACGAATATGACGCTGTTAATTACCTTAATGTAACTGAGAATGATTGCCTACCAACTATTTGTTTTCTAATCTTAATTGTATTTAGGTAAGTTTATTGAATTTAATTAATAATATTACGCATTAATGAAAACAAAATACCGTAATTGATTAGATATATTAGTACGATGGTTGTACCTATGTGACTGTTAATTATTAATATTAATAGAATTATAAATATTTACCTAATAAAGTTTATTTAGAAATAATATGGTTTATTTTTACCAGACTATTTTTATAGAATTCGACCCACATGTCTTCAAATTTTATAAAAAAAACTTCTTGGTGTTATCCTGTTTCCTAATCCATATAATCTTATAAAGAAAACACTACCAACAGTACCAACACAGTACTAACAAGCTGAAGATCAACTTATTCCGCCAAAATACGAGAATAACCGTATACAGCAACGCCCAAAATTCGTCCTATCTCAACAATTACTCCCTTTAAGGCATTTACACATCTTCAAAAACAAACATACACTCTCACACACAACAAACATACGAGTATTAAACATAGAGACCAACATACATACTCAACCCACAGAAACCATACTTAGTTCTGGGACTCTGTGAGACTTGGCCACACACAATTAGATATCCAAAGGAAAGGCTCTGGTGACTTGTAACACAGGTTTTTTCCAAAACCTACCACAGGCACCAGGCTCTCGCTTGAAATGGCTTATTATTTATTTTACGTTATTGTAATACACACATAATGTTTATTTAGATTAGTTAAATAAGTCTTTTATTTTTGTGAGAGGAAATAAAGATTATTTTTTGTACACTCACGGGTTAATTAATAAAAATTAATCCCGGACATGGATCCAACGCGTACAGGCCCTTTAAAAAGATTAATATTATATACCCGCCGTGACCGTGAATATTGATGGAACAATATATCCATGAGCAGGTCTCCGCAGGTATTGCGGCTATTGTAAATGTGTTAGAAATTATTAGGCTATTGAAATGAAATCTGGAGGGATTATTAGAACTGGGCTATTATATAATAGGGACGGACACCTGCCATAACTATCTTATTATTATTATAGATACCAATTAATCAGAATCTAATACACCATCACAGGGAGTGTCACCTTTTCTTTATTGTTGTAGTTTATTAATACTAGAATTGGCATAGAATGGAACATACGGCCCACCTGTTAAGCGGTTACAATAAATTATGAAATTATGAAAGCTTACTAGTTACTAAAAGGGGTATCGTTCGAATAATGGCACGAGAAGTTCTTGGAGCGAATGGGAGTCTCATTCAATGAGACCCCAATTTACTCCAAGAAGTTCTTTTGCTGCAATCATATGAAAGGTAAAGGTACTTCGTTTAGAGTATACATATGCAAGCTATAGTGCACGTATATCTCTCAGGTCAGTTGTGTAGATTGTAAGCAATTTTTTATAGATATTTATGGTATAGAGCTATTATAGTGATATTCTATTCATGGCGAAATTTTTTCTAGACTACATTCAACTCATACATTTCTACAAGTCTCATTCTCAACAAAAACTGTTATCTCGGGAAATAAGCACAATTTGACATTCCGTACAATTTATTGTGTTGAGCAAATAATGGACCAGGTATCCAGCTACTCGTATATATGAAATCGCTTGCTTCGATGCTTCCGACAGAAGAATCACTGATAAAACAGCAAAGTTCTCATCAAAATAAGTCATTAATTGCGTGTTTGTCATTTCACTCATTTCATCAGCTCGTAACCTCTATCCTTTAGTTGTCAGGATTTTTGCTATAAATATATGATGATCTATGTAATGTTTTATGCAGGAAAGCAATTATCATTACAAGTTTTTCTCAATTTCGTGTTTTAAAACTACAGGACCGATGCATTTTTAGTGAATCCACCGTGAGATCGGACCGTAGGGATCGATGGCGTCGTTGCTATCACTCTAACCGAACATGCAGGTTAAGCAACGTCGATCGCAGCTTGTCTATAGAGTTTACCTATTTCGAAACTTTCGTGCTCGGAGGGCACGTCAAGCCGTTCGGTCCCGACTGTTGTGAATAGATAACAATCGTTCAGCTAAGTCAATGGTTTTCGGACGGCTAGGAAACGCTGGCCATCGCCAAATCGCAGTCGAGCATTCGTAGTGGACTATTCTTTAAACCGCCTCGGTTTGGTTGAAGGGAGACCCGTATCCCTGCAGTGGGATGAGTTGGGTTTGGACAGTGAGCCCAGACTACTGAAAACAACAATTCCACATGATTCTGATTGATCATAAATATAGGCAGACATACTATTGCTTTCTCTTTTTCTATAAGCTTTATATAAAATCTAATATATGGATATGTATATATAGGTATATACCAATTATCACTTAACAACTATAATTAATGAAAATGTGACCGATTACAACACGCAGCGAGGACGCGCCCCGAGGCTATTCCGTCCCCTTTGAGGCTATTCCAAATTTTGCTAAAATACCCAAATTCACTATTAAAGCACTACTAACTGAAAGAAACTATTCCTATAGTTGCTATTCCTTTTATATCGGCTCCGGGAATGTTTTTTTGCAAACAGGAGACACTGCACATTTCATAATTACTATCACAACATCAATAAAATATTGCCCGTCAACAACGTTAACCGTGTATTGTTTTGCTACTGATTGACATCATCACTTTCACATTGTGTTGTTCATACCTGTGCTTACGGTACATACCTAGTAAGGTGTGCTCCATTCCTTGCTTATGTATTCTAAGGTACTGCCCCAGTTTGTTAGCTTTTTAATGGCTAGATATAGAAAACGAAAGGCATGTGAAAGGTGTACAGGTATTTTACTTTCTATCCAGTTAGAAGGTGCTAGGGATTGAAACTGTTTAACAACAGTGTATATTGTATGACCATTAAATTATATAATAAACTACCTACGTGAGAAAAGAGAAATACCAATAATGCTCATAAAATTTATGTTTAAATTATTTAACCAGCTTCTAAGCGAGTGTTAAATATATACTACTCTGTGTAAAAAGTATCGGGAATATGTCAATAAAAAGACCCGCGGAAAAGAGGTCGTTCTAATTTTTTTACTGCATGTTGGTAGCACTGTACTGATTTAGCGCGCAAAATTTGAGCGGGATCTGTCATTTAATTTGTTTTAAACTACACTTTTTGTTGGTCATAGTTTTGAGTCCTCGGCGATTTTTACAATGGAAAATATTGTTGAACAAAGAGTGTGCCTTAAATTTTGTGTTTCAAATGATATTTCATGTGGTGAATCACTAAAAATGTTGCGAAATACCTACGGCGAATCGTGTATATCGAAAACAAGGGCTTATGAATGGTATAAGGCTTTTAAAGAAGGCCGAGAAGTAGTAGTAGACTTGCCTCGTTCTGGTAGACCTTCAACCGCTACGACCAGAGAAAACATCGACAGAATCAAGAAGCTAGTGCTCGAAAATCGACGTATGAGTCTGAGAGAGTTGGCTAGTGAGGTGAACATATCTTTTAAGTCCGTCCACAACATTCTCATTGACATTTTAGGCATGAAACGCGTCGCCGCTCGACTAGTTCCAAAAGAGCTCAATTTTGTTCAAAAAGCGCAGCGAAAGCATGTCGCTGAAGACATGGTTTCCCGAGCTTCTACGGATCCGACCTTTATGAAACGTATAATAACTGGCGACGAGACATGGGTTTATGAGTACGACATGCAAACAAGCCAACAGTCTTCAGAATGGCGTCTCGAAAACGAGCCGAAACCCAAAAAACCGCGGCAAAGTCGCTCCAAAATCAAGGTGATGCTGACAGTCTTTTTTGACTACCGTGGTGTGGTTCACTCCGAATTCCTTCCAGAGGGAGAAACAGTGAATAAAGAATATTATTTAGGCGTCATGAAGCGTTTGCGTGAGAGTATCCGCCGAAAACGTCCAGATTTGTGGCAACACAACTCATGGATGCTGCACCATGATAATGCACCATCACACACAGCCATTATAGTGAAAGAGTTTTTAGCGAAAAATTCAACAAAAGTTCTCGACCAAGCACCGTATTCACCTGATATGGCTCCGTCTGACTTTTTTTTATTTCCCAAGTTAAAATTACCACTTCGAGGAAAACGTTTTGAGTCGATAGAAGCCATAAAAGAAAATTCGCTGAATGAGCTAAAGGCCATACCGCAAATAGCCTATGAAAAATGTATGGAAGACTGGGTGAAGCGGTGGAGATGTTGTATTGCAAGCGATGGGGCCTACTTTGAAGGCGATAAAATAAATTTAGATGAATAATTTGTATTTTTTGTTTTATTGACAAATTCCCGATACTTAGTACACAGAATGTATATCAAGGAATGTTAAAAACGATAAATAATGATAAGGCATGTATATAACATACGAATTCAATTTATTTAACTTTTGGCTTTAGCATATTGAACAAACGATGTTATTTAACAATGAATGCTCTCTTTTTATTATTATCATATAAATGTAATATAACAGCAACAGCAAATTTGACATTCCTACGTTATTAACGGTAAAATATGTAAGCTTCCAAAGTTTATCTCTGTAAAACTACAATTTGTACCATATTCTTTATAACATATACCTGTACACCATGGTACAAACCAAAGTCCCCCACTAGCATGGCCTCGTCTACCGCCCAACAAATATCAGCCTTACCTCTAAACGATTTCTGTTGAACTACTTTGCATGTATCCTCTACTAATTACTTAGGACTTGAACTTATTTTTAACAAGTTTTTATAAACAGAAATCTTTTATTTTGATAATCAAGGTATATGATCGACAATAAACTTTTTTTTAGTTACCAAGCTTTGATAGTAATGCTTGCAGGTATGTTAGTGCTTTATCATAACTAAAAAAGGGCGTTGCTCTGCCTGTATACAAGAAGTATAGCTTTCGCTGGCAAACTTAGTACAACAGTATTATTAGATATGTACTGCAGTAACTACTTTATAAGCGATTGATGACATCACTTCCTTTTTTGGCTGGCGTCCAGCAACGATCTTCCATTCGGGAATTCGTCGCCGCCTCAACTAACATGATATATGTCACACGTGAACTGGATACAATATGTGTGTCACCAAGAACATTGTTCAATGACACAATAAGTATTGTAAGATATATATATTGTGAATATGCAGCTTTTGTTCTTATATTGCCACGAGCGAACATGAGCTCCAAAAAATTTGAACTTATATGTCAGCTGCTGATATATCGTAAAAGACTTGACTTTGACTGTGAATAGATAAATAAATAATAATAAATATTGTCGGACAAATTACACAGCGTCACCTAGCCCCAAAGTAAGCGAAGCTTGTGTTATGGGTACTAGACAACTGATAAACATACGTAAATACATTTTTTTTTGTAAATACATTATTATATATAGAAAATACCCAGACCAAGACAAACAGACATGTTCATGCACACAAATGTTTGTCCTGTGTGGGAATCGAACCCACGAGCTTTGGTGTCAATGTAGCGTAACAGCGCGTTTCACCACTGCGCCACCGAGCACCGTCATAATAAAAAATGTAAATAATATTTACCCAAGTCACTGACTATATGCTCGGAGATCATAATGTTTGCATGTACTTTAATTTGCATACATTCATCGTCACACCTCCTCCTCTTCCTCCTCACAGTTGCTCGAACACATATTCATATCACGTGTGTTGCCAGCCATTCTTCTGATACAGCAAGACCTCAGGAGCTTATCGGTAACTTCACACAATCACGATCGCGCAAGAGCGAAATAACGTTCCTGAGGGTTGTAATTAAGTTATGGTTTCCAAGAAGGTAGAGATATTTCCTATTCTGCTCTCTATCCCGTCAGGATTCAGCCCTATATCCATTCTGAGTAGGGACCAAAATATTGTGTGCATCAATGTGGCTAAAATTTTAGGTACTATAGCGGATGTAAGGAGCTCGTTGGAAAACACGTGATAGGTCGGTAGTATCACAATTGTTATGGAAAAGGAAGATTATATTCGATCTTATGAACTAGGTAGAGACCAAATTTTTAAGAGCGTCTTGAAATTAGGTCCGACGGAACTAACGGTTCTAGTGATATTTCCAGTTATGCTTAATAAACTATCGATTCACACGTCGTCCTGAGATTTCACTTCATTTTACTTTGGTATGATTGATACCCAATGACCAAGTGCTTTACAAAAATTGTGACACGGTGTCAGCACTCGGTACCCGTCTATTAATCACATGACGAGCGGGTACGTTCATACGTTCCGCGACATATGTTCCTTTAATCACATTGAAACATTCGATTCTGAAGAAATCTTATCTACTTGTTACCTGTAGCGTCGAATAAGATTGGCCCATACATACACTTTCTGTTAAGAAAGTCTAACCTAGTGATTGTACTGCTGGCCTGGGATCTAAGCTAGTCCCGGTAAATGCCTGGTGCATGAAATGTATAACTCTCGGACGATTATTTCCAGACCTGAAGCAGATTAGCTTGCCGACGGCACCTAGCTACACTGATACTCCGCGCCGCTCGATTCTCGTCTACCACGAGTAAAGAGATCGTCGCGCGATTCGGTCACATTTCACATTACCCTGATAAATCATCATGCACCATGCAGTGACAGACTAGTGGATAAAGAACCGCCTAGTGACCAACAGATCCCCAGTTCTAACCCTGCCATGTGGCACTAAATTGTGTTTTCGGATTTATGTACATATTTGTAATTATCACTAACTCGGCGGTTAAAAAAAACTCGTGAGGAAACCCACTCATACAAGTAATTGTATTTCGAAAGACGTGTGACCTAACCTAAGATATGGTTTTTCCTCTGGATTGTGGAGATCTGACGGCAATCGCTCTATGTAAAAATAAGTGTCTTCGCCAAATCCTTAAGCTTAGGTAGCGAACCCCGCTAATCCTAAAAAGATTAGGAAACGGGATAACTCGAAGAAGAAGAAAATGCAAGGTACTATACTCGCTGTAACCCTCTCCGGCGGATATCAATGGAGTAATATAGTCGGCAGACTATAGTCTCGTCAGGTATTGCGACTATTGCATAAGTGTCGGAAATTATTAAACTATTGTAATGAGAGTCGGAGCGATTATTGGTACAGAAGAGTTACGAATGCCTGCCATATCTATCATATCTGATAGGTACTCTGGTTCGCTAACGTGGGAACCATGTTGGCAGAAAACATGCGGAGCCCCCTACTATGCTACACCTACAATCTCGCACCGCCGTCGCTCCCAAAGTTATCCGCCTAATTTACTCGCTACTGCTTACGGAAGATGACGTTTTCCATCTTATAAATGGTCTAAAAGATACTTCTACAATGGGGCTTCGATCATTTCGAGTAAAATCCTATAAAGATACGTTCAACTCTTGACCACCTTGACGACTATTACTCACATATGCAACCTTGCAATAGCGACCGGCACCTTTTCTTGGCTTTCAAAAAGTATAATTGTGAGGAAACATACAGATCCGCATAGAGCGGTTTCTGCTGCAAGAAAATATACTTTTTTTTTTATTTTTTTATACCACTAAGGTGGCAAACAAGCGTACGGCCTGCCTGATGGTAAGCAGTTACCGTAGCCTATGGGCATTTGCAACACCAGGGGTGTCACTCTTGCGTTGCCGACCCTGTAAGAACCTTTTCACGCCTTTCTTGAAGAACCCCATACTGTAGTCCCTTGGGAAAATTTCGGCAGGGAGCTCATTCCACAACATAATAGTTCTCGGTAGAAAACTTCTCGTGAAGCGCACAGTGCGCGACCATTGCGGTTCCAGTGTGTGCGGATGAACTCCCAGCCGCCGGCGAGCTGTGCGATTGTAAAACGAGGCTGTTGGTATAATGTCGAACAACTCCTCAGAACACAATCCATTATACAGCCGGTAGAACACGCAAAGGGAAGCAAAATCTCTTCTCAAACTCAAGGGCTCAATGCCGTGTGTGAGTCCAGGATCATCGATAATCCTCACAGCTCGTCTCTGTATCGAGTCACAAGGTCCTAGCTGGTATCCAGGTGCTCCCGCCCAAAGGTGGCTACAGTACTCCATATGCGGTCTGACTTGGGACTTATATAACATAAGCCTTTGCCCCGCGCTGAAGTACTGTTTAGCTCTGTTGAGCACACCGAGTTTCTTGGACGCCAGCTTAACCTTCTCCTCCAGGTGACCTCGATACTGAACATCGCTGGAGATCTCGATACCGAGAATCCCAATGCTCTTAGAAATTGTGAGCGGCGTGTTCTGGAATTGGGGAACCACAGCAAATGCGGTTTTCTTAGCGGTGAACGCGCAAACTTGTGTCTTGGTAGGGTTGAATTGGACTAGGTTCAATCGCCCCCAGTCAGATACTTTAGACAATGTGCCCTCCATTTCAGACACAAGTTTATCGCGGCTTTCCTCCACAAGGGAACGAGGGATGTTAGCACGGCCTGTATAATAAGTGTCCCCGGTGCTGTCGTCCGCATAACAATGAATGCTGTCGATTGACAACATGTCATTAATGTGCAGCAGAAACAGCGTCGGGGACAATACCCTGACAGAGCCCTGTGGGACGCCAGCATTAATATCCATGCTATCGGAGCAACTACCGTCTATCACGGCTTTTATACGTCTGCTGGATAAGAAGCTGGCAATCCATTTGCACAAACCCTCGGGCAGCCCGTACGATGGTAACTTCGATAGAAGACTCCGATGCCAGATCCGATCGAACGCCTTTGCCATATCTAGGCTAACAGCCAATGCTTCACCTTGACTCTCAATCGCCGAAGCCCAGCGGTGTGTAAGATACACTAGAAGATCACCAGTCGAACGACCGTGGCGAAAGCCGTATTGACGGTCGCTGATTAGGTCGTGATCTTCTAGGTATGCTAGGAGTCGTGTGTTTATCACACGCTCCATCACCTTGGAGAGAAGGGAGGTTATGGCAATAGGCCTGTAATTCGACGGATCTGATCTATCGCCCTTTTTGGGCACCGGGTGCACATTGGCGGTCTTCCACGAAGACGGGACTTGCCGAGTGGAGTAGGAAAGCACGAAAAGGCGCGTTAGCACAGAACACAACTCAGGAGCACACTGCTTTAGCACCACTGCTGGTATGCCATCTGGCCCACTCGACTTATGAATGTCGAGGGAGAGCAACGCCCGCCGGACATCTCGCTGGGTAATTGAGATTTCCGGCATTGAGCTACTGCACCTCGGGATGGTAGGTGGCACAGCTCCCCCGTCATTCAAAGTCGAGTTAGAGGCAAAGAGATTACCCAGTAAGTCGGCTTTCTCTTTAGCACTGTAGGCCAGACTGCCATCCGGTTTTTGCAGTGGTGGCATAGACGCTTGACAAAAGTTTCCCTCGGCAGCTTTAGCCAGCGACCAGAAAGCACGGCTGCCAGAAGGAAGGCTTGCAAGCCGCTCGCCAACTCTACCGACGAAATCAAACTTTGCTCTGGCAATTACCCTCTTACTGGACCTCGAGGCAGCGTTGAGTTTACGTTTCAAAACAGAGACATCAGGATTTCCATTAGCATGCGCCGTGGTCCAAGCCTCGAAAGCAGCCTGTTTGAGAAGTCTGGCTTCTCTACAAGGCCGATTAAACCACGGTCGCTTTTTAGCTCCCGCAGCAGCCACTAAACGACTGGGAATGTAGCATTCCATGCCATCCAATATCGCCGTAGCTACCGCAGTCGCGCAGGATTCGATATCGTCTGTTTTGAAACAAAGCTGCCTCCACGGGTACGACGCGTAGAACTCACGCAGTCCGTCCCAGTCTGCCGACTTATAGTGCCAAACACGCCGCCATCCGGTAGGCCGAGGTGGGTCACGCCTGGCACAAGGCGCTTGGGTTCGGATGAGACAGTGGTCCGATGAGCCAAGCGGCGCATCCACTGAGATGTTGTACTCATCCGGACGTGTTGTCAGCAGAAGGTCCAGTAAGGAGCTTGTATGGTCCTCTACATCCGGTATTCTCGTGGGAGAATGCACCAGTTGGGAGAAACCATAGGCCAGAGCAAAGTCATGAGCAGATCTCCCCGCGGAATCAGTGCACCGAGAGCCAAGCCATTCGGTGTGATGGGCATTAAAGTCTCCCAAAATCACTAATTCCGCGGAGGGATACTGCTCGATAACTCTGTCAGTCGTCATTTGCAGGTGCTCAAATAAACGAGCTGTGTCTGCATCACCGCTATAGGACCTGTAAAGGCAGGCGTAGATTCGGGTGTGGCCGCCATGATCCACGCGCACCCATAGTAATGACAGGTCCTTGTCTTCCAGGCTACGAAGACGGCGACAACAAATATCCTCCCGAACGAACATACACACCCCGGCACGACGTACAAATAAGTGTTCAAGTTTGTACCCGGGGTAATGTAAGTAAGAGGTGTCGGCCGGTGAGGATATTTGTGTCTCCGTGAGGAAAAGAAGGGTCGGCCGAGCAGTCTCGAGGTGGTAGTGAACCGCGTTAATGTTGGAGTGTAGTCCCCTGATGTTGCAAAAATCCACATTTATTGTGGAAGGGGTAGCCGCTGTAATTTTCCATTTTCCTTTCTTTCTCGTAGGCATGTTTTATGAGGTTGTTTGAATAATGAGAAGTCGCTGAGCCGACAGAGTGGAAGACAAATGCGCGGTATCTTCCACCACTGGACAGTGCAGGTTATGCGGTTTGCTGGCACGGCGGGCGGAAGGGCCCCCGGTCCCCCCCTGCTGCAGCAGCCGGGTCCACTCCGGTCTCCTTCTCCGGCACGACCACTACAACAGGGATTTTTCGCGGGTTGGCGGTTCAGCCTCCCGGGGCGGAGATTAAGTAATCCCCGGGTTCGGGAACCCTACTGACCCGCGGGCGGCCAGCGGTCAGCCGTTTCACCGGGTCTCCCTGACCGCCGCGCCAGCCTTCCGCGCCCCCGCTGTTCGTGGCGGTTCGATATCCGCCGGTCCTCCCGCTGCCTGCACAACGACTTCCCAAATGACTGGCAACCTTACTCACACACAGGAACACAACAATCCTCCCGGAGTTGTCATTTAGCTGCGGTCTTCTGTAAGGTGGAGGTGCTTCCCCAGACGGATACTTAGAGCAAGAGGTCTTGCCATGCCCCGCCATTACAGCATGCTTGACAGGGCGGAGCACAGCACGACCCCTTGCTGGGTCCTACCTCTCTTAACTCTCTCTTACTTACCCTAAACGTATCAAAAACCAAATACGTCACGTTCGCTCTAAGCTCTCTAAGTCAAACAAGCTACCGTCTCCTACAGCTCAATAATAAGCTCAATAATCTCACACACGCGAGCATGCGGGTCTCCCTCGCCCTGTACATGTCCTTCACATAGCGTAAAATATCTAGGCGTTATTATCTACCAAATCCTTACCTTTAAACCCTTTCCCTTCCCTTCCCTGAAATACATTGCCGACTGTAAAATTTTAACTTTAGTTTATAAAGCCTTATTCCAGTCAATTAACAAATTACTGCATCACCACATGCGGTGGTGTTGCTAAATCTCACTTAATAGAGATAGAAAGACCACAACGTATGGTCCTAAAAGTGGGAGCCGTTCCACGATTGACCTCTATAAAGAATGGAACGTCTTATCTATACGACAATATTTTATTCTTCACAAAGTATTACAGCACGTTATATTAGATATACAATTAGAAAGTGGAATGATGTAGGAGAGAGTAGGGTGGCCGAGGGAGGGCAAGACTCACTTACCAGGACCAAATTGGTAGTGATTGGTAGTCCGAAGGTGAAAATAGCTATGAATGTTAAAGAAGCGAGCGAGGTATGTAATTACCACATCTTACGGCACTGGGTTCTCTCTGTCTTAAGGGACCTGGTGTAAATATATACATAAAACACAGAGGAGTTTAAAGTGCAAACCAATGTTTACAAGTTACCAAGAAAGTTTCAAGAAACTTTTACTATGCTGAAAACAATGCTTTCTTCCTTCAAGAACAAAATAGAATTCATGGAATGGTAAATCAATATAATAGGGGTTAAAGTATGAAATTGCTGGTCTATAGCAATAGCTACTTTGAATTGACATTGAACCTTTATTGTGTGGGATTTTCAAGTGAAACATTTTTCAAATGATATCTATGAGGGGCTTCTTTTAAAAAATGTGTAACATTTCATTTTCGATTTCCATTGTTTTTTTTATTCAGCTTAAACGGGAAAGATGGATACTTCGAAAATCCGAGTAATTTTTGAATACGAGTTCCGACGCGGAAATAACGCGGCAAAAACGGCTCGCAATATCAATGCTGCGTTGGAGAGGAGACTGCTAATGAACGCGCCGAATATAGCTTTGTCAGGTGTGGTCAAGCAATAAGAAAGAACAGATGTTTACTGTGCCTAACTTCTAGCAATGATGGTGAAACAGTGAAACAGCCCCGACCCGTGAATCGATCTTCACAATTATAGCTCCACGACAACGCAAGACCTCACACTGCACGAGAAACCGTTGTAATTCTACAGGAGCTGCAGTTAGAAACCATACGTCATCCTCCGTACTCGCCAGACCTTGCTCCAACTGGCTACCATTTTTTTCGTGATTTAGGGTAAATATTTTGATTAAATAAATATGTTAGATCTTAGAAAAAACAACTTTGCATTTTTCAGTACAAATCGGCAATTTCATACTATAACCCCTAATATTATAGGCAACCCGACTGGGACAACTATTTGGTTCGCTGTAAGCCGTTGCGTTCTAACGGGTATGTGAAGTTTCTTAAGAGAGCATAGAATTTTAAACAAAGTAGGGGAATATTCCTTAAAGGGTAACGACATGTGAAAGTATGTGATTTGTGACTGGTAAACAGCTCCTGTCATCATTATCATATCATAATTATTTATTTCATGTGAACCGTATGCTTAATTATCATTCGAAAACCATGATTTTTTTTTTAATTAATATTGTCGGATAAATTATTCACCCCCAGTTATCCCCAAAGTAAGCGAAGCTTCTGTTATGGGTATTAGATAACTGATAAACATATGTGAATACATTTTTTTTATTAATACATACTTATTATACATAGAAAATACCCAGCCCAAGAGAAACAGTCATGTTCATGCACACAAATGTTTGTCCCGTATAGGAATCGAACCCACAAGCGTTGGTGTCAAAGAAGCGTAAAGCGTGTTTCACCACTGCGCCAACGAGCTCGTGAATAAAAATATACTTGCAGATTTCAGAACCTTAAAGCGTAACTAATTATTTGTCCTAAGTACAGGTAGACACGTTTTTTGTCAACTTGCATGTGCATATCCCGATATCTCCTAAGAAGAATTCTGACTAGGCAGGAGGATACTCTAACCCATTTCTTATTGATTGCTTATAAGTACACTAGATTGCTGCATAAAGTATGTTGTATAATTGCTCATTATATTTCAATTCTCATCTGGACCTTGTCACAGAGGTTAGTGCCCCTGGAGCAAGATGGGCCGGTATTTACTAAAAATTAAAAAAGGAAATACCGACAAAGATTAATTTTAGAGCACAGTCAGGGGTCGCGGGTAAGGTCGAAGTCTTCACTACGATTGTCTAGTAGACACTTAGCTTTTCCGAAGAATTGCAGAATGCACGCCGTTGATGGGGGTAGGCGAGATGCAACAGAAGGCTAGGCGCGACAGGCGTCAGGTGTGGGCAGGTCTCACAGCACTCGGCAGACGTAGTATACCCGTACGGGTGAATCCAGGCACGCACATGTCCAGTGTGTTAGCAACGGGTACGCCTTGCCTCCCAGTTGCCTTCTCCTCTTCGATGCTAGCCGCGGAGAGTAAAGGCCAGAAGTCTAAGAGGCCAGGCAATCGAAGCGGGCAACCGACAGAAAGCAAGTCAGTAGATATTACTAGTATTGAAATTGGTACACATGGTTAAATTAGTTTTGGTTGTCGCTTGAAGAGGTTAATTACATTATTATGCTTTAAAATAAGAAAAAATCTATTGAAACATATAATTCTCCTTGGTGAGGCCAAGTCGGTTAAGCGGTAAGTAATGCCTTTACGGAATTAACATTATCACTTACAACATAATAAAAAACTTACCACCGCTACGCTAGTCGAAGTCGGTTAACCTAAAAATTATGGTTGATCCTATCAGTTCTTGTAATAAAAAAATGCTTTGAAGAACCGTTATCCAAGTAACGTTAATTACTAGACAGATACAAATGATGATGTAATAGTTTTTTTTTTTTTTGTTTTTTTTTTAATCATACACCCCTGCCATGCCAATATATAAATGTATTTATTAATCATCAAAAATATAAATAATAACCCCATTCATACATCATCCTTTCTTTCATTCCGCAATTTATTATTCCATTCATCATCTTTCAGTTTTATTTCCTACAAATTTTTATTTTGCCCATTTTAGAACGTCGGTGAAACGATAATGGCTGTTTCCAAACTTCCCTCCCCATATTGCGTCAGTCCAGACACGGGCGACAGCGAGCTTCACAGCTCCACCTAGCCACCGCGATCCCATCGGCTATACTGAGTATAGCCGAAGTATACAACATTAGTCCTAGGTGGAGCTGCTCTGCTTGTTCCGATCTATGACAGCCGTGGCTAGACTCACGCAGTATTTTAAAAATTTTGATCTACTTTGCCCCATCACTATTTCGGAGACTGTAGTTTCGGTGACCCGCATTCCCTATTACTACTACTATCTATACTAACAAAGGGCAATTTGTCCTTGATCAACCAATTCAGGAACTATTCCCGTAGAAAATTCGAATAAATTATTGTTATCTTTAAACTATTAGTTTGGCTATTGTCAAATTATTTTTGAGTCCATTTGATTATTGCCCGAAGAATATTAAGCGAATTTCCAAGGAGAGAAATCAGCACAGAAAAATGTTATGTTAACACAATATACGTGACTTGGATCGACTGGTCGAAATAAGCGGGCACATTCTGGAGAAAATGTTCTTTGTCTGCGTATACAAGTATATAATAGGTATGTCACTCAAAATTCCGAGACAACCCTTGATGTCCCAAAGCTTAATTAATTCTGTCAGCTAAACGATTCAGTAACCAAATTTATCATTTTATTATTGGGCCATCAAATTTAAATTATATTAAAAAAAATATAATTTCTTTAATAAAATTGAGCTTCAGTTATTTTAATAACGTTCTTTAATGATTTGATTTATTTTAAGTGGCAGATTTTACAATAGCTTTACCACCTTTCGTAATAGAGTTTAAATTAACTTAAAGGATATCTTTTCCAGAGCCTACAAAGACAATCACTACCATTATCATAAAAGTTTTATGTTTTTTAACAGGATTATGCAAGCTATGTCATAAATATCAAGAAATCCATTGTAAATACCTATAGTTACCCTTGCTCATGCTTCCCTGACGACCTTAGCTACTAAGTGACAAGATAATTCGAAATCCAAATTGGGATTATTCAGATAGTCTTATGTACGAGTATTAATTGTTATTGAATTTAAAACGTGATGAACTTATAATAGGAATCTGCATAGTTTTCTCTGCGTCAAATCTAAGCGCAACATTCTACAAAATTTTATGGTATAATTGTCAAATTTATAATTTTTAAGCTGTAAATATACAGCAGATATTTTAATTTGAGTTTATTTATAGGTACGTTTATTTATTTTACACTTTCGCCGAAACAAATCAATAAATTATGCGTTCCAAAAGGCCCAAAATTGGTCTAAAAGCCTAGTCAACGTACCATTATGCGTACGTCTAACTATTTTTATGGAGGGGGCCTAGTTTCAACTACGATGTATGGTACTTAGTAAATGTTGAACATGCAGGATAACAGAAATAATACTGCCAATGGTATTGAAATGAAAGCTCCAAGACGTATGCGGATAGTTACTTTGAGAGATAAAATACTGAATGTATATATAGTATTATTTCGATATTGATATCTATGAATATATATTAATTAGAACTGAAAAAATACGATGTATTGGGGATGTGGAGAGGATGAATGAGAGATGATTAACGAAACACATGAGGGGTAGGCGAAAGGCAGCGTCTCGAGAGAACGACCGCCCGGAATTTACAGGGATCAAATTGAGTCTATACTTGATTAGATACTTAAGAAGTAAGGTTAAAATTACCTTATATCGAAAGCTATATATAAAACACTGATGAGTATAAATCATACAAGAAATGTATTTTATTACTATGGTAAGTAGAATTCAGTTGTGTCTGCTTATACCTACGGCAAAAAGTGTGCTCTTTTTTATACTACATCTGGAGGCATACATCCCACCTTATGTAAAGCGGTTACCGTAGCCGAAGAATGCTTGCAATAATTAAGTGTCACTCGCGCGATGTTACCACGGCTGCTGACACAGTAACTCCTTAGGAGCGTACTAATGACCTCATTCACACGCAGGCACACAATAACCCTCCAGTTCTTTATTGCACATATAAATACAAAAAGTTACAGTGTATAGTAAAGATAGTAGAGAGGCGAGCTTATCTCTAAAAGAGATCTCTTCCAGCCAACCCTCAGCAGTGGGATATCTCGTCAGTTGCGGACAGCAGTACGTGCCTAAATAAATACATACATACCGAATACACACATATATATACCATAAATATATTTACTTGAATACACATATAACTTAAATCAGTTGTTATGTGGCTGCGGTTTTCTGTGAGCTAGAGGTACTTCCCCAGTCGGCCTGCTTTGATGTGCACTACTTCTCTTGAAAACATCCAGACTAAAGCAAAGAGACATGTCGTGCATACAAATTTTTGGCCTTTGTGGGAATCGAACCCACGAGCATTGGTGTCGAAGTAGCATTTACTAACCACTGCGCCACCGAGCTCGTCAAATATGATCGTCATGATGTATGACTATTCGTGATATTTGTAGTAAAAATGAATAAAGGTCACGATTTACTTAATTTTGATTTAATTAAAAACAGTAAGTGATATAAAGTTCTAATGAAAGATGTGAAAAAGTACGAAGAGCTTGATGACTGTGCAAGAAGCGAGAGAGGTATATTTGAATCGGTATGCCTGGACTTCCACTTCCACAGAATCCGCCTACCCCAATAGGAGACAGACGTGATGATATATATGTGTTTATGTACGAGTATGTATGAAACAGTAAAAAGAACTGCAGAAAATCATATAGAAAGCAACATTGAATTTGAAAGAAAATTAAAGCAATGGTGCAACTACATCCATCTGTCGTGGATCTCAACTCTCCGTTCCCTTATGCATAATGTTTAATATTATAGTATACTTTTAATTTACTACTAGCCTGAAAGTATAATAACATAGTAAACAAATTTGGATTAACTTTTTTGATGTAAATAAATTTTAGATCAATTTAGATCAATATGGAATGGTTAATATTTAACAGATCATTCATAGCCCAGAAGCCGAAGAAAAAGATGCGAAGTCGCATTTTCTCATTGTAAACCTATACCAACTATAACTAAATATGAAGGTTACTATTCATGGTACTTGCTGTGTTAGCTTTCTTTGTCGGCGAAGGACAAGTTGCCCCTAAGATAAACCAGAATGGTATCAAGGTACTAAAGCTTAAAATAATTTGACTTAGACTTAAGATGACTAATTTAATAATCAAGTGTAACAATGATATTGAATGGCGTATAAATGCGACAAATCAAGTAACTGGTGCTTTTCATACTAAAATATTGATTTCTCGATATATAATAAAAATAACTGATTAGTTTAATTTTACATGCAATTTAATGTAACCTGCTTTGTGTGCTTCCGCCACCAATTAGTTCATGCGGCCTAGCGCCGGCCGGCACCCACCCACTACCGTTAGTAATAGATGCAACATGCCTCCGGTAGTCTCTGCCTCGGCTGCTGCCATCTGGAACAGAAACCGCATGCCCCCACCACCGTCGCTGCCACGACTGGCCTGGTCGTCGCTGCGATACGTGTTTCGCCTCTCCACGAGGCATCCTCAGATGCTGTAGACGTTACTAGTTATAATAACATGCTACAAGTGACCACTTGGCCGCTAGGCCGTATGAACTAATTGGTGGCGGAAGCACACAAAGCAGGTTATATCAAATTGCATGTAAATTTGACTTTTGCAAAATAACGCCTGAATCTATTAACTATTTAGTTTAATTTTGTTTAGAAATGCACGTTTGGCTATTTATATAGATGAGCTAGATCCAGCTTCGATGTATCGTTTAAATGTTTGATGTAGAAGAAATAACTAAAGCTAGTTATTTACACATTATGGTAACAGTCTTCTATGTCTATAGTAATGCGAAAGTACTTCTTCAGTCGGGTCACTTTAATATGAGAAGAAATTTCAATTCTACTCCTGTTTTCTACTTTTTTAAATGTGTTCGCCAATTGAGGGTTAAGCCATTTCGTTCGTAGGTATAGCGGGCACTGCTCACGAGATGTATAATCAAGCAAGACATGGATAAAGATAAATAAATTAGTTGCCGTTATTTGCATGTCGAGGTTTCACCAAGATACTAAAGCCACGATGATTATGAAAATGGATGTGCGGAGGTTTTTACAAGTTGGGGAACATGTTGGTCTTATAAATATCCATTGCCTGCGATAGCTGCCTACTATTAGATTGGATACATGCTTATTTGTTATGTATAACAAATTGGATAACATACGTACCTACTGAAAGTTTCACGTAACTAATAAATAAAACAATTTATAGACAAAACAATATATTTGTTATTCTTCCATATATTTTTTATTCATTTACATTTTAAAGAATTTTTCATACCTATAAAACACTTTTAAGAACATGTTAACCACTGCTTCGACAACATTTTTTTCATGTTATAATTGAAATCCCATAGGATTAAATTAAATCCCTGGCTTCGTTGAAGTCAAACCTCACTCAAATCTTTTATTTTCGGGACAATAGATAGTCACTGAGTGCGACGTCTAGACTATGTGAAGGAAGGTATGCTCTATTTTTTCGGAGACTAAAAATAACTTTGTTTTGTTCGCCATCTGTATAGAATCATTAGCATAGAAAATACTGATTCTCAGTCCTCTTTATCGTACTTTTGTAAGCTCACTGGGTAAACAAATAATGATATATACCAATGAGCATGAACACTTTGTCGATCTTCAAGACGGTAAAAACTAGCCGGTGTGTCTTATTTTATGACTTGTATTGTCAAGTGTAAGAGCAAGTTATAATTTATGCCAATGAAACTGGTATGCTAATAAATCAATTGCATGAAAAATCATATTATCTTACTGTGTATGCTTCTTATATGGCATATTTTTACAAGCTTTTATTTAACTTGCAATGTAAGTATGTAAGTATGTTCGGGTGAAATCTTGCAACTCAATTTTGAAGCAGATATCTTTAACCGATTGAGCTGAAATTTTGTATATACGTTCAGTTTGGATGACAATGCATGACTAAATGTGTGACGTCATTCTAAATCCAACATGGCGGCATACCCAAGATGGCGGACCAACTATTTTTAATGCACTCCTACAATATGGGTATCAAATAAAAGGGCTTGCTTAGAATAACTCGAAAAATAATGTGACGTCACTCTTAATCCAATATGGCGGACTTCTAAAGCTTGAAAATCAAATTTGAAGCAGATATCTTCAATCGATTAAGATGAAATTTTGTATACACGTTCAGTTTGGATGACAATGCATGGTTAACTGTGTGACGTCATTCTAAATCCAACATGACGGCATACACAAGATGGCGAACCAACTATTTTTAATGCACTCCTACAATATGGGTATCAAATAAAAGGGCCTGCTAAGAATAACTCGAAAAATAATGTGACGTCACTCTTAATCCAATATGGCGGACTTCTAAAGCTTGAAAATCAATTTCGAAGCAGATATCTTTAATCGATTGAGCTGAAATTTTGTATACACGTTCAGTTTGGATGACAATGCATGGTTAACTGTGTGACGTCATTCTAAATATTATTCACAAATCCTACATGATGGAACACCCAAGATAGCAAAAAAATTTTTTCAATTCATTCCTACAATATGAGTATTCAATGAAAAGGCTTGCTGAGAATAACTCAAAAGATAAAGTGACGTCACTCTAAATCAATATGGCGGAGTAAGTTTTTAGTACTTGCTTATAATATGGGTATCAATTGAAAAGACTTACTGATAATACGAATGCAAGTTTAAAAAAAAAAGATGCTGTATATCAATTCCATTGCTCCAATCCGTCTGGAATTTTGGTGCACTGGGGTTTTTGGAGTCGTCGATTATGATATTGAAGTCGAATTGTTACTCCAAAATCAAACTCGGAACTGTGTTTCGTAAGGCACAAGTAAGCTTCAAGCTGAAATAAGTGGCACATTTCTCTAAACACCCAAGTCAAGGCGAGGCCGTGCCGAGGACTGAGTGGAATCAGGGTGTAATATGATGTCGCGAACGTACCACCTCAGGGCACCGGGGCGAACCCTGTTGTATATTAGCTCTTACCCTTCTAAACGAAGCTCACGACCATGCAACAATGATGCGTTGAATGAGATGAACAGACTTAGAAACGTGTCCAGTGATAACTAAAAAGTAAAAAATAAATTAAAAGTAAAAAACCTTTTTAAAAACAAGCTTTAATTTAATTTAATGCTCTAAAAAGAAAAAAATAAACTTTTCTAATAAAACTTTTACTTTTAACTTATAACGTCATTTCAAATTTGACACAATTTATATGATATAAAAGCTTGTCGCGAGATTTACTTGTGTAGATTAACAAGTTAATTAAATAATTTGATGTGAATAATATTATCTATTAAAATTTTCAAAATAAGTAAATACGAGCACTTAAATCTCGCGACAAGCTTTTATATCATATAAATTGTGTCAAATTTGAAATGACGTTATAAGTTAAAAGTAAAAGTTTTATTAGAAAAGTTTATTTTTTTCTTTTTAGAGCATTTAAATAAAAGCTTGTTTTTAAAAAGGTTTTTTACTTTTAATTTATTTTTAAATACATACGAGTACCTTCTCCTCCGTAGTCTTACTTCAGCAACATATTTGTGCATTTTTCAATACGAGTCATATATGATCTGGTGTTAGATCGTGAAGAATCCAGGGTTCCTAGTTTTTGAATGTTTATTTATTTCTATTAATTAGCTCATACCGATGTAAAAATATATACAATTTATTTCGCACATAATGCTTCAGTTTTTCTCAATTATCTTTTATGATTCTCTACGGTGACCGCAGTTATAAACCGATCTTCACGCATGTTGTTATTCGAAAAAATACGGTCATACTTAAATTACGCGTATCAACTTCTCACAGTGCTCAGATGACATGCTTCCCTCAAAAAAAGCATTTTCAAAACGAAGAGTAATATCCTCAATAAGTAATTATTTATAGGAAAGTTATTAGAGATACTTATCTGGTAGATTTTAGAAGACCTTCATCATAATAAATTCTTAATTACTCAACCTTCCTATATTTTTAATAACGAATTTATGTTCGATAAAATATCTACAGCGTATAACTAACCGAACTATTTATCCGACGGTAACTGATTTGAATCCTGATTTGGGCATGTACCACTATATTCGTGGTTTCAGATTTATGTATATAGTAATATTGTAATTATCACTTGTTCAACGGTGAAGGAAAACATCATGAGGAAACCCACTTGTCAAAGAAATTATATTTAGAAACACGTGTGTGACTAAGCAAGGTCTGGTTTTCCCTATGGGTTGTGGAGATGTGACGACCGAATTGTATAAATCAGTATCTTTACTAAAATCTTAGCTTACGTAGCTAACATTGATCAGTTACAATTTTATTATGTAAATAGATACGAGGGTCATTTGAAAAGTTCTTAGCCTAACATAGTCAAAGTCAAAATCTTTTTATTCCGTAAAAATGGCTACATTTGTTTGGAATCGTCACAATTTTTTTCCCTACCGTGCAGTTTATGACTAGGTGAGCACTGATAAAAATACTGCCAAAAAACTCAGGCATCCCTCTTTTGGTATCCAAACAAATTTACATATTTTATTAATTACATTATAATTGGATCGACTCACTCCCAGGCATTTTTATCATTAATATAGTCAGATACTTTATACTATGCCCTGCTACACAATTTGGCTTTAATAGTAGTTTTAAATTTGTTAATTGACAATTCTCTTATATTGCTGGGAAGTTTGTTATAGAACCGTATACATTGCCCCATAAAAGAATTACTTATTTTGTGGAGACGGCTTGCATGTAACACAAGATTATGCTTATATCTAGTATTTATGCTATGAGTATCACTCTTTTTACAAAATGAGTCTATGTTTTTATGGACATACAAAAGATTTTCATAGATATATTGCGATGCGACTGTTAGAATATTTATTTCTTTGAATTTTTCTCTAAGGCTCTCCCGGGGACCAAGTTTGTAGATAGCTCTTATGGCTCTCTTTTGCAATAAAAAGATGGTGTTAATATCCGCGGAGTTACCCCAAAGAAGAATTCCGTATGACATAATACTATGAAAGTAGCTGAAATAAACTATTCTAGCCGTATCAACATCAGTGAGCCGTCTAATAGTTTTCACTGCATAGGCTGCAGAACTTAGTTTTCCTGATAATTTTTCAATTTGTGGGCCCCATTGTAGTCTGGAGTCAATTGTTATACCCAAGAACACCGTTGTCTCCACAGGGGCTAAATTAGTTCCATTAACATGTACATTGGTAGCCACCTGTCTTACGTTAGGTGTTGAGAACTTAATTACTTTAGTATTTTTATCATTTAAAAGCAGATTATTAACACTAAACCAATGAATAACTTTAGAGAGAGCATCGTTAACTTCGTCATAATTACCTAACTGTCTATTAATTTTGAATGTCAAAGAGGTATCATCCGCAAACAATACAATCTCATGTTTATCCCTTACATAATAAGGTAAGTCATTTATATATACTAAAAATAAGAATGGACCTAGAATTGACCCCTGTGGGACTCCCATAACTACAGGGGACCCCGAAGATCTTTTACCATTAACATCGACCTTCTGTATCCTATTGCCCAGATAAGAAGACAGAAGTTCGAGAGCCTTGTTCCTGATACCGTAGTGGTGTAATTTTCTGACAAGAGTGTCATGGTGCACGCAGTCAAACGCTTTAGACAGATCACAAAAAATTCCCAAGGCATCTTGCGAACCCTCCCATGCCGCGAATATACTTTTAAGCAAATGAATCCCTGCGTCTATAGTTGAACAACCTCTCGTAAATCCGAATTGTTTCCTATGAAGCAAATTATGTGTATTGAAATGTCTGAGCAACTGGCTAAGCATTAGTTTTTCAAAAATTTTACTGAGAATGGGCAGTATGGAAACAGGTCGAAAATTCGAAGGGTCCGAACTATCACCAGATTTAAATAATGGAATGATTTTACTATGTTTCATCAAGTCAGGAAATACTCCAGATGCCACACAACAATTGAAAATTGTAGCTAAAAGTGGAGCGATTGAAATAATAATAGAAGAAATAGTTTTGACAGATAGACCCCACAGATCTTTAGTGTTTTTCATATTTATTGATTTAAAAGCGTTCAAAACATCTTTTGGGCTTACAGCTGAAAATTCAAATATTGTGTCGCATTCTACCACGCTCTGTTTGAGAACCAGTTCAGCAGATATAGAAGAAGACATAAGATTTCTCGTAGTAATAAGAGGAATGTTAGAAAAATATTTTTCAAACTCAGTCGCAATTTCTACATCATTTTTGATATCTATATCATTTATCTTTAACCGAAAGTCTCGACTACGTACTTTCGCTCTACCCGTCTCATTATTTATCATATCCCAAACAGATTTAATAATATTTGTTGAACCATTAATTTTATTTCTTAAATATATAGACTTAGCATTGGAACAGGCTCGTTTAAATATTTTGGCATAATTTTTTACAAGTTCTTGAAAAGTCGGATTGTGATTACAGGTCCTTTCTTCATAAAGTTCATACAATTTATTCCGACTTTTGTAAATACCAGGAGTTGCCCAATCACTGAATGTCATACGGTCACTTACAGACAGTTGTTTTGGAGTAAAGATTGTATTAAATTCATTAGTAATTAAGCTAAATAACGAACTGTACAAGTGGTCCGGAGTACCGTGAGAGGGCAACAATACAGTTTTTTCTGCTATATTAGACTTAAATCTTTCTAAGCGGCTTTTAGTAAATGGTATATAATTTATTTGCTTTCTTTGTATTTTTGAAGAATTTGGAAATGAAACCAACTGACCTGAATGGTCTGACTGTACTTTATTAATTATAGATTGATACAAAGGTTTTACAGTGCTAAATATGTTATCAATACATGGAGCACTTGTAGCAGTTACTCTTGTTGGCTCTGTAAAAATATGATGCAAATTGTATGATTTAAATAAATTTAAAAAGTTGTAGGTAACAGTATTTTTCTCCAAGATATTTATATTAAAGTCTCCACAAATTATAACAGTTTTATGGCTATTAGATAATTTATTTAAGGCATCCTCCATGATATTTGAAAATGTTTCAAAGGGCGTGCTAGGAGGTTTATATAGGTTCATAACAATGAATCGTTCCAATTCAATGCATGAAATCTCTACAACTCGCTCAACAGAGAGGCTCACAATGTCACACCTTTCTTAAAATTTAAGCAACTTATTTAATAATATTAAGGAGCCACCATGTATACAGTTATCTCTGATGAATGAGCTTGAAGAATGAGCATACTGAAACCACACGATTTTGAGTTTATTTTTATTTTTCAACATACTCTCCTCCGAGCTCAAAACACTTTTTCCATCGACCCGGTAAGGATTCGATACCCGTTTTAAAAAAATCTTCGTCTAACTCCTCAAAATAAGCGTCCACGGCAGCTATGACCTCTTCATTTGTAAAAAAATGTTGACTAGGTGGTCAACATTTTTTTACAAATGAAGAGGTCATAGCTGCCGTGGACGCTTTTAAAATTTTTTCAGCTTTGGGAACAGATAAAAGTCGGACGATGCTAAATCCGGTGAATATGGGGGATGAGGTAACAATTCGAAGCCACATTGATGGATTTCTGCCATGGATTGCACAGAGGTGTGAACGCGCGCATTGTCCTGATGAAACAAGACTTTTGTTCTCAATAAACCTGGACGTTGTTCTTTGTTATCTTCTCTCAAACGACGCAACAGGTTGCAATAGTAATCGGAGTTTATTGTTTCACCCTTTTTTAAATAATCCACGAGAATTATACCCTTTGCATCCCAAAAAACGGAAGCCATGACTTTGCCCGCCGATAAAACCACCTTTGCCTTCTTTGGGGTGGGCGATCCTGCTCTTTTCCATTGTTTCGACTGTTCTTTTGTCTCGGGTGTATTATGGTGAACCCAGGTTTCATCCATGGTTATAAATCTTTCAACAAATTCTATTGGGTTAGCTTCATATAACTCTAAACAGTCGCGAGAAGTTGTGAGTCGGTTGCGTTTTTGTTCCACTGAAAGCAGTCGCGGTACCCATCGCGCAGACATTAGAGAATCCAAGTTCAGTAGTAATTATATGATGTGTTCGCCTTAGCTATCTCCTCGACAGTCAATCTTCGATCAGATAAAATTAAATCACAGATTTTTTCTTTGTTTTGATCAGTGGAAGGCCGGCCACTACGGGCCTCATCTTGAATGGTCTCACGACTACGTTTTAAACTCTGCCACCCAGTTTTTAACAGTCGCATACGAAGGAGCGGACTCACACAAAGTAGCAGACATGTCTTCATGTATAGCTTTTGGAGTTAAACCTTTCAAATTCAGGTATTTTATCACTGCACGATGTTCAATTTTATCCATTTTCAAAAATAGCTCTGACTTGACTTACGGTATCACGTGTAAACGAACAATGAGTTACTGTGAATAAACTAAACTGTGCATACTTGTTGCTAAATAATGTAACTACAAAATGAGGGTAGTTATAAAAAAAACTAATGACTTTAACCATGTTAGGCTAAGAACTTTTCAAATGACCCTCGTACCTCGGATTCTATGTGGCGCGTAACAATTACACATGCAATTCATTTTAAATTAGCTCCTTCAAAGGAATGTGAGAACCGCATTCAATTTAGTTTTGTTGCTTTAGCATGACGGACTTACAATTTTGAATTTTATGAAACATTGACCTTACTAATTGACGAGCTCGGTGGCGCAGTGGTGAAACGCGCTGTTACGCTACTTTGACACCAACGCTCGTGGGTTCGATTCCCACACAGTACAAACATTTGTGTGCATGAACATGTCTGTTTGTATTGGTCTGGGTATTTTCTATGTATAATAAGTATGTATTTACAAAAAAAAAATGTATTTACGTATGTTTATCAGTTGTCTAGTACCCATAACACAAGCTTCGCTTACTTTGGGGCTAGGTGGCGCTGTGTAATTTGTCCGACAATATTTATTTATATTTATTAATTATAAAAATACTATTTTAACTTCACGCCATATCCCTTGCGAGGTAGGCAGAGAGGACCGAACGCCACATGACTCGGTCCTCACCAGTGGCGGCTGGTGGGTTATCGAACTGGTGGTGCACTTTACTTGCTCACCAAGTATTAATATTAGAAATTGCAGCAAATCAACAATTTACATAAAAGATGTAAATTAAAAAAAAAAACAATTACTTAATATAAACAATAATTAACGCGTCACAGATACAGCAAAACTATACTGATAAGGAGAGGTCCATCATGGCCGCCGTCGTACTCAAATTTCAAATTTCGTCAAGCATCGGGTGCTCTCGGTAATCTTCGATTCGCGCGTGCGGCGTACGAGAACCGACTCATTTCTCGGTACATTCCTATGAACTATCTTTTGTTTCACGCGTCAGGCATATTAGCTCGTAACTCATATAAGTTATACTAGCAGTCCTCGGGCGCTCGCCGAAGCGCACGAGAATTTTTCTTTACAGGGAAAATAAGTCTTAATAGTTTAGCAAAGCGCTTAAATTGTTTTGTCTTTTATTTTTTATAATTTTAAAATTTATTTGTTATATTATGTTTTTGTATGTTTCAAAAATAAATATTAATATGGTAATTTAAAGATGAAGTAATATTTTGTAATTTTGAAATCTTTTGAATTGGTGGTTCAGCACACGAGCGCACTTAAGGTACAGCCGCCACTGGTCCTCACACACCTCTGGCATCTTTAACATTCATATGAGAATACACCATACATTATTAACCTAAATATAATCAATATATACTATAGGTATGTAAATAATCCAAATTAATTATTCACGGTGCTACCTGATCCTGTTTTCGTCCGTTTAATCAATTAGTTAAATTGTAAACCACTGAGATGCATTAATTTCCCAATTAGGTATTTAAGAGTTGTAAAATAGAATACTCTGGATATGGTATGGCAGCTTATAGATAAATAATGATTATACCTTGTACCATTATATACATACTACACTGTTTTGTTTTTATGTAGAAAAATGTACATATTTAAACTTTCAATTACGTTTAGAGCGTTGTATTTAATTTTGTTTTTGAAATATATTGCGAATCGTACTGTCATGTGACCAACAGCTTTACCGCGGCATTTCAGTGAAGTAAAAGTATTTCTTTTTGTTTTTTATAAGATTTTATAAGAAAATATATTTGTAGGTATTAAATAAACATTTGTAAATTAAAAAGAACTATCAAGTAACCAATTGTTTTTAGAAGAAAAATCAAACACATTTTTTACGGCATTTATTAAGTAATCTTAACGAAATAGAATAAATTATTAATAAAAAAATAAATATATAACTATTGTCGGGCCTGGTTGTACACTTCGTGAGCTGTGCCCGCCGCTCCTACGAGTGATATACCTTTGCCCTGGAACAAAAGAGACTTAATCAGTTGAGAATGCGCAAGCTTGCATTCTCTTTTTTTATGCTGAATGCGAATCTGAAGACAAAATTCGAATATTCGAAAAAACGCACACAAAGAACAAACATATAGATTTCATATAGGAACGATGTTCCTGAAAATGATTAATTATAAACTTAAAGGAACTACTTATTACTACAGGTTGTTTTATTAGAAAACGTATCAAGTTAACTTACAACTGCTTTAGCAACCTTCTTGACGCCGTTCAAGTTTACTTTAGGATCAGCTTGGCCTGTCCCGGCGAACAACGCCAGAACCGCTAACACCATGATGAAAAGACCGCTGAATTTCATGTTTGAACTAAATGTGTATGACTTCGGTAGAAAGAGGTGACTTCACGTCTAAACTTCACAGTTTTGAATGTATCGTTGAACTCCATGCACTCCTTTTATATGGTCTACGATAAAATCTCAACCTATTGGGATGAATGACAAATGGGATTCTCCTATTGTTCTATTAAATCCAAAATTTACGTATGACACACTTATAGCTCCTGAATCATCGTTATCAGAACGTTAATCCCAGTCGCGTTCTACGCTTTCGCTTCGGAGCCCAGGGTCTGTTTATGACTTCCTGAATGTAATGTGAAATTCAGTAGTTTGTTTCCTCAAAACCCAAGTGTGAATCTTAACGCCTTATGATTTTCATTTACTCACCAATTTATAACAAAATACTAATTGGGATTCCATTTGACATCATTATCATTTTGTTGTTTCTGAGTGAGAGAAGGACAACACTTTAAGTGAGGGTAATTTTAGCTAACTCTTTATGCTATTCTGATATTTATTGTGTATCTATTCTGTCACCCTGCCTCAAACTAAGGAGAGTAAGAGAGGTACAGCGCATGAAAGCAGCGAGTCTGGGGAGGTACCTCCACTTCACAAAAACCGCAGTCAAATAACAACTCTGTGGAGGGTTGCTATGTTCCTGCATGTGACTGAGGTCATCAGTCAGCTCCCGAGGAGTTGCTGTGCTAGCAGCAGAGGTACTCGTAGCATCGCGCGAGTGATACTTAATCTTTTGCGAGCGTTAATTGGCTACGGCAACTGCTTTCCATCAGGTGGACCTTATGTTTGTATGCCTCCCGACGTAGAATTTCAAAAGTTACGGTCTTGTTTCTTCGTTAGTTTAATAAACTGTTTGTTTCAATGATTCTTCGTAAAATATTTTCACAAAAATAATAATTATAAAAAATATATTTATTTTCTATCTGGCCATATATTCTTCATAATAATGTTCTTTATACCCATTTGATTTATTTGGAAACCCAAAGATATTTTTTTTTATTATGGCAACAACACAGCATATTACAAAATTCCATGTATTTATTTTCAGCAAATTTGTCAAAGCGAAGGATCGATCATGGCATTGGTACAATAAGTTAAATATGCTGATTGTTCTAAAAATATGTAGGAATGATTCCATTAGTACATACGCAGGTTACCTGAAGTGTCAACGTTCACTTGTTGGGTCTAGTTCTTCTGATCGATCGGTTTACTTTCTCTAGACCCGAGCCGAAACTAAAGATATCAATGTTTTCGAATAAAATCTTGACGCAATTATATTTATTCCCAAAATTTTTGACTATATTGTACATATGAGTTGCCAATATTTTAGGCAATTTGATCTTAACTACTTTATATGCTTCCGCTTCCTAGATCGTGCGAACTACTGCCGGCCGGCACCCACCCACTACCGTTAGTAGATGCATGCCGCCGCTGCCATGGCTGCTCCGGTCGTCTCTGCGAGTGTTCGCCATCTGAAATGTGAACCGCATACACCCGCCACCGTTGCTGCCCTGGCTGCTCCGGTCGTCTCAGCGACACAAATTTAAGTTTCCTGATTATCATCCATGAAATAGAATAGCCGTTAAATTAATAAAAAAAAACCCCTATAAGGAGTTTATAAATATATTGTTTCATAGGACGTAAACAGGTGATCTACTACAATTTTTGACTACTCGAACTACCGGCAGGTATCTACGTTGTCATTACGAAGACGAAACGAAAAATATTAGATCCAGTAGAAAATGATAAAATCTTAATCTTTGGTTATCTAGTCTAGAGTGAATATTAATCTCGCTCGATTCTCTTAAACTTCTGATATACAAAATCGAGCCGAAATGACTCATTTTTAAAATGAGATATTTTTCTTTTTATTTTTGACGACCTCATTGTTATGTCAACAGTATACGGTACCAAATCGTAACTGTATACTTCTAATATTCGTAATAAGGGGTAACTATAAAAACGCTAACATTTAAATAAACTGATCCTGAAATTCATAATTGTTTAAAAGTAGCAGTAATAAATGGATATTGCACGTAGTTCAATTTATTTATTTATTAATTCTTTTAATAATGTTATTTCACATTTGTGGGCTTTTTAAAATACATCTCCTATAGGTTTATTTTAATAACAACATAAGAAGTAATAAGAAAATCAATGAATTAATTGTTACGTTTTTGGGTAAACCCAATAATACTAGAATACAATACCTTTGCTACAGGAAAACATGGTCAGTATTTATAGTGACACTGCCTTAGTTGGATCACACTCGTGGTAAGACATCCGAGCTTGAAGTTCCTAGATACTCGTATCTTCGTGACAATTAATACAATTATTATATCAACATGAAGCTGACTGGTCTTTTCTTCATGGTGCTCGCGGTCTTCGCGCTGTTTCTTGGCGGTGGAGATGCCGCTCCTAAAGTCAACGTGAAGGGACTCAAGAAGGGCGCTAAAGCTATTGTGAGTATTTCAACAGATTGTTGTGTATACCCGTATATACTCGTATTAAAGAGCTCGGTGGTGTAGTAGTTAATAACGCTATTTTGACACCAACTTTGGGTTCGATTCCCAGACAGTACGAACATATATGTGAATGAACATGTCTGTTTGACCTGGTCTGGGTGTTTTTAAAAGATGTAGGGTGCATTAAAGCAGCCCTTCTGAGAAAGTACCTCCACCTAATAGAAAAGCGTAGCCATATAACAACGTCAACGTGAACGGTCTCAAGAAGGGCGCTAAAGCTATTGTGAGTATTTTTACAGAGTATTATATATACTTGCAAATGGCTACTGTAAGTGATACAACTGCAATATTTAGAGCTAGAGCCGTTTACCTGCATGTGGCGTAATTTGCCTAATTAAAAACCTGTAAGCCGCTCACTTTACAACTTTACAGTTAAAGATCTAATTAATAGCAAACGTGTATCTCACTCACTATCACCTTGTAGTTAACAGTTGTACGTGGTCCACCCGATAATGTGATAATTAACAAACAGGGTTCTGGCGTAAAATAAGTAGGGAGTATCCATGTAGCTTGACTTGGAAAGTAGCTCCACCTCACAAATGACTGCAGGCAAATAACGATCGATGGATGCAAGCGGCACAGGACCTATCGCTATGAAAGTCAAAGCGGAAGGGCTATGTTTAGCAGTGGACATCCTTCGGCTGATATGATGATGATGAAATAACAACTTCCTGAAGAATTGTCGTGTTTCTCAGAATGAGTGAGCTTACTAATAAGCTCGTGAAGAGTTGTTGCGTTAGCAACTAGCTGCCGGGAACGTCACTCCCCGTTTAGCGTATCTTTAAAGGTGACGATAATTATATATCACATCAGAACCGCATGCAAGCTCGATGCTTTGATTTTTGAGCTCGGTGGCTCAGTGGTAAAACGGGCTGTTACATTACTTTGACACCAACGCTCGTGTGTTCGATTCCCACACAGGACAAACATTCATGTGCTTGAAGCTGTTTGTCTTGGTCTGGGTGTTTTCAAGAGAGGTAGGGTGCGTCTTAGCCTGGGGAAGTACCTCCATCTCACTGAAAACCACAGCCAAATAACAACGCCCTAGAGGGTTGTTGTGTTCCTGCGTGTGAGTGGGGTCACCAGTAACCTACTAAGGAATTGCTGTGTTAGCAGCAGAGGTAGTTTTGCGCAAGAGACTTAATGTATTACGAACATTCAAACGTTGTATATAAAAAAAATACATGTTTGCCTACTGACGTTGTATAAAAGAAAATAGAGGTAGAGCGCATCAAAGTAGCCTGTCTGGGGACGTTCCTCTACCTCACAAAAAACCGCAGGCAAAGAACAACAACAACAACAACACCTTCAACAACCCTTTATCATTCACGGATTTTTTGTCATACATTCTCTTAGAAGGAAGGCTGAGTTAATGATGCTGATGATAATGAATGAACTGACACTAGATATTAAAATTACTACTTTTATTGTTATTTCAGGGAAGAGGCATATCTCTTGTTGGCGCAGCGGGCACGGCTCATGAGTTATACAATCAAGCAAGAGGCAGACAAGGATAGAATTAACACAACAGACTGAAAAAAAAACCCTACATTCTATTTTAAGAAACATTTCGCAATTACATAACTAACTGTTTTGTATATAAACACTATATAAAGAAAATACCAAAACAAAATCCCTTTTATTCAGATGTATGCTCAACGATATTTCGGTACACGGTATAAATTTTTCTTGTGGTATTTTATCTAAAAGGAAAATCGGAATTCTCCACAAATTCCACACGACCTCAGTCGTGGAAAGTACCTTTATGCAACCGATAATATAAATATTATTTAACTTTTGCTCTTTTGTTCTTATGCAGTGATTTATAAATAAGGAAATTACAACCATGAAAATGGCATTGTAATGTTCCTGCCCTGTATAAAGCTCAAAAGAAAACTTCTAAGATTAGTTGCAAAATATTAAGGAGTATTTTAGGCACTGTGTGAAAGCCATAATTGAATGTTTAATATTTTATATTGAACATAGGAATTACAATGTAATCCACAACAGACAACAGGCTGGTTGATATAACAGTATAACCGTAAACCAATCGGATGCCCTTCAATACATTTTGACTACCTGCGTGCCCATTACTATGAAAATACATCGATTTTTCAGAGTACAAAGGGCGTATACATTTTGGCAAAATGCCTGTTTACGCTTTATTTCTTAGATTTCCATTCTTGGATGATCATTCTCTATCTATAGTGTAATAGAACATAAAATTTAGGTTGTGTAACTCATTTTTTTTAACTCCACAATGAACAGCCCCTTATTTTTTTGTAAGAAATAACACTATGTGTATAATGTTTATGTATACAGTAAACTATGGAGTACAATGTCGGCAATCGCGAGTAATGTTAGCACTTGGCTACGATAAGTATACTTACTATCAAGTACAATTTACGATACATTGCAATTTTAGCGGTATAAAAAATGTGCTAATGAAAAACATTATTTTATATTATTCAGAACTTCCAGGTAACTACAAATTAAGCTAGAAGGTCGGTACACAATGTAGTGCTCCCATTACATCACTAACGTGTGCTGTCGATACATGATGACAACGTGGGTTTCCACGTTGATTTTGACAGATTTTGTAGGGTAACGTTTGCAGACGCTATTCACAACGACTTAAATAAGAGAGTTCGTCTCAAAGTGTATTAAGATAAGTAGAAGCTGGCTGATCCGGGCCCGTCGAGACATTGCAATAAAAAAGACGAAACAAATGTTCAAAGTTAAAGTAGAAGAATGTGGAGCCGAGAATAGACAAGACTCACTTACCAGTACCAAATTGGTCATGTTTTACAAGAACGGGAGTTCAGTAGCCCTAAAAACAGAACTAAAAAATGAATGTTAATGAAGCAAGAAAGGTGCGTACCGAACCTTGTTCCCATAGGTTATTTCTGCATAGCTCGCAAGGGACCTGACGTGAACATGTAGATAACATGTTCGAACAAATTATACAGTGCCATCTATTCCAAAATTAAGTAACACTTGTAATATAAATACCGTATAATTACTGTATAATACGTAAAATATGTACTTTTTTTGTAAACATATAATAATAACATATAGAAGGCATTCGGGTCAAGGCAAAAAAATATTTTAATACATTCAGTAACACGGGCACGTGAAATTAATTTCGGCTCTAAACTCTGAGTCTTACGGTCTGAGGTCTTACGCAGTATATCCCCTCTGTACATTCTAGTTTATCAGTAATCACATTGTTTTCTTTATAGTTTTACTTTCAACGGTGATGCCCTATTGAGGCGAAGCGCAACAGTATAATCCATAATAAAACTCCAAGCACATAGACAGGGAAGCAGACCTACCTGCCACCTGATGTCAGTAACATATCTTCTGATATGAAGAATATATTTATAAACTCCTATATTATCTCTCTGCCGTATTGAAATCAAAAATAAATATAGTAAAGTAGAATCAGGCAAAATGTACTCGAGATTAAAATTAGAACATATTCTAGATCCGTCTGCACACAAAATGCAATGGCGCGCATGGCAAATTTTCATATTATTCTGTAAACTTAATAGTGAACAAAATAATGCTAAAAACTGATCAAGCCGGATTTGGTCTGCCCCTCAGGTCGCTTTTGCTTTATTAAATACCATCTATTGGAGTAGAGCGGACTCCTACAACAGTGTATCACCTAACTGACGTTATGAAATACAATTAATTCTGAGTTTTGTTCTCCTTCGTAGGACGTCGTTAATGTTAAATCAAAGTTTAACTTTTGTAATTAACGTTCTAAAACTTTGTTCAGGTTTCTGATTCACAAAATCGATTCAATTTGTCTTTTGTTTTGTGTAAGGTGCGAAATTAATTTTACTTAGGTTTAATATAATTCAAACTTATAATACTGAACATGAAACTATAAATTGTAATAGCCCAGTGGATAAGGAACTGGTCTATACACTAACTGGTCCCCTGTCTTTGCATGTACCACTAAATTTGTGTTTTGAAACTAAATTTGAAATGATTACACGTTCGACGGTAATGGAAAACATCGTGAGCAAACCCGCACGTTCAAGAAATTAGAAATATAAGAATGGTCTGGTGTCCCTCTGGTTTGGCGGCAGTCATTTCATGTCAAAATCAGTATATTCGCCAAAACCTTTTCGCTAATCCCAATGGATTAGGAAATGCGATGTTGCTAAGAAAAATAATGTTTATATGCATTCGCACTATAATTATAACCCGTTTTGTGGTTGCTAATCCAGGTTGTTCATTTGACGAGCTCAGTGGTGCGGCGGTTAATAACGCGACTTTGTCACCTCGACGCTCGTGGGATTGATGCCCACACAGGACAAACATTTGTGTACATGAACAAGTCTGTTTATCTGATCTGGGTGTATTTAAATGGTAATAATCTCCACCTCACAGAAAATCGCAACCAAATAACAACTCTCTCGATGGTTATTGTATTCTAGCATGTGATTCAGTACTGTGTTGGCGGCAGAGACATCACGTGAGTGATACTTAATGTATTACAAGCGTTCATAGGCTACGTTAACCGCTTTACATTAGGTGGGCCGTATGTTTATATGCGTCCCGACGTTATGTAAAAAAAAAGAATAACATCGCCTTTGTTTTCTTAAAAAAATATTAAACTACTAGTTTCATGTGCTAATGATAAAAGCATGTTGTGTTAGAGATAAGGTCCGGTTTAGATCCATGTAATAATCTCATTTAAGCACAGCTTAGGTCTGGTTTAACACAGTTTTCGGTCCGATTTGGGTTCGGTTTAGGTCTAATGTTGGTTTAATTTGAATCCAGTTTAAAACTTACTTGGGTCGGGTGGGCTCTGGTTCAAATCCAGTTTATGACGTTTTAAACTTGTATAAGGTTCATTTTAAATTATTTTTCGGTTGGGTCCTCGTGGAATTTTATTCAGACGGAATGAAGATTGAAATGAAAATGTCTCAACTTCTACATATCCTACGTTAGATTCAGAGACCTTACTTTACAATATCTTTTTTGTTTTTTGACACCAACTATGCATTTGACCCCTGTGTGGCCATTACTGCGTCACTGGATTTGAGAGGCACTTATAATAGACAATACAAAGTTTTTGTTAATCAACGAGAATTCTTAGCAGCGATGTTCAGAATTATGTACAACGCTCTCCGTTGGTGTTCTTTTTTCAATTTATGTACTGTAAGTAAGCATTGTACTATAAGTCAGAAATGATTTTCATACTATTTTTCTTATACTGTACCTAGTAGTCTCCCATAGAACCTCCACGGCAACTCCACTCCAATTCAACGATCTGAGCATTTATCAATTGTCCCACTAATACCTTACATGTAGATACGAGTAGTTTTGTCTCATTTTAGATAATCTTATATTAATCCTATAAATAAATTCTTCTTTTAATGGAACAGCAGGCCCAGCTAATATCAAAGATTTAGTTCATAATATATAGTAGCCCAGTGAGCAGCAGTAAGTTATAGTTTTTTCGTTTGCTCGTAGGTTACCATTCTCGGTGGAATATGGAGGAGCAGAGTCCCTCAATGTTTCCACTAAGTCGCTGTGTATGTTTTTGGAAGAAAATATTTTCAAACATATATTGATGACTTGGTGACAGCTTTAATTTCGTTTTTCTCCATTTTTATGTTATCTCTTTGACGGTTCGTATTTAAAAGAACGTATCTCCCGGAAATCGTGGCCTATTTATATATATATTTTATATATTTTATGCTGATGTTGTGGTTATACAAGCAAACAAAATATATATTTTTTATGTTTATTAGATACACTGTGACTAACCGACTACCATTACTTTTGGATCGCCCCTCGTATAGTCGGGCTAGTCTTAAGCTTTTGGGAAGATTCATTGAAAATTTCATCGAAATCTGTCCAGCCGTTTTGGAGTCCATAGGGAATATATATACATACACACATCGAATTTTATACATAATATATTGTGCTAACCTACTTCTTAATATTACATAATATTTATAGCAAAGAAACGTGCTGTATTTCATGCCGGCATTACTAGTATGGCATGGGTTATTTTAATTAAAACACTACAATATTCTGTACAATATAGTCTTTATTGAATAAATCTACCTTAATTATTTTAGAATATATTGAGGTTTTTTGTTTCTTTGTGGCCGAATGTATATCGTAATTAAAAAAATTGCTATCACCTGGTGCATGGAATCACCCTGAAATCTTCCCCGCTAATTCTATTTTGAATTGCGATAGGCGACTTTTAATGTATCACAAAAAACTTTGCAAACAATTTCTTAAATAGAATGTGACATCTTAAATATTAAATAAGTTATGAGCAGACAATGTGAACCATCTGTGTCGAGTTTTGCGAAATGATTTAAATAAGATAATATAAAATTCTAAGACTATAATAAAATACTGCAAAGGATGTTAGAATTTATATAACCATAAGATAAAATTATATATTTCCTTTAATATCATTATAGATATAATTGTTTAGTATGTTTACTTATGGTATGTAACATAATATAACTTAGATATACCGATTGCGAGCTGTGCAATACCATTATCTTGAATTTGTTGGTATTCAATTGTAAGCCTTTCTTCAAACAATTATCTTTCATTGTTGTAATTAGAGTTTGCATTTTGAATGGTGTTTATAGTATTAATACCGCGTCATCGGCATAAAGCAGGCAGTTGACTGTGTCACCCATTCAAATTAATTACTTATTATTAATTAATTAATGCGAGTGGGTGACTCAGTGGTCAATTGATTTGTATTAATCATATTAATTATGTTTAGAATTTATTTACTGATATATTATCCCAGGTACAAACTCGAGCACTTATTCGTGCGTCGTGCCAGGATATACATGTTCATTCAGGGGATATTTGTTTTTGGCGTCTTCATAGCCTAGAAGACAGGGACCTGTCATTATTGTGGGTACGCGTGGATCATGGCGGCTACACCAGAATCTACGCATACCTTTCAGGTCGCATAGCGGTGACACGGACACGACTCGTTTATTCGAGCACCTGCAAATGGCGACTGACAAAGTCATCGAGCAGTATCCCTCCGCGGAATTAGTGATTCTGGGAGACTTTAATGCCCATCATACCGAATAGCTCGGCTCGGTGCACTGAATCCACGGGGGGATTTATTCATGAATTTGTTCTGGCCTATGGTTTCTCTCAACTGGTTAATTCCACGAGACTACCAGATATAGAGAACGATGCCAGCTCTCTACAGGAGCTTCTACTGAGTACAGGTCCGGATTTATATTCATCACTGTGGATGTGCTGCTTAGCTCGGACCACTGAGTCATCCAAACCAAGTACCTGCTTCAGACGTGATCCACCTCGGCTTTAGGATGGAGGTTTTCTTTCAAAAATGTCCTCCACACTGAATCCAGTGCGGCTGAAGTTACCATGGCGATATTTGGTGGCATGGAATGGTATATTCCCAATCGCTTAGTGGCTGCTGCGGGAGTTAAAAAGTGACCACGGTTTAATCGGCCTTGTAGACGAGCCTCGAAAGAGTATGTTTGAAAAAACCTGATGTCTCTGTTTTGAAACGCCAACTGAATGCTGCCTCGATGTCCAGTAGGAGAGTGATTGCCAGAGCAAAATTTGATTTAATCGGTTGAGTCGGTGAAGAAAGGTTGTGTATGATGGTACTAAACAAAACCTGTCCGGATTCCTCAAGCTGCGCGTTTGCACTTGTGAAAATAATGTATATAAAATTGTATTATTTTTTGTAAGCTGCGCTATATATATCATTTATATATATATATATATACAGGAATGTAGGTAGGAAGTATGTATTTTCAAAGACTTAAAGTAAGACTTACAAGAATTTTCATGCTACCACTTATTCTTATCAACATAAGTTATAAATACCTGCGCAAAGTTATTAACCGCTGATCTATATCTATTCTTAATATCTTTTATTTTTTGAACAAAAATTGAACTTGATATTTGCGGTATTTCTTAAGTAATGTCTACAAATTAAAAAAAATACTAATAAGAGGTAAGTATAGTATTCAACAATTGTCTGGTTTGATTGTACACTTCGTGAGTCGTGCCCGCCGCGCCTATAACTGCTATGCCTTTGCCCTGAAATAAGAAATTATTTGAAATGATTAGTTAAACACTCAAATGCACTACTTATTAGTAGAGAATATTTTGTTTAAAAAGTTAATTGAGTGGCGTATCAAAGCAGCCTGTCTGGGGAAGTACCTCCACCTCACAGAAAACCGCAGCCAAATAACAACTCCCTAGAGGGATGTTGTGTTCCTGCGTGTGAGTGAGGTCACCGGAAAGCTCCCAAGGAGTTGCTGTGTAAGCAGCAGAGGAGGCAGGCGCGAGTGATACTTAATATATCGCAAGCGTTAACAGGCTATGGTACCCGCTTTACATCAGGTGGGCCGTATGCTTGTATACCTCCCGACGTAGTATAAAAAAAAAGTATTGCACTCCGGGAGTGCCGGCAGAAGTGAAAACTTGAACATTAATGTTGTGCATTTTTGAATATTTTGGAATGGTTAGGGAATAATTTCGCACGAATTGCTTTATTTATCAGTATAAAAGTATTATCTCGAGCCATCAGCACCCACCATCCGTGGATACGCGTAGCAGGCTTTAGTGCAAACAAACACACACGCACAGTCGCGTAAGCGCCCCGCGCCGCTTAAACCAAACAGCGGTATTGATAAACTACGTTGAACGAAACGCGTAAGTGCCAAGAATTTCATGGCGCTTACAACGTTTTGGTCGTGAGAAAATAATGCCCTATGAACGATCTAGCGCTTCATTTTTAATTGTTTAATCAGAGGTAACTAATGCGTTAGCGCTGCAGCGAACTTAAGTTCTAATTCTCACCAAAATCTTATGGTCTGGGTCACGTGTCCTGACGCGAGTTTAACATTTTTTACTCATCCCAAAAAGTGCACAACGCCGCTAAAGAAGTTTTCACTTCAAAAAATCTTTTGCTTTCTTAACGCCGTTCAAGTTTACTTTAGGATCAGCTTAGCCTGTACCGACGAAGATCGCTAGTACTGCTAACACCATGAAGAAAAGACTGCTGAATTTCATATTTAAATAAAATGAGTGTGACTTTGGAAGATGGTTGAATGATGATGGTTTAAATGTATCGTTAAATTCCATGCACACTTTTTATATGGTTTTCCATTAACCACTGAAATAAATTCATACTTTTGGGTGGTATCATAAGAGAGTCCCTCTCCTATTGTTGTATTAATTCCGTATGTCACAACCAAAACTCGCAATGAGTTCAAAATACAACAGTTTGCCGGTTTACCTCAATGCCCATATTCAGAATTTATTACCTTGTGAAATTCCGTGTACTGAACGCTCGTTGATTCTTAAAAACATACTAATTGGTAGTTTCCATTCCATTTGTAATTTTTCGTGAATATTTTGTTGACTGAGATGAGAGCTCGATGGTGTCGTTGTGCATGTCATTCTAACCGAACACGCAAGTTAAGCTATGTCGACCGGAGCCTGTCTATAGATGGGTTTATCTATCTCGAGTTTCTTCGTGCTTCGGAGGGCACGTTAAGCCGTCGATCCCGGCTGTTCTCAATAGATGACATTAAGCTAAGTCAGTGACCCTCGGGCGGCTTGAAAACACTGGCCTCTGCATTAGAGCAGCGTGGTGCAGTATGCTCTAAACCCTTTCGGTTGAAGGGAGACCCGTATCCCTGCAGTGGGATGAGTAAGGGTTCATGTGATGATTTTGTTGACTTATATTTACTTGATGCTATTCTACCATTTTTTCAATCGTTTATTAATTAAATTTTAAAAGTAGGTACCTTGTATTTTAGTATTCGTTACTGAATTGTATATTTTTAAGATTCTAGAAATATTTATTCATACGTTTTAATCTGCCCATATTTTGTGAAGTATGATATTATTTTTATGCAAAATAATAATCTTTTTGAATTACGAAACATAAAACATGCATATGATTTTTTTTGCTATAATAAAAAACCCTATAAAATATCTTATATATAAAAAACAGACATAATACGAAAGTAGAAGGGTGAAGGAGCTGAGAAAGACGAAAACTCTCTCTACCTACCCCGCGAGGGACCTGGCGTGAAGCTATAGATAGATAGACAAAATAATAATAAACTTATATAATATACCCATTGTTCTATATTGTAGCGATGATTCAACAAATGTGTATGCAGGTAACAAAAGTAACACAATTAAAAAAAGTTATGGATTACAATTATTCTGTAATAAACAATATTATTTATTGATTAATAATAAAATATCGCACGTTCCTCACTTCAATGTGACCTCATAGTCCACACCATGAAATTAACAGGGATTTATTGTACTCATAAGTCAAATGAGCCCAAACTTGAATCGAATAGTAACGTAACTATTAATAAGTTCTACTACCTACCTGAGTCATGAAACCATAATCAAAATATTGGTTTATGAAACCTCATCTTGATCAAGTGCATCGTATTCAACTATTATATATTATACTAGCGGCCCGCCCCAGCTTCGCACGGGTGGACATTTATTTTTTTAACATTTTGGGATAAACGGAGAGTAAATGTATCTTTAGAGAGTTTTTTAAATAGTTTTTCTTAAGTTGGGGGTCATGTGCCAGAAGCGTGCTCGTTCGCGACCCCTGCCAATCAGTCGATTGCAATTCTGGACCAAGAGCGCACCGACGTGCGGATTAGGGCGTCCCCCGTAGGCGACGCGCACCGATCCGCCCCCGTCGGTGCGAATACAGCTGCATGCGGCGGTGGGGGGCGCCACCCACCACGCAGCGCCAATTCCGGCGGGACGAGGGGAGCCGAGTGCCGCATAGGCACGTGGAATGTGAGAGGTGGATTGAAAGATAAGACGAATGAACTGATAGACGTAATGAATGATAGACGTTTGGATGCTTTATGTGTGACAGAGACTAAGCGCAAGGGGAGCGACACCGATGATCTGCCCGGTGGTATGATGGCCCTATGGTCTGGGGTAGACCGTGACGATCATGCCAGTGCTGGTGTAGGTGTCGTACTCTCCTCTCGCTTAGCCACTGGTGTAAGAGATTACTGTTTGGTAGGGCCTAGACTTCTCTGGGTTCGTATTAAACTGGGCATCACGCGAGTATTTTTGGTTGCAGCATACGCTCCCGTAAGCTCAGCGTGTGCTCAAGAACTGGAGAAGTTTTGGGAGTCTGTGAGGGATGTTCTGGACTTAGTTGAAGGGAACGAAAGAGTGATTATGTGTGGAGACTTGAATGGATGGGTTGGGACCAAGCGATACACCTATGAAGCTGTTCTTGGTCCGTATGGAGATAAGAGAGTGAACGAAGCAGGTAAGTCTATACTAGATTTATGTATGGAACGAGGCCTCCTCGTGTCGAATACTTTATTTCATCATAAGGATATTCACACGTATACATGGAGAAGGAATGATCAAAAAAGTGTGATTGATTTGATTTTAATAGATAGACGTCTCCGAAATGTTTTAATGGATACAAGAGCCTTTAGAGGCCCCACTCTTGAGACGGACCACTACCTGGAGGTAAGCCGGTTTGTGGGCCTTTTTAGGAAGTGGAGGCACTGGCGAGTGCGTATCCCTTTCGGAGATCATGAAAGGATAATGAGCGAAAAATTGCAAGATGAAAGTGTAAGGAGAATGTATGTGCATCTGGTAAGTGAGAGACTTGCAAATGCAAGCCTCTCCGACTCAGATGTGGATGATTGTTGGAAAGTTTTGAAAGAAAGTATGGTGAATAGTGCAAAAGAAGCTTGTGGATGCGCAAAGAGACGTAAAACAGCGAAAGGAGATGCCTGATGGGATGCGGAGGTTGAATCCTCCGTAGCAAGAAAGAGGAAAGCGTGGCTGGATTACGTATCATCTTTGCCTTTAAATGAAAATATGAGAGAAAAGAAGAAAGAAATGTACCGTCTATGCAAGAATGAAACCAAGGCTTTAGTGAAAGAGAAGCGTGAAAGACAAATTATGAATGAGGAAGAGAGGCTGACGAAAAACTTCGAGGCAAATACCAAACTCTTTTGGAGAGAGGTAAAGAAGTCTCGGAGTGGTTCGTCGGCATCCAGAATGGATAAGATAAAGTCTAAAGCTGGTGTCATTCTTGCCAACACTCAGGAAGTGTTAGAACGGTGGAGTGAATATTTTGAGGAAATGTATGAGTATGCCTCGGACGCTGGCAATGAGAGTGAGTCGGATGCTTACTCCACGTTGACGGCGTCCGACGAAGGCATAACTATGGATGAGATCGAATGGTCGATACGAAGCTTGAAAAATGGAAAATCAGCGGGAATTGATCTGATCACAGCTGAGATGATCAAATTAGGTGGCACTGGAGAACTGGAAGGGTCCCAATGGACTGGAGACGCGCAGTCATCGTGCCCTTGTATAAAGGCAAGGGATCACGCATGGACTGCGCCAACTATAGGGCCATCAGTTTGATCAGCTTAGCAACAAAAGTATATGGAAAGGTGATTGAAAGGAGAATGAGGGTGAAATCCGATGAAATGCTGTGGGACGCACAAGGAGGTTTCCGAAATGGAAGGGGATGTACGGATCAAGTTTTCTCGCTCCGCAATATCGTAGAGAAGCATCTGGCCATAGACCGGTTTTGTGGATCTTGAGAAAGCCTTTGATAGGGTTGTGCGAAAGGAACTGTGGGACATATTGCCGAGATATGGGATTGACGGTTCACTGCTCCGTGCTGTGCAGTCCACTTACAAGGATTGCTCAGCATGTGTGCGGATAGACGGTGGCATGTCACCCTGGTTTGATGTCAAAATTGGTGTCAAACAGGGTTGCATGCTATCTGCTAGGCTGTTTATCCTGTATCTCGATAGTTGTCTGCAGAGAATAAGGTCAACGAATGTGGGATTGCGCATGGGTGACCAAGTGGTGAACTGTCTGCTGTATGCAGACGATGCCGTGCTATTAGCAGATACACCATCTAAACTGCAAACACTGGTCACAGCGATGAAAGACGACTGTATGGAGAAAGGCTTACTACTGAATGCGAAGAAAACAAAGATAATGGTATTTGAAAGAGAAGAATCCAGAACTAATGTAAGGATTACGATTGATGATGAAGTGTTGGAACAAGTGGATGAGTTTGTATATCTTGGATGCGCTTTCAGCAGGGATGGAAGGTACACCGCAGATGTGGAAAGACGAGTGAGTGCTGGGAATAGTGTGAATGGAGCGTTGGGAAAACTTCTTGGCAGTAAAATCCTGAGCCAGAAGGCATAACTCGCTATACACAATGCAGTGTTGGTCCCAACGCTAACTTATGGAAGCGAGAGTTGGGTATGGCAGAAAGAGCATGAAAGTAGAATAAACGCGGTTGAAATGCGAGCGCTGCGCAAAATTTGTGGCGTAAGGCTCGTAGACCGTATTCGCAATGATGATGTTAGAAATAGAGTTGGTCTGAAAGAGAGCGTCGGTGTTAAAATAAGAAGAGGCATGCTCCGATGGTTCGGGCATGTAGAAAGAATGCAAGATGAAAGAATGACGAAGCAGATATACAATGCAAAAGTGGAAGGATGTAGGAGCCGGGGAAGGCCAAGACTTACCTACCATGACCAAATTGGTCATGTTCTATCAGAAGGTGATGTCAGGAGCCCTAGAAACCGGCGTGCGTGCATGAGAAGAGCAATGAATGTTAAAGAAGCGAGTGAGATATGTAAGGATCGAGTCACGTGGCGCTCGGTTCTCTCTGCCTACCCCGCAAGGGATTTGGCGTGAAGTTATAGATAGATTTTCTTAAGTACCTTTTTTTTCAGACAAATTACTTTAAGTGGTACGTACTTAGTGGTATTTAATTTTTTATTAGTTTTTATCCATAACCCTAATTACAATCGGAAAGTTTATTTTTTATTTATTTATATTGTTTTTAGTTTTATTTATACATTTCTTTTTTACATTTATTTTAATATATATAACATATATTTCGAGACTTTATATTAATTTAATTTAATAGGTTTTACTTTTTAGTTTCCAATATGTCTACCTTAAGGCTGTATACTATATTGGCTGTAGTATTCGTAGATGGCAACAAAATATATTGATTTTTAGGAATCCTACTCGAGAAAGTGCAACATATAATTGGCTATGAGAAAAGCATTCTTCTCTTAGGTCGATGCCAAAGATCGAGAAAGTTTGTCCCTGGGATTTATTTATTATAAGGGCAAACGACATCCTTTACAGGAAACTGTAACCTTTTAAAAGACATGGGCAAATCTGTTGGTATCATCGGGATCCGCGGAATGTGAGCTAGCTGTCCGGCCGTGGGACCGATGATGATTGTTGCTATAATCAGATTGTCTCGTAATTCCTTTATCAAAAGCCTTGTACCATTACACATATTGGGAGGGCTTAAATTTCTCAACAGCATAATGGGAGTACCTACTTTTAATTTCAGTTCGTGTGGTGGCAAGCCGGCGGGATAGAGAGAATTTAAAAATTCTTGTAGATAGTGCACTGTATCTTCGATGTTGCACACGTTATCAATAGATTTGTAACATTTAAAATCACCTGGTACTTTAAATGATCATTTTGTTTATCTCATTTACTGAGCTGTTTTTCGGTGAGACGATCAAATAGAGCCAATCGAAATTTCTTTCTGTAAGATGTTCGATGTCGGGATAGATTATCTCTATAAGGATTTCTAGACTGTGAACAGTTTGAGCCAATTCATTATCTAATAATACTTGGAGGCTATGTGCAATTGGAGATGGTAATTTTCCGCTTCCAAGTTTAAGTAATTTTTGTGAGAAATTGTCGTTGCCGTCATTACTTAAACGTGATCTCATATTCGTGCGCAAATTGAGAGTTTCAATTGATTGCCACAAAGGTGATGATTTGAGGCACGCTTTTCTGAAAAGAACTTTTTAACTGGAATAGAAAAAATGTGGTATGAAAAAGTCGAAACATTCAATGTCGGTAGCGCGCGAATGAGCCGCGCGGGTACCTATCTCATAGATGTGCGCTGCGCCGCCCGCTGCCACGCGCCGTGGCCGCCGGTGTCGCAAGCAAGGGATTGAAACACAGAACAAAAACCGTAATATCTTTGGAATGGAATGTCCGATTTCGTTAATTCAAAGAGTAACCTACAGGCATTGAAACAGTCTTGAATACGAAATGATTTATTTGGATAAGGATTAATACCAAGGTACGAATAATGTGACCTAGTTTGTACCGGCGTTACTATAGCATATTTTAACATGAAAAAGTAGTTATTGTGACGTAACTGTAATAGTTAGACATATGGTATCGCGGACTTTTTTGTAGATATTGATGTCTTCTATAAAACTGTAGTACATTCCTTTACTCTATTGTCAATAGTTTCAGCAGCGTACGCGGTATAAGGATTTTTTGGTATCTTTTTCACACATTATCGAAGTTTTCATACGGATCCCTAACTATTTTCAAAATATTTTATAGCCTATGTTAATCATTTATATTGTAGTATTCTAATGGTGAAAGAATTTTTGAAATCGGCCTAGTAGTTTTTGAGTTTATTCATAACATACAAACAAATCTTACCTCTTTATAATAATAGTATAGAATTGAGTCCAAACTGGAATTCATTAAAAAGTTCTATTATCCACCTTCAAAATGCATTGCTAGACCCTCGTCACGAAGTTTCATGTATTTGAATCGAATAAAGTAAATCAAATGAGCCCAAACTCGAAGGATTAACCAGGCTGCATACAGGAGCGCAAAACTTTTACGATGGCCCATGGATGAATATTATAACGACGAATAGTATTAATATTACACGAAATAAAAGTATCAAGAAATTAAAGTGAGGGTATATGAGTCATCAATAAATTTGACAAGCCCGGTGGGGCAGTGGCTAGTAACGCTACTTTGATACCAACGCTCGTGGGTTCGATTTCCACGCAGGACAAATATTTGTGTGCAAGTCAAACAGACATGTTCATATGTCCGTTTGTCTTGGTCTGTGTGTTTATAAGAGAGGTAAGATGCATCAAAGCGGGCCATCTGCGGAAGTAGGTACCTTCACCTCACAGAATACCGCAGCCAAATAACTCCCTGGAGGGTTGTTGTGTTCCTGCGTGTGAGTGAAGTCACAGCAACTACTTAGGAGCTTACTGCTCCTAAGGAGTGCTGTGTTAGCAGAGTGATAGATACTTAAAGTATTGCAAGCATTCATAGGCTACGGTAACCGCTTTACTTCAGGTGGGCCGTATATTAAAAACAATGCTGTAATTACTGTTTATTGTGATACTGACAGATCTTTCGGTAGGTCTTAGTATTATTTTTTTGTAAATTCAAAAATATGATTTTAGCACGTGAGGGGGTATTCAAATTGCCTCGGAAGGCCATATTCAAATCGGGATCGAAATGTTATCTGTCAACAATCGGGGTGAAAACTTTTCGAATTCGTTTTGAATATGGCTTTCGCAGGCAATGTGAATACTGAAATCATATTGTCACATTTTAGACATATAAAATCAAACCTGGCAATCTCCATCTTGTCTAATTGATTTAAAAATAGTAAAAAAGTAGTATGAAGGATTTATGGACAATTGTTACTGCGATTTATAATTACGAACGTTAAGTAGCATTAGAGAACAAAAAGATAAGTGATCATTACAAACAACTGCAGTAAAAAGCAAAAAAAAAAAAAACATTTGGAGATTGCCGACTTTAATACGACTACAAGCATATTGCCGGTTTTGTAATGAAAGCCAATGGTGAAAGGCACTTTTGTTATGGTGAATCGTTACCGAATGAACTCTCGAAGATTATTTATTCTTTACGCTTGTATTCTGTATCATGACATGAGAGACCTGAACAAGCTAATTTTATTATTCATACTGCTATAACGATCATCGTATACTGTCTTCTGATTTGGAGAGGGGATACAAAAAATATTTTTTTGGATTTAGAAAGAGCTCAGCGGTCACTTCTAAAACTCATGTTCTTTAAACACTTTAGATATTCAACAGAAAACTTATATTTGGAATCAAATCTCTTAACTGTCAGGAAACTATATGTGCTTCACATTGTTCTAAAAAACACCAATCTATTACCCTTTCTAAGAAAAAAAATACCAGCAGAAAGAACTATGTAGTAGCTCCAAAAATAGCTGTAAAATCAACATTCGCACAAAGACAGTATGCTAGCAGATCATCGAGGTTATATAATTTTATAAACAAAATGGTAAATGTTTACAACCTAACCTACTATGAATGCAAGAAGACCTTGACCTTATGGTTGCTTTCGCAAAACTATGATAAAATTGAATCCCTCTTGACTAGCGTCTTTAGAGTATAATTCGTGAAAAAAAGCTGATTATTTCTCACTACATCAGCTTCTGATACCAAGACATGGTCGTAGGGTTGACGCACACACATATGTTTCCATATTAATAAAAATACACATACTTTACAGGCACAACACTATCATTCTCAACACACATATAAGACACACAAACACAACACTCTCAAGCACTACACTTTCAAATATAATCACTCCACACAACTACACTCATACTCCACGTCCTTTATAGCGTAACTAATGACTTGTTTGTTATACACAATGTAACTATAACTTTAAGGAAGAGCGGTGCCTCCAATCACAAGCATAATTCTGCTTACATGTAGACTCCGGCCACGACAAATGTAAATAGTTTAAGTAACTGAATAAAGATTTATTTATTTAATAATTGATATTATCGTAAAATGACGAGCTCGGTTGGCTCAGTCGTAAATGACGCGACTTTGACACCAACACTCGTGGGTTCGATTCCCGCACAAGGCAAACATTTGTGTGCATGAACATGTCTGTTTGTCTTGGTCTGGATGTTTTAAGAGAGGTAGGGCCAGGGTAGGGCGCATCAAAGCAGTCTGGGGAAGTATAACAACAACGTAACGCAGCCAAATAACAACTCCCTAGAAGGTTGTTGTGTTCCTGCGTATGAGTGAGGTCACCAGTAAGCTCCCAAGGAGTTACTGTGTAAGCAGCAGAGGAGGCATCGCGCGAATGATACTTAATATATCGCAAGCGTTAATAGGCTACGGTACCCGCTTTACATCAGGTGGGCCGTATGCTTGTATACTTCCCGACGTATTATCAAAAAAATATTATTAATTCGTTATAAATAGGTACACAAATTGACAAACCACTGATCTGTATCTGTTTTTGTCCTAAATGCATTTTTTAACGAAACATTCAACCTTTCACATTTTCACAAAGTATTTATTAAGTAATATTTACTGACTAGAATATATTATTAACACAAGTATAGTATTCAACTATTACGTGGCTTAATTGTACACTTCATGAGATGTGCCTTTGCCCTGAAACAAGTAATAATTTACAATGATTAATGAGACTTAACTGAACGACTAATTAGTAGAGGATTTTTGTTAAAAGTTAACTAACAACTGCTTTAGCAACTTTCTTCGCGCCGTTCAAATTGTGTTTAGGAGCAGCTTGGGCGACCACGACTATAAGAGCGATAGCACCGCTAACACCATGATGATAATCCCGTTGAATTTCACATTTTAACAAATTGGTGTGGCTGTAGTACAGAAGAGGCGATTACACATCCAAACGTCAAAAGTTTGAACTTATGATTTACATTTTGCCATTGATTGTGAAAATAATCTCATACCTTTAGTATGGCATCACAAATGAGATTCTCCTCTTGTTTTATTAATTTCAAAATTTACGTGTGGCGCACTAATGCCTTCCTTCAATACTCATGTAATATGTATTATACATATACATCGATGGTATTATATACATATTACATGAGTATTGTATTCCACCTTATTACTTTGTTATTTCTTTCAACATTCTCGTCAATCTCGGATCTTGCGTTGACTTACCTTCACATTCAGCTACCGTCACGTTCACCTGCCCTCAAATTTTTAGACTTTATGTAATATAAATATAATATTTTCGTATAAATATAAATCATTGTATATTTTAATTATTCTAATTACTTTATAAAATAATCGTTCATACATTTCAATCTTTACTTTGTTTTAACAAAATATAGCCCATATTTAGTTTAAACAAAATAAAGTACATGTAAAATATTTTTAACGTCTATTTCTTTCAATTAATTTTTTTTTTTTTATTTGCGGAATTATAATTAGATTGGTTCACTTTGTCTAGCCCCGAGGCAAAATTAAATATATCAAAGTTAAATTTCACACCGCTGGTGCAATTTTGATGCAATTACGTTTGTTACCAAAGTTATTTATTATAGATAAAGATAAAAATCATTTATTTGCCATTAGGCCCTTACCATTAGACACGTCTTACATTCTTCAAATTAGAGCATATTGTATGTTTAATTTCCATAGTTTTTTCAGTTTTAATCTCTCTTTTTTAATCTACCAGTATTTCGAAAATGACCAATGGCGAAGAAGAAATGCCAAAAGAAACTTGCCAATATGGGTCTTTTTTTTCATTGTTAATATGCAGGTTGTTTGTCTGACGGTTGAACATAGAGAATTGGGGGGTAAGTGGGATCGTCTACTATGTGTTTAGCCAGAAAAAAATATGTAGGCTACATAGATTTCTTTTTTATTTATATTTTTTAATTTACCCGAGATTCGTCATATCCGAGACTATATATCTCAAAACCTGTATGACGAACATTGGCGATGTTGTTTATTATTTTTTATCTAGACTAACAGTAGAACCTTCATAATTCGTTAATTTAAAAAAAACCAAAAGTGATTGAGTGATTCTAATTCTGATAAAACATCTTCACTTCATGCTATTTCTAACGCTATGAAATAATCACAAATTAATTTGAAACAACTAGAGTTATTCATCAAGTTTAACTAACTGGGCATTTTTACAAAACACTACTTTTATGAAAAAAGTTACTAAACGTATCAGCTTTAGTAATGCAAGCTGGGAATGTCATTTAATTGTATGAATAAAGACTGTGGCTGCGCCATAATCGTAAACAACACAACACTAACTATTTTTTTTATTGACGCGGGGAAAAATGCTTTACGCACACCACCGGTGCCTGGGTGGCCTCCGGTGGTAGTGTGGGACTCCCCGTCGGCTGTCCGGCGGTATACCCACTAAACGACCCCGCGAAATGCCATCAGCCGCGTTGGTGTGGTGCCCCGGATCTGTCAGCAACAGGGCACCACTGCGACTGGCCAGCCCTCCAAAGGGGCTGGCCAGTCGCAGTGGCTTCTCTCTAGGAGCCGTCCCGGCAAATTGGGACAGCCCCTCCGGCGGCGGGACCATTATGGGGCCAGGTTCCCATCCTGACCCCTAGTCCCACAGGTTAGGAAGGCGGCTGTAGGTGCGCGTAGCGCCTACGCCGCACTCCCGTCCGCCGTCTCCGGAGCGGGACAGCCAAGGGATCATCCTCCCTGTCCCGCTCCGCGGCCTCCTTCTGGGGCATGACCGTCTCACAGAAGGAGACCATCGCCTGCCAGGCACTGTCACTCCCGAGCATGGAGCGGACCACGCTCGGGAGCGAGAGGTCCGCGCTTCCTAGCGCGGACACCAGATCATGGCGCTGCCGAGACCATCTGGGACACTGCTCCAACGTGTGTTGAGCAGTGTCCTCGGCCGCGCCACAATCGTGGCAGCCTGGCCGCTCCTCCCGCCTCGCGACCCGGTGCAAATACTCACCGAAGCACCCATGCCCGGTGAGCACCTGCACCATGCGGAAGGTGAGGGGTTTGCGCCTTCGGCGCATCCACGCCTCCAGGACCGGGCGCAGCGCATCCGCAACTCGGACTCCATACCGCGGCTGCGCCAGGTCCTCCCCCCACCTCCGCATCATCTCCACATGCCCTCGCTGGCGATACCGCCCCACCTCCACCGACGTGGGGCGCTCGCCGAGACTCCTCCTTTCAGCAACGAAGCTGTACACCTCGGCGAGCACCTCCGCCACCAACTCCCAGGGCGGGTCGCCAGCGAGTGCGGTCGCGGCCGTCCAAGCCACCGTACGGTACCCCCTTATTGCCCTCTGCGCTATGACCCGCTGCGCTCTGCGCAGTTGAGCCCTGTTCCGAGCGCAGAGGGCGTCCGCCCATATGGGGGCACCGTACGTGGCCATACTCCGGCAACACAACACTACCTTGCGCATCGCAGTCGGCAAAGTATTTCGTCGCAGTGCAGTCGCAGGGCACCGCATTAGTTCATGCCTACCGTGCGAATATTGAATAAAAGGTCAGTCGATTGTTTACGGTATGTGCATCGGCACTGACGATATTTTGAAAATCCCGAAAAGCTAGTTTATATACGGTTATTGTGTTCTGTGTCTATTTACTTCATTAGTATACCTTCTGGACTTTGAACGAAAGATATAGACAATATATAAAGATTTTTAAATTAGTGTGTGATAATTCATTAACCAACATACGACTATAAGACTATCATATTATAGTTTGGTAGTAATTGTATTTGCAGTAAATGTATTTTTTATTAAAATGTTGTTTAAACTAAAAGTTATGTTGGTGAGCCAACTTCCCATTCTGGATTACGCTGACATCTGCTACATGGATGCAACAGAGGAACTACTCAACAAGCTGGAAAGATTTCAAAATCTAGCTATACGTTTTATATTCGGTCTTCGTAAGTACGACCATGTATCGGAGTTTCGTGAATAGTTGAAGTGGCTCCCTATTCGATTTCGCAGAAATGTGCACATACTATCCCTCCTTTTCAAACTAATTACCAATCACAATTCCCCTCAATATCTTTGTTCTCGTTTTTCAATCCTTCCACAGCCAAATCGATCACAACGTTCCTGCCAGCGAACTAGTTCCTGCCATATAAAAACTTTAGACTTCCCCTTAGCCAACACGAAATTCTTCTTCAATACGTTCACCGTCTGCGCTACACTACTCTGGAACAAACTACCACTGCAGATACGAGATGATCGTACTGTGCCCACTTTCAATAAAAAATTGAAGAAGTGCTATCTGAAGACACTATTTTCTAGTGAAAAATAATATATATAATGTGGTTATATTGATGTATATTTGTGCATATATAGGTCTTTGTGTATATATGTATGTGTATATGTGTATAAATGCGTGTATATGTATGTATATGTTAAATGTATTTTTACAGAAGTATTTTAACTGTATCATAGTGTAACTGTTTTTATTGATTTGTATTTACGGCCCTATGCAATGTTTTCACATTCATTGGGGTTGGCTGGAAGAAATCTCTTAAAGAGATAAGCTCACCTTTGTACACAAAACTTGTAACAAAGATTATTTTGTATATTTATGTGCAATAAAGAAGTTAAAGTTAAAGTAAAGTTTATATTTCTATTTACTTTTCACTACCTTGCCAGAAAGTCCAACATATAAGGTAATTCTTAAATATATATTTATAATGCTCATGTTAACCCCTTCGGACCCTGTGTCAATCTCAATGTACATTACACTCGGAACGAATCTAAGAATGTACTTTATAAACAAAGAACAAAGAATTATTATGTGTGTATGTTAAAATATCCCGTCAAGTACTAACCATAGTTATACTCGTAGTTACACCGGCAGCAAGTAAGTCTTTAATTTTATTATATTTTATTAGGACTCATTGTTGTTATTTTTTGTTCCAAGAATAATACAAGTATATTGATTAGTATTATGATTTTATACATGTGAAATAGTTTGTATTATTTCAGAAATATGTGTTTATGAAGTGAAAAAAATTTAGACAAAAATGATGTTTTGAAATATGGTGCGTCCGCCACCTATGTCAATCAATTATTCGACAATTGATTGATTAATTGACCTTTTTTTGACAATTACTTTTCCAACTACACTTTGATGCAGGATCTTCGTCAAAGAGAAATATATGCTGGGGAGACAATCAGATTAGATAGATTTGAGAAACCTCTACTAATGTCTGATAGGGAAGCTGGGAAAAAGGGGAGGGAGTATTCCAAACAAGTCACCAATAATACTAAGGATGTGGTGATGTGTGAGTGAATTTTGTTGGAATAAGAGAACAACATTTAGCGCGACGTTGGAATAAAACATCTAAGGAATACATAACGATTCCACGTCCCGAACTTATCTGATTATATAATGATGGCATGGGTTGAGTAGATAAAACTGATCACCTGATTAGTATGTCTCATATTGTCATAAGGCCTAAAAAATGGACATGCGAATGACATTCCACGCGATTGATTTAGCTCTAAAGAATAGCTGGTTAGAATATCAAGAGGATTGCAAAATTTGCAGATGTTTTTATGAAAATGCGATATTTATAAGAAAAATAGGACGTCCAATAATCAAATCAATCAATCAGGCAATAGCAGTCCTCTAAAAACTCAAGTTGTGGAGAAATAAGACCAGCAACAGAAATTTAATACGATACTGTCGACCACTTACTGGAATATGATAATAAAAAAGACGCAACAAGGCGTAAAAAGCCAGATTGTAAGGGGAAAACCCATGTGTATTGCCTAAAATGTAACATGTAACATATTTGTGTTTCACCGGTGACAAAAATTGTTTTCCAACCTTTCATCAAAAATTATATTTTTTTATTGCCTTTTTTGATGAAAAGTTCGAAAATTTATTCAATGTGAAATCGAAATGTGAATTTGAACTATAATGATACTTTCGTAATTAAATATAATGCACTAAAAACAAGTAAGTTTAATTTAAAATAATACTGTTTAAATATTATATATTACTGTTAAAATACCCCGTCTGAGATAGAACTTCCACGGCATAGAAAACCGCAACCAAATACCAACTCCCTAGAGCGTTGTTGTGTTCGTGCTTGTAAGTTAGGTTAATAGTAAGCTCCTAAGATATTGCTGTATTAGCAGCAGAGGTGGCATCGAGTGATACTTAATGTATTGTAAACGTTCATAGGCTACTATGACCGTTTTTCTTCAGATGGATCGTATGTTTGCATATGCCTCCCGATGTTGTATAAAACAAAAAAAAACGGGTTGCACTCCGGGAGTGCCGGCAGAAGTGAAAACTTGAACATTTTTGAATATTTTGGAATGATTAGGGAATAATTTCGCACGAATTGCTTTATTTATCAGTATAAAAGTACTATCATGTATGTGGTAAAATACAATATTCATTTATTGCGCTATCGTACACAAACATAACAATGTATACTAAAAATTTAACACTTCAGAACTATTACAATTATTTTACATTAAAAAGATTATCTCTCAGAAAAATCAACTTTCATCCATAATTTCAACGACTCTTTCACCATCATCATTACCAGCATCATCGCCAATCTCTAAAACTCAAACACACAAGCACACTCGCGCAAGCGCCCGCTTAAACTAAACAGCGATGTTGATAAACTACGTTGAACGAAACGCGTAAACGTAAAGAATTTCATGGCACTTGCAACGTTTTGGTCACGAGAAAATAATGATGAACGATCTAGCGCTTCACGTTTTAATTGTTTAATTAGAGGAAACTAATGTTTTAGCGCTGCAGCGAACTTAAGTTCTAATTCTCACCAAAATCTTACGGTCAGGGTCACGTGTCCTGACGCGAGTTTAACATTTTTTACTCATCCCAAAAAGTGCACAACGCCGCTAAAGAAGTTTTCACTTCAAAAAATAATTTAATAAAACAATGAAGAAGTAACAACAGGGTAATAGACATCTACAGCGCCTGAGGATGCCTCGTGAAGAGGCGAAACACGTGTCGCGGAGACGACAGGAGCAGCCATGGCAGCGGCGGCATGCATCTACTAACGGTAGTGGGTGGGTGCCGGCCGGCAGTAGTTCGCACGAACTAATCGGGAGCGGAAGCACATAAAGTAGTTTAGATCAAATTGCCTGTAAATTTGACTTTCGCAAAGTAACGCCTGAATCTATTAACTAAATAAATGCATTGTCATGAACAGGGTACCACGGCGAAAAACAGTTCACTCAGACCCTGTCGCAAGTGAATAAAGGCTACCGTGCTGTAGACGAACAAGGCTAAATATGCAAGGCACAAGAATAATTCACTTCGCGATTGAAACATTGGCTCTCCAACCAAATGCGCGAGGATGCTGAAGGACATGCATGGAAAAGGTGGCCGTGACATTCCTAGATTATGGTGGTTCCTCTGTGGAAAGGCAGCAAATCCCTGTTCATTGGGAGTGGCTACAGGCTGATCTACATGGGTGCCATAGGATGGTTTGTGCATCTGCTGAGGAGAAGAAGTTAGCCATAGTGCTAACAGACGAGTTACACAACGACGTCTTACACGGTACGGGACGGTGAATCACTTCTGTCACCGGCTAATGATTGTAAAAGTGAGTATGTAGTTATGAGCCATATAATAAGTAGACGTGTGAGTGAACGCAATTGTAACATGAAGACTTTGTGGCGTACGACACAGTTCAGAGAAAAATTATGCTGAAGACATCTTTCTCTTTTTTCTTTTTTTCTTTACTTTCGTTATAAAGCCGCGGCGAGCTCTTGAAGACTATGTCGCATAAAAGGCAACGAAACGAGACACTAAGGAAGCTATAGCCAGACTCATTCGAGCCAATTGACAAAGTCGGTACGATGGATTGAGCATGTTAATATATTTTTATGCCTAATAATAATATATCTTTACATGATAAGGAAAGAAGTGACACAAAGATAATATCTTTTCACTCACTTAATATACGCACATCAAAAGTGTCTAGGGATCAAGCATTTTTATGCGGATTTCTTGAGATTGAGATGTGGCTTTGTAATAAATTTATGATTTTATAAATTTATATGGATCCTTTTTGGTGCATTTCATAATTTGAAACAGGAACTGTCAATCAAATTCGAGTAAAAGATGAAAATCAGCTGTCAATATTTTCCCTATAAAAACATACAACGCATTGAAGACATTATTAGTGCTACTGTTTCCCTACTACTGATTAAAACCAACGTTATTATGGAGCGGCGACGTCATTTAAGCAGGGAAGAAATGCTCAGAGCCGTGGGAATGATAGAAGCTGGTTCCCGGCAACGTACTGTGGCTTTAGCTCTGAATACAAGTCAGAGTGTTATCAGTCGACTTTGGACACGTTACCGTAGCACTGGTACCGTGGCTGAGCGCCATGGAGGACCGTATCGCTGCACCACACGGAGACAAGACCGATACATTCAAATCACAACTCGAAGAGCTCCAACAATAACCGTCATGATGTTAGCCGTGACGCTTCATCACTCTTCAGGGAACTTAATTAGCGACCAAACAGTCAGAAACCGCTTGCATGAAGTGAACCTTCATTCCCGAAGACCGCTAAGGGTACCACCTATAGCAATGCACAATCGTAGGATTCGATATCAATGGGCTCTTGAACACAGAAATTGGGCAGAAGAACAATGGCGTTTCGTGTGCTTTTCTGATGAGTCTCGTTTTGGTATGAGACCGGATACAAGACGTATACGACACTGGAGAACCCCTGAACGCCAACAGCGATTAAAATCCTGCCAGGAAGTCCATCCTTATAGTGGTGGAACCATCATGGTATGGGCGGGTATTTGGATCGGCGGAAGAACTGAGTTGATTTGGATCAGAGGCAACCTCAACGCTCAAATTTATGCTGAGACGATTGTATCAGACGTCATCGTTCCTCTACAAGTGCAAATCGGTCCCTTATTTCAGTTAATGCATGATAATGCACGACCGCACACTGCAAGGGTTGTAAGACAGACTCTCGCCGCAGCTAACATCAATGTCATGCCCTGGCCTGCTCAGTCGCCAGACTTGAACCCGATTGAGCATGCATGGGATATGCTACAGAGAAGAGCTCTGCCGAATATGGAGGGTATCCAGTCGCAAGAAGACCTTTTTTTGTTGTTGCAACGAACATGGGCGGCCATTCCACAGCGTGATTTGGATGAACTCATTTTGAGTATGCCAAACCGATGTTCTTGTGTTGTTAGTGTTCGCGGTAGAAACACGGATTATTAATTGTTTAAGTTACCCAATAAAATTTTAAAGAAAACTGTTATTTCAGTCTTTTTTTCGAACTTTAATGTTAGTGGTTCAAATGTCAAAAATCCCTTTATTATGAAAATGGCAAATTTCTTTATTAATGCAAAGGTGACTTGGTTTATCGTTACTGTAGACAAACGAAAACACTTTATTTGATGAATCCTTAAAGAAAATTTTAATTAATATCAATCAGGAGAAAAGTTATTGCAAAAATATATGTTGATCCCTAGACACTTTTGATGTGTGTATTATATTAAATGAGGGTCAACTATTTAATAATGCTTCTTATTTTTACCATAGCATAGTAATGCTTGTAATATATTAAGAATATCACTCGCGCGATGCCTTTTCTGCTGCTTGCATAGCAACTCTTTAATGCGCCCTACCTCTCGTAAAACATCCAGACCAAGACGAACATACATGTTTATGCACACACATGTTTGTTTTGTGTGGGAATCGAACCCACGAGCGTTGGTGTCGAAGTCGCGTCTTTTAGGACTGAGCCACAGAGCTCGTCAACATCTAAGAAAATTTTGGAAAATGATAATGTTTAGCAGTACTTATCATATCGTTAATGTTCATCACTACACATAGTAATAGAGTGAATAATCTTATGAAAGGCGTTTACAGGATTACAAGCGTTAGTTTGCTAAATATATTATATTATTCGTGTATATGGATCTACATTACTAGTACCGCTAATTTGACTTTTAATACGAGTATTTTGCTTCTTGCTAGCTCACCTAAAGGAGCATACGTGGATCGTCTTGCACATATATAAACAAGTTGCTATCGCAGTATTAGGAGAATGTGGCTTAGGTAATAGGTATATAGAAGGTTTGTGTTTATTTAGTTGACAATTCTGAGATACACAAAGGCATTCTGACAACACGATTTATGCACATAATTAGGTAGAGTTACGTCGATAGTGTGTTGTATTTGTGACTCAACGTTCTAACAAAAGAAACATTATGTACATTAATATAAATATGAACAAAGGAAACTCAAACGGGATCTGCTTGTTTCCTGCTCCGCGACGGGATCTTGCGAATGGGGGGCAGAAACATAGAAGAGGCAAGTGTATTTGATTCTAATGATCCAGTTTTTTGGCAGGCGATTACACTCAATAATATTTACAAACATTCAACGTCCTTAACACAAAATCACAATAACGTCACAAAAAAAAATATTGTGGTTAATAGATTCAGGCTGCCGTGACTGCCCTGATCGTCGCTGCCTTGGCACATAAAGCAGGTTAGATCAAATTGAGAAATATTAATAAAACGATAAATTATTGTGCATAGATGTCGTAATTTTTATGTTTATTAGTATATCATTTGGTTAGTTGTTCAAATGTAATTTCTTTAAGTGACTTTGGATGAACAAATTAAGAAAATATTTCGCTCGCCAAAACCACTTTTATAAATTAGCAGGGTACACCAAGTGCCACTGATGTTTCTTTGATTGTAAAGATGATAGCCACTTACACCTTATTTACACACCTTATTTAAATTACCCACCGCCATTTAGTCCCAAACAAAACTAAGCTTATGCAATTGGTGCTTGATAATTGACAAATATAAGTAAAGATTTTTGTAATTACATTATTTTAATACATAAAAAGTAGTACAAGACAAACAAACATATTCATGCACACAAATATTTGCCTTGTGTGGGAATTGAAACCACGAGAGCTGGTGTTAAAATAGCCATCACTAACCATTTCACCACTGACTTCGACACTTTAATTATAATATTCTCAAGATCATACATGACTTTTTACCACCATTATTTATTAATTTTATTATGGTCCTTGTAGGATGCCACGTCACGCGTAGCTGGAGATCACTCAATTGGTTATACAGGGTTTGCTATCGCGGCTTAAATGAGAGTTACTAGAATTTACCGTAAATTATGTATATATATATATATATATTCACGCCAGGTAGGCAGAGAGAATCGAGAGGCCATAAAACGCGGTCCTTACACACATCACTCGCTTTTGTAACATTCATTCTTTTCATGCACGCTCGCCGGTTCCTAGGGCTCCTGACATCACCTTCTAATAAAATTCGGCTAACTTGTTCGTGGCAGGTTAGTCTTGATCGTCCTCAGTTCCTACATCCTTCCACTTTCGTATTGTATATCTGTTTCGCCATTCTTTCATCACGCATTCTTTCTAAATATCCGAACCAATAGAGCATGCCATGCGTCTGAACACTGACGCTCTCTTTCAGACCATACCTTTTTCGTACATCATCATTATGAACGCGATCAGCAAGCATTATGCCACAAATTTTGAACATTGCTCACATCTCGACCGCATTTATTCTACTTCCATGCTCTCTCTGGCATAGCTACATAGCTTTCACTTCCATAAGATAGCGTTGAGATAAGCACCGCGTTATGTACAGCGAGCTGTGCCTTCTGGTTTAGATTTTGGCTACCTAGAAGTAAACACTGAATGTCGTTAAATACTAAGTTTTAGTAGATTAAAGTTGGCAACTAATGTCGCTGAATAATAAAATAGTTAAGCCAAAGTAGAGTTCGAACTCATGACCTCTCGATTTCCAGTCGAGTTCTCGTCCAAAGGAGCTAGCGGGAAGATTTGTGATTAGTATATAATACCGGCAAGTTGTGCCCTAAATAACAATAAAATCAAAAATAAAAAAAAAACTTTTTTTGGTTGTCAGTTGTTCGTAGACATATCTACGTGACAACAACTACGTGACAGACAAATAAACAATTCACCCAATAAATATTTTTCATATTTACAGTATTGCCAAAATAAATCTGGCGAAGTGATATCACAGATCAATCAACACATTTGACACCATAGCTCATTCTTAAAATTAAAAATCTATTTACGAAATAAAAATATATCCATTCCGTAAGAGACGCCGCGATTGATCTTGTCGGAAAATACTGGATGGATTACTCTTATCGAACAGTAGCTTTCGCTGACAGCATCCGCTATCTAAATACCAAGCGCTAGAACAATTTCCACTGACGATCGAAGTTTTGCAATCTTAAGAATTATTTTAAGATTTTTGGTCGTGTTTTATCAGAAGGTGATGTCAGGAGCCCCAGAAACCAGCGAGCGTGCATGAAAAGAGCTATGAATGTCACAGAAGCGAGTGAAGTATGCAAGGACCGCGTCTTATGGCGCTCGGTTCTCTCTGCCTAACCCGCAAGGGACCTGGCGTGATGATATTCATACATATATACAAGATTTTTATTTATTATATTTGAATTATCATAAATAAAATGAAAATCATAATTAAAACAGCATTTATGTATAAAGCGTTAGTGGTAGGGGGTGGTAACGCATATATATATATATATATATATATATATAAATGGTTATAACACTCAAGGAAGTAGTTTTCTATTAGTCATAGAATTTTGAAGATCGGATTAGTATTATCAGTATACACATTATACACCAAATATTTTTTGATGTGAAACATCTATTGGCGCGGCTTGGCAGTGAAATCGAACCTTATGCTGTGACGGAAGTTGGCTTGCCGTCATTCATTGAAGGAGATTGATTAACTTTGGGGGGTTCGAACCCCTGATTGTATATTTACGAAATAGTACCCAAAATTCTTAAATAATTTATTACAAATGAGTACAAAATTGAATCGTTTTTTGTACTCTAGAAAACATGATCACGAAAAAAGGAAATTATCGAATTGGTTGAAATGGCAGCAGGTGTACAGGATGATGGCTTTGGCACCGACGTTCACACTTTTCTGTCCTTATAGGCTTATTACGATATAAAGTCAAACTACAGATTTCTTACGAAATATGGTCTGTGTAAAATCACAATTTCGTACGTAATAACAAAAAATTGTTACAGTAAAAATATTTAGATTGCTTTAATATACAAAAAGTATAATAAAAAGAACAAGATGAGACAGTTCACGTATAATTTGTCTAATGTCATTTTTCATTTTTGTTTTTCGAAACGTGAAATTTACAGAATTCTTGTGTCCAATTACGTAGGTTTACTTACAATGGAATTTATAACGATGAGGACTTTTTCCGGATACATCATTTATGAGCTGTAATAAGGTATTCAGTTGATGTGGAGGTAAAAAAAGGCATATTGTATTGCGATTTGTTTTGTACTTAAAAGGAAATGCTTAAAGGCACTTTTGATAATTCAGTATGGAAATATATTTTTTTAAAGTTTCGTCAAAAGTAATAATACACTATTTGGCCCCCCAAGTACTATATGTTACGTATTTATATATTCAATTCCTATCTATCTGTCCAAAATACCTGTCTTTTTAATTCTAACATAAAGTAATTGACGTAGCCCAAAGGATAGGTACGTTTCTCATAGACCCGACTACCGCTGGAAAGGTTCTCGAATGACGTTTCTGTACTGGTGCACGCATTGTGGGACGACCGCCACTATCTGGAGCGCCGACCTTAAACGATCTGTAGGGAGTCGTTGAATGCAAGTGTGGCTCAGAATCGAGGCCACTGGGTCCCTAGTGGGGAGGCATATGTCCAGCAGTGGACAAATGCGACGTATACAGGCTGAAACGATGATAATAATATATGATTCCAGTTTATTATTTTTAATATGCCTACTTAAATCATGACACTATTCACGTAATCTGCAATGAAAAATTAGTATTTGTCTAGAATCCAAATCAATAAATAAATAAATAAATAAATATTGTGGGACAAATTACACAGCGCCACCTAGCCCCAAAGTAAGCGAAGCTTGTGTTATGGGTACTAGACAACTGATAAACATACGTAAATACATTTTTTTTTATAAATACATGCTTATTACAAACAGACATGTTCATGCACGCAGATGTTTGTACAGTGTGGGAATCGAACTCACGAGCGTTGGTGTCCAAGTAGCGTAACAGCGCGTTTCACCACTGCGCCATTGAGCTCGTCTCTTATCAATTAGAATGTCATGCTAATTTCCTATACTATCTATAATTATATATATATAATAGGTACTAACCGAATTGAAGTCAAATTCATAATTTATTGTGTTTTACATTATTCAGATGTAATGTATTTTAACTGTATCTATAGCCGCCTCTATTCATGACCCGTAAAATAAAGATACCTATGGTTAAGTTATATATTAAGCATACAGTTTATAATAATAATTAAAAAAAAATCTTGTCACACACACTTCGTAAATATTTTTATTTAATTGTTATTTTGAAATATTTATGATGAATATCCAATAGCAAGTTTATTTGTATCGCCAATTACCTATTGAACAAAAACTGAGCGAAACTGAAATTTGAAGCAATAAATAAATATTAAAAATTAACGCCATGAAGAACTGTAATGTAACTGTAAGGCGTGCCCGGCGGTCCTGAGAGAAGTTCTCGAGGGCAAACGTAGCGGAAACCACAACCTTACCTACCACCCCTAAAGTCTGCACTACTTGTAATAAAATCATATCGGTATTTACATCTTTTCTTTTTTTCTTAAGTAAATACCGACCTTCCTTGCCCCAGGGACTCTAACCCCTGCGACAAACTCAATTTTCTATTCAGAGTTTAAAATATTTAAAAATAAAGTTATTTATATAATAAAAAATATTCTAACAATTATTGCATTAATGCAATAGGATCGATTAGATTAGATTAATTAGTATCGGCAGGGTTCGTCGTATTGATTTTGATATGGAGTGACTAACGACAGACGTACATAATCCAGAGGGAAAACCAGACCGTCCTTAGGTTAGGTGTTTCGAAATATAATATCTCGGACGTGCGGGTTTTCTCAATATGTTTTCCTTCATCGCAAGCAAGTGATAATTACAAACACGTACATAAATCCGAAAATACGAATTCAGTAGTATCTACTTGCCATCTATTCAGTTTTGTTCGAGTTTGAGAGAGAACCTGCTTTTTAATTTAGTTTAATGTTAATGATACATATAAAATAGAAAGTGTTGAACTCAAAAACATATATGATTTTTTGAGGCTAGGATCACTGAATACAAAAAGTCTATACAATGGAATTGTTTTTGAGTTATGTTTATAAATTCTTCGTGATATTAATTGCGACACAGAGCAGTTTCATACTAGCCTGCCAAGAAGTGACGACTGCGGACATTTCCATTCATTCAAGCTGACGACGGCACATCCGGTGCTGATAGTAGTAGTAGGTAATTAATATTATATAAATATTAAATATACCTATATTTGTAAATTCTGCTTAATCATATTGTGCTAAACTCCTTAGTAAGCACATTCTTTTTATACATTTTTACTTTTGAATATAAGTCTTGACTTTAAATAATTAGTAAAATAATGAAATGGACACATCGAACTACTTCTCTTTCCCTTCTAGTTTGGTTGCGTTCACATATCAAACAAATTACATTGGAAAATTTACCTATTGAGCAGGGTAGATTATTCTTATTTTTATACAACGTCGGGAGGCTTGCAAGCATTCGGCCCCCCTGATGTAAAGTTTGATGCGCCTTGCCTCTCTTAAAACACCCAGACGAAGACAACAGACATGTTCATGCACACAAATGTTTGTTCTGTGTGGAAATCGAACCCACGAGCGTTGGTGTTAAAGTAGCGTGACAGTGCCTTTCATCACTGCGCTACCGAGCTCGTCATTATGCGGCATGTCGCGTTTGTCTTGGTCTAGTTATTTTTAAGCAAGGTAGAGAGTATCAAAGCAGCCCAACTGGGGAAATACCTCCACTTTACAGAAAACTGCAGCTAATTAATAACTCGCCAAATGATTGTCATATTGCTGCGAGTGAAGAGATTACCAGTAAGCTTCTTATTTATCTGTTTATATTTTCCTCAATGTGTCTGTAATTGTTATGCTGGAATTTCAAAAAGGGGCGAACACTACTTTATAAGGTGAACTTCCTTATTTTTTTAGACAGTAGAACGTATTACAGGAACGCTTTGGATATCAAAGCTATCAAAGCGTTTCATATCTGTAATTGAAACATCAAAATAGAATAAACCTATATTTAGAGACGCAGGTTAAAGTCTCAAAGCATAGTTGCTTTTGCGGTTTATGCATTTCAAACAATTTGGCGCTAACAATTTAAACTTGATCAGTTCGAGGATCGAGTTATTGTTACCGCAATTGCGAGTATAGGCGCAACAATAGGACTCACTTTCAGCGAGATGGCGCAACTCCATATACAAGCAGAATCTCAATGTCGAAGTTAAGGGAAATTTTCCCGGTAAAATTAATTAGCAAGTACGGAAACATTCCATGGCCTCCTCGTTCAGCAGATATGACGTCGTGTGATTTTTTCTTATAGGTCACCTCAAGTCTAAAGTGTACAATAATAATCCTCGCACCGTATCTGCCCTACAAGAAACTATTCGGAGACGAGTATTGAAAGGACTTGGAAGACATAATTTAAAAAAAGTAAAATCCGCAGTCCCCTATTACATGTTAAAAATAAAATAAATATTCTTAAATACTAATTTAATTTTAAAATCGAAATTTTTCCGCTGGGTACCCTTTATTGTGACTTAAAATTTTATGAAAATGGGTAGGGAACCTTCTTTTTGTTTTCTCCTAATATTTTATTAAATTAAAAAATGTCCGTATGATGCACTCATGCCCACCTAGAACTCATGTAATGTTTACTAAGCCCTAACTAAGAATAATTGTTCGGTTTACATAAAGAAAACAACGATTATAAAATATTCATTCGTACATTTCAAAATAATGTCACTCTAAGTGTTGAGTCCTACTGTTTGGCACGTTACAGTGATCGATCGGTTCACTTTCTCCAGGCCGGAGGCAAAACTAAAGATATCAAAGCTAAATTTTCGGACACCGCTTGTGGCCAAGAACTTTGACGCAAATTACATTTTTTTCCAAAATGTTTGATTATTTAACATATTTTATTCGCTAAAGTTAGGGGGTTTTAACATTACCTTTAGCGAATAAAATATGACTTGAATAAAATATAATTTGAATACAAAATATTAATTGATATATTGGATTTAATACGCTTTACTATTTCTGGCTAATCCTCTTCTTATGTATGTGTTATTAATAACTATTATTAGTAGTTACTATTAATGAGTTCGACTCTCCACCTCCAGGCTGCAACCTCAAACCGTCGCCAGGTAGCATAATTCGACCGTTTGAAATAATCAAAATAAGCCCAAAATTGATAGGTTATCTAGAAACTATTAAAGTGTTCCTCCATTCAGTTCTTGTTACGAGTACAATCACGAGATCAGGTCAACGGAGTCAACTAAAATATCCCTCTTTGATCCAAGTTTATGAGTAATTTCGCACACAAATATTAATTGGTTTTTTGATTTTAACTTTTACTGATCAGCTGCCATATAATCCAAGTAAGTGAAAAACATTCTTCACGCCGCAAAACAGCGAAATATGATTTAGAATTATCAGCGTTATTACATATACTTAGCGAAGTTTCAAATCGATATGAGAATTAGTTGGTTCGTCTTCCAAGATTTGTTCCGAATAAATGAAATTAAATAAAAATTATAAATTAGAATATGAATATGAATACAACATTTGAACTGTTATATTACCGCTTTTCAGATCAATCCCTTAAGGTTTACACTAGATACGACGTGATATTTCGTGACCGTATAAATCCCGTCTAAACCAGAGCTAAGCCTGACCTAAGCCGGGTCCGATGTAATCCTGACCTGAACCATATACAGAAACCCAATAAACCCAAATCATTTAAATCGTACTTTATCGACAATATTATATTGATCTTTGAATAATATATTTGTGAATGTATCTAGAATACTATATCTAAAATAATAAACAAAAATTTTCCGGAGGAATTTCACAGCACTCTCTACTCTCAAACTAAGAAAAGCTTGCGATAAATTATATATGTGCGTAGAGGTTTTCTCAAGGTCGATAACACAATAACACATCGGGTTTTTAGTACACATCATCAATGGAAAACGAGTAATATGATTATTATAGGTTAATTTCAATAATTTTAATTGAAATATAATTAAAGTAATACAATAACGAATAAACAATTATAGGAATAGTAAATTAATTGTTACGTCTTTGGGTAAACCCAATAGTACTAGATTACAATACCTTTGCTACAGGAAAACATGTTCAGTATTTATAGTGACACTGCCTTAGTTGGATCACACTCGTGGTAAGACATCCGAGCTTGAAGTTCCTAGATATCTTCGTGACAATTAATACAACTATTATATCAACATGAAGCTGACTGGTATTTTCTTCATGGTGCTCGCGGTCTTCGCGCTGTTCCTTGGCGGTGGAGATGCCGCTCCTAAAGTCAACGTGAAGGGACTCAAGAAGGGCGCTAAAGCTATTGTGAGTATTTCAACAGATTGTTGTGTATACCCGTATATACTCGTATTAACGAGCTCGGTGATGCAGTAGCTAATAACGCTACTTTGACACCAACTTTGGGTTCGATTCCCAGACAGTACGGACATATATGTGAATGAACATGTCTGTTTGACCTGGTCTGGGTGTTTTTAAAAGATGTAGGGCGCATTAACGCAGCCCTTCTGGGGAAGTACCTCCACCTAATAGAAAAGCGCAGCCATATAACAATTCGCTGGAGGATTGTTACATTTCTGTGTGTGAGATCACCAGTAAGCTAAGCAGTTACTGTGTTAGCAGTAGAGTTGACACCGCGCGAGTACTTAATGTATTGCAAGCGTACATAGGCTATGGTAACTGATTTATATCAAGTGAGCCGTACATATGCTTCCCGACGTTGCATGAAAAAAATATACTTCTCCAAGGATAGCCGAGTTAAATGTTTTCGTTCAGTCGTAAGGGATTCGAACATCCTTAGCTTCATTCGTATTCAAGCTTCGTATTTCTAAGCTGCCCGAAGGCGAATATAATATCTGAGACTAAGTTAATAGAATCATAGATATATCTAATGTTCTTCTCTATTGTTATTTCAGGGACGAGGCATATCCCTTGTTGGGGCAGCGGGCACGGCTCACGAGTTATACAACCAAGCAAGAGGCAGACAAGGATAGGCTGAAACTGAAATAAATTATTTTTTACCCTACATTCTAATGTTAAAATGAAATATATTTATTTGTATATAAAGGTCATATTATAGAAAATACCAAATAAAATTATCTTATTAATGACAAATATTCATGGTGGAGTAAGGTCTGGTTATCCCCCTGGGTTCTGGAGGACCGGCAGCAGTTGCTGGATTAAAATTAGTATCTTCGCCAAATCCTTAAGCTTGGTATTGGAGCTCGCCAATTCTAATAGATGAGGGTTAAGGCTAGGAAAAAGAAGAATTTTATATTAATGGTCGATTTCAGTACAAAATTAGAACTAGCAGCAAAATGATACACGCTTGATTTTAGTATTTGTGGAACCTAAGGGTACTTTTACACCGCTCACCGACGGCGAGGAGTTCACCCTCGCACCCTGGAACCGCAATGGTCGCATACTGTGCAGTTCCAGAGGAGTTTTCTTCCGAGAACTCTCAAGTTGTGGAATGAGCTCCCAGCCGAGGTTTTTCCAAGTGACTACAGCATGGGGTTGTTCAAGAAACGCGTGAAGAGTTTTTTAGAGGGTCGGCAGCGCATGAGTGACACCCCTGATGTTGCAAATGTCCATAGGTACGGTGATTGTTTATCATCAGGTAGGCCGTATACTTGTTTGTCACATTAGTGGTATAACGAAAAATAAGGGTAAAGAACGTCAATTCCTATTTTTTATACAATGTCCAAACGCAAATTATCGTACTTCCCACCAGAGAAACCTGTATATTACGCAGTGATGATAGTACTAAAGACAAATTTTTCGCACGTCGGGCCGCTCCGCATGTGAAGGTGTGCTTGTTTGTTATTTTGGTTCCAAATGGGCTCACCATTTGGAACCAAAATTAGCCTCATCTGCTCGTGGTGCTGCCCTTATACTTCTATGATTTGTTTATGAAGATATTTCGTACTTTTATGCAACTTATTTACAATCGCTTTTAATAGCTTTTTTTTTTAAAGAAATGCCTTTAATTGACTTTCGAAAACCATACTCTTTTCCAATTCTTTGATAGATGTAGGGATATGATTATATACCATACCACCAGGGTCCATGTTTAGCTGATAAGAAATAGATAATTGTCTGTAACTGTCTATAAACATGTGTGCAATAAAATAAATAAATAAATAAAATATATATTTTTATTAACATTGGATGCGGGGCTGTAGAAAATAGTTCGAAGGCAAGAAGGTGTTTTGAGAAAGGGACCGTGAGTTTGTTTTGGTAAAGAGGTCTGATTAATTTGAGTGGGGAATATAAGTCAGGGTGCTTTTTAATAAATTTACAGGCTTCGAAGATACATAAGCATGTCAGAATCAGTAGGTGAAGTTTTTAAAAATGCGATTTACAAGATTCTTTCTGTTGTATGTTAGTTAATATTCTAATACATTTTTTTTTGAAGAATAAAATTTTCCTAAAAGTTTCAGCAATTTTCCCAAAGTATAATTCTGTACGCAAAACGTGAGTGTGCGTATGCATAGTAAGGAAATAGGACCACTTAGGTTTATAACGTTTTAATTGCGTGAGAGCGTATATGAAAGAAGATAAGCGGTTCGATATTTTTTTAATATGGGATTTCCAGTTCAGATGCGTATCTAAGTTTATATAAGTATGGTTGCCAAATCAACAATTTCTAATTTATTTGATTTAGGTTGGTAATTAACATGCAAGGGTGGTTTCTAATAGGATATAAATTGAATTATATCGGTTTTTTTGAGATTTAGTTAGAGATTGTTACGATCGAGCCAATCTGTGGTAGAGTCCACTACTGTATCTAAATGCCGTTCCAGGGAATTATTATTATTACTATGTTAGAGACATCATCTGCAAAGAGCACACTGTCTAAGGTAATTAATTGGGGAAGGTCATTTACATACACTAGGAAAAGAATACATCCCAGAACACTCCCCTGATGGATAGAGCCGGTTATAATAACAACATTAGATCTAATGTGTGTAATTTCACCAGTATGAAAATTGATATTTTCTATTTTAATGCTAATTCCAAGACCATAGAGCTTACTCAGCAGAATTTTATGACTGACTCTATCATAGGCCTTACTCATATCAAGTAGCAGAACAACCTCATATTCCTTTTAATTTATATTTTGGATTTTTTTTTGTATATACTTGTTAATGGTTGAAAATGACGTTCTGTTTTTTCGCAAACCGTTTTGTTTATCCATCAAGAACTTTTCAAAAAATGCGATTAATCTTTTTGACAATGCAGACTCTAATATTTTGGCCGATATTGGTGGAAACGCAATTGGGCGGTAATTGGTTTTGTCTTTTTTCTCGGAAACCCTCACGGAAAGATTTATTTGTCAGCAATGTAAGTGGAAGAGTGAGTTCGTCTGATAATTAGGCACGGTGGAAGTTTGTCGATACCAAAGCTAGTTTTATTTTTAGGTCGTTTATTATTTTACGACGTTCGCTAGGTTCTGCTTAATGTTAAAAGGAGTTAGAGACGATTATGTTCCAGTCATAATCGCATATTGAGTTCTGTGTGTCACATATTGTACCTAGGTACATAGTCATTGAAACTATGTCTATCTTAAGTATATCTATGTCACTCTGTACTCTGGAGTTTCTATCTTTTTGTTCTGATTGTTTTTGAGTTTCAACTATTAACTTAGACTTTTCAGTATTTGTCACTTCCAGAATTTCCAGAGCTCTATATACGAAGATGTCTTCAGATGTGACTTAGGAGAAAAATCACCTCATGACCTGAAAAATTGGCCAAACACAGAACAGATGCGCGAGTGACGTGCACCTCTGGCAAAAGCTGGCTATATTGTTCCTGGAGTACAGTGATTCCTCAGTGGAAAGGCAACAGATTCCGGCTCATTAGGAATACCCACAAATTGATTTACATAGTTACTTCTGGTGTGGAAAACAGGCTAGTAACAGTGATCTCAGAGATTTTTGGACAATATCTGAGAGATGAATCACTTTCGTGACCGATTTAGGAATGTGAGCACAATCTCACAGTCATAAACCGGTCACGGGAGTGATCAATAGAGTTGTGACTATATAATAAATTGGTGTGTGAGTGAACACAAGTATAAAATGGACACTTTGTGGTAGAACTACGAGTACTTTGCCTAAAGGGACACTAAGATGAAGAAAACCTTTTTAAGAAAACGGCAGGCGTACTGATCTCCATAATTCAACGACGCGTAGGTTGCGAAACGAATAAGTAGTAAGTATATTTACTTAACTTGCAAATAAGTGAGACAAACAATAGATCAAGTGGTAGTGAACTTTTTAATCAAGTTGCTCGTTACTTCTGGTAAGATATTCCTCCAAAATTTTTAGATAATTATTAAAATTAAATGTATTTTCAATTATTATATCGTTTATCGCTGCAAATTAAAGATAACAAAAAGATCAAAGCGTAAATTTGCCGTTTAAAATTAGTTTAAAAGCATGTGTTTTAAGGTTTGCATATTTTATATTAACCCTATAGTAATGTATTAGTCGTGTATAAGGATCTAAATTAGTAGTAGTGTTAATATGATTTTGACATAAGCATCTTGCTACTTGCCAAGTCAGATAGGGGAGGATTCGACTGTCCATCGTCTTGTAGATCTTTAAATAAGTGGCTATCGCTCTACGAGAACGTGCCTTAGGGAATAGGCAGATATAGTAATGGTGATGACTTTGTTTATTTGACAATTGTAAGACCTGTAAAGACATTACCATCATCATAATCTTAGCCTGTATTGTATGCTGAACATAGGCCTCTCCTCTAGAGTGCCATTCGTCTCGATCCTGTGTCACCTGCCTCCATCGACTCCCTACAAACCTCTTGAGGTCGTCGCTCCATCAAGTCGAGGGTTGTCCCATACTGCGAGTACCAGTATGGGGACGCCATTCGAGAACCTTTCTTCCCCAATGGTAGTCGGTTCAACGAACTATGTGGCCGGTCCACTGCAACTTCAGCTTGCTTATCCAGTGAGCTATGTCGATTACCTTAGTTCTATTGCAGATATACTCATTTCTGATTCTATCACGCAGAGAAACCCTATACATAGTTTTTTCTATAGCATGCTGAGCGACCTTGAGCTTCCCGCTCCGTATGCCATCACTGACAACACACACTGTTCGAAGACCTTGCTCTTTAGGCTTTAAGGTATTTTGGACGAAAAGATTTATCGAAGTTTCCCGAACGCTGCCCAGACTTTGGATCCGTTTGTTGACCTTTCGGTCGAAATTGGACTTACCTTACTGATTTTTTTTTATACTACGTCGGGAGGCATACAAGCATACGGCCCACCTGATGTAAAGCGGCTACCGTAGCCTATCAACGCTTGCGATATATTAAGTATGACTCGCGCGATGCTTCCTCTGCTGCTTACACAGCAACTCCTTGGGAGCTTACTGGTGACCTCGCTCACAGGCAGGAACTCAACAACTCTCTAAGGAGTTGTTATTTGGCTGCGGTTTTCTGTGAGGTAGAGGTACTTCCCCAGACGGGCTGCTTTGATGCGCCTTACCCCTCTTAAAACATCCAGGCCAAGACAAACAGACATGTTCAAATGAATGACCAGCCATAGGTAGACATATTCGTCAACAACTTCGAGCTTAGTTCTTCCACCCGTGACCGGCATAGATGTAACATGGACATTCGACTTGATCTTAGTCTTGTCCATGTTCATCTTGAGGCCTACCTAGTTGGAAACACTATTGAGGTTATTGAGCATAGCGCTAAGTTTCTCCAGGGATTTCTCTATGAGAACTATATCGGTGTAGCTCGGTGACTCAGTCGTGAATGACGCGACTTTGACACCGACTTCCGTGGGTTCGATTACCACACAAGGCAAACATTTGTGTGCACGAACATGTCTGTTTGTCTTCGTCTGGGTTTTTTCTATGTATAATAAGTATGTATTTACAAAAAAAATGTATTTACGTATGTTCATCAGTTGTCTAGTACACAAGCTAACACAAGCTTCGCTTACTTTGGAGCTAGATGGCGCTGTGTAATTTGTCTGAAAATATTTATTATTATTTATATTATTTATTTGCCATTGACTGTGAAGGACTGGAAAGGATACAATATAAACTATTGTATCCTTTCCAGTCCAAGAGCTTGAAAACATCTTCCCTGTCTTATTGCCTTATTTGTCATATTGCTGTCTCTCACTTTGCCAAGAGGAGAAGTCAATTCCAAAACTTCCTACTCCTGCAAATTTCTTCTGATTAAATTCGTTGTGGGTTCCAAGGCAGCTGTAGTTTAACCCCCGGGACGGCAGTGAACTTCACTGTTCATTGCCTTTTTGTTGGTCGCCGCTGTTAATTCTTGCTACACATGAGACACAGTGGCGGGTATGAGTGGTGGGCCTGTCCCGATAAAAAAAAATCTCCCTGTCTTACAACTTTTTGTACTTGGATCGGTTTCGTACTCTGGTCCTGTACTCGGATACACTTCGTTGCCTTATTGTATAAGTACTTCAACACTTTAATGTACCGATAGTCAATTCTGTATGTTGTATATTTAACAGAACATTCTAACATAATGAACATTATTCACATTTACATAAATATGAACAAAGGAAATTCACACGGGAATTTCTTGTTTTCCGCTCCGCGACAGAATCCTCCGAATGGGGTGCAGAGACATGTCAAATAATTGGAAAAGGTAAGGACATTTGGTTTTGGTTCTGGTGATCTAGTCCGGCAAGTCTAGTCCGGTTTTGGTAAGCGTTTACACTAAAGAATATTCACAAACACATAATCACAATAAATTCACCAAATAAATTTATGTGAGTAAAAGTCTCCGCTTTAAGGCTAAATACTGCATCGCTTAGTTGTACACACCTAATTTCTTCAATTTCTTCAAGTGATTTCGGACCTGATTGAACACTGAAGTTTTTAAGATAGCATGGGTTGCGGCTAGAATTATGTAGTCCCAGCAAATAAGTTTACTTAGCAAAACTACTATTATTTCTTTCATTTTACCCTCCTTCCCGATAAAACATCAATTCCTCAAGAACTTACTGGTAACATCACTTACTTGTTGAACATAATAATCTTCCAGGGACTTCCAAGCGGTTCATCTCTGTAGAAGCGATTCGAGGGGAAACGGTTATTCGCTGTAGAATATTTTATTATATAACAGCACTGATTGCCTAGTGGATAAAAAAACCAACTATTAACCGACCTTCTCGTCCAAAATACCGCAACGCAAGAGCAAGGTCTTCGAACAGTGTGTGTTGCCAGTGATGACATACGGAAGCTCAAGGTCGCTCAGCGTGCCATGGAAAGAGCCATGCTCGGGGTTACTCGGCGTGATCGATCGAATGGCCTCCGCGTACTGGTACACACGGTGCGGGACTAGATGGACGACCTCAAGTGGTTTATAGGTTTATAGTGGATGGATGCAGGTGGCGGAGGAACGAGACGAGTGGCACTCTAGAGGGGAGGTCTATGCCCATCAGTGGACGAATATGGGCTGAGACGATGACGATGATTATTAACCTAGGCTATCTCTGCTCGTTTTCAAATACACGTGGCGGGATATTTCGATATATTCTGAATTAAAATCGTCAACAGCTGCTTGTTTCAAGTATACATAGACTGGCGATAGAATACCCTAAAGGATGACAACTCCTGGGCCTAGTGGGAACCGATAATAAAATAGCCAAACTTCCTGTCAACTGGCTCATCAGAACATGATGTTCAAATTTTCAATAATTATACAATTATGACGTGCCTAAAAGTGCTATTGTTCTTAAAGAGTGTCCACCCGAAGCGACGAATAGCTTACCATCAGGCAAGCCATTTACTTATTTGTTGAACTTCGTTATTTGAAATATATATATACCTTACTGTAAAAGCCTGAACTACGTAGAAAGTTAAACGAGGTTCTGGCAAAAGAACGAATTTCTTTTGCCAGAACCTCGTTTATTCATTAACAGGGTGCACGACGTGCAACTGAGATTAGCTTTAAGATGATAGCCACCTCTTTTAGAAGTTTATGTACAAATTTGTACTTTAATTATAGTGTTCTCGATATCATACATTACTTTTTGCCACCATTATTTACTATGACCCTCGCGGGATGCCGACGTTACGCTCGGCTGGAGATCATTAAATTAGCTATGCAGGGTTGCTGTCGCGCCTTAAAAAAGTATTAAAAGAATTACGGTAAACACTGATGCAGTAAATTATTAAGTTTCATCAGAATGAAGTTGGCGGCTAAGGTGTCTAAATGTTTACATTTGAATATATTGGCCTCCGCCGCCTAAGTATGGTTTGAATCCACATCCGATTTCCAGTCGAGTGTTCTTGCAACTGAAATACTGGGATATTTGTGATTAGTTCTGATACCGTCAAATTGTATCTTGTTATCTCCTTGAATATATCTAAAAGCAATCAATATATCTAAAAGGAAAACCTTTGTTAATTATTGTCATGTAGGTTGTTAATTGTATGATTGATCATACAATTTACGATATAAATATTTCTATATTTACCCTTATACCCGTGGAATGTACAAAGACTTTTCAATATAGTCCGCGAACATCACTCATGGTCAGTTGTATTCGTGAAACGTGTCCGCTACGCTAACAAGAGATATATACCTCTTGACTGAAATAACAATAAAGATGCACATTAAGTACATGTGTGATTATATTGGTTTTAGTCCCACCTATAAAGTTTAAAATTATTGGACCACTACGTCGAAAACTTAAACAAAAGAAAGACACACAGAAAAGCAGAAGGGAAAGTGGATATTAAAATGCTAAAAAACACTAACTACGCGGAGGGATACTGCTCCAGCTCTAGACTTTGTCAGTCGCCACACCTAGGTGCTCGAGCTGTATCTATATCAGCGCTAAAACGTTAGACCCGCGTATGACCGCCATGATCCATGCATAAATTACACGCAATCTTATTTAAGAATACATAAAAATGTAATCAATAAACACGACTAATTGTGGAACTCAACAAATGGAGAGAGCAAAAGATTGAATGAAAGGTATTTGGAATGTTGGGAATAACAGAAAAAAAAATTGTCTAATAGATATTGTTTTATATAAATTTCTATCTATCAGAATGTCTGATAGATAGAAATTTATATAAAACAATAACATTAATTGATAACAAAAAAAAATTTGGTTAATGTTTTTTTAAATTAACTTAAGCGAGGTACCCATCAAAGCAGACCGTCTGATCGTCTCTACCTCATAGAAAACCGCAGTCAAAGAATAAGTGAGTGAGGTCACCAGTGAGCTCCTAAGGAGTTTCTGTGAAAGCAGCAGGGAGGCATAGCGCGAGTGTTACTTATAAAGCGTTAATAGACTACGGTAACAGCTTTACATCAGTTGGGTCGTAAGCTTGCATACCTCCCGACGTTGTATAAAAAAATCTTAATTTTTATTGAATTTTTAATAATAATAAATTTTTGCTAAAACTTGTTAAAACTGAACTGAACCGTCAAGCTACGAAAAGTTCCTATTGTAGTGTTCGTGCCGGAGAAAGAAACCGGAGTGGACCCGGTTGCTGCAACAGGGGGAGGGGGACGAGCTTTCGCACCAGAAACTCGCGTAACCTCAACTGTGCGGTGTCATATCCACAGTCAGCCGTCGCACATTTCCCTACTCACAAATATTTGTACGTACTAAACATTATCTAATTACATTATTATCAATTTTATGTATGTACAAAAAAGTTTTTACAACACAATACAAACTACCAGTAATATGATGTCTATTGTTATTTTTAAAATATTATTTGTAGATTTGGTTTAGTATTTCGCGTTTATAATCAGTCCCAATAGTAAAATTAGTGTTTAAAAATACAGACTGAACTACAACCATTTTCTATTACTGCAACATACACATGCTATTATTAGTCATTTGTGCATCTTCATTCATCATTCAATATCATCATTAATAAAGTTATATAATTATTATCGTACTTGAAACAGTATGTTCATGATCACTATGATGACGATTATCTGTCTAATTATCGCAAGTTATAATGTCGTTGGATACAACTTTCTTCTTGGAACGAGACAATGACAAGCGTAAACTAACTGTATTAAAAAAATATCCCCTGAACTAGCCCTAAACAATAGAAATAATAATAAAGTGAATAATTATAACTCGATTAAGACAAGAAAGTCCAATAAAAGGTATGAACTTCAGTATAGATACCTATATTTTTATTATGAATGATAAACAACTCAAAAATATATCAGAGTACTATCGGATTATAATTACGAACTTATAAAAAAAAAACGGTTTTATCCCATTTTACTACACATTGTTACGCAGATCTTGCAATCAGAATTATTTTAAGCACTACTGGCGAACCCAAACAAAGGATTCCGTGATGGATGTTCCATGATGAATGATATTTACATTCACAGTTCACGAGGTTCAAGTGGTAGCGCTTGTGCTCGCATAATAATTTAGCGCCTAATTACATGTGGTAATATATCATGCACTGTCTACAGTCGACGGACTCGACAACCCTTGATTGCGTCAAAATTACTGATGCGCGAAGTGACTAATCAGTGCTATTGATGAGTACGAGATGTTGGGAATGAGGTTTTACTAATCGACAACATATTTTCCCTCATAAAATACCATCGATATTGAAATTATCTAGTTTAACCAAACTTTACTCTGGCAATGTCAGCAAAAAAGATGCGGTGTGGACTACGTGATGGTACACAATTATAATTACCGCAGCTTATGGACACTACGAGCTTCAAGAGTAGCGTTGAAAAAAGCAGAAAAAATACACGTTTGTTTCAAATTCCGTTCTTTTGTCAATGTTTTCGCTGAAAAGCTTTTTTTAGATTTTATTTTTAAAAATGATACATATTGAATAAATACATATTGAAAACCTTTAATGCCCTTTTCATTAACTACCGCATACTCTAAATGAAATTCATATACATTCATTTTGATTCACAAATTTGTTATTATTATTATTATTAAAAATAAAATCTAAAAAAAGAAAATAACGAGCAAAATGTAGCGCGTTGGTTTATGTTAAGGCACACCGAATTTCTTTAAATCATATCGCTGTAAACTTGCTGACAGCAAGATGTTATATTACGTACGATATGGTAACCGATAGGAATATGATACAGTTATAGAAAAAGGTATTTACGTATATTAACTCACATTGAACTCATATACATAAACATAAATCTTACAGTAGTGCATAATTGTTACACTACAGTAGTTGATACGAATATAATGTATAGGTATAGTACAAATAGTAGATCGTTGGTTTCTTTAAAAAAAATAAGAAAACCGATTCTTTCCGTTTTTTCTTTTTTCAAAACATCTAAGCAATATATAAATAAAACATTTTTTCGAATATTTTTCGATGTGCAAGATGATATAAAAACGAAAAAAAGACTACTAAGTAGTTTATTCCTATTAAATTCAATGGGCTTATATACTACACGTCATGACTAATATAAAAAGAACGATATTTATTAAAAATCGAGAAACGATGAAAAAATTATTAATCTCTCATTACATGTCTTTCAATTCATGAGACAGACCCAGGAAGTAAAATATATACTTGTGTTACAAATACACGTTGAGGGATTTACAATTTATTCTGTAAGAAAATTATCCTGAAAGCAGAGTTTATAGTTCTAATGGCTCACTTAGGATGTCTTCTAGTTTGCATTTCTCAGTTTTGCTTGTTGAATCTCTATTAGAGAAACCACACCTTGGGTTTCTACTACAATTAAACTCAGTTTAGCAGTTGCAACTCGAAATGGTCAGGAAACTGTTGTCATTGTCTACTTATCTTGCCAACAAATGTATATTTTCGACTGCGTTCACGTTTCTACACTCGTTTGGATATTAAAATATAAATAAATTAAACTGTATATTATTTCGTAGGGAATCGATGTGATATATATATAACTACACTTTCATAAATATATTAAAAATCGTAAACATGAAAAAAATGTAAAGGTTGCTTTCAAATACAAAAAGCATGACAAAAGGAGCAATATGACACAATTAAGTAATCTCATTTTCGCATTTTTCGTAACGTGAATAATATTAGGAAATTCTTCTGTCCAATTACATATATGTGATGGAATCCATAAGAACAAACGCAGAAGACGTTATTATATACGGCTTCAATAAAAACATGTTAATGAATTGGTACAAACTGCATATTATATTGCGACTTGTAACTAAGTTTTGTACTTATAATATTTAGAGGCAATTTGGTTTTACAAAGGCTATGGAATATATAGTTAAATTATATTTTGACTCTGTATATGCACATATGTTTTTACTCTGTATATTATATTCGCGTTATCCCCAACGGGAAAAGCAGTAACGTAGTTATTCCAGATCAATTGGAGAGTCATGCTAACAAGCATATTAAAATACTAATTGAAATCCATTGAGCCAGACTCGTAATCGTAATTGTATTTTGCATTATTCAGGTAACTCAATATTAACTGTGGGTGGGTTTGATGTCTCTGTTGGTGACATGTATAATCTAGGTGCCTATTGTCGAAGCAAATAGGCAGTGTTATGTTTATTAGTTAGTAAATTTCATTTTTAAAATAATTTATTTCTTCGATTATTTTTAATATAGATAATTTTATACAAAAAGAGTTGTACAACGAAAACATTCTAAATGTAATAAAACGCATAATATCACATAAATTTGTATTTCAAAACTAAATATGCCTACATTCGTTGGTCTGTACATACGACGGTGCAGTAGGACGAGAAAGCAAGCTTGACGGCCTTGGTTTCTGCATCGCCGTTCCATATGGACATAGCGGCGCCAACCCGGCCGTCAGTGCCCTGCATTGTTTCTCGTCCGCCAAGCTGCCGAACTGCAAGCTATCTAGCTCCGCGGGATGCGGGGCCTCGATCTTCGAGGCCATCCGATCTTCCTGCCCCCGAGCAGCAGATGGATAGCCCCTCTTGGTCTCATATAAAGAGGCGACCTCGCGCACTCTGAAGTCAAGAGGTAGCACCCCAGCTAGCAGCAGTGCGGAGTTCAGGGAGACCGTGCAGTGCAGACAGTTAGGCCCTGCAGACACAGGAACAGCTCATGCGGCGGCAGCGTACAATCGTAGGCTCCAATACGGCTGCATATATGATCTTCACTAGTTCAGGTTTGAGTCGCCAACTTACGCGTGCCGTACGCGCAAGGCACCTGTATATGGCTATTGCCCTTTTACAGACAATAGCCACGTGCGCGTTGAAGATCAGACCCGCGTCAATCGTCAACTCCAGCAGGTTGATCTGCCGAGACATGCCAATGTCTATCTCGCCCATGCTCAGCCACGGCGTGTCATACCGAAGTTTACGCATGATCAGCATAGCACTGGTCTTATGCTCGAGAGCGGCATTGGCTTTTCTCTCTTTATCCAGCGCAGTGTTGCCGTCGAACATCAATTTAAAAGTTCAATGGCCGACCACCAGGCGTTGTCGAAGGCTCCCTCTATATCCAGCGGGACGAAAGTGAACATTCTCCTATTATGAAGCTTTATGCCCTTTGTAGCATAAACCCATACTGGCGAGTACTAATCCTCGGCAGAATATGGTGCTTGAGGCGAGCGATCAGCATATTCTCGTATACCTTGCCCAAGACAGGCAAAAGCCCAATGGTTTTCGAAGGACAATTACGAGGGCCCCCTTCCACAGCCGAGGAACATAGCGGAGGGCACGACATTTATTAAGAAGGGGTAGGAAGAAATCAGGGTCATCGCTGATGATGCGCAAATGTCAGGCGTGAGGCCGTCGGCACCGGGAGCCTTCTTCGGGTTGAACGACGATACAGCCGCTGTTAGCTCCCTCAAGGTAAACGGCGGGTCATGGTCATCATCGAAATGCTCGTTTACCTTCGTTCTCATTGCGCGGTGATCTGTATCGTCGTCCAACTCGCTGTCGGCAGGATTGAACATATCCGCCAACAGCTCGAGGGACTCCCTGTGGTCCAACGTCCTCTCGCCCTACTGGAGAAGTATATCTTCCTTGCAATGACCCTGTAGATACCTTCCCAGACGCCTTCTTTGTCTTGCCTCCCGCAAATAATGGTAATCGAACGCATAACTCTTGGTCTTAAAGTAGTCATTGCTAACTACTGGACCTCAAGACTCGTTTGTATATAATATAATACTAGCGTATTGAGGGTGTCATTTATTTAAATATTCATTAGTATTAGTATATTTAATTAAATACTTCATGTTATTGAAAAAAAAAATTCTTTGGAAAATTAAAGCAAAATATTTTTAATTGAAGCTTAAACTTTACCGCTACTAAAACAACAGACCCGCAATATTAATTCCATTAAATAAAGTGGTATAGAAATTTGTATACATAAATTTTCTTGACAAGGGTCTAAATTCCAGTACCTATTTTCATAAGTAGTATTTTATTTCTAAATTTCCAGTTCTTGTTAAAAAGGTTGCTTTATATCAAGTGAGGGCGGCGGTCCAATATCGTATACATATTGAATACCTTTAATGCCCTTTTCATTAACTACCGCATACTCTAAATGAAATTCATATATATTCATTTTGATTCACAAATTTGTTAAGCCTCTTAATGTAATTTTGTACATATATTGAACTGAACTAAACTACGACAGATGCAGGAACTATATCACCGGTTACTGAAAATTAGCCAATATTTCGCAAAATTACAATAACAGACACGTAATCACTATCATCGTACTCATACAAGTCGTTGATATTGCTTACCGTGTGTGTTGGACGCCGGAACTTCGACAATTCATAAAAGTAGCTGAATTATAGAAAATGAACAACTGATATTTTGAATTAATTGTCATACTGGTATTATAATCTATTGATTAACATTAACAACATATTCGTCAATTCGCATTTGAGCAGCGTGGCTGAGTATGCTCTAAACCCCTTCGGTTGAAGGGAGACCCGTATCCCTGTAGTGGGATGAGTAAGGGTTGATGTTAGTTGATGGTAATGTGGTGGATGAACAGTATTGGCCTCACAGCAAATGTTAATTTTCAAGTAACCTCCTTAGGAGTTGCTGCGTGAGCAGAATGGGTGGCTAGAGGGCGATGGTTTCTGTATACCAAGTGTTTATAAGTCGCAGTAACCACTTTACATCTCGGGCCCCACCCTGTGGAATGTAATTATGGACAGCCTTTTGAATGAGCTGGAGGACTTTGAGGAATACTGCCAGGCTTTTGCAGATGATGTCTTTATTATACTCGTAATATCGGCAGATACGATAGAGGAAATAAGCAGAAGGGGAAACGCCGCGATTGTGCTAGTAGAAGACTGGGGCTGTAGGAGCAAGCTAAGATTCGGACCTCAGAAGACAAAAGCCATGCTTGTCACTAGGAAGAGGTTGGATAGGTCGCCTTTGCTCCACATGGGTGGCAGACACGTAAAAATAGTAAAAGAGATCAAATTACTAGGAGTCATTATAAACGATAGATTGGGATTTGGACCGCATGTGACCGCGGTCTGCAAAAAAGCTGCCAGACTACAAAAACAATTAGAGAGGGCGGCCAAAGTTACATGGGATCTAAACCCTGAAATTTTAAAAACTATCTATGTGTCTGTCGTAGAATCCATTATAATGTATGGAACAAGTGTATGGACAGGGGCAGTATCCCGGCAAAACATCAAAAAGAAACTGAGATCGCTCCAGAGGAATTTTGCTCTTAAAGTCAGTAAAGCCTATGGCACTGTTCCTCTGGTGCCGGCACTGGCCATTGCGGGGATGCTGCCCCTGGGCATGAGGATAAGGGAGGCAGCCCGCCTCGTTGAAACTAAAAGAGGCAGGTTACTTCTGAAATAGCCCACATCCGGCAAAAATAGCCAATATCGAATGTGGGACTGCAGATCCGGATAATGGCGAGATGGCGGTGAAATTGTTTTGCTCAGAGAAAAAAGATACAAAAAGTTAATATTCTGAGCGACAGTAAGTCCTCTTTAGAGCTGATTAAGGACAGAAACTCTCTGCATCCAAACGTTTGCAGCATTCGAGCAAAGATGGGTGACATGCTGGCATCTGGAACAAAAATACGACTATTCTGGTTGCGGACTCACGTAGGCACTGCAGGCAATGAAAGAGCGGACAAACTGGCCAAGAGAGCGACAATTAAGAAGAAGACAGTGGCGGACTATTGCACGTTCCCGGTTTCGTATGCCAGGAGGGCCATTAGGCAGGAAACCCTAGAGGAATGGGATAACCTGTACAAGGAAGAAACTGTAAATAAACCAATAAGATTTTTCCTGCCTAATGGCCTCCAAGCGTACAAGTACGCGAGGAGTATTGTGCCGGAAAATCTAATGACTCAAACTCTGACGAATCATGGAGGATTTGGCCAACATCTCCATCGATTCAAACTGAGGGACGCGCCATGATGCGTATGCCAGTCAGAAGCTATAGATGATGTATTACATGTTCTCCTGGATTGCCTGCGATTTGGATTAAAAATACTGGATCTGGAGAACCGTTTGAACTGCAGATTGAGTAAGGACAATCTTGCTGATCTAATAGCTGAAAAATGTACCAGAGAACCCTTCATTGAGTTCAGCAGCATGGTAGTGAAATCGGTCTGCAGGGCAAACGGTAGCACAACAATGTCGGATTAGACGTGTGAAAGCGAGACAAAAGGCAAAAAAGCCTTAAGGACTTGGACCACTGGTCTGAATAAAATGTTAACCGATACCAGATCGATATATATACATATAAGTCTCAACAAAGGCTCCTACACCCGACATAGGAGGCGACAAAAAAAAACCACTTTACATAAGGTAGGCTGTATGCTTAAATGCCTGCCCGACAATGTATAAAAAAACTTACATTAAAGATCATGTTGTTTTTTTATATTTTTTTTTATATTAAAGGGGGCTAAACGAGTATGTGGGTCAACTGATGGTAAGTGATCACCACCGACCATAGACATCAGCAACACCAAGGGTCACTGGTCTATTGCCAGCCTTTTTAGGGAAACATAGGCTCTTTTCTTGAAGGCACCCATATCGTATTTGTTCGGGAACACCGCTGAGGGTAATTTATTCCACAATTTCACCGTACGTGGTAGAAAATGTCTCAAAAAGCGTACTGTAGTGGATTTCCTGTCATCAAGATGGTGAGGGTGAAATTTCAGTGTGTGGCGAGTGGTACGATAGTGGAACTCAGCGACTGGTATTAAGTTGAACAGCTCCTCCGAACAGTACCCACGACACAATTTGCCAGTACAGAAAGAGAAGCAAGGTCTCTTCGTGTACAAAGTGAGTCCAGAGCAGCGGAGATCACTGGGTCGCCGACGATTGAAGTAAGCAAATACTGTGGCCCAAAGATGTGAACAGTATTCCATGTGAGGCCGGATCTGGGCCTTATAAAGTTGAAGGCGATATTAAGCTGTAAAGTAGTGTATAGCTCTATTGATTACACCAATCTTCTTGGATGCCAACTTAGCCTTGCTCTCCAGGAAACTGTATTTCGCTCGATATGTCGATACCCTGCTAATCGAGGAGCTACGATAAATGGGGACTTTTTCGCGGTAAATGCGTAAACTTGCATTTTAAATTGAAAAATTCAGTCTACCTTAATCCGAGACTATGTTAATTACCAAAGTTAATATCTATTCCATTGACTTGTATAAAGAACAAATTAATTATTTACAGGCAATTTGATCTACACTACTTTGTATTCTTCTGCTTCCGATTAGTTCATGCGAACTAGTGCCAGCCGGCACCCACTATCTTTAGTAGATGCATACCACCGCTGCCATAGCTGCTCCGGTCGTCTCTGCCTCGACTGCTGCGGTCGTCTCTGTGACTGTCCGTCATCTGAAACATGATCAGCATGCTCTCGGTGCCGTTGCTAGCCTGGCTAACATGCTACAAATCATTTGTAGTATGTAGCATTAAGAGAGGTCTACCTCCACCTCACAGACACCGCAGCCGAATAACAACTCCCTGGTGGATTTCTGCGAATGAGTGAGCAAGTGAGCACCTAGGGAGTTGCTGTATTAGCAGCAGAGGTGGCGCGAGAGATACTAAATGTACTACAAGCGTTCATAGCTTTTACACCGCTTTACATCAGTTGGGTCTATGCTTGTAAGCCTCCGAACGTTGTATAAAAAAATACAGTACCTAATGCTTTTATCGTGATAGGTGAGTCTAGGCCTTCCTGGGCACCTACATATTTCTTTCGCATGCCCATTTTTATCTTAACTCCGATACTAATGTACAGCGACCTGTGTCTTCTGGCTCAGGTTCAAAGAAATCAACAACTAAATGTGATCAATTGATTGTTGTTGACAGTAAAATAATAATATGACAGTTTTATGGGCCCTCTTGTCAATACAGCATTAAATTATTAAAACATATTATTATTATTAAAATAAATAAAAAATATTCTAACCCATATATATATATCTATTGTCTTAAATTCTGTTAAAAATATCTAAATTTGGCGCAATGCGCATTATAACCAAAATGTCATTAGCGGCGGAATTGTTTTTGCATTGTGTTTATAAATTCTTGTAGACATTAAGTGCAACAAAGTGCAGTTTTAGGCTAGCAATAACGACTGCGCTCATTTCCATTCTTTCGTACCGGTGACGGTAAGTTTTGATACTAATAGTAAATAATTAAGATATCAAGTACCGGTAGTTATGCAGTTAACTGCTTACATACATCAGTACAAATTACTTTGGAAATTTTTACTACAGAGCAGAGCAAATTCTTTTTTAAAGTTGTATACCTCAATGTTAATATTTGACAAAACCGGTTGTTTGTGGAGTGGTTCAATTCGAATCAAGGCTCGTAGATACGACTCCCACAAAAGGCGAGTATTTGTGAGCATGAATGTGATCATTGTGACTTATTGTATTAAGTAATAAGTTGTATATTTATACATTTTTAGTCATTTCCTTTTCAATAATTGTAACTTTTATGTGGGTTATATCTGAAATAATGACAATAGAATATTTAAAAAATATATATACCGCATATAACTGTTTTTAACAGCGGTAGAATGCATCTCACCTTAGAGATAAATTTTTTTTTTTTGCCAATTAACAACTCTATGGAATGTTGTACCAGTGTCAAATTTTTAATAATTTATGGTCGAATTTCGAAATTGGGCGAACATAACTTCAAATCAGATAAACTACACATTTTTTTTATAGAAAGTGAAAATGGTTATCTGACTATTACAGCATATAGATTCAGAACATACCCATATGTGCATATGGGTATGTTCTGTGTACTCCTTGTCTCTAAGTGTACGCGCGCGCGTGTTTCTTTGTGTATAATATTTTGAAGAGGATTTAGAAACTACCACGTAATAGCTCTTGTTAAGAAAACTTATTGGATTTTTTTAAATATCGGTGACGACGATTAATGCGCCTGATTTTACAAGTGTGGACTAGTAACTATTTAAACGTACAGGACATTTGCTTGATTGCCACTATAGTGACTTAAAATATCTTTTCTAAAATTGTCCTGTTCTAGAAAGATTATTTTGCGTTACTATTAGGTACTATTTCACAGAAGCGATGTTTTATATTTTCTTTTATACTGTATACCTTGCAGGTTTTGACTTTATACAAACAATTTCACGATGGATGTCAACTCTCTTCTAGTTGGAAGTGTCTCTCTCAGAGAAAATAAAAAAAAAACATCCCTTTTTATACATTAAAACACTGAGGTTTTGGATTTTAATTATTGTTGATATCATATACTCTAAGTAAATGACATTTTACGCTACAAAAACAGCGAAAATGATCTATTCATGTACCTATTAATCTTCTGCTAAATAGAGGAAATATTGATTGCACGATGTGTGTACATGGGTTACTATCTTTATGCCAAAGCCAGTCTTACCTCGCAAAGGCGCTGAAAAGGTAAGACTTTACATCCAAGTAGTCCAACTGAGAAAGTATCACCACTTGACCGTAGCCAAATCAGAATTTCTTGGAATGTTTTTATGTTCCAGCGAGTGAGTGAATTTACCAGTAAACTTTTGAGGACTTCCTGTGTTAATAACGGGGACGGTAATGCGTGAGCGATACTTCTGGTATTGCAAGCATTCATAGGCTACAGGGATTACGTCACATGGGCCGACCGTACAGGGGAGCGCGGAACAAAATCCGCGCTCAGTCGGCCCCACTGACAGAGACCCTCCAGCCGGCCCTGTTGGAGAGGGTTGTCGGGGAACTCTTCCCCGACAACCCACGGGGCTACGCTCCCCCGAGGATGGCCCGATCGTCGGACTCCAGAGGAGAGGAGGAGGGCGCTCCGCTGCCCGTCACCGACCAGGAGATGGAGGCGGTCGTTGACCGCCTCCGAGGCAAGAAGAGGGCGCCGGGTCCGGACGGGGTGCACGGGAAGGTGCTAGCGTTGGTTCTCGTGCACCTCGGAGACAGGTTCCGGGAGCTCCTCGACTGCTGCCTGCGGTCGGGGTGCTGCCCGGGACCCTTCAGGGTGGGCCGGCTCTGCCTTCTGTTGAAGGGAGACCGGCCCCCGGACTCGGGGTCGGCGGTTCGACCGGTCGTTCTGCTGAACGAGGCGGGGAAAGCCCTTGAAAGGGTTGTCGCTTCCCGCCTCGCTCAGCACTTGGAGGATGGCCCGGGACCGGGCCTATCGGATGCCCAGTTCGGGTTCCGGGCCAGACGGTCGACCGTCGATGCCATAAGACGCCTAAGGTCGGTGACGGAGGATGCGGAGCGCGAGGGAGATGTGGTGGTGGCGGTGTCTTTAGACATCGCCAATGCCTTCAACAGCCTCCCCCACAGTACCATACTGGAGGCCCTCAAATACTTTGAGGTGCCTCCGTACTTGGGGAGACTGTTGAAGGCATACTTGGAGGACAGGGAGGTGCGCTACGAGGACGCGAGGGGCCAAATGGTCAGAAGACGCGTCGTGTGCGGTGTCCCACAGGGGTCCGTTCTGGGCCCCATCCTGTGGGACCTCGCATACGACTGGGTCCTGCGGGGCCGTCTCCTCCCCGGGATGAGTGTCATCTGCTATGCAGATGACACCCTCGTCACATCCCGGGGTAAGACCTTCGTGGAGGCGGCGCAGCTGGCCGAAGTCGGAGTAGGACTGGTGGTCAGCCGCATAGAGAGGCTTGGGCTTCGGGTCCGATTGGATAAAACCGAAGCCCTCCTCTTCCGCGGGACCGGTAGGCGGGGCCCCCCCTCGGGAGCGCACCTCCAAATTGGAGGAGAGAGGATAAGGGTGAGTGCCCAGATGAGCTACCTGGGCCTCACCCTTGACGGACGATGGACCTTCGGCCCCCACTTCGAGCGGTTGGGACCGAAGGTCATCAGAGCTGCGGCGGCGCTGGGTCGTCTTCTGCCCAATTTGGGCGGGCCCAGCGCCGCGTGCAGAAGGCTGTACTCCGGCATCTGCCGGAGTATGGCCACGTACGGTGCCCCCATATGGGCGGACGCCCTCTGCGCTCGGAACAGGGCTCAGCTGCGCAGAGCGCAGCGGGTCATAGCGCATAGGGCAATAAGGGGGTACCGTACGGTAGCTTGGACGGCCGCGACCGCCCTCGCTGGCGACCCGCCCTGGGAGTTGGTGGCGGAGGTGCTCGCCGAGGTATACGGCTTCGTTGCTGAAAGGAGGAGTCTCGGCGAGCGCCCCACGTTGGAGGAGGTGGGGCGGTATCGCCAGCGAGGGCATACGGAAATGATGCGGAGGTGGGGGGAGGACCTGGCGCAGCCGCGGTATGGAGTCCGCGTCGCGGATGCGCTGCGCCCGGTCCTGGAGTCGTGGATGCGCCGTAGGCGCAAACCCCTCACCTTCCGCATGGTGCAGGTGCTCACCGGGCATGGGTGCTTCGGTGAGTACCTGCACCGGGTCGCGAGGCGGGAGGAGCAGCCGGGCTGCCACGATTGTGGCGCGGCCGAGGACACTGCCCAGCACACTCTGGAGCAGTGCCCCATGTGGTCTCGGCAGCGCCACGATCTGGTGTCCGCGCTAGGAAGCGCGGACCTCTCGCTCCCGAGCGTGGTCCGCTCCATGCTCGGGAGTGACAGTGCCTGGCAGGCGATGGCCTCCTTCTGTGAGACGGTCATGTCCCAGAAGGAGGCCTCGGAGCGGGACAGGGAGGACGATCCCTTGGCTGTTCCGCTCCGGAGACGGCGGACGGGAGTGCGGCGTAGGCGCTACGCGCACCTACTGCCGCCTCCCTAATCTGTGGGATTAGGGGTCAGGATGGGAACCTGGCCCCATAATGGTCCCGCCGCCGGAGGGGCTGTCCCAATTTGCCGGGATGGCCCCTAGAGAGAAGAAGTCCGGCCCCTTTTGAGGGGCTGGCCAGTCGCAGTGGTGCCCTGTTGCTGACAGATCCGGGGCACCACACCAACGCGGCCGATGGCATTTCGCGGGGTCGTTTAGTGGGTATACCGTCGGACAGCCGACGGGGAGTCCCACACTACCACCGGAGGCCACCCAGGCACCGATGGTGTGCGTAACGCATTTTTCCCCGCGTCACAAAAAAAAAAAAAAAAAAAAAAAAAAAGGGATTACGTCACATCAGGTGAACCGAAGATTTGTATTTTTTCCGACATTGTATAGAAACGTGTTCGGTAAGATGTTTACTCTGGCCCTCTAGCCTCCGCTATTGGAAGACTAGTCCCTGTCACTTCACGTATCCTCTTCCAAAGGGACAAACGTCTTCAGTACCCGTGAAATCGTCTCAAGTGTTCATACATTTACCTACAGATTTCCGTTGTGACATTGACAAAGAATCAAATATCATCCGATTTCATGTAGGTATTTGATTATCACATAGATTTTTGTAAACATGTCCATTCATTTAGTCTTGTAAACGATTACAATTAATGTTTTTATTATATATGTGGCTAATACATTCAGCAGTCCCAGTCAATTAATACGTACAGCATAAATAAGGATTGGTGTTACTGGTATCACGTAAAAATCCTGAAAGCATTTTCTTCGAATGATACTACTCGTAGTTTCAAGATATTCTTTGTCCACGTTTTTCGGTCTCCTCACTTTTGTTGGTCAATTCTCGTTTTCTCTCGTCGATTTTCATTTTGAGAGAGAATAAAGGTACACGATCCGAGAGGCGTGATATGGAATAGTTGAATGAGGTTTACCACTGGGCGACGATACATTTTTAGAACCATTTTTACAACCTCACTAGGGACGTTTTTAGTGTTTCGTTTCGTTTTCAGTCAGTTGAATTTTCAGTAATAATAAGCAAAGGCAAAATACATTATTAATGTTTAAAGAAACATGTTTTACCTTCCTACGTGTATTTTCAGAGACCACAATCGAAATCTCGAAATTAGTTCTCAATACTTTAACAAAAATAAAACAGCATATATATTTCAAATCTACTATAAATAACCATGGAAACTATACATAGACCTTTAAATAAGTAACCTAATTACGTTACTACTAGTCGTTACACTATGAATATACTCGTATCATAGGTATTTAATACATATATAGCTTACTAAGTTCGCAAAATTGCGAAAATAGCGATCCTTACCGACTCCAGGTAGTCGCTTCGGTAGTGAGAGTATCCTTCCGTCGTGGCAGCTGAATTTACAGAAAAGATGAGTAGTTAAAGTGCATGAGAAGAGCAATGAATGTTAAAGAAGCGAGTGAGGTGTGTCAGGATCGGGTCACGTGGCGATCGGTTCTCTGTGCCTACCACGTAAGGGATTTAGCGCGAAGTTATAGATAGATAGATGAATTATTAATACCTTAAGACGTTATTTTGCGAATATGAAATTTACAGGCAATATGATCTAAACTACATTATGTAATCGGTAGCGGGAATACACAAAGCAGCTTACATTAGATTACCAGGAAAGATGTACTAAATAGGTGCATTCGAAATAGATAGCCAGAAAACAGTGGGGTGTTAACCATATCTAATACTCTAGGCGAACGAAATCAGCACCGTTTAAAATATTGCCTAGCATGCAAATTATAAATTTATCCATATTCATAACTATAAAGTACACAATTTCTACAGCTCGCAATTCGTCACATTATGAAAAATATACGTCTATTTACGAAGTAGTACTATCTACCTTCTCCCAGGTGTTTCAATACGAGTATTCAGTTAACTGGCTAGTTTTATTTCGGTTCAATATTACAACATGCGCCGGAATCCCGACGATACTAGAATTTTCATTTTACGTGCCGGATTCTGGACGTCAAATATTGTTAGAGAGAATTGTTATGGTAGTGTTTATTTTAGTAGGACATACTATAAGGGTGTTCCCTTTTTCAATGAAGATTTTATGTAGTACATTTTATTTACATTACTACGGTGGCAAATAAATGTATGACTTACTTGACGCCTCTACTAATTGTCAATCTTTTCGCTCTTTCCAAATAACATATATTTGTTGTTACACATCCTCCACTTTTTATCAGAATCCAGAACTAAAAACGAGGTTGTCAAAAAGTTTTTGTTGTTGGTCCCAATTTAGAATTAAATATCTATAGAATAATATATATATATTTTTGCCGTGTTCGGTGGCGCAGATCACCGTCGCTCGTGGGTTCAATTCCCACTCAGGATATTTTTTTGTGTGCGTCAACATGTCTGTTTGTTTGATGTGGGTGTTTTTAAAACAGGTACGGCGCTTCAAAGCAGCCTGTCTGGGAAGGTACGTCCACCTCACAGAAAACCGTAGCCGAATAATAATTTTCTGGAGGGGTGTTGTGTTCCCGCGTGTGACCCGTGGTCACCAATAAACCATTAAGGAGTTTCTGTGTTAGCAGCAAAAGTGACATCACGCGAGTGACACTTAATGCATTAGTAGCGTTCATAAACTACAGTAATCGCTTTACGTCAGGAGGGCCGTATGCCTCCCGACTTTGTATATAAAAAAAAAAAATTCTTGTTATCTTTTGCGTTACGGAACCCCAAAAAGTTGAATATCAAGCTTTTTACTGGATCGGCAACACTCAAAGGGATAGGCTGCTTTAACTGCTTACCAGGAGACATGTGATAAGCAACTGGCGCGCCGGTGATTGTTTGCTACTCTAATGGTATGTAATAAAATATAAACCTCAACATTTCAGTACGTCACAATGATGGCGTAAATTTTCTCAATATCATCATAATTATGGAGTCTATGATAAGCTCTGCACGTCTCGCACATTGTACCAAATCTATACAGATAAATAAAATTGAATTTAAAAAACCACTTTTTACTAAATACATATAGATGTATACACGGTATATATACCAAAATGAATATTTTTATAATTTTTGTCTGTCTATCTGTTTATTCCGGCTAATCTCGGCTGGACCGATTTTAACGGGACTTTTACTGGCAGATAGCTGATGTAATAAGGAATAACTTAGGCTACTTTAATTTTAGAAATTTTATTTATTTTTATTAATATAAATAAATAATAAAAAAATAACTATTACGCGCGGACGAAGTTGCGGCCACAGCTAGTAAAAACTACAGGGGTAGAGTTTACGTCTACGAATGTTTACGTTGATTAATATTTATTTGATCATAAACAAATTTATGATCTATATTTTTGTTTGCTTCATTTGCAAGTATTAGACGTTGACGAAGATTTATTATCCGCAGTAATATTTATTACGAAGGTATTTATTGTGTGCTATTATAATACAAAGATGGGAGGTATACAAGCTTACGGCCCATCTGATGAAAAGTGATTACTATTAATCTGCCTATGAACGCTTGCAATACAAAAAGTATCACTTGCACGTTAAGACATGACGCTTTAAGTATCTAGGGATATGTTTTAGGTGTGGTATTTTGTTACGTAAATGTACTTCCCCAATCGGGCTGCTTGGATGTGCCCACAAACCAATACATCACTCGACTGCATATGAAGGCACTCCGCGCTCACGAAGCGTTGTGTTTTAGCGCCTATATACCTCAGTTTTTCAATATTACTGACCAATGGCAGAATTTTTAGACAATAAACCGATAAGCGCTGCGCGTTCTGCTTTACCTGCGGCCCGTAGCAATGAATTAAGTTAGTACGTACTGTAGTTCTCATCGAATTTCCATAGGCGACTTCCGTCATGGATGTGCCCTATTTGTTAGTTATTTTGTTGAGTTAATTTTCGGTAATTAAGGGTGGAGGTGTTGTATATGTGGGTAACTAATAATATTGTATGTAGGTAGGTTAAGTCTTTTATATATGCGAGTATTCAGTATTGGAATAAACGTTGAGTTGAACACTATCTTGATGTGATGTGTGTGGGTAAATCTCTTTCGCCAGAGTCTTGTTTGTTAATTTGCAGTGTAAACTAAAAGTGGATTGAAATCTAAAGTAGACAGCATGTCAATTATACCCCGAGATCTGAAGGTAGCATAGAAGACAAGGCCAAAACATTATTTTATTGCGTAATTTATTATATTAATATAATCGCTCTTAAGTTTATTTCAGTAACGTAATAAGTTTTATTTATCAACGTCGAAGTCGTAAATAAAACGTCGTTTTTCCAAATTTTCTATGAACTGGTCGCTTTTGAATGTGGAAGTAATTGAAGTAATTTTCGTGCACAGAAGAGAAGAAAATTGAATTACCAGCGATTGTAAGCTAACATTTAGCCCTTAAAGAAGCCCTTGCCTTCTTTTGTGTGTTCTACCTATAAAATCCTAAAAAGTTTTATTAGGATTATGTATGTACAGTTATATGATATATTTTGGCATTCATGTGAAGGTATATATATGTATATATATATATATATATTGATATAATATATTATATATACTTATTAAATAATCTATCAGTGTAGCTACTATCGTATTAGTTATTAAGCTTGAAATTGTATCTTGGCATAAATAAATATTCACTTCATTATTGTAACTAATCTGACCATAAATACTGTTACATATAAACTTTTCTTTTTTCAACACATTTTGAATTGGGAACGCTTTTATTATGTTAAAAACTTCTTTCGATTTCCCGCTGTTTTTTTTTTTGTGTTATCACATGACAATATGGAATGTAGTGTTAAAGAAAATAGGATTGCAGTGATTGCCTTGCACAAAGTGGGTTTGGAGGCGTCAGTCATATTCAAGACACTTCAAAAGTTTAGTATCAACCATATCCTCGTATATCCTACTATCGACAGATATACCAACACTTCCTCTGTTGAAGACCACAAAAGATCGGGGCGACTACGTGCTGTTAGAACTACAAAGGCTATTCATGCTGTTAAAGCCAGAGTTCGCTGAAACCCCATTAGGAAACAAAAAATGTTATCGTGAGAAATGGAGATTCCCGCTACGACTCGCGTATAAACCTGAAACCCGGCTCTAGTCGACGATATACAGAACATGCCCTAAATTAATCACAACCGAAACCCCATTAGGCAGCGTTGGCATGTTGCATCAACAAATGGTAGTGGGTGGATGGCGGCCAGCGCTAGGCCGCATGAACTAATTGGTGGCGGAAGCACACAAAGCAGGTTAGATCAAATTGCATGTAAATTTGACTTTCGTAAAATAATGCCTGAATCTATTAACTACACACATCAAAAGTGTCTAGGGATCAACATATATTTTTGCAATAACTTTTCTCCTGATTGATATTAATTAAAATTTTCTTTAAGGATTCATCAAATAAAGTGTTTTCGTTTGTCTACAGTAACGATAAACCAAGTCACCTTTGCATTAATAAAGAAATTTGCCATTTTCATAATAAAGGGATTTTTGACATTTGAACCACTAACATTAAAGTTCGAAAAAAAAACTGAAATAATAGTTTTCTTTAAAATTTTATTGGGTAACTTAAACAATTAATAATCCGTGTTTCTACCGCGAACACTAACAACACAAGAACATCGGTTTGGCATACTCAAAATGAGTTCATCCAAATCACGCTGTGGAATGGCCGCCCATGTTCGTTGCAACAACAAAAAAAGGTCTTCTTGCGACTGGATACCCTCCATATTTGGCAGAGCTCTTCTCTGTAGCATATCCCATGCATGGACACGGAGACAAGACCGATACATTCAAATCACAACTCGAAGAGCTCCAACAATAACCGCCATGATGTTAGCCGTGACGCTTCATCACTCTTCAGGGAACTTAATTAGCGACCAAACAGTCAGAAACCGCTTGCATGAAGTGAACCTTCATTCCCGAAGACCGCTAAGGGTACCACCTATAGCAATGCACAATCGTAGGATTCGATATCAATGGGCTCTTGAACACAGAAATTGGGCAGAAGAACAATGGCGTTTCGTGTGCTTTTCTGATGAGTCTCGTTTTGGTATGAGACCGGATACAAGACGTATACGACACTGGAGAACCCCTGGACGCCAACAGCGATTAAAATCCTGCCAGGAAGTCCATCCTTATAGTGGTGGAACCATCATGGTATGGGCGGGTATTTGGATCGGCGGAAGAACTGAGTTGATTTGGATCAGAGGCAACCTCAACGCTCAAATTTATGCTGAGACGATTGTATCAGACGTCATCGTTCCTCTACAAGTGCAAATCGGTCCCTTATTTCAGTTAATGCATGATAATGCACGACCGCACACCGCAAGAGTTGTAAGACAGACTCTCGCCGCAGCTAACATCAATGTTATGCCCTGGCCTGCTCAGTCGCCAGACTTGAACCCGATTGAGCATGCATGGGATATGCTACAGAGAAGAGCTCTGCCGAATATGGAGGGTATCCAGTCGCAAGAAGACCTTTTTTTGTTGTTGCAACGAACATGGGCGGCCATTCCACAGCGTGATTTGGATGAACTCATTTTGAATATGCCAAACCGATGTTCTTGTGTTGTTAGTGTTCGCGGTAGAAACACGGATTATTAATTGTTTAAGTTACCCAATAAAATTTTAAAGAAAACTGTTATTTCAGTCTTTTTTTCGAACTTTAATGTTAGTGGTTCAAATGTCAAAAATCCCTTTATTATGAAAATGGCAAATTTCTTTATTAATGCAAAGGTGACTTGGTTTATCGTTACTGTAGACAAACGAAAACACTTTATTTGATGAATCCTTAAAGAAAATTTTAATTAATATCAATCAGGAGAAAAGTTATTGCAAAAATATATGTTGATCCCTAGACACTTTTGATGTGTGTATTAACAATGAGTTATGTTTCGAGGACTTGTTCATAATGTATTCAACTGTTTCTTTCTGCGACCACACCGTTCGTCATTTCCGGGGAATTTATCCTGATACACTGGAAACGCAACGGTCGCGATTCCAGAATTTTTTTTCGAGATATCGTAAGTTGTGGATTTAAATCTCTGCTGAAATTCAATTATAAAGTTCTTCAAAAGACGAGAAAAGATTTTTACAGGCTCGTCAACATACGAGGATGACTCTGGTGTCGTAAATCTCTGTAGTTTACGGTAACAGCTTATGATCAACTAAGCGATAAGCTTGTTTTCCACCTTAGTAGTTTAAATAAAATATTTAGACTTCCATAATAAAATTCGTTCATGTAACTGCTACCCCCGTAATCCACTTTCGTTTTAATCACCATGTCCGGGCCACCCTGTAGATGTGTAGGTGCTTAAAAGTTGTTGAGTTGAGAGAGTTGTGAGGGGAAAGGTTTTGGAATGGCTGCTGCGGATATGAAAACATAGTGTAAACTCAACAAAGCTCTTCAATACTCACTTTCAATGTATGCATAAAAATTTTCACAGTTCTGATCTGATCGTGTAAGTGAACTTACACGATCAGATAGTATTAATTTATGAACAACAATCAATCCTACACTAACTATCGGAGAGACTTATAGTCGGACATAAATCTGGCAATAACACTCACTTGCATCGTCAGATTTATTGGATGTTTTTATACAACTGCGTTGATTTTTTATTTATTTATGAGCGAGCGAATCGAGAGAGAATTTTTTCAACTGCAATATTTTTTTGATGGATATTTGTTCAAAAGTGTCAATTTAGTCAAACACGCGAACAAACTATTCTCCTTACTTTGGAAATCCTATTTGATATATTATAGTTTTAATACCTCTTTAGAGAGTTTTTCTTTTCTCTCTCTGATTAAATAAAGTGGTTGCCGTAGCCTTTGCATACAAGGAGCATATGACCGCTGCTGTCGACTCAGCTACATATTATAGCTTGATGGCTTGAACTAATCAACCACTGGACACGACACTCAGTCGTTCTCGCCTTTTACCCCTCTGTCACGGACCCTGAATTTAATTCAGGGTGAACGATATTATCAAGTCAGTTAACTTTGAGAGCTCGACGGAAAAACATTGCAAAAAAATGGTGAACTGCGCTGTATTGTTTTGAAAAAACTATAGTGGGCGAACAGTTGATGTTTCCTTTCACTCGTAAGTACAATTTTATCCTATTAATATTGCTATTTTTTGTAAAATCAATTAAATGTTAAATGACAGCACAAAATAATACGGACATTTTAAAATATACTCATTGTTGAATGAAATGTAACCAAGAAAATTATCTATTGTAATAAGTCGGGTTACCGTTCATTCTACCGTTCGGTCATCAAATTTGTTTCTAACTAGGGCTTGACTTTGTTGATGAACGATATTGATATGAATGAATACGTTTATTACTATGCTAATCAAAAAGATATTGGAATATCGATGTAAAAACAAATTGTCATTTTGCTCCGCTTTGTCGTGCGGAACTTTATTCAGTATAAGGTGTGCGAAATAATCGATCTAAGTAACATATAAAAAAAGATATTGTTTATTTAAAATACAAATTGAATAATGTGATTGTAACTATTTTGTGCGTAAAATGTATTTGTGAACGTACAGAATAACGCAAGAAACAATTTCCTTATACGGCGCACTATTTCAAAATAACAGCGGCAAGTATACTGTGAGATCTCCCGGCAAGAGTTGCCAGGTATGAGCAACTTACAAAATCATTCCCTCGCTTAATTTTTAATTTAGACAAGCTTAGCAACAAAAAAATCCGTTCAGCCGTTTAAGCGTGAAAGAGGAACAAACATCCATACATACAAACTTTCGCATTTATAATATTAGTAGGATTTCCTCCTCCCACAGAGTTATTAGTGATTGTTTGTAATTCTTTATACTGATGATGGTTTCTTATTAAAATACAGGACCCTACCCGTTTTTGTCCCTTTCTTGAATAACATGAGGCTAGTCTATAATTTCTTATATTCAATATTTTTTCATGTCCAGCGATCATAAAGTGCTCTGTTATACAAATTACGACTATGTCAATCTCCTTGTTTCATAATTCATCTAAGTCTACCGATAGTAGGTCCGATTTGTTCAATAATCCTGCCATATTTTGATGGATAACATAGATGATGTTGTCACTCTTATTGTCGAAAAAATTCAAGTTATCTTGCACTCCCTCCTGATCATTGCAGGTTTCACACAGTTTCACACAGTTGGTATCAATATTCCATATTAAATCGCTTATATTGTGAAATATTTGTTTCATGCCTGTATTATTTACTGTTCCATAATGCTTGTAGAACATGTCATAATCATAAGATAAGTCTTGATTTGAGTCGATCAAAAAAGAATATTCATGTATGGATGTCAAGGTATAACAAATTATTAAATGTTTCGACTCTCCAGTTGTACATGTTTGAGAAATTGTTACATTTGAATGTAGGCGGGCAAATTATGATATTTGTGTGGGTTAATTGGTGCAAAGTTTGTCTCATGGTAATTAACAAATTAAAATAATTTCATGTCCTCTTGAAGTCTTTTCCAATAAAAATAATACAAAAGTCCTTTCGTGTGTAGTTTTCTAATTTAATATGAATATCTTGAATTAGACTTATAATTCCGCAGTTTGTTTTTATATAATGACACAATTCATAATCTTGTAATCACTTCATAATCACTTCTAAAAAGTTGAAAGTGGCTGGGATTTGAACCTAGACTCGGTTCGACATAAATGTCTCAAAAAAGTAAACCCTTAACCACTCCGCCAGTTTCTAAATAACAATCATTAGCGAATTTAGGTATTTGTTAATCACACAAATCTTAATGTGTAATGTTCGTTACGATTACTAAAGAAATGTACTCGTAACTACCGCCTGTAGTTTACATAGGTATTACTTTTTAATCACTTTTGATTTATTATTGTATATTAACACATTCACTTTTACTATTTGTGTTATTTAGTTAATGTTTATTAGATTATATTATAGTTTATTGTAGTTTACACATCACTTACAGTACATTATTAATGTTGAGATTTTTTTATTATTCACATAATTAAGTCTTAATTTAATTGTTATTCAACAGCGTCACAAACACTAGCACTAGATATTTACACATTTATTATTATATTCCATTGGTTTTTTGGTTATTTAACGACATTTAACAATTTTAATATAATAATTTTTGCGGAGTATATTGCTTACATGACGAGTGGCGCCAGTCCTTCTTTACCTTACTGTTTTATTAAATGTAATTTTGAGTGCAGACTTATTGATTTATATCAAATGTAATCCAACCTTATTGGCACTGTGTAGGCCACCGTTTAGTGATAGCGGGAGTGTAGACCATTGTTTAGAGATACAGAGTTTATATTATTTCATTCATGCTCCCGCTACAGTTCCACTTGGCCTACAACACCAAGATTGCTTTAATCAGTAGGTGCAAGTTGCTCAATATCACCTTAAGAGATAAAACTAATCACACCTGCACGTGGTGCACCCTGTCTATTAACAAACAGATTCTGGCGAAAAAGAGGTAGGTAGGTCACAGCGATAACTCCACTGTGGAAGTATCCCAGCTTCATAGAAGACTGCAGCCAATTAAAAATTCTTTGGAGGATTGTTGTGTTTCTGCGAGCGAGTGAGGGAGTCCGTCGGCAGTAGAGGTAGTAAAGTATGACTAATACTATTTTTGTTGCAAGCTTTCATAGGTTACGGTAAGCACTTACATTTACATCACTGTGTGTTAACTGGAGTCGACATCAGAATAAGAAAATCAGAAAGAAAAAAGAGCAAGCATCTTTATATAATATACCAATAAAAAAAATTAACCCGAGAATGGATCAAGTAACCTTCACTGGCTTATATAAATAGGTCCGAGTTCAGCAGTGGGCCGGTACGGGCAGACGATGATGATGATTGAATCCATACTGTTTGAAAATCCTTCGGATGTTTTGTGTTCTCCTAAATTTAACTAATTATCGATCAATGAATGAATGAATGAAAATTCATTCATTCATTAATCGATAATTAGTTAAATTTTGGAACCACTAGCGGTTGACGTAAAAATCTTTATTTGTGTGTATTGATAGCTGAGTCAGTAGTAGTAAGAGTAACAGAGATAGTGCTTTACGCGTAAATAGCGCAACAACAACTCACACAGAGTCAATCCATGATGTACGCAGTACGTACAAAATAAACACTGCAGTGTGAATATTCTAATAAATCTTAGTCGAGTGTGCGTCCCTCGCCCCCCGCGACTATCGGTTGAACGTGGTTTTATAGATTTGCGATTGGGTTTCGCGTCCAGTGGTTGATTAGTTCAAGCTTGATGGTAATGTCACTCACTCATAAGAATACAACAACCTTCCAATTAGTTGCTATTTGCCTGCAGTCATGTATAATGTGCTTGTTCTTTCTGTAATGTTCTACGTCTCTTCCTTCTTTAAAAGAAGAAAAAATTAAAAAATAATAAAGTTTCGCGCGTCCAATCCAACGGCCCTCTGTAATACATGGTGTTCTCGAGAACTAAGTAATGTAGAAATATGAATGTGGCATCGATAAATCTTCATAATGCTAGTAAGCTAAATAAGCAAATCTGATTTATTATTTAGATATTTATTATCGAAATAATAAATCAGATTTGTTTATTTTTAAGCCCCAACCTAAAAATACTCGCATGTATGACACGACTGTATATATGTGAGCAGTGATAGCCCAGTGGATAAGGAACCGGCCTATTGAGCAACAGATCCCCGGTTCGAATCCTGACATGTAGGTAAAGCAAACAAAGAGTGCTCACTATCAAAGAGTACGTATCGTTTTTTAGTTGAAAGTTTTTGAAGCAGTTGGCAACACAGGTTTACTTTTTTTGGTTCTTTTTATGCCCGAGGGGAAAGGCATTGGGATCGAGCCCATATAGCCAAGTCTTCAGTTCAGAACCATTTCAAAATCTTAATTCTATGTCCAGCTTCAGGAACTGTGCTGAAAAAATACTTGGGAAGGATACCCAGACCCAATCAATCCAGTTTAAATACCACCCGTAAAACGATAGTGATTTTTACAAGGTTTTCTTCATGAACTTATTTACGTCTTCCAAAAAGTGCATAAATGTGTTATATTTGAGTTTTTTCATTACTGTATAATTTCACTAGCTTATGTTACAAAATACTATCGAAATTGTCATATAAAACTAATTTTATACTGAATTCTAAAAATCTAAATTATAACAACAATATCACTCGTCAAAAGCGCGGGAAGAAGCCTAACACAGGTTTACAGTTGTCACTGTGACAATTTGTGTCTGTATGGATTTACGACTACTCCAGTAAATATTTAATATTTTATTGAACTTTCTTTTATTTTCAGTATGTCTGATATAATAAATACTTAGTTTATCTAGCATATTTTAAGAGTTGTGCATTTGTTTATTACGGCGTATCGTATTTTAATGATAATATAGTGCCTAAATTTGCGTTTGAGAGAGAGGTATGCCGGCGTCCGGTAACGGTTTGTTATTGTTCTGCCACAGATAAATATACAATGTATTAGGTAAGAGGGCTCACACAAAGAGTTTGCATGTGCACTCTTACTTCACATGGATAGTTTTCAAGTAATATTTATTGTTACAAGTTGTCACTGTTTTCATTTTTTTTTTAAAAAAGAGAATCTGATAGGAAAATATTTTTTTCATGAAGATATTTGAAAAGAATTTCAATATAGGATAGAAAAAGGAGAATGTAAGAAAAGTATTGCTGAATTACTCGTATTAAACATACCCGAATCCACATTACGGAAGCATTTAAAAATTGGTACTGTTCCTAAATCATTAGGTAGATTTTCTAAGGTATTTGGTGCCGAATTAGAACAAGATCATTGCCGGAAATTAGATACTTACTTTCATGAATTGACTAAAATGCGCGCAGCAGAAAACTCTCACAATTTTTTGTTCCCTCATTTTATTTGTATGTTGAGTTTCATGACAATAATGGAAACGGTTCTAGTAGAAGCCATATTTAACTGGAACTAAATTTCATGTTCGTAGTTTCTTTCATTTTTAATAAACAAATATTTTGTGTAAGCCTATATACTCTTTGCCTGCTAAACCCACATTATCACTTGCTCGGCGGCGATGGAAAACTCGCACATCCAAGAAATTATAATTCGAAAGACGTGTGACCTAACCTACGAATGGTCTGGTTTTCCCTCTGGGTTGTGGAGGTCGGCAACAGCTCCTTGTCAAAATCAGTATCTTCGCCAAATACTTAGGTTTCGGTAGCGGATCTCGCCGAATCTATTGGATTAGGAAACGGGATAACGCTAGGAAGAAGAAGTATACACGACTGTGACATAATAACCGAGATTTAAATCAAATTAAAACCGGACCTATATCAAATTTAAGCCGAACCAAATCGGATCTAAACCCAAACAGGACAAACATTTGTGCGCAAGAATAGAGTATATCTGTTTGTCTTAGTCTGGGTATTAGTAAGAGATTACTTCCACCTCGCAGGAAACCGCAACGAAATAACAACTCCCTGGCGGATTGTTGCGTTCCTGAGTCAACAGAGAGCTTTTAAGGAGTTGTTGTGTTAGCAGCAGATGTCGCATTGCACGAGTAATACATAATGTATTATAACCATTCATAGGCTATAGTAACCTCTTTACATCAGATGAGCGGTTTGCTTTCCGACGTTGCATAAAAAAAATACCCTTGGTCTAAATTGTAGTACAAACATGCTTTTACCGCTAACACTGTAATGAAATGCGAAATTGGAAGGATGTAGGAGCCGAGAAAGACGAAGACTAACCTACCATGACCAAATTAGTCGTGTTTTGCCAGAAGGTGATATCATAGCCCTAGGAATCGACGAGCACACATGAATGTTAGAGAAGCGAGTAAAGTGTATAAGGACTACGTCTTATGGCTCTCGGTTCTCTCTGCCTAACTGCAAGGGACCTGGCGTGAATATATACATGCATAATGGTTTACATACTGGTTTCTTCGCCCACGCGGGTGCCAAACATAAAGGAACATGCGCTCTCCCTTTTAGATCTGCTGACCTCTCACTCTGAAAACTATCATGTATCTGTTGGCGCCCCTCTCGGGTCCTCGGATCACCTGATACGTAATGAAGTGCCACTTGCATTCCCAAAGCGACCGCGTATAGCAGGCTGCCATTGTGTGTGCTACTTTAGGTCGGCGGATTGGGAAGGGCTGCGCATTTTCTTCTCCTTCTACTCCTGGGGACAGGTTTGCTTCTCGCAGGACGATCCCAGCGCCTGTGCCGACGCTGTCGCCGATGTGATTCTGCAGCGTATGGAACATTTTATTCCTAGCCCTGCGGTATCCATAGGTGGCAAGTACCGCCCATAGTTTGATCGATCTTGCAAGGATGCGTATCGACGTAAACAAGATTCGTATCGAGTCTGGTCCGATGCTCAGGTGGTTGGTGATTTAAATACGAGTTTACTTAAAAAAAATTACAACGCTGCCTCCAGGATTCTGAAGGGTTGCATCGCAAGAGCAAAGTCAGAATCGGTTTGCAAAATTGGCGAGTGACTTACGCTTGCCCTCCGTGACTATTGCGTTCTAGTCTCTCGATAGTTGTCGTTTCCTCCGGTACGCAAAATGGACGAATCGCTGGCCCATACTGTAAAGGAGAAAGGCGATCTCCTGGGCTCTCTTTTTGCATCCAAATCGACCAGAGCCCTTGAACACCACCGACCATCCCGCAATGCCTCTCGGCTCAGCTCTATGCCTGAAATTTATTTCTCGCAAAAAGCTGTCCATAGAGCCCTTATCTCCCAGGACATTCATAAGTCGAGCGGACCGGAGTTAGCTCCGATTCTAACGCGCCTCTTTCGGTACTCCTATTCACTTGACGTAGTTCCCGGCTCATGGAAGGAGGCTTTGGTACACCCGATCTCTAAAAAAGGTGCTTACTCAGATCCGTCAATCTACGAGTATAGGCCTATAGCAAAACTCCCATATTTTTCAAAATCATGGAAAATATCGTCCACCAGCAATTCATAGACGATGCTTAGAGCATCGCCACTTTTTTTTTGTGACGCGGGGAAAAATGCGTTACGCACACCACCGTTGCCTGGGTGGCCTCCGGTGGTAGTATAGAGGATCGCCACTGGGCGGAGTCAGTAGAAATTAAAGGCGAGGCTTTGGACACAGCAAAGGCCTTCGATCAGGTGTGGCACAAAGCACTTCTCTAGATGGTTCCGTCTTTTGGGCTACCCGAAAAATTTTGTGCATAGGATTTCTCATTGGGCGGAGCACCAAGGTCGTAGTTGATAGTGCGTGCTCGGATCAACTGCCCCTGAATGCTGGTGTCCCACAAGGCCATGTGTTCTCACTCTGTTCCTTCTGAATATTAATGACTTGTTGCATATGCGTAGCATTAATTGCTATGCGGATAACAGTACGGTGGACGCAAGATACACTGGTCAAACCAATATCTCTCGGGATTGCGTCAGCTTGTGTCTGAAATTGAGACGTATGCAATTTGATCTAACCTGCTTTGCGTGCTTCCGCCACCAATTTTTTTTATTTTTCATTTTTTTTTTTTTTTTTTTCACGTGTTTCGCCTCTCCACGAGGCATCATCACATTTGGTGGCGGAAGCACGCAAAGCAGGTTAGATCAAATTGCATATAGATTTGACTTTCGCAAAGTAACGCCTGAATCTATTAACTATGAAATTGAGACATTACTCAGGTCTCGGATTGGGAAAAACTGAATTTAGTTCAGCTGAATTCCCTAAAGACACAAGTGTGTAAATGACCCTAGCATTTACCGCGAAAACCTCCCCATTTATCGTAGCTCCTCGATTAGAAGTTTTACCTCTTTGCGTTACGCCCAGCATCGGTATCCTGGGTGTCGTCATATCGACCGATATAGTTTCGCGGTCGTCTGGAGAGCAAGGCTAAGTTGGCGTCCAAGAAATATGTTTTTTTTTATACTACGTCGGGAGGAATACAAGCATATGGCCCACTTGATGTAAAGCGGTTACCGTAGCCTATTAACGCTTGCGATATATTAATTATCACTCGCGGGATGCCTCTTCCGCTGCTTACACATCAACTCCTTGGGAGCTTACAGGTGACCTCACTCACACGCAGGAACACAACAACCTTCTAGGGAGTTGTTATTTGGTTGCGATTTTCTGTGAGGTGGAGGTACTTCCCCAGACGGACTGTTTTGATGCGCCCTACCTCTCTTAAACTATTGGTGTAATCAATAAAGCTAAACAATACTTTATACCTCAACATCGCCTTTAAATTTATAAGGCCTAGATCTGGCCTCATATGGAATACTGTCATAGTAAAATCAAATAAGTAGGTTATCTTCATAGATATGCACCGCGTTCGGTTTGTATGTGTGCGCGCCCGTACCATCCCGTACGTATGCGTCGTCGCACGCACACACTGACAGAATTTATTGCTGCTAAAGATACGCCAGTCGTGGCTACGCCGTGCTTAATATCACACGCGCCCACGCACGCACCGCCGCTGCTCTCTCGCTCGTAATAATTTGTACGTGTACCTACCTACTTTAACTACAAATTCGTAAAGATGGCTAAAAAGTAAAAATATCACACGCGCCCACGCACGCACCGCCGCTGCTCTCTCGCTCGTAATAATTTGTACGTGTACCTACCTACTTTAACTACAAATTCGTAAAGATGGCTAAAAAGTAAAAAAATATTTTTTGTTTCAAATGTGTAATTTTGTTATAAAATCACAAATTACCTAGAGAAAAAAGTGCTTTTAATGCCTATCATTTTAGGCTACTGTAAAAATATTAAATTTTCGTATATAAAGATTATAAATTTGATAAGTGTAGTTAATAAAAAAGTAAAAAATAGTTTAGTGTAAAAAAAAAATGGGGGCGTGTACTTATGTACGCGCGTGAGAAGTTATACTTCTCTGGCATCATTAAATAACAAATCCCTGGAGGGGTGTTGTGTTCATGCGAGTGAGTGACGTTACCACCTCACGGTCAACTGCAGCCAAATAACAATTCGCTGGACAGATGTTGCATTCATACGAGTGAGTGACGTTACTACCTCACGAAAAATATGCTCAAAACTTCAGCTTCAACCTGTTACTTTTGTGTTACAGTATCTTAAAATTTCACTCATAATTTTTTCATGACGCGCCTAAAGGCGTATATAACTTCAATACAATAGTCAGCTCCTGGTCTATGTACAAAAAATTATTAAGAAAAACTTTGTATTATAAATCTCTGACGATTCACCTACAGGGGAAAATTGTTTTGTATATAGATAGACTATGCATTTTTGACGATTGTATAAACTATAAGCGACAGCCCTACGTGTTTAGGGTATTATCCTTCGCTCGGGGATCGAGTCGGCCTACTTGTTTGATTATACTATGATACTGTTCACCACTCACGACTCACTTTGAACAAGAAGAGATGTTGCTTCTTTTTGTGTACTGTTCAAATTGTATCATGGGGAGTGTTCGGAGGAGCTGTTCAACTTAATACCAGCCGCTGAGTTCCAATATCGTACCACTCGTCACAAACTTTAATTTCACCCTCACCATCTTGATGAGAGGCAATCCACTGGAGTGCACTTTTTGAGGCATTCTACCACGGTGAAATTGTGGAATAAATTAGCCTCAGCGGTGTTCCCGAACCAATACGATATGGTTAACTTCAAGAAAAGAGCCTATGATTCCCTAATAAGGCTGGCAACGGATCAGTGACTCTTTGGTGTTGCTGATGTCTATGGGCGGTGGCGACCACTTACCATCAGGTGACCCACATGCTCGTTTGCCCCCTCTAATGTAAAAAAAAAATACATATACACATGAAATTTACTAATCGACTGTTAATGGATAGAAATAGTATTTCAAATGGCCATAGGCTGTGGTAACTGCTTACATCAGACATGCCCGTGCGCTTGTTTGGCACCATAGTGATATAAAAATACAAAGATATATAGGTTTTTGACGAATAATATAAAAATAACAGCTTAATTAATCTACTGTTAACTAAATCTATTAATTTTCCACAGTACATTCGAACTAACTAATGCCGAGTAGGGATGCCATGTATTTCACATAAACTGTTATTTACGGTCTATTATTTCACCTGGGCGAACAACCGCACGATTATACATAATTTATAACGGAGAACGTTAGAAAGGCCTATATCCAGAACTAGAAAGATACAAACTGTAATTAAAGGCTGTAGCTATACGTTCTCATCACGATTTCCATTTAATGGACATGTCGAAACCAACTAGCCTAATTAGCCTTTCAATTAACAGCCTAGCCTTTATACTAAACAGCATCTTTCACCAACTCAGTGGCCTAAATGATGTTCAGCCACTGAATCAAACAGCTAGGCATATGACCTGGGTCGATAATGCTTAACTATTTAACTACATGTATACAGGTATTTAAATTTAGTTTTATTTTCTACCGTCAGGCGCTGAAACCCACTATCAATGTGATGCATATTTTTTAAGTTTTGTCATTAATAAGAACAATACACTAGACACTTATAGCACTTTTTATTATTTTTCAAAGTATTCACTACGTAGTTTACTATAACTTTCCGTTCGCTCGAACCAGTTATTAAAACATTTATTCCACTCCGAAGTATTCAATATGGTCAACTTGACCAAACTAGAACTTTTGACCACAAAGTTTTTATTTTATTTTAGGAAAATAAATTGTTTAGGCTTAGGTCAGGACTGTCTGGAGGATGCTTAAGAATTTCTACTCTTAATAGGCTTGACGAGCGCTGTGTGAGTTTGAGACTTATATAATATAAGTCTTTGTCCCGCGCTGAAGTACTGCTTTGCTCTCTTGAGCACAACAAGTTTTTTGGACGCCAGCTTGACCTTTTCCTCCAGGTGACGTCGATATTGCACTTCACTGGAGATCTCGCCGCCGAGCATCCTAATACTTTTGGACTTTGACGGTAAGAGGTATGTTCTGGAATTTAGGAACCACAGCAAATGGAGTTTTCTTAGCGGTAAACGCGCAAACTTGTGTCTTCTTGGGGTTCAATTCGACCAAGTTAAGCCGCCCCAAGTAAGATAGTTTAGCCAATGCTACTCTTTAGGAGTTTATTGGTGATCTCACTCACTCTTAGGAACACAACAATCCACCATAGGATTGTTATATGACTGCGGTCATGTTTGAGGTGGATGTACTTCTCCGAATGGGCTGCTTTAATGCGCCCTTCCTCTTAAAAACATTTAACAAGGCAAATAAACATGGTTATGCACACAAATACTGTCCTGTGTGGAAGTCGAACCCACGAGCGATGGCGTCAAAGTAGCGTTTAACCACTACGCCACCTAGTTATATATAAGTTTACAGACGTCCGAAATACTCCTTAATATTTTTCTTATCTCAGAATTAATGAGCATCTTTTGAGCCTCTTTCAGAGCAGGAGGTTTACGAGGCCATTTCCATGGTTGCAATTTACTTGTTTATAAATCACTTCATAAAACCTTAATAGCAAAAGTTCAATAATACTTACATTGGTCCTTCTTAGGGTTCTGTACCTAAAAGGGTGAAAAACGAACTCTCTTGGTTCGATTTGACACGTCTGTCTATCATCTGTATATCTGTCTAAAGCTAGCTATTTGAAATTTGAAGTAATTTTAAATGTCGGTTGTTAGATTTTATTGCAAATGGAAAATCGTTTTTCCAAAACAGGTTTTATTCCCTTATGCCATGTAATTAATGACTGATGGTCATTGATAAGTAAAAATACCAATCCTCGCCTTCCTTTTCTTCATAAAAACAAAAAATCTAGAAGAAATATGAACTAATGCTATTATGTTTTAATTATTCACAGTCAAACTTAAATATGCGGTCGGTTTTTATTTTTACTTTAGTAATTATAGTGTGTATCATTGCTCAATGTATAATATTATTATTATTACAAGTGTTTACCCGTATCTGTATATGTATATTTATATGTGTGTATATATATGTACATATATCTGGCCATTAATACTGTTTCATAGAAACTTTTCTTTTCAACCTCTTCAATTATTTTGAATTTGGAACGCTTTTAAAATGTTACATACGTCTTGGGATTTCCCACCGTTATTTTTTGTGTTTATTATCAAATTATAATATGGAATGGGGTGTAAAAGAAAAGAGGATTACAGTAATTGCCCTGCACAAAGAGGGTACGGAGCCGTCAGTCATATTCAAGATACATCAAAAGCTTGGTATCACCCATATGTTCGTATATGGTAATATCGTCTTATCAAGGAGTCACGAAGCTAATTTTTTGTAAAAAGGAGTGAATACTTCAGCCAAAGTGTATGAAGCGACAGTCTTGCATAATGTTGTGAAACCTCTCAGCAATAGGTACACTTTTTAAAAATGTACCGTGAAGTTTTCAGCAGGACTCTGCACCTGGTCACAAGGCACGAACTACCCAAACCTGTCTCGAAACCAACCTTCCGGACTTTACATGAGCTGCAGATTGGCCCTCGTCTAGCCCACATCTGAACCCCTTAGACTACAAATTATGATTAGTTTTAGAGGACATGGCCTGCTCGAAACGATACACCGACATTGTGTCTCTTAAGAAATCTCTGTAGAAAGCAGTAGCTAAATTTCCCATGGAAGCAGGTAAATCCATAGATTTCTCTCCAGACAGATTAAAGACCTGTATCAAAGTCAAAGGTGGGCAATTTGAATACAATTATTTTTTTCAGAGGCTTCCATAAACATGCACATATAAGTTTTATTAAGATTCCATTACTTCATAAAAAAAAATACTTAGTAATTTGTAAAACAGAACTTTTGGCCATACTAGATATTGTTTATATGCCCAAGAAGTGTGCGAAACCCTTGCGCTAGTCTAACTTACTCTTGACTAATTTTATATTAATTTAAAGCTACTATCCACAGCTAAGACTGAGGAGGATTGAGACTTGAGGAGGATTCCAATTTTTTTCTTTCAGATAAGGGACCGTACGATAGATATTATATTTTATAGGTAGCATAGTAATGAAAGTGGATAAACTCTATTCCATCGTTTAATGTTTTCTTTCAGTAGGTTTCGTTCTGATATCAATATAATATCTATGAGTTGTAGACTTGAAACTTGATTCTTTTTTCTAATTTTACGTGATCGAAATAAAAACAAACATAATGCGCATGAACTAGCTTTTCTTATATTAAGGAAATTTGAGGAAATTAAAGACACGCGGACACTCCAGACCTCTTCCCATTACATCGGGTTTTTTCTACCAGCGACGATCAACGAAGGAATATACGTAGTCTATGTCGGTGAGTTTGTATAAATTAGGTAAGGAATATATGAAGGTAAAAGTATATTTTTTTTAGTTGCTATTTGATTATGAGGTATTTACACACCTACAACCTAAGTTGCTAGCCTTCGTAAATTATATAATTATAATTTTATTGTAAATGGGTATAGTAAATTGAATTAAACAATTTTTAACGGAGTATCGCGTATTTTATTTATTTTGTTGAACAACAAAATAAATAAAAGTGGTCGCAGGAAGACTAAGGTGGTATTTGTCTTACATTAGTTATTCAATTATTACATCTACCGACATGGATGGATTAATTATATATGTTCCCATTCACACAAAAATCGCTCACAGTGTCCGAACTTTTTTTAGATCTTTGGGTTTGGGACTTGATTATTTTTAGGACTGGATCCCAAGCAGGTGGTACTTGCCAACCATCTTCTCTATTGAAATTGGGGTGTTTTCTTATTTCAATAGCCTCGCGCAACATTCTCGGCATGTAGCGATTCTCCTTGGCGAGGATTTGTGGTTTATCGAACAACACCAAACACCAAACAACCCACTGCTGGATATAGGCCTTTCCCAATGCCTTCCACCAAATGCGTATAATTTTAATAAATATTTTTACGACAAGTTAAATGGTAATGTTTTTTCAGAAAACAAACAGTCTAAAAATAAAATTCGGCGATGTCATTTTCGTCACTATAATTATCAAAATAAAAAAAAGTAAACCACTTAAATTCTTTTCAAAAATGTAAAACTTATAGTTCTGACTATTTTTATTGGCACGAGTGGCTGTAGCCAATGTATAGCGGTAAACTAGTGACTGAATGGAGTTGAATTGAACCAAGTACAACCGCCCCCAGTCAGATACTTTAAACAAAGTACTCTCAATTTAAGACACAAGTGTATCGCGACTTACCCACACAGGTGATACAGGGACGTTAGCACTGGTAGCCTGTAGACAGTTGTACCTACCTGGCTGGTACCTGGTTCGACCTTTTGTAAGAAAAAAGTACAATGCACAGTACGCTGTAGAGAAATTGCTACTTTTTGTATTGCAAAGAATCGATGGCAAGCTTTACATCAAGCAGGATATAAATGGGTATACCGCACAATACTATATAAAAATAAATTACTTCAGGTTTCAATATTTGCAGCTTAAAATAATGAACTCAATGAAATATATTTTGATATGTAAAAACAGAAACTGAATAATCAATTCAATAAAAACGAGATATTAAGGAAGGTGAAAAAATATGTAATGAAAAATATAGAGAATCAGAAAAATGAAGACAATAGGTATAGCAAGGGGAAAGAAAAAGTAAACTCTAAATTTATTTCTAATTATTATAGTATTTTTATTTTATTTTTATATTTCATATAATCATCTATCAAGAAAAACGGACACCATAATGGTTCTATATAATATAAGTGCGTCATAGGTAAATTTTACAATTATTAAGATAATAGGAGAATCCCAAGTGTGATGCACATGAATTGAAGTTGAGTTTCTTTGACGATTAATAGCAGATCATATACGGTGCGGTACATTAGCGGTGCTAGCGATGTTCGTCGGGTCTGGCCAAGCTGATCCTAAAGTCAACTTGAACGGCGTCAAGAAAGTTGCTAAGGCTGTTGTAAGTTTCCCTGATATGTGCATTCGTAACAAATACTAATTAATTTAAATCTGCTTCTTCTTCTTAGCGTTCTCGTTTTCTAATCCATTAGAACTGGCGGGACCGCTATATAAGCCTAAGGATTTGGCGAAGATACTTATTTTTACATTGAGCGACTGCCGTCAGACCTCCGCAACCCAGAGGGAAAACCAGATCATTCTTTGGTTAGGTCACACCGTCTCTCGAAACATTATTTCTTGGACATGCGGTTTACGTCACGATGTTTTTTCCTTCACCGCCGAGCAAGTGATAATTACCAATATGTACATAAATACGAAAACACAAATTTAGTGGTAGGCCGGTTCTTTATCCAAAGGGCTATCATCACTGCTCCATGTTACTAATTAATTTAAGCTTTTAACTAATAATTTTTAACTATTAGTACCGTAGGGACATAGGCTCTCTAAGCGTATTTTACCGCCTTTACCATGGCGAGTGCTCTGAAGAACTGTTTTCCCTTATCCCATCCTCACCCTTCCGTCATAGAACCACACGTGCAGGCTTGCGATGTCATAGTTCCACGGTTGAGAATATCTCTTCGCGTACCAAAAAGTTCGGCAACTCCTATCTTTGTCGTACCATTAAACAGTGGAACGCCTTGCCTGCACATGTGTTCCCTCCTTCCTACAATATGGGATCCTTCAAACGAAGCGTGAAGAAGCATTTTGCGGGTCAGCATGGTAGCGTCAACTGACAGGATACGGGATGTAGTATGTGTTTTTAATAAAACTAGAACTACTCTGCTGGCCGAGTAGCTCTAGTTTTATCAAAAAAATCGATCGATCGAAAATCGATGGATGTTACCATCGATACAGAAATATATGTATATAATAACCAACATTACGATTGTTAAAATATCATTAGTAATTTTAAATAATAAATATTTTTGCATTAAATATTACCGTACAAATCACCGTTTGAGACTAGGCATCGCCTAGTCTCAAACTAAACAAAGTTATACTATAGATTTTAGATCCTTGACAAATGTAAATATAAGTCTTCACGCAGTATAAGATGAACAGACATGTTCATGTACAACATAAATGTTTATGCGTGCGAGAATCGAACTCATAGCCCATGGCGATAAAGTAGACATAACAATCCACTCGACCATCAGGTTTGTCAAATGTAGCTTAACATGCATCCGTGTCAAAATGGAACTATAGATTTTATTTTTTGACATAGTTTGAAGGTCTATAAATAAAAATGACACTTACAATTACTTTCGCGCCCTTCTTGACACCCCTCAGGTTCACTTTAGGGGCAGTTTGCCCTTCGCCAATGAACAGAGCGAATATGCCTAGAACCACGACGAACAATCCAGTTAGCTTCATATTTATCGATAGTTGGTTTAAGTCCACAAAGAAAATATGTAACTTTACGTCTACGTTTTCGATTTGCGAATGATTTGTCAAGCATTAATCTTCCTATTTAAATATAAATCAGAGGTAATCAAATACTATTTATCAATTGGGAACTCCAGCTTTGCTACAGGGAATACGTTTGACGTAATTACGCGTATATTAAACAAATGAGTATAGCGAACATTAATAACGTTTCACGTTTAATTTATTTCATCCTAATTAAACAAATTCCACTTCATCCCTAATTTTAGGATAATTTATTGTAATGTCTGACAATAAGACATGCGCCAATCAAATTGAAAAATAATAAGCACGTATTGCGGTGGGTTTTCTCTACTATTCTCATTAACGATATCCTGTTTCCTAATCCATTAGGATCGGCGGAGTCCGCTACATAAGCTTAATGATTTAGCGAAGATAGGTACGTATATTGATATGAAGCGACTGCTATCAGATCTCCACAACCCAGAGAGAAAATCCGACTTGTTTTAGGTTAGGTCACACGTCTTTAGAAATATAATTTTTGGGACCATCGAACAAGGGATACTTTTAAATATACTCGTAGCAATAGCTTTCCATTCGAAAAAAAAATATCCGTTAAAAAATGCGGCATGTACAACTAATTAGACATATGTGCGACCGACAGAATGAGGCACGTGTGGTTTATCAAAAACAAAGGGACGGAGCAGATCTGTATGGCGGCTTGACCAACGGAGCCAGTAATGACACTTCCTTAATATCAATCCCTGACTGTTATAAATGTTGAATCAAATCTTATTTTTGACAAATTTAATAAAATAAATTTAAATACTAACTTTCGTTCATTACTCTAATATACATAACGCTTGCTGACCGCGTTCGTAATGAAGACGTGAGAGAAAGAGTTGGTCTAAAAGAGAGTGTCGGTGTTAAGATAAGAAAGGGCATGCTCCGTTGGTTCGGACATGTAGAAAGAATGCGGGACGAAAGAATGACGAAACAGATATACAATGCAAAAGTGGAAGGATGTAGGAGCCGAGGAAGGCCGAGACTAACCTACCATGACCAAATTGGTCGTGTTTTATCAGAAGGTGATGTCAGAAGCCCCAGGAACCGGCGAGCGTGCATGAAAAGAGCTATGAATGTCACAGAAGCGAGTGAAGTGTGCAAGGACCGCGTCTTATGGCGCTCGGTTCTCTCTGCCTACCCCGCAAGGAACTTGGGGTGAAGATATACATACATACATACATACATACTCTAATATACACTCATATTGAGTTTATATGATACCAGCGAGATGCTGTTTTTTGCAAACTATTGCCGATCTTAAAGACAGCCTTTAAGAAATAAAAAAAAAATATGAATGAATGACACTTGGTTCATTGCACAATATAAAATAAGTAGGAAAAGAGAAAATAATAAATACCTATGAAGTAATTAAGTAGGGTGTAAACGGTACGTGTCTCATTGTTACATATACAAATTTTAGATGTAAAAAAAACTTTTTTTATGTTAGATCCAAAGGTGGCGCTAGTGTGTTATATTATGTAATACATTTGGGTCATCATTATATCCTATGGCATCCCTTATGGCATAAGTAAACTTTTATACATTTCATTTATAAAATAAGTGTCATTTTCTTATGGAAAAAGTATCTCTTCAAATTATATCTGGCAGAATTTGTTCAAAATTAATATATTGCTGTCCTGCGTACTAAAAGAGCCATCTGGGTGCATTCTGAGTCCCTTATTATATTTCTGGCTTATGCTTTGACCGGTGCAACGTTTTTCCCCGTAGTTCTTTAAGTCTCGTCAAATAATCTCAATATGTTAATAAAACAATCATCTACTCTTTCCGTAGAACTGCATTAAAAGATTATTTTTAAGAAGTAGTCTGCAACATGCCTACATTATTAGTAGTAGAAATAAATGTAGGAATTTTAAATGGTAATAGAACACAACTGTGCCGCAGTACGTGCTATTATCAAGTTAACTCGAAGTTATATGCATGTAATTATAATAGAAATAGTCGTTAACTTTCAGCAGATCTAACAAATGAAAGTTGAAAGACGTATTGTCGATCGGTAACTCAATGGACAAAGAAACAATGATATAAGCGGCACAAGCTCTGTTTAATAAACTAACAGGAACGGAGGATTCTTAGAGAGAAGTTGATGACGTTCTATTGCTACGCCATACGTGGCAGACCATTTACGTCATATTGGGAGAAACCTAAATTGAATAGCCACATTGAAATAATATAAAAGGTGGTTTTCAAAGTATAGTAGTTATTCAATACTTCTACAAATAAAGTGAAGTAAACTTTGTTCGTAAAGTCTCCAATTATCCACAGATATGAAATCCATTATCACGGGATTATTTGTGATGGTGCTGGCATTGCTCGCACTGTTCTTGGATTCTGGTTGCGCTGATCCTAAAAATAAATATACCGGACTTCCCTATGGCGCTAAAGTTATTGTAAGTTGTATTTTCTCGTAAACCATATTTTTCTTCTCGGTTAAATACTTTTTAGGTATAATTCCAATCAAACACTGGTAAGGAGTTGATGCGTTATCGATGGGTATGGTAACCATACCCATCGATACCGCATCAACTCCTCACCATGAGCTTTTGCAATGCAGTCTTTGATATATTTTTGTATACAATGTCTGGAGTCAAACAGGTATGCGGCCTACGCATGCTTGCAATACAAAGTTTAATGCGCGTTACCATCGCCGCTACTAACACAGCAGTTCCTAAGCTTACTGGTGACCAACGCTCGCTTCACTTTTCTACCTTATGAATAATGACTGAGCCTCATGGCCAATGAACTCAAAGTGTCAGCCGCTACTACTTTGACTCCGAAATTCGCTTAGTATAGCTGAGCTTTTCTAATTGAGTACGGCAACGCGTTAATGTCGTAATCATTGTCACCTCGTAGCACCGCATATAGAGAGAATGTCTTATAATTTTTGATTCAAGATCATGTACAAAGAAACATACGGCCTCCTTATGCAAAACGGTTATCGTAGTAATCTATAGTTGTTAGTAATATAACCATTATCATTTACGTGTTTTCTTGATATGGAGTATCACGGTACCTATAATATTTCATCACGATCCATTATGTAGCTTTAGTGTGATGATAACGGACAGATCGAGAGACATCAAAATATAAAGGATTATTATACGCTTCCGTGTAGTCCGTGTACACAGCAGAATCCCTCTACATTCCCATGGGGGCGATGGATGTTTTGCCCAGAGGGATGGTGATTTTTTGTGGGATTTTTTTTTATTTTTTTATACTACATTGGGAGGCGTACAAGCATACGGCCCACCTGATGCAAAGCGGGTACCGTAGCCTATTAACGCTTGCGATATATTAAGTACCACACGCGCGATGCCTCCTCTGTTGCTTATACAGCAACTCCTTGGGAGCTTACCTCACTCATACGCATGAACACAACAACCCTCTAGGGAGTTGTTATTTGGTTGCGGTTTTCTGTGAGGTAGAAGTACTTCCTCAGACGGGCTGCTTTGATACGCTCTACCTCTCTTGAAATCAAAGGAAAAGCAAAGAAAGAATTAAAAGCGTCGTTCAAGTAGTAGCAACCATGATGTTTACTGGAATGTAATTACAGACAAGACAAATGTCATATACAAATATTATCTATACATTTTTATTTGCCAATACCATGAGACATTTAATATTATGTCAAAGTGCAAAGTAGGCAGTTGGTTAAGACGTTTCAAATTATTATGACAGAGAGCGCTGAAATGGATTTTGTTCATTTACACCGTAACTAAAAATAATAATTGTTCTAAAATGTTATCAAAACAATTAAGTAAGTCAAGAGACCAACAATGAATTTACGAAATCTATTGTACATAGGGCGTAACACAATACAATAAACTACTCTTTCAACTAAATTATTCAACACCAACAAAAACTGTATATCACAAAACCAAACTATAAAACGCAAATGTATAAATACTATAACTGTTTGCTAATAAGAAGAATATTGACAAAAATACTGATTCTTAAATAGATCTTACTAAAAAAGCACTACTGCAAACTTGATAAATGAGAAATACAAACAATATGTTACTATTCAACCCGCAAATCATCTACGGTAGTAGTAATATTATATCCTCGTATATATGCCAAAATATACAAGCCTCCACAAAAACACAAAAGAGATACAATCTTTCTCACTATTCAAAAAGAAACTGCAATTCCATAATATTATCAGAAGCGACTGTTACTTAATTATTACCATCAATTGCCATTAGGATAGAAACTGTATTCCGTTCATATGCTAAGGTAACCACTTTACGTGTAAAAAATATTTATTTCGAAAATAATCTTCAAGTATAACAAGTAGATGCTAAAATTATAATGTTTTTTTTTCTTTCAGAGGAAGATGCCGACAATTTCGGATAAACAATGGCGGGCCATTCAAAATCAAATATATCAATAATTAAATGATTTATTTACGTCATGAACCGTTTTAAATTCGCATTTGTTTGCTTTTCACGATCGTCTCTTCCTGCTCTTTGAATTTTGAACTACTCGCAGATCTCCAATAGGGAACCTCCCCACAGATAACAAATCGAATCTAATTTGCTTTGACGCTATTTTCATTATATCAAATCCACCTGACGGCAGCAATAGGTACCTACCAATAATTATATGTTATTTAATTTGCTATAAAACGCACTATAAGGACCATTATTTTAATTCTTTTCACATCACTATGTTCTTAACATACGGTGGCATTCTACATTTACCTTTGCATATGAACATTATTGTAAAGTGTTAATAGTTTAATCATTTTTTGACATTGTATTATAAATCATAATATGTATCATATAATATTAGGGGTTAAACTATGAAATTGTGATTTGTACTGAAAAATTAAAACTTGTTTTTTTCTAAAAAGTAACATATTTACCCTCATTATCTATACATTGCCGCCATCTAATCGGAAGTTAATTTATGCCTTTGTGATAGAACTCTGGGGATCTAGATTCGACCAACTGTGTAAAAGCGTTTTGTACTACTGGAGGTACATATTTTACCACGTCGAAATTTGTCCAAATCACGAAATAAATGGTACTTGGAGCAAAGTCTGGCGAGTACCGAGTATGACGTTTGGTGTCTAACTGCAGCTCTTGTAGAGTTATCATGACCTGGGGTCATAGGGACATTGCATTTTTCGCTTACGGTTATCGTAAAGAATTCTCTTTTTGTCACATGTCACAATTCGATCCAATATTTCTTCATTTCTGTACCGATTCAACAAGGCAACACAAGTTTCAGTACGCGTTTCTTTCTACAGATCAGTCAAATCATGAGGCACCCATTTTTCATTATTTTTATCTTATTGATTTGATGCCAATGAGTCAATATTGTAGGTAAGTTAAACGTTAAACCATGCCGCTAATTCCTGGGTAGTTTGATTCCGATGGGCTTCCACCGTCTCCTTAAATTCAGCGTTATTCACATGTGTGGGCGGTCTTACACGTGGTTCGTTTTTCAAGTCGAAGTTTCCATTAGGAAAGCGTTTAAACCAAAAATGCACTGTACGTTCATTAGCAGTCTCATCTCTAAACGCAGCATTGATACTGAGAGCCGTTTCTATAGAAACGGCTATACGAGTTATACGAGTTCGTATTCATAAATTCTAAGTCATAAAGTCTAAGTCTAAGCTGAATAAAAAAAACAATTGAAAATCGAAGATGCAATTTGTAAAAGAAAACGAGGTTTTTCCTTTTACAAATGTGCAACATGTATCAACATGAGAAAAAGTTTCACTCGAAAATCTCACACCGGGAATGTTTAATGTCAATCAAAGTATCTATTACTATAAATGAATGAATGGGAGTTTAAAGGGATCAATATAAACGGGGAGCTATTAAACCACCTGCGATTCGCCGATGACATTGTATATACTTATTTGCGAAGAACACTGTCAACTACAATACATGCTACAAACTTTGGACAAAAAAGCAGAAAATGTGGTTTGGAAATTAATTTGGAAAAGACATGCATAATGACCAACGGTGAACATGTACCAGTCAAAATATCAGCAAGTGAGATAGAATATGTTAAAGAATATATATACCTAAGCCAAAGAATTTTATTCAAACAACAAAATTTCGGCGAAGTAGAACGCAGAATAAAACTGGCTTGGAAACGATACTGGTCATTAAAACATATTTTTAAATCCAAACTTCCAATCGCTCTCAAGAAAAAGGCTTTTGAAACAGTGATTTCTCCCATACTACTCTATGGTTGTCAGAGTTGGGCTCTAACGAGAGAAATTATCAATAAACCAAGTCTTCCAGCGAGCAGTTGAACGTAGCATGCTTGGGTTGAAATTACGAGATAAGATACGTTTTGTTTATATAGTTCTAAAATCAGACTGAAAACCAAATTGGTAGACGTGGCAGAATTAGCCTGTAGAATAAAATGGCGTTGGGCTGGTCACTTAGCGCGGACAGACGATGGACGTTGGAGCGAACGAGTACTACACTGGTGGCCGCGCGATGAGAATCGTCGTCGCGGCCGCCCGCATCGCCGCTGGAGTGACAACATCATGCAAGTCGCAGGACACACTTGGACCAGGCTTGCCAAATATAGAGGACTGTGGAAATGCATGGAGGAGGCCTTTATCCGAATTTGGATATCCAAAGTAGATTAGACTCTTATTTCGCGGGATTTAATCCCGGTCATTTGATGGGCGTGCGCGGGGATATGAATCCAACGCGTAGAGGCCCCTTCGAAAAGAAAGATGTAATGTATTATACCAGCTATGGCATGCTCTGAGGGATATCAATGGGAGAATATACCCACGAACAGGTCACGTCAGGTATTGGGACTATTGCAAATGTGTCGGAAATAATTGAGCTATTGAAATGAGATCTGGAGGGATTATTAGTACTGGGCTATTACAGAAGAGAGACGGACACCTGCTATAACTATCCTATCTGATGTAACTTCGGCAGGCGGTGGCTCGCCACCCACTAGATGGACCCCCGAAATGCCAAAGAAAGTCGGCCGGGGGCAACACCGATGTGAGTGACTCAGGGGTGTCGAGAGGTGTGTTGCGCTTTCTCCGAAGTTACTCGCGGCGTTATACCCTTTAACACTTCCACCCCTGGAGCATATCACCTGCTAGAGCAATATACTCTATCGACTCCTCTCTGGACGGCCAATAAAGGCAAGCCAGAGCTGAGAGTCCTGCGGGCCTTCTTGACTTTTGACTCCGACCGACGAAGACACGCCGGAGACGAAGGCCCTGATCGACTCTCTGGAGCACTCGGGTACCCGTGGTGTCGTTACGCACCAACAGCTCGCCACAAGCTGCCCTCCCCTTATTATTATTACTATAAAACGGCAATTTCATACTTTAACCCCTATTATTATAATACGTTCTTCCAAACGCGAGTGACAGCGGTTGCAAGTGGTATAATACATATTTAAATGAAAGTGCGGAAATTTGCTTCAAGTATATACCTTTAAGACGCGAGAACAGTGAAATTGATTAGATACTAATAAAAAAAGATTATTTTATTGCTATTGTGATCTCGAAGACAATCACGTTCCCAGAACATGTCTTAAAATTTTATTGTACGCGTATCTTATTCATTTATCAAACCTTTTTTTAATACGCCAGCAATAAGAATTAGTTTTGCTAGTGACAATTCAATAATTTATCAACGAGATGTGTTCGTATTAGGTTTTGTCACTGTGTCCACTATACATATGCACAGAATTATTAACACATATTGTGCTCGAAAGAGCGATTATCTTGGGCTATGATATTGTAGGGCGTGCGCATTTTTTCACATAACTTTTTAAGTCCTATTATCGGAAGTCCGCAAATATTTTTATGAAGAGTGATCATTATGATATGCATTTTACATCATAATGTTCATACTGATCGAAACTCATAATTATTAGAATTCATAATATCACTAAGAATACACCTGGTTTATACTAATATTTGTTTGCATACATTTTCTTATACTAATATTTGTTTTCATATATTTCTACTCTCACATGAGTGTTATTTATACACATTGGATTGAAATGTAAAAAAATAAAAGGTAATAGTGAAAATAATAGGTACAACGACGAGCTAAGCGAGGAGGAGTGTTAGGTAGAAGTGCGACCCTACAGCGCGCTAGCCGAGCGAATGAAGCTCCAGAATCGAACATTGTCTGTTATGAAGGAAACTGTTCTGAAAAACAACATAATGAGGTCGTGTATGTTCTTAGTAACGACATTACTAATAAAAAAATGTGATCACTAACTGTTATAAAGGAAACAGTTCAGAGAAAAAAATATACGTGTTGAAACATTTTCTTAGTAATGACAGTTTTAATAAAAAATATATGATAACTGTCTGTTATGAGTTCCGTTGGTAGTAATAAAAATTTATGAACAAAAAAAGTATGAGGAAAAAAATTATGAAGGGTGAATATTATGAATACAAATCGGTACATAATAAAACAAAAAATAGGAATAAGATTTTTATATGAGCCTTATTGTAAGAAACAAGGTATGGCATTGTAAGAAATAAGGAATAATGAGAAAATAATATGTAATTATCCTACCTATGAAAATAACTCTCCTAGGGAAGTACTTCCACCACGCAGAGATCTCAATCCAAAGTACAACTATCTGAAGGGCTATTGTGTTCTAGCGAGTGGGTGAGGTTATCAGTAAACTTCTAAGGATATGCTGTGTTGGCAGCAGAGGCGGCACCGTGTGAGCGATGCTTATTTTTTGTTTTTCGCCCAAGAAACTTGAAGACATGCATTGCAAGCTTTTATAGGCTACAGCAACCACGTTACATACGGTGAGCCGTATACTTGTAAGGCTCCCGACGCCGTATATAAAAAAAAAATTAGTGGTCTAATTTCAAATAATATTAATTACCTAAATTTAATATGAATTACGCTCTGTTGCATACTTTTTTTTTTATATACTACATCGGGAGCATACAAGCATACGGCTCACGGGTGCGTAGCCTACTAACACTGGCGATATATTAAGTATCACTCGCGCGAAGCCCCCTCTGTTGCTTACACAGCAACTCCTTGGGAGCTTACTGATGACCTCACTCACACGTAGGAACACAACAACCCTATAGGGAGTTGTTGTTTGGCTGCGGTTTTCTGTAAGGTGCAGGTACTTCCCCTGATGCTGTGATGCGCACTACCTCCCTTAAAACATCCAGATCAAGACAAACAGACATGTTCATGTACACAAATGTTTGCCTTGTGTGGGAATCAAACCCACGAGCGTTGGTGTCAAAAACGCGCATTCACGACTGAGCCACCGAGCTCGTCAAATACATCTATCCGTCAGTTCATGGTTAGATTCGGTTTAGAATATTGAGCGTAAAAATAACACAATGAATATCCATATAGATTCGTTTTATAAATAGAAACAGGAAAAGATAACGTCGCGTATTATTATAAATTCATCACGTTCTAAATTCAATCACGATAAGTACGAGTATAAGAAGTTATTTGTTTTATAATATTCTAACGCAACTGGTATAACTCATCATGTTATCACTTTGTTGCTAAGGTATTTGGAGTAGGTACATATACAAATCCATTATATGTATGGGTTATATTTAAAGTGCGATTTCATTATCACCTTATATAATTGTACTAAAGTGCAACGGATTTTTAAAATAATATTTACTTTGTTTTTGTTTAAGTTAAGACCATTTTGTCTTTTTCTTTGGTTCTTTCGAAGTCTTTCCTGATGTTCATTTGAACGGGCAGCAGCGATGCCAATAATCATAAAATAAAAAATCATTTCAATATAATACTTGTAACAGAATGTTAGATTTATTTAAATTTATAATTTATTTGACGAGCTCGGTGGCGCAGTGGTGTAATGCGCTGTTATGCTACTTTGGCACCAACGCTCGTGGGTTCGATTCCCACACAGTACAAACATTTGTGTGCATGACATGTCTGTTTGTCTTGGTCTGGGTATTTTCTATGTATAATAAGTATGAATTTCCAAAAAAAATGAATTTATTTACATTTTTTCATTTTTTACGCAGGAACCCTAAACATTTACGGGATAAAAGTACCCTATATTCTGCTCTGAACAGTCCTCTACCTACCAGCGAAAGTCCTGTTAAAATCGATTCAGTCATTTCGAAGCTTAGCCCGGACAAACAAACAGACAGACAGACAGACAAAAAGTTAAAAATGCGTATTTAGGCTTTGGTAACGTGAAAATAATAATATGAGCTTAAGATAAAGGCTTTATTTCGAAATCACAGACAGACACTTCAATTTTATTTATATGTATAGATTGCCGTTCGCTCGGCTGTGAAAGGAAACATCGTAAGGAAACCCGCACGTTCAAGAACATATGTCTCGAAAGACGAGTGATCTAAACCAAAAAGCTATGATTTTCTCTTTGTCTCTTTGTGCGGCCTGTTTATCTCCTCGTGCAGTCAACTCTCCTACGTGTCGGCGGCGGCACCTCATTTAGCACCTACACATCGGGCCAGTCACTTACATCAGGTTAATTATATTGTAATAGTTAGTAATTATTAAACTTTCATGAAAACATCAAAGATTTATGGAACATCCTATGAAATAATATCGGTCAATTAGTTAAACTTTCTCATAAATGAATAATCGCAAAGGAAAAAACCCATCAATAACAGTAGATTGTGTGGGTTTATCTAAGAGCATCAAAACAGCCTTGCTGTGTAAGTACCTCCACCACACAGAAAATCACAGCCATGTAACAATTTCTGGAGCCAGACGGGTTCTTGTGCTCCTGTTACCGGACTGATAAATAAGTTACAGAGAACAGATAGACACGTAGGCTGATTTTTTTTTATTCGCCGACGGGAGGCTTACAAACCCACCTAGTGTAAAGCGATTACAGTAGCCTATAAATGCTTGCAATACATTAAGTATAAATCGCGCGACGCCGCCTCTGCTAGCAACGCAGCGACTCCTTAGGAGCTAACTGGTGACCACACTGACACGCAGGAACACAACAACCATCTTTGGAGTTGTCATTTAGGTGCGGTTTTCTGTGTGGTGGAGGTACTCACCAGACGGACCGCTGTGATGCATCCTACCTCTCTTATATAACTGTATAAACAATATGAAAACATAAGCATAAAATATAGAGATGTAGACTTTAAATATGCCTATTGTACTAAATCAGGGCTGTCCAAAGCAGAGCCCGCGGGTCGCATGTGGCTCGCGCCTAATATTAATGCGGCCCGCGACAATTTTATAGAATTTAAATATAGGTCTTCACTGACTGATAATTCACTTTCACACGCACCGCGCTTGGGAATTACAAATATTAATGTCGATATTGATAGAATTTGTAAAAGATAAATTAATGAAGAAGTAATAAAACTAAAATTAACATTATCGTCGATTTTTAATTTACGTTAGGTATTTGTTTTTGCGGCCCTCCAATATATACAGTGATTTGTATTAGCCCGAGATTGTATCTGGTCTGGATAGTCCTGTACTAAATGATTTACTCATTTCGAAATAGAAATACGAGTACATCGTTTCAGCAGAAGGACGTCCACTGCTAAACATAAGCATAGTAAAATCAAATACTATGGCATAAGTCTCCCCCTTAGACATCAATAGCGATTGACCCTGTGCAGCTTGCATTAATCGGCTCCCTGCGATCATCAGAAGCTCGTCGCTCCATCGTGTAAATTTGTGCACATAAAAAATATTTTGAAGTAATAAGAACTAACAAACACAAGTACAAACGTTATATTAAAGTTATTCATAGTTACGTAATACATGCTCATATTATTACATCTAATATGTAATAATAATGCTTAATAGGTAATAATTAACCTAATATTATCAATACGGATTACGTGACTATAAATAACCATAACATAATGTTTGTAGGTGGATACTCGTGATCGTTGGTTCTTATTACTTCAAAGTATTCTCCGTGATAACTACCTAGTTGAGTTAGTTACATAAACATACCTAATTAATATGTCACCATTTCGCGATCTATGATTTATTTGCCCGATAACATGATATCACAAAGCCGCTAATTATTTGGACAATCAATTTGGTCAATAACCACATTTTTTTTATACAATGACAGGAGGCAAGCAAGCATACAACTCATCTGATGTAAAGTCCGTAGTCTGAACACTTGCAATATATTAAGTATCGTTCGCGCGGTGCCATTGCTGCTAACATAGCGACTCCTTAGGAGCTTCCCGGAGACATCACTCACTGCAGGTGCACAACGAACTTCCAGGGAGTTTTTATTTGGTTACTATTTTCTGTGATGTGAAGGTACTTCCGCAGATGGGCAGCTTTAATGTGCCCTACCACTCTTAAAAACACACACACAAAGCAACAAAAACGAAAATACTGCGATAACGATCATTGATTTCATCATCGAACCCAATTTTTTTTACAGTTCTGGTGTATTTAACCTATCAAAGTGATCGAAAATATTCGCTATAATTAAAAAAAGCAAAACAGAAAGTAAGTAATTAGTGGCTTGTTTAATCGTACATAGAAAATACATCATACAGCACCTACAAATTCGTACTGTATTAATTTGTTCTTCTTCTTACACGTTATCTCGTTTCCTAATCCATTAGGATTGGCGCGGGTCGCTGCCTATGCTTAAGGATTTGGCGAAGATTGATTTTTACATACATACATACAGACCTCCACAATCCAAAGGGAAAACCAGACCGTTATCAGAGACGTCGTTAGAAATATAATTGCTTGGACGTAGGGGTTTCCCCGCGATGTTTTCCTTCACCGTCAAGCTAATAATTACAAATCTGTGCATAAATTCGTAAACACCAATTTAGTGGTATATGTCAAAATTCGAGCTGTGTCCATTGGGAGCAGTGATAGGCTCCTACTGTATTTATTACGCTCTGCTGATTAACTAAAGAAGTTTTGGCGAAAAAGAGGCAGCAGACCCAACTGGGAAAAGAGATACTTTCCCATTTGGGTTGCTTTGATGTAATTAGCAGAAAGTTATAAATTAACGATAGCAACTCCCTAGAGGATTGTTGTATTCCTGCGTGTGAGTGAGGTCACCGGTAAGTTGCTGTGTTAGCAGCAAAGGTGGCATCGCGCAAGTGATACCTACAAGCGTTCGTAGGCTAAGGAAACCGCTTTATATCGGGTGCGTCGTATAAATGTATGCCTCCCGACGTTGTATAGAAAAAAATACAGTATGTGCAAAATTAAGCTTGAATTAAGTTTACATAAGATCACAAACATACATATAACAACTCTCTCGATAATGGTTGTGTTCCAGCTACTGAGTGAGTTTACAAGTAAGCACACAATGGCTGCTTTGATGCGCCCTACCTCTCTTATAACATCCAGACCAAGACAAACAGACATGTTCATGCACACAAATGTATGTCTTGTGTGTGGGTCGAACCCACGAGTGTTGGTGTCAAAGTCGCGTCATTCACTGCTGAGCCACCGAGCTCGATTATTTATTTGGTAGACAAAACACACAAAGCAGGTTAGATCATATTGTACGTAAAATTGACTTTCGCATTTATTTACTATTTCCAATAAGTTCCTGAGGAGTTGCTGTGTTAGCAGTAGCTCTATCACCTTTGTAATAAAGTTAAAATTACAGGTTATTAAATGCAATCTTATTCAAACATTACAAACAAAGTACATTTTAGCACGTCTGTGCAGCTAAGGAACTAGGTACTTTACCGTCGCCGGGTCTTTAGTCAGCTCGTCATATTTAACTGTAACATAACATAAACAATATCTGTTCGCCGAATGTATATTGGAAAATTTATTTGAGAATTCGCTCAAGAAAAGGTAGAGTCCCGATGTAGTTATCACTTCACTATAAAAACATAAGCAGAGATCAATTATTTGTCATTCGGATCATTGAATCTCATAGCTAATACAACAAAATATAGTTTTGAAGATGAAGTTAACTGTAATTTTTGTCATTTTAATGACAGTGTTGTCAATAATGTTTTCACCGAGTGAAGCGGCTCCGAAAAAGATACCTATCAAAGCGATAAAGAAGGGAGGTCAAGTTATTGTAAGTACTTACAAATAAATATATTATTATACAAATGGTTACTGTTTATATATAATGTGCGGATTAAGTCGCCGGGTGCAGCTAGTCGTATTTATATATATATAAATATATATATATATATATATACAACTATCTACACCCCGCGACTTCGTCTGCACATTCAAGAGTCTGTAAGAGTCGTATCGTGATGTTAAATAACCTATAACATTCCTCAATGATAGGGTTATATTTAATAACCCTGTTAAAAGAAGGAATTTTCAAATCCATTAGTTTCAGAAATTAGCACGTTCAAACAAACAATCTCTTCCGCATTATACATTAATGTAGATTAGTAAAGAATGACATGTTTTGGCAATAACAATTATTTAAAAAAAAATTGTTATATGCATACGCACATTCATACAATTCATAATATATACCAAAATAAATAACTAATGTATGCGTCAATAATAACAATAACAACTACGTATGGACCTAAAATAATAATTTTCGTATAACATAACGTTTTGTTATTTATTAAGCAATAGCACAATATAAGTAAAATGGATTAATACAACATACTTAAAAAGTTCCTAACATTCTGTGTTTTCAACGAATTCTTGGTAAAATGAGTTTGTACAAGGTGTTTGGTTAGGTTTTAAATACATTAATTGGAAATAATAAAGGTTCCTACAAGCAAATAGAAAAGCCGCTTGTGCTTGTAATTTAGTTACTCGTTTTATAAAATAAATATTTTATCAATTTTCTTGTTAAACAGAGTTAAAGTTAATTATAAGACTTAATTATGAGAAATATTAAAGACTTTTGTTTAATCGGGAACTATATATAGTACTTACGATTAAAAATAATAGAAATATAATTGACCCAAATTAAATTAGTCAATTACATTTTTATTATCATTCGCAATCGCATTATCGACTAATTACTCGTATGTTTATGAAAATATCTTTATAATATTTCAGGGTAAAACTCTACGCGGAATCAACATAGCAAGCACGGCCCATGACATTTACAGTCATTTCCATCGCAAGAAAAAACATGGATGAACATTCATGTTACCAAACGCACAAGAATAAATACTCATAATGTTTAGTTTAAGATTACAACTAAAATACATAATAAACAAATAAATTAATATATACCTACAATTTATAATTTTCATGACTTCAATTTAATTTATAATTTGTGTGTCATAATTTTGTGTTAGTATGTGATTATAGATATTAATACATACCGCTTAACCTGTGGAGCAGTGATATCCTAGTAGATAAAGAACCAGCGTATTGAGCAACTGGTCGCCGGTTCGAATCCTGGCATACTACTACATACTAGTTCAGCAAAGTGGCTCCTCTTTGCCACAAAGAGGAGCCCAAATCGCAGCTGCAACTGACAAAATACTACACAGTATCCTGTCAGTTGACGCTGCCATGTTGACCCGCAAGATGCTTCTTCGCGCTTCGTTGAAGGATCCCATATTGTAGGAAGGAGGGAACACATGTACAGGCAAGGCGTTCCACTTTTTAATGGTACGACAAAAATAGTAGTTGCCGAACTTTTTGTGTGGTTCTATGATGGAAGGGAGAGGGTGGGATAAGGGAAAACAGTTCTTCAGAGCACTCGCCATGGTAAAGGTGGTAAATTACGCTCAGAGAGCCTATTTATTTACATATCGGTAATTATCACTTCCTTTACGGCGAAGAAAAACATCGTGAGGAAACCCGTGCGTCCATGAAATTATATTTTCAAAGACTTGTGACTTTACGTAAGATAGGTATGGTTTTGGTTGCGGAGGTTTTACGGCAGTCACGCCATGTAAAAATCAGTACTTTCACCAAATCCTTAGGTTGTAGCGGACCCTGCCAATCCTAATAGATTAGGAAACAGGATAACTTTAAGAAGATGACGAAGATCGAGCAGGTAATGACCGAGGAAAATATGTTATTACCATTATTCACGCTATGTCTATTATAGAGGCAGTGGTGCATATTTGGAAAAGGAAACATATACTTCTGGGAAAAATGTGTATTACTAAAAGATACAAGATAAAATAGAAGCAAAATCTAACATTTCTTGACCACATGAGATCACAAACAATTGAATATTTAAACACAATGATATAAATATTATTAGTTCTGATAATGGTAGACGGTAAGTTTATATATCAGGTTATGTGTCCATATGACGCCAGTTTTTTGGAAGTAGGTATATGTTTCAAATGTGCATACTGTCCCCCATAGTTGGTACAGTTGTCTTATGTCTAGTCACATAATTGGTGAGTTCGTTACTGTCGTTTGGTAAAAGATTGCAAACATATATTTTCATAATATTGTTATTCATAAGTCAAGTAAATTACCGATACATAACTAATGTAACCTTATTCGCAATGATGATGTTAGAAACAGAGTTGGTCTGAAAAAGAGCGTCGGTGTTAAAATAAGAAGAGACATGCTCCGAATGAATGACGAAGCAGAAATACAATGCAAAGGTGGAAGAATTCCGGCGAGCGTGCATGAGAAGAGCAATGGATGTTAAAGAAGCCAGTGAGGTGTGTAAGGATCGAGTCACGAAGCGCTCGGTTCTCTCTGCCTACCCCGCAAGGGATTTGGTGTGAAGTTATAGATAGATAGAACTAATACTTGATGAGATATGTAGCATATATTTGTATAAAGTGAGATATTGTAATACTGGTTTGTATTTTGACGAGCCTGGAAAACCAACGCTTTGATTCCGGCATTTGATACTGTTAATTAAGTATTAAAAGTAGGGTTATCCACCAAATTATTGGCACTTTAAGAAGCAATCGAGGCGAATCTAATAAGATAGTGTAATAATAATAGTGTGGAAAGAACCGGCCTATTAACTGTTATAAAAGAAAGCTGATGGCATCATAACAAATATTTCTTTGGAACACAACCATTTGTACAATTGGTAGAACACATTTAAAATTTGGACGAGCTCGGTGGCGCAGTGGTGAAACGCGCTGTTACGTTACTTTGACACCAACGCTCGTGGGTTCGATTCCCTCACAGTACAAACATTTGTGTGCATGAACATATCTGTTTGTATTGGTAACAGATATTCAATTCCAAATTCTACAGATTGTTTCTAATATCGAACTCTTGAGACTTACTTACGAGCTCAAAACCAAATTGCAAGGAATAATTTTGGATAAAGTATTTTCAAAAATAAATAGGCTTCTATTTGAACTGTGTGAACTAAATAAAATAGCCAGCAAATAAACTACCATTACAGCTTACTATGTAAAATTGATAATCCGATATAAAATTTAATTAAAATAACGGAAAAAGTATCAAAGAGCCTAGTATATAAAAGTAAAAGTAAAAAAGCTATACGAACCACATGCAAATGTCTGTCTGATGTGAAGCGGTTACCGTATTTTATTTGCTACTCAATGTAGTATCTATGTGAATACTTATGATATGTAACTACGTGAGATTATTATTATTCTTTATCTGTATCTACAGGAAACTAGTTATATTAGCAAAGTAATATAACCAGATAGATAACAGCAATTATATTTTCATACTAAAGAAATCCCAATACGATCTCATTGCGGTTAGATTAAAGAGAATTATATCTAACTAGCAGAAACTGATGAACGTTGTCTTGCCTACAAGAAAAATATAATAATATACCCATTAACGTAATATTTACAGTGTTCATTTGGTTAAGATACTACAAAAAATAACTACCTACCATTCATTAAATTTTAATACGTATTTTATGTGTAAGGATCGTATCTTATGGCGCTCGGTTCTCACTGCCTACCCCGCAAGGGAACTGACGTGAAGATACACATACATATGTATTTTATACGCTGATCGTTTCATATACCTGCGTAATATTTCGTTTTTGTAGGTTACTCAATCACATAATTTTACTACTAAGAATAAATAATGAAATACTAGGTTAACAGTAATAATTATCTCAATGCAATGTGCGATAATTGCAGTTTACAAAGTTTTACCTTTATAACAGGAACAATAAAAGTACAGACATATTTTACAGGAAAATATAATAAATTTCCTAACCAGCCCAGTTTTAGAGATTTCGTGAAAAAATTTGACGCCCTATAGTTTCTATACATAGGTATTTTATTTTGAATAGAAACTACTTACATAAATTACTTTACTAAACTGCAATAAAGAAAGGTTACGCTGCATGTCCCTCCGCTCCGATAATGTCAATGGAGGATTTTGATGTTATGTAGTACATATTGAATTTCAGCTTTAATTAAGTTTCCGTTAATAATTTATATTCTCGTTTATAGAATATTTCATTAGTCACTGAATATTTTTTATTAATACGCTAATTAATTACTTCTCGCTACGGATGGGAAAATATGAATGAATTTAAAAAAAATAAACAACTGAGTTAAACGTACGCAATGACACGGTGTGGTAAATACCACTTCTAAAATTACTCATTTGCCTCACGCTTGTGTTTAATGGAGACATTTTAATACGTTTTCCTGTTGCTTAGTATTATAAAAGCGTAGCACAAGTTGTATGACGCAATTGCTGTTAGCAATTCTCGCGGTGTTGTATTCGAACACAATGAAATTAGCGTTATTTCTTGTCTTCATAGTCCTATGCTCGCAGATATGCTGTGGAGTAAGTGGCACTGTCAAAACTAGTAGTACAACAACGACGACCACCGCAAAGCCTTGGTCAAAAAGACTAAAAAATGGTTTGGTATGTATTTTAGTTAATTTTATTTTTATTCGTAGAAAGCGGATTTTCGCGTCAATTTTGTTATGTTTTTACGGTTAAGTACAGTTTGAATGTTCATTTTCAGGATAACTTTTTCCGAGGGGCTGCGGTCGTCGGAACAATTCAAGGTGTTGTCAACAACAGACGAACCTATAAACATCCAGCGGTTGGCCCTAAACACCGCTAATACGTTGTTTTAGTAGACAGTATTTCAAATAGTAACCGCATTTATATATTTTTTCCAAATATTTAACTAAATTTTATACAATAGGGAATATGCTATGAAATTTATTTTTCGTTTTAAATCTCACAATTATTCATATATAGAGTAAAACAAAATCATTTTTTGTAGTTTAGTTTTCTGTACTTATTTTTTGGTTTAGTTTTGGTGTTAAAAATGGTAAAAAAACAAACAGTTTTTATAACAATAAAAAAAACTTCATAATTTAAATCATTGTCATATTTTTAACATGTTTTAATATGACAGCTTCAATGTGAATGCCTGAATTGCAGAAATAAAACTAATATTTAGATGAAATCCATACATTTCCACATAGTTTTCATAGTTGTGACGTCATCTACCGCGGTCTCTTAGTATGAAGCGTTTTCAAGTCACGTGATGAAATGCCACTTTCATACAGCATTATCTCGCAAACTAATTATCGTGGAAAAAAAAAATACTTTGAGATATCTTTCTGTCTCAATCTCCTCTTTTAAATTCAGTCCTAAAAATTTTTTAAGCATATTCCCTATTATACTATAGCATATATCTAATTAATCGTCAGTTTAGGCAAATGTTGAATGCACTAAGTGATACCTATAGTTTTGCCACGTGATATAGCGAGGAAAACCACACTGTCGTCGTTATCGTGAGGAAAAGCACATGGCGAGCACAGGTCCGCCTGATGGTAGGTAGCTGTCAACATAAGAAGAATCGCTTACCTATAACATCCTGTATCCAACTTCCTGTGACTTAGTTGTAGCGTCACATCCCAACCAGAAATCGACAGATGTCTGCCATTTTCTTTAAAATGCACGTTAATCTTCTTCAATCCTCCTCTGTACATATTTATACAGTTTAATGTATAATTTAATTTACAGTCAATAGTATTTCAAGCATTACACTTTGTAACATTCTCATGCAAACACAAATACCTGACATGACTTTTTATAAGACAACAAGTTTTCAACTTAATGTGTACAAACATTTTTATGTATTATTTTTCAAACATAATTTCAATCTTGAGTAAAAAGAATACCGTAAATCAATTGCTTTATACCGTATGGTTAACCGGGCGACCGATTTATTTGGTCTCTCAATGTTCATGAGGGTGAATAGGTGATCTACGACCCTTGTATTGAGATTTATATCTATACGGCTTAAATTTATATTTTTGCTCCGTGGCATTATACCAAGTCTATATTTCGTATCAATAACAAGAACTGACAGTTGAACTTGTCTGACTTGAATGATGTCTGTAGGAGTAATAAAAAGCAAATGTTTATTACAACGTCGGCACATTCAACTAACTGATTATTTTCTTTCCTTTAGTTTTACCAATCTGAGGCAAACAGCGGAAAATTTATCGGCGCAAAAGAAAAAATATTTGTACTTCTGATTTCCTGCAAACGATATTGTTCTAATTGGTTTATTTTTGGTAATGAATCCTCACTCGAAGGTATCGTCACTCATAGTTTAGCTTTTTGGCATTGTATAATAAATAGGTAGTACAATGAAGTAATGTGAACTCGAAACTACATGAAAATTATATTAGTTGGCAATAACATTTTCGTTTTTAAAATAACATAAACATCTTCATGTGTCTTGAAATCCAAAGAGGTGTCACCGATACCAGCAAGCGAGAACATAAATCTAAATTTATCTCATAACCTCTGATTTTATTTCAATCTGATGTGTCGAAAGTCGATGAATAAGTTTCATTATACCTACGTAACTGCGAATAATGAGGGTCCATTGATCCCTAGTACAATGCATATATAGTACAGTGACAAATATTCATGTAGGTATATTGGTATGGAATATTTTTCACTTTCACAATTCTTCGCAGATTTCGAAAGAAAGTTGTAAATACTGATAGACGATTTATTTCACTCACCACACTGGCTTAGGTATTTTAACATTTTTCGTTCATTTTGTGTGCGCCTGACGTGGTATCTTGAGTGACGAATGATGACAACCTCTTCCATTATATGTAGACTGTCGAAGTTCCGATACTGGCTGTGACACATACAAAATTACCTTTTTAGAGTAAGTAGTCTTAGGACGATAATTGAAAAAGTTATAAATAGTTGTTTTAAGAAACGTTATTATTATTATTACAAATCAATTATGTAGGTAGGGCGCATTAAAGCAACCCGTCTGGTAAAGTAACTTCACCTCACAGTAAACCGCTGCCAAATAACAAATTCCTGGAGGGTTCTTATGTTCCCAGTGATTTAGTGCGTACTATACCTGTAAGCTCCTTAAGAGTTGGTATGTTAGCAGCAGAGGAGGCATGACACGATTAATATATAACGTATTACAAGCGTTCATAGGCTACGGTAACCCCTTTACATCAGGTGGGCCGTATGTTTGTATGCCTTCCGACGTTGTATAAAAAAAGGTACATGGAACGTAGCATTAAGTACATTTTCTGCGAAATAATTGTAATTTATAATGCGTAATATTAATAAATGAACGCAATAAACTTATTTTAACATATAAAATTAAGTTCTCAGTTTAAATATAACACTGTTAATTATTATCATGGAGATTAATACCTACCTACTGGTAAAGGTCTTAGTTAGCGCGAGATAATAATTTTATACCTATTAAATATGAGAATTTTGGTTTAACGAAATCTTAGTCATAGGTAATGAAACTATAATTTCGGTGTTATGTATAATTATATTATGTACAGTTAATATAAAGGATTATTTGTTTTGTGTATCTTCTTAAAATTTAGTTAAATTATACTTTACTAGCACATTTCCCTGTATTTATCCAGAAGCATATTTAGTCAAATTAAATCATATCAAATTTTCTGTATTGTGGATCACAGGTATACAATTGAGTTGGTATTGTTATATAAGCGCTATATCCTACCATGATCACTTACGATACTTTTCGTTAAATTAAAATCAGACAGCCAGATGCACAACTCTGTACACAATCGCTAATCGTACAAATAGTCGGTACGGCAATCTTCTAAAACCATGTTCCCACCAGTATTTCATGCAGACTTATATACCTTAGACTTAAATACCTTATTTCCGATATATCTCGGACTCTTTTTGATAACTCATTACAGATTTGAGAGGTATGTATATATATCTTCACGCCAAGACCCTTGCGGGGTAGGCAGAGAGTACCGAGCGCCATAAGATGCGGTCCTTACATACTTCACTCATTTGAGAGGTCTTTCATAGTATACTATTATTTATCTATAATATCACGCTAAATACCTTGCGGGGTAGCAGGGAGGACAGGGCGCCACATGTCTCGATCTTGCAAACCTCACTAGCTTCTTTAGCATTCATTGCTCTTTTTATGCACGCTCGACGGTTTCTAAGGCTCCTGGCATCACCTTCTAACAAAACACGATCAATTTGGTCATGGTAGGTAAGTCTTGGCCTTCCTCGGCTCCTACTCCTTCTACTTTCGCGTTGTGTATCTGTTTTGTAATTCTTTCTTCCTGCATTCTTCCTACATGTAACAACGGAGCATGTCTCTTCTTATTTTAACATCGATACTCTCTTCAGATCAGCTCTGTTTCTAATATCATCATTGCGAATTTTCGTCTTTGGTCTACCAGCATTACGCGTTACAACGCTCGCAATACTTTTATGCTCTCTCTGCCACACCTAACTTCGCTTCCATAAGTGAGCGTTGGGTTCATCACTGCATTGTGTACAGCGAGCTGTGCCTTCAGGCTCAAGCTTTTACTGCCATAAGTTTTCCCAACGCCATTCACACTATTTCCAGCACTCACTCGTGTTTCCACATCAGCGGTGTATCTTCCATCCCTGCTGAAAGCGCATCCAATGTATACAATATAATTAATTTTTTCCAACACTTCTATTAAACTTCTAAAAAATATCTAACGGCTCACTTATACTTTGAATACGGACCTTTATTATTAAGTTGGATAAGTTGCAACAATTTGTTAAATTTTATTATTATAATTTAATAAAATACTGCATTTAAAAGTAAATAAAAAGTAATAATATTAAAAACACTTCTTGTAACCAATTATGTATTTCAGCTACCATATTCCAGTCAGTGCCCTGCATTGACGTCCATGTTTTGTTCACCAATTGACAAATGATTTCTTTGGTTTTGATCGTCGAGGATCATTTGACCGCACACATTTTCAATACTCAAACAATTTCAGTTGTCGACTTTTAGGGATGATTTTAAATGTGTAAGGATCTCCATCATTATACAAGCATAGAAAAAAATATTGTGTATTTCAGGTACGATTACCTCTTTGAAACATCTAAATACTCGTACTATCTTTGTCGTACCTACAGCTTTGTGGCGAGCATCATAAAGCGCGCTCTTACCGCAAAATGAAATCCTTGATCTTGCATCTTGCAAGTGTCATTTTAATAAATACATATTATCGGTAGGTTCCATTTGTCAACTTCATGTTAATTTATTCTTTTCTTTCTCGTCTATAACTTTTGTATATTTGAGGTGCACAAATTGTATTGGTAATTTTGATATAAAAATATTTTTCTTATACAATCATAAAAGTAATTATAGCTCTATCTCAGTCATTTTGACGACTTAAAATTCATTTATGTTTTGTCACTAAAATATATTAGTTTTACATGTGACTAGTTGTAAAAGTATACCAAAAAGAAGTACCTATTATTGTGACTAGTATTCGTTCGAATTGTCGTAATTTGATCATAATCATTTTTATTGAAAAGTTAAGGTATTTGCATATTATTTGTATGTACTCGTCATAGTATCTCGTGGCCTAACCGGAACCAAGCTACATAAAACAGCTTACCAATAAAATTCTAGTTTTAAAAGATATTCTCATTTTTTTTTAATATTTGCAAATTACAACCTTTCCGATAACTATCTACGATCCCGAATAATAACTATAATTCCTTGCCGAACCGTGTGTATACTCCATGTTTTGTTAAATTATTCAAATGTATTTCGAAGAAATGAGCAGAAATTTATAAGTTTACTTCAATTTGAATTAGCAGTCAATCCTCAAATATTTTGTTGGCCGCAATAGGCATATTGGCTGTGTTTGTTTGTATTATAACTCTATGATTATAACTTTTTATTGAATTGTGGCGCGCTAAACAATATTTAAAACAGAGCAATTATTTGTAATAGGTATAAAATTTATTAAGGCGCAAATATTTGTTCTGTTTGAACAAAACAGGAGTATCGGCGAATTTGCTCGTCGATGCATAAATAACCGCAATTATCTCATACCGTAATTATCATATCCCTAGATACATCTCTCTTTTGAAGCAAGTTTGAGAAGCTGAGCATTCTCTAAGAAGAGTCTTTCCGTCTCGCGAACAACTTGGTTTCCGTAAAGGTTTATCGAGCATAGACTACATACGACTGCAGGTCCCGCTAATTGCGTATAATCCCTGTTCAAATGAAGAGAGGTAGGGCGCATCAAAACAGCCCAACTGGGGAAGCACTTCCATCTCACAGAAAACCGCAGCCAAAGTACAACTCCCTGGAGGGTTGTTGTGTTCCGCGTGTGAGCGAGGTCACCAGTAAGCTCCCAATGAGTTGCAATATAACATAAGCAGCAGAAGAGGCATCACGCAAGTGTTTCCAAGCGTTAATAGGGAACGGTAACTGCTTTACATCAGGTTGTATGCTTGTATGCCTCCCGACGTTGTATAAAAAAACTGGCCAAGTGCGAGTCGGACTCGCGCAATAAGGGTTCCGTGCCGTATCTATAAAAACAGCAAAAAAAATCACGTTTTGTTGTATGGGAGCACCCCTTAAATATTTGTTTTATTTTAATTTATTTATTTTTTTAAAGTGAATATATAACTAAATATTCTGTGAATATTTCAAGCGTCTACCTATTGCCGTTATCAATATCGAGCAAATACGAGTAAATAAAATCACGTTTGTTGCATGGGAGCCACAAACTACTTTAATTTTATGTAATCTAGACACATATTTACGTTGTAAGTGTTTTGTAATTCAAGTTAAGTTTCGTGAGAAATAACAACGTCTATGTTATTTCACCATTAATTATTCAAATTACCGGGTAATGTTAAACAAAAGATTACATCTTGATACGATGAACCAAATATACATAAAGCTCATATTTAAAATTTATAGCAAGAGAAAGTGTATTATGTAGATTTAGAATTTTAGAAAAGGTTTATTCAAAAGAACTCTTTAGCGATACTCTCACTGCTTTTAGGATCCGAAAATGTGAAGTTATTTTACATTATATCGTATGGAAGTCGGTTCCATGTGTTACTTCAATAGGACTGTAATCCAAGGAAGAATAGTTCGTACCAATTAAAGATGAAAAATGAACCAATCGGGTTGTTTTAGTGCAGTGTACGCTTTCTAATGACTTCACTAAATTTTTTGAGCAAATTTACCAACTTATTAACTTTAGTGGTATAACTATGATTAGCATAAATGGTAGACATGTTCACAAATCGTGGATAAACTGAAAAATGTACACGCGATTTGATCTAACCTGCTTTGTGTGCTTCCATCAACAATTTGCTCATGTGAACTACCGCGAATATTAGAAAAAATATCATATGTAGCAAAATAACATCTGAATCTAATAACCAACAATGTTCATCCCACTAGCTCATATTTGGTATAAAGCCTTTGAAGTATGGTTGTCATTTACAGCAAAAAATATTTTAGAAATAAATTCATTCATAACTTTACGCCCAATCCCTTGCGGACCAGCAAATATATAAAAAAATTACCTGAAAATAGTAACCAGATTTCATAAGAGAACATCCTAGATAGTATTGTCTTAGGTTTTCGCGATTGTTACACATTGAATTAAACAATTTTTAACGGAAGTATCGCATATTTTATTTATTTTGTTGAACCTGACGTTTCGAACGCTTTGCAGCGTCCGTGGTCGCAGGAAGACTGTGTTCAACAAAATAAATAAAATACGCGATACTTCCGTTAAAAATTGTTTAATTCAACATCCTAGATGTTATCGATAAGATATAATTATTAATATCTTAGATTTTTTCCTTCAAGTGTCTAGAATTCATTTATCCAAGTGCAAGCTCTGTGTTACACAAATAGAAGCACGATTTTCTTCACTGCAATAAATTAAAACAAAAACGACAACGTTACGATGTTTTACTTAAAATGTACATCCGCAATTCCATTTCTTGTTCTTCGCATTTCAATAAATCCTGTAGCTTGCTGCAATTTTCTCGAGCTTTTCCACAAGAAAGTCATGTCTTTGCATTTTGTTATGCGTTTCGCTGTCTAATTCATTCACACAAAAATATCTTAAATAACTTACGTGTGGTCAGTTACCTTTTATTACAGTGCTAGTTTCGGACATGTAATTGTAATTATTGAACACTCAGAAACTGAAGACTATTGAAGAAATTTTGTTGAAATGATTTTGGTATTTTGACGAGCTAAGGATGTTCTGCGTTTCTACTAACACAGCAAATCCTTAGCCGAGGAGGCATCGCGCGAGTGATACTTAATGTATTGAAAGTAATAATGTAATTACGGTTGCATGTCTTCCAACGCTGTTTAAAAAAATATACTTTTGGAAAGGGGTTAGGATGTCTGTGGCATAGTCGCCGGTCGCCATTTAAAAAAAAAAAAAATTAAAGGCCAACGATAAAACCTCGCTAAATCGATAGGGGACACTCAGGCAAACAAAAAACATAATAACTTCTAATGTCGTAAAGTGTCATGTTCCCGAGATACACACATGAAAAGTGTCTAGGGATCAACATATATTTTTGCAATAACTTTTCTCCTGATTGATATTAATTAAAATTTTCTTTAAGGATTCATCAAATAAAGTGTTTTCGTTTGTCTACAGTAACGATAAACCAAGTCACCTTTGCATTAATAAAGAAATTTGCCATTTTCTTAATAAAGGGATTTTTGACATTTGAACCACTAACATTAAAGTTCGAAAAAAAGACTGAAATAACAGTTTTCTTTAAAATTTTATTGGGTAACTTAAACAATTAATAATCCGTGTTTCTACCGCGAACACTAACGATGATAGAAGCTGGTTCCGGCAACGTACTGTGGCTTTAGCTCTGAATACAAGTCAGAGTGTTATCAGTCGACTTTGGACACGTTACCGAAGCACTGGTACCGTGGCTGAGCGCCATGGAGGACGGTATCGCTGCACCACACGGAGACAAGACCTATACATTCAAATCACAACTCGAAGAGCTCCAACAATAACCGCCATGATGTTAGCCGTGACGCTTCATCACTCTTCAGGGAACTTAATTAGCGACCAAACAGTCAGAAACCGCTTGCATGAAGTGAACCTTCATTCCCGAAGACCGCTAAGGGTGCCACCTATAGCAATGCACAATCGTAGGATTCGATATCAATGGGCTCTTGAACACAGAAATTTGGCAGAAGAACAATGGCGTTTCGTGTGCTTTTCTGATGAGTCTCGTTTTGGTATGAGACCGGATACAAGACGTATACGACACTGGAGAACCCCAGGACGCCAACAGCGATTAAAATCCTGCCAGGAAGTCCATCCTTATAGTGGTGGAACCATCATGGTATGGGCGGGTATTTAGATCGGCGGAAGAACTGAGTTGATTTGGATCAGAGGCAACCTCAACGCTCAAATTTATGCTGAGACGATTGTATCAGACGTCATCGTTCCTCTACAAGTGCAAATCGGTCCCTTATTTCAGTTAATGCATGATAATGCACGACCGCACACCGCAAGAGTTGTAAGACAGACTCTCGCCGCAGCTAACATCAATGTCATGCCCTGGCCTGCTCAGTCGCCAGACTTGAACCCGATTGAGCATGCATGGGATATGCTACAGAGAAGAGCTCTGCCGAATATGGAGGGTATCCAGTCGCAAGAAGACCTTTTTTTGTTGTTGCAACGAACATGGGCGGCCATTCCACAGCGTGATTTGGATGAACTCATTTTGAGTATGCCAAACCGATGTTCTTGTGTTGTTAGTGTTCGCGGTAGAAACACGGATTTGTTTAAGTTACCCAATAAAATTTTAAAGAAAACTGTTATTTCAGTCTTTTTTTCGAACTTTAATGTTAGTGGTTCAAATGTCAAAAATCCCTTTATTATGAAAATGGCAAATTTCTTTATTAATGCAAAGGTGACTTGGTTTATCGTTACTGTAGACAAACGAAAACACTTTATTTGATGAATCCTTAAAGAAAATTTTAATTAATATCAATCAGGAGAAAAGTTATTGCAAAAATATATGTTGATCCCTAGACACTTTTGATGTGTGTATTTGGGATTAAAGATCGCAATATTAAATATATTTCGTTTATTTTTAGATCGACTTTACATTTGTTTTTTCAAGAAAATGCGTACTAACGACTGTGAAATAAAATATTTTGTTTACATATTAACTGATTTTTATTTTGTACAAAACAAAAACATAATGTATTAAATATCCTCATCGTGTTGAGGCCATAATATGTGGTCTAAAAAGGCAGCGGGAGGTGCAGGCGGTATTTCTAAGTGCCGCGCCCAACCCATGTACCTACCACACAATACACATAACATGGGTGCAGCCTCCCAGTGTTCTCATTCCCACTAAACAATTACAATAATGCCCAACTATTTTTATTTTGGTCCTGTAATATGGTGTCGGGAATGAATTCTGGCCCTTACAAGACAAGGATCTATACAAGCAATCCCATATTCTTCTAAATCCTCTTCAACATTATGATTTTCAGAAACCTCAATAAAAATCCGCCATGGACTTTAATATGCTGCCCATAATAACTACGAACCTGAGTGACTTTGTGTGGTCCCAAAGCTATTATTAGTAATTTATCATATTGTAATCGTGGAAATTGATGAAATCATTCTGCTGTATGTATGGCTACGAAGTCGGCTCTGCGTTAGTTGAAATTATTTTGTATTATCAGCTCACTTGGACGATTTGGGGTATCATGTATCAAAAATATCTCGTTAATGATTTCATTTATAAGCGCACAGGCAATTTTGACTTCATCGTACAAATGAGGTGCGACTATGTTCACGTGCTGCGACTTCAATTGACGGAACTGGTTTTTTAGTCTACCATTAAATTGTAAGTACCCCACGGCATACTGTCACCTTGCGAGAGTCGTTCGCCTGTTTAGTAGTGAGCTGACGTTCGTTTTCGTCTTTTGACAAGGGCATATAGGTTTTATATCCGACTTCTTCAACTTTTTCTAATACGTCTCGAAACCCACGATCAAAAATGAATATGTCGTCATTTTGATAGAACCAGTGAAATGCATTATTTTCATCTTTGACTATTAACTCCTCCATAATAATCGCGTCTGACTTGTATGCCGGGTAAGGTCCAAAAGATACTATTATGTATCCATCTAAGGTTACAATTAAAAATACCTTAAGCAGATTGCGATCTTGTGGGCGTTGTAGGTTTGCCTTTGAAACTCGTAATTGGAACTTTTTTGTAAATAAAAATAAGTGCCATCGCAAATACTATTACTTGGTTGAGATTTAGATCAGAAAACAATACAGTTGGTATTCTTAGATTTCGTTCTATTAGCTCCTCGCGATATGTATGTGCGTTATTTGCTCCATAAATATGGTTGAAACCTAAATTATTCGGATAAACTCTGAAATGAGACATTGTCGTGCCTTTCTCATTATTCTAGAAAAGCATTGAGGGGACACGCGAAATATACTAGACAATCTTTCATTAGAGTCTCCAGAACGTAATTTGCACAAAACTGCAGCTAGGCCTGTCTTTGGTTTCTTAAATGTTTGGAATAAGGAGGGAGTCTGCTACAATGCGACCTTGGATACACGGGCGTTTTGAGCCCGACTTGTGTGTTTTTTTCTATTATATTGAATATTTTGTACATAATTGTGGTGATGTAAATCTAAATATTCAAAAATACGTGATTTAATTTAACTATATCAATTAAACATGAATTTAATACTCGTACATTTAATTCAGAAAATATTATCTAGCCATATTGCGATTTCCGTCCATATTATATTTTTTGTTTGTCTGAGTATTCCCTATCCGTTTATCGAAGTTTCATCGTTGGCCTTTAAAATGTATTTTTTTTTTCAAAATGGCCGCCGGCACTCTGCCAGCCTACATAGTAAAAGGTTCAAACCCCTTTGTTTTTCCTCATCCTTAAGTAGCTTGCTGTCAGTGTCATGTCATGTTATTACTTATGTTTAATATTTCTACATAATACATACTACGTGAGGACTGCTGATTTCCTCTTGTGGGTTACATTTACCACCTGGCGCCCCCTGAGTCCGGCACCCAACAGCAAGTCCCACATCGATGTGCTCCCGTCTGCTCTGCAGACTGACCTCATTACTGACCTGCTAAATTCGGTGAAACGATCTCTAGAGTCATCAGACTGTCCGGCACAATACTCCTCGCATAACTGTACGCCTGGTGCCAGGCAAAAAGATCCCTGTGGTTTTTCAATCCCAGACGCAAGAAATTCGTACAGATTGCCGTGTATCTCGAAGGCGACAGGGTGCAGGAAATTCGGATTTTGTTGAGCTTGTTGAGCAGCTTGAGAGGTGGCATACTCAGTATGTTAACCCTCGGGTGCGCGCCTTTTCTGGCCTCAAGGTCGCTAGTATTTCTGCTTGAAAGATGGAGCAGAAGCTTTCCAGTTTGTACGTTTTTGTGACCATTTCTTATCCATTCTGCCACAATGTCAGAGCCGCCCCAACCCCGCCACCAATCTTACTGCCATCCGTGTAGATGTAAACTCCCCCTGGTAAATTCCCAGCGTCTACAGTTTCGTAGAATGGAACGAAATTTCGCGTCATATGTGGGCCAATATTATGGAGACCCGGCATCTCCATCTCCCTGTCTCTGCTAGCCGACAGCCCGAAAAGCCGGAGCAAGCCCGCCGCTCGGCCACCCTCATGTACAGGGGCAGCATCCCTGCGAACGCCAAAGCAGCCACCAGAGGGACTGCTGCGATATGCTATGCAGCCTTCTAAGGCTATAGCCCTCTGGAGCGACCGAAACTATTTCTGTGTTTTGCAGGGATGCAGCTTCTGCCCACACACTCGCCCCGTACAAAATTACTGGTTCGACGACATACACGTAAATTGTTCTAATAATCTCCGAATTTCGACCCCATGTGACTTTGGCTGCCTTCGCCAACTGTTTATATATTTCGATAGTCTTTTTACACATTGCTGTCACATGGAATCCGAATCTCAGTTTGAACAGAGGCGGTGGTGTAATTTTCTTCTTGTGAGAATCATGGTCTGGGTTTGGGTGGTTCATAATACAGTTTGTTTCTTCGGCCCCACTCATCTACCAAAGTTATGACCGCATTTCCTCTTTTTAGCTAATTTATTAAGCTTTTGAAATTGTGTATTGTGTAAGGCGTATCAAAACCCGACTGGGGAAGTACCTCCACGTCACAGAAAACTGCAGCCAAATAACAAACTCTCGGGTTGTTGTGTTCCTACATGTGAGTGAGGTCACCAGTAAGCTCCCAAGGAGATACTGTGTTAGTAGCAGAGACAGTAACGCACGAGTGATAATTAATGTATTACCAGCGTTTAAAGGCTACTGTAGCCACTTTACATCAGGAGGTCCGTATACCAAATGCAATTTGAACTAACCTGGTTTTCGTGCTTCCGCTGCTAATTAGTTCATAATATCTAGTGCCTGCCAATACCCAACCACTGTCATCGGTAGATGCTTGCCGTCACTTCTATGTACCACCACCATCACACCATTTGGAATCGGAATCGCATGCACCCGCCACCGTTGCTACCCTGACTGCTGGTAGTGGTGAATGATTGCTAGTAACAGGTACAATGCAATTTCTGTTTCAGACGGCGTAGGAGGCAAGAGAGTGCGTGTCGGCCGACGCTAATTCGCATCAACGAATTGGTAGTCGAATCATACAAAGCAGGTTTGATCAAGTTGCATGATATGTTTACGTTTCTCAGATCACCTGAGTCCCTCTAGACCGTACTTGAAAGGAATACTGTTTGGGAATGCGTGTGTATGTAAGTTACGTAACGCGTTTGTAAACTAATATTTGCTCTCAATTGCTCACGAACTGCGGAACTAATTAAGGTGATTTCTTTACAGTCTGGGTTAATTAAGGTAATGCCCTGATTAAATTTTGAGCTTAATCGGATTAGTAGTCAATGAAATTTGTTCACACCTAAAATGGTAAATCAATTCTTCCCAGTAAACAATATGCAGCTCCCTTAGCTTAAATATGAAATATCGTCAGTTTTTAGAGCAGTTTAATTACGATAATTATTAATTTAACATTTTGGTTATAAAGTACAATGACTTGAGATATTAAATTTGGGATTTCATAAGGACTCGATTCTGAAGACAACAAGACAACGATTTTGTTTGAGTAAGACATGTAAATTTGTCAAAATCGTCATGTACAAGCACACTATGCACCTGATCAAAATGGTTACCCCCATATACACCTATCAAATGACCGAGATTTATTACCTGTTTTTGCGTGCTGTCGGTGATATTTGAGCAGTCAGAACCCGTTATACACTTTTCCCATACATTTCGCGGTCGTATACGACCACCCGGGTTTCGAAGGGTTAATAATAGGTCGGGCCTCACTACTGGTCCCGAATGTTTCAATGAGCCTTCTCCGGTGTGTCTTCGTCGGACGGAGTGGAGTGGTGGTCTGCAGAATCTCGCTTGCCTTCATTTACTGTCCAGAGAGGAGTTCATAGAGCAATATCTTCCGGGTGTGGAAGTGTTGAAGGGCATGACGCTGCGAATAAATTCAGAGAACGCGCAGTACACCTCTCGTCGCCACTGAGTCACGTCTCCCGTAGGCCGACTTTCTTTGACATTTCGGGGGTCCATCCAGTGAGCGACGAGCTACCGCCAACTAGAAATAGTGATCAGTTATGTTAGTTATGGCTGACGTCTGTCTCTCTTCTCTAATAGCCCAGTACCAATTATGCCTCCATATCTAACTAAAATATCCCAATAATTTCCCTCAAATTCACAATAGTCGCAATATATGCTAAGACCTGCATTGCATATACTTAGCGACCCAGAAACTTAAAATTGATGACTTTGCCGGCGGGAACTCCAGGAAGCATAACATGGTAGATAAACCTGATCTCAAATCGTACTGCGCGTCATACAGCTGCATGCGTTCGTACACGTGCCGGTCAAGCACACTGCTGGTCAGTGTGCTTGACGTCTGTATGATTGTTGCGAGGGGAATAGATCTATTAGTTAGTAATATTAGAGGCATCCTGGGTCCTATTTTTAAGAATTGATACACCTATACTATTAATAAAATCTTTAGGTAAATGACAGTGGGACACTGTGACATATTGAAAATAATATCCACAGAATCCTGGTGATGTGTACACCGGCATGCTGTAGATGCTCAATGTTGATGTAATCTGAGTCCGTAATGGCCTGGGGATTTTCCTCTTACCATTCCTTTAATCACATATATTATCTGACACAGTTATCTCATTGGGTTAATTTTCACATTTAGTGATTTACCGTACTCCTCTCGTCTCCATCGTCTTAAAATGGTCTTTGAATTTGTTACTATATCAACATCACTTTCATCCGTTTCGCTCACTGATAGACTGTGTTAGGAATTAATTGATTTGTACTTTTCCAAAATTTACTCAAGTTTTTGGAACGGCTTAAAATGATACGATCCTGACGTAAAGTTATGGAAGGCCGCAGCCAAATAACAACTCCATGACGATTTATGTGTTTCTCCTAGTGAGTACGATAATCACTTTACATCAGGTGGCCCGTTTATATGCATTCCAACTTAATATAAAAAAAAGAGTGGGTTGGCTCTGAACCTAAATATAATAAGCTACATATACCCCAAAATTCGATTAGTTTCATTGCATGTAGTGGCATTGGGTAGGAAAGGTGAAGGTACAGCAAATATTTCATATTTTTTGTTACTTCGGGCAACAAACTGGCGACTTCTGGATAGTATAAGTAAGTATTTCTTGAAAAACATTGATTTGCCAGAGCCTTGTTTGCGCTTTACTTTAGCTCTCAATATCATAGTAGATAAATCGATTACATGATTCTTCATGGAAAAGAGGATTTAATTTGAAATCTGTGCTTTTGTTGTATTTAAATAAATACCGAAATAAAATAGCACAAATCTCGCAACTTTTGTGGTATAGTGATAAAAAAACTGCGTCCATTTTATACCTACAATTTATTTAGAAGAAAGGAAATGAAATGAAAGGAGGTACTCGTACTTTAGTCGACAACAAGCAGGTTTATTTTATCGGCTAGTGTCACCCTCACATAAATTTCAGTGTCCAATTTTATGGGCAACTAAGTTCTTGCAGTTTACGGCGGCGAACAAGTACGGCTACAAACCATGTAGCCGTAATCATAATAACAAATTTCTCAAATTAACATCTCTTGAAGGCTTAGAAAACTTGTTTACTATAATGGCGACAAAAAGTAAATCTATGCAGGGAGGTTATGCCGCTGACTGTGCTTAAGGAAACAATAAGTTCATCGCATTGGGTTCGATAACTTGTTCATGTGCTCTTGTACAGGACAGATAGCTGCAGACACAGTACAGCGTATTTCTTTTCAATTGTAATTATCTTATTTGCAGTGTATTTGTTCTTGGTATTATGACTCGTACTGTGCTGGGTTTTTGGTTAAGCAAACGGTTATATAATAAATTTGCGTTTAAAAAAAAACGAAATACGCGTTCGTCTGTAGGTCTACACATATGTGAGTTATAAGTTGCAATAGAGAATAATGAATATGCATGGGACTACACATATAGGAATATGATTAAAATTATGTTTACATATTTATAATATATGTATATACATATTTGTAATTGTCACTTGCTCGCCGCGGAAGTAAAACATCGTGAAGAAATCCGCATATATAAGAAATTGCATTACGAAAGATAACGTGTGCACTAACCTAAAAAAAATCTGGTTGTCCATCTAGGTTGTGGAGATCTGACGGCAGTGGCGAGGCGAAACAGGTATCGCAACGATGACCAGCACAATTATGGCATTAACGGCGGTGACGAGTACATGCGATTTCTGTTCCAGATGGTGGCCAATCGCGAGGTCATCCGCAGCAGCCGAGGCAGAGACTACCGGCGCAGACGTGACAACGACGGCATATTGCATCTACTAATAGTGGGTGGGTGCCGGTCAGCGCCAGTTCGCATGAACTAATTTGTGGCGGAAGCATACAAAGCAGGTCAGATCAAATGCCTGCATCTTCTTTAAGAATTTATTTAGATATTTTGTTAATGTATAAAATTCGTCGACTTTGTCACTAAATTCCTGATAATCCTGAAAACTACTAAGACATTCTCCCTAATTACGGAAAGATGGTACTTGGTATGCAGGTTGGAATTGCTCACAAATAAGGAAAAGTTATGTCTATAACATTCCCATTTACGTGCGAATGGAGAGTGAAAGTTATTATATCTATAACTTTCAGACTCCATTTCCAGCTAAATGGGCGTGCAGGCCTGCATATAAAGATTCTTATGTTTATAGATACTACAGGTGCTTATGGTAAATAATTAGATCCAGTTCTAGGCGTTTCATTGTACAACCTATGGCTAAAGTAGAGCCATGCAGTCATTGGTCAGCTGCAACTGCCTGCACCAAGAATTGTTATTAATAATTTTGCGTAAGAATATTTTAGGTAAGTGACTCATCCACATCTTTAGAGTCGAAGGCAACCAGTCTCACACGCCGTGCAGAGAGTTGTTAATTGACTGCGGTTTTCTGTGAGATGGAGGTACTTCCCCAGATGCTTTGATGTGCCCTACCTGTCACCTAAATATCTTCTCTTAAATCTAGTGGAGAAGGAGAAGCCCGTTTAAAAAAGTATCTTCAGCGTGGAAAAGACTACTGCCGAACAACAGGGGAGGTAGGTCGCATCAAAGCAGCCCGACTAGGGAAATACACACACATCACAGAAAATTGTAGCTATACAACAACTCCTGGAGGGCTGTTGCTGAACTGGGAGTGAGTGAGTATACCAGTAAGCTTTGAGGAGGTGCTATGTTAACTAATGGGATGGTAACGCGCGAACAATTCTCCTTGTATTTTAATTATTATCAAGCGTTCATCAATTACGGTAACCTTTTAACATCAGGTAGCCGTGTTACCTCCCACCGTTTTACCACACTTTAAAGATTATACTTGTACATTTTTTTACCATTATCCTGGAAAAGTATAATCGCTCGCGGATAAGGCCCCACTTGCTGACGCGGCAAACCTTTACGAGTTACTCCATGAATTCCCGGGAGCACAATTATCTAGGACATTGTTATTTTATTACAATCTTCTGTAAATTGGAGATAATTGCGAAATAGGATATTAGATAGATAGAATACGCTTTATTTGCATAATATAGATATTTGGTAATACATACAAAAGGATTTTTACAATCTTAGAAATGAACTATGCAACAAGGCGGCCTTATGGCTAAAAGCATATTATTAAATGTAGTCGTATAATACACTGTTTCCCCAGAACTTTGTTTCATTAATTCATGGTGAACACCACGTACAGGTGACGGAGGCCTTGCATACGTCGTAAATCTCAACTATATACCCTAAAATAATTTTAGCATAATTCTACTACTACTATAACTTCACGGCAAATCCCTTGCGGGGTAGGCCAACCACAGTTGCTTCTTTAACATTCACAGGCATCGTTTATTAACTAAATGGAAATGTAGAATGACTATATTAGAAATGGTTCACTCAAAACTCAAAAAATCATGTACCGTTTAGATATTTATTGATATATAAATATTAAATATATATAAATATAATTAATATTGTCGGACAAATTACACAGCGCCAACTAGCCCCAAAGTAAGCGAAGCTTGTGTTATGAGTACTAGACAATTGATAAACATACGTAAATACATTTTTTTTTGTAAATACATACTTATTATACATAGAAAATACCCAGACCAATACATTTCCTACTCTATATACCAAAAAATGTCTATTCAAACAGAAAATACTTTTCCTGTAATGAATAATGCGTAAGATGATCGCGTATTGCCAATATATTATGTAGAAAATAATATACAAATTCGAATGGGATTACGGCAAGCAATAAAAGATACTTACGAATATTGTGTAGAGATATTCGAATTGTACAGAAAGTTCGAACATAAACTATTACATTTATGGGTTACATTATTATCAAACGATAATCGATTTCTAATATCTAAATGTAAAGGCCGTCACAGAGACGAGCTGCAAATAAGAAACGTTATTATACTGTACCTATTGCTTGATAAATCACAATACATCCCATTACAGAAACACCAAGGTCCCCTTTCCAATATTGAAAAAGATGAAATCTTTGCTATTTAGCGTATATAAATAAAAAATACTTTTAACGCATGTAGATATTATAAATAAAAAATAAATGACAATAATATGCCATAAGCCAGTTTTCATTCCATATTATTATTATCATACTTACATACTACTAGTACATTTTTAATAAGACTCTGCATCTGTATCTTTGTGGTAAGCTGTGCCAGCATCCAAGCTAAAGCAGTGGCAGTTTTGCACCGTTTTAATATAATAAAATACATATATTATAAAAATAAGATAACGCAGTTTATTTGAAAACATAATATAAACAACCAGTTGAGAATGCGCAAGCTTCCATTGCCAGAGGAACACCAGGCTCGTCAATTATATAACAATTCAAATTTTTTTTTTTTACAATTTGTCGGCCATTTTGTCTTGTTCCTTAAGAGATAGGAACGGTGTTCCTGATCATTCCTATTCTACTTTTTTATGCTGAATCCGAATCAGAAGTCAAAATTCGAATATTCGAAAAAAGCCACAGACAAACACACAGACAAACATATAGAATTCATATAGGAGCGGTGTTCCTGAAAACAGATTTCCTAGTTAAATGCGGTCATAACTATTATGGTATGGCTGCCTTGTAACATTTGTACACAGAAAAAAGCTAATAATGACGTTGGTACATATAGTAATACACTGTTTCCCTAGAATTTAGTTTTATTAATTCATGGTGAACACCACGTGCAGATGACGGAGGCCTTGCATGGTCGTAAAGCTCAACCAATTATACTCTAAAATAATTTTAGCATAATTATACTACTACTATAACTTCACGCCAAATCCCTTGCAGGGTAGGCAGATAGAACAGAGCCCCACGCGACTCGATCCTTACTAATCTCAGTCGGTTCTTTAACATTCATTGCTCATCACTATACACGCTCACTGGTTTCTAAGATTCCTGAACGTTACTGTCACGTTGTATATCTGTTTCGTAATTCTTTTTTCCTGCATTATTTCTACATTTCCGAACCAAAGAAGCATGCCTCTTCTATTTTAACACCGACACTCTCTTTCAGACCAACTCTGTTTCTAACATCATCATTGCGAATACGGTTTCCAAGCGTTAAGCCATAAATTTTGCGCATACGGCCCACCCGATGTAAAGCAGTTACCGTAGCCTATTAACGCTTGTTGTTATGTTAAGTATCACTTGCGCGATGCCTCCTCTGCTGCTTTCGTGGCAACTCCTTAGGAGCTTACTGGTAATCTCACTCACACGCACTTACATCTCAATACTACTTAAACGAATAAATTAAAAATTAACTCAGCGACCTGTCCCGGCTTCGCACACATCGCTCTTATTACCTGTAGTCGGACTTTTGATAGATCGTTGCGCCAGTGTTTTAACAGATATCTATAGATATAGTGGGTAGCATATCAAGATTTTCGTCGACGTCTTTGAGATATTATTTTGTGGCGCCTGTTATTTTAATACCTAAGATACCCATGTAAATCGTATTGTGGATCGTAGGTGGATTATGGTCTAAACCTAATAGCTGGACACAATCCTTCAGAATTTAATTCAAGGAGGTTTTATTCAGTACACGTGACCAGTAAAATTAATCCTATAGATCAAATCCAGCTAGTGGCTACTACAAAAGGAACGTCAAAAGGAAAGTCGACGCCTGTGTTTCGTATAGTTGAATTATATTCAAGTCTTCCTAAGACTTGTAAATTAATTAGAGCTTTCCGCGGGAGTTTTTAGTACTTCCCGTTGTCGGTTTATTACAGTGCATTTTCATGTAATCAAATTGATAAACGGAATAAATCAAAAGGAATTCAGAAATGCTTGTTGTAAAGCGCTTACGTTTATTGCTTGCCTTGAATTAATTTTATACACTTTTTTTATACCATGTAGGTATAATGATGTTTTGAGCGAATCTCATTTGCACGTGATGGTGTGTTAGTTGATTAACAAGTGAGACAATGTAGGTATAAAGATGTTTTGAGGGAACACCAATCTCATTTGCACGTGATGGTGTGTTAGTTGATTAACAAGTAAGACCATGTAGGTATAATGATGTTTTGAGCGAACACCAATCTCATTTGCACGTGATGGTGTGTTAGTTGATTAACAAGTGAGACCATGTAGGTGTAATGATATTTTGAGCGAACACTAATCTCATTTGCACATGATGTTGTGCCTGCTGATTAACAGGTGAGATTCTAGCGAAAAAGCGGTGATGCACAGCTATATTACAAGCTTTTATTTATTATTATTATAACTTGCAATGTTTGTATGTTCGGGTCAAATTTTGCGAGTCTAATTTGACCCACTTTCCGGCATTCAATTGAGCTGAAATTTAGTACACCTAAGTAACTTGTATGATAATGCAGTATTATGATACCATCGAGTTGGTTTAATGATGGAGGCGGAAATTGGCCATAGGAACTAATGAACGCAACAAGATAACCTCATCGTATTTGGGCTCATCAAGGTGGACATAGGAACACCTAAAATACACATAGTATACCGTTGTATTTAGGCTCATTTTATTTGTTTTTGCAAAAACTGTACCGCAGTGTAGTACCCTGGGTATGAAGGTGAAGACAAAAGGTGGAAATGAGAGCTCTTTAATTGTACCAGATAAAGAGCTCGTTCGATTTGTCTTGATGGCTACTTTTACTCCTAGAGCGGCCTGGCTAATAAAAGCTTGTCACACAAATTGTTGAAAATGATTTTCGTTTATAACCTATATTTTAACAAACATGCTGAGTAGAGCAGTACCTAACAGAGGTTTATAGCCAAACAAATATTACCTGAAGGCGTATTCACAGCAATTGCCTCAAAACACCATATTCGATTCGGAATCGTAAAGTTGTCACTCAGATTCCATACATTTTTAATGATAACTTTTTATTATGTTTCGAGGCAATATGAATACTGGAGTATGTTGTTGTGGTCCTGTGAATAAGTGAGATTACCAGTGAGCTCCTGAGTTATTGTATTAGCAAAAGGATTGTAAATGCACGAGTGATACTTCCTGTATTAGAAGCGTTCATATGCTACGGTAACTCTTTCCCATCTGGTAAGTCATATATATGATTGTATGTTCGGGTCAAATCTTGCAAGTGTAATTTGACCCACTTCGCGGCATCTAATCGAGCTGAAATTTGGTACACCTATGTAACTTGGATGACAATGCAGTAATAACGTTGTATGAAAAGAAGACGTCAAGTGCGAGTCCAATTCGCGTACCGAGGGTTCCGTACAAACTTGTATGTAAATAGTTCAAGAAGCGGACCTTTGGAATCTTTATTTACTTTATTTTTTGTGATGTAACTACAAATTTACGGTTTTCGGTTTTTTCCCTTACTTGTGCTATATGACATTGCTTCTTACTAAATTTCATTATTCTAGGTCAACTGCCGTATAGAATTTGATTCCCTTGCGAGTGTCAAAATATTCGGCATAAACAGGGCATAAATAGCCGTATCTTTTGCTTGCGTTGACTTAGAATTTAATTTTTTCACTGTACGAAGGGATTGCAGACCGGAGTATTTGATATTAATTTCATCTTGATATCTCCACCCGGCCTTGAGAAAAAGGGTCTTGACAGACCGACAGACAGACAATATACTCACTGTTCAGTGTTATTTATATAGAACGGTGAGGATTGATATAACACATGTTAAAACTATATTTTCTCATTTTGGTAAATATAGAATATTTATCAAAAACAAGGATATGGTTGACTGAATGAGACTTTTATTAAAAAGGTAAGTATGATTTTCTACGTTGTTGTTTGGTTATATCACCAATCAAAAGTATTCATAACATTACATTGTTTCTTATTTATTGTTTTCTTAATATTTTTATTGCTCTTGTATGATGAAAAGATTGTATGTTATACATAATAAGTCATGCAATTTGATCTAACCTGCTTTGTGTGCTTCCGCCACCAATTAGTTCATGCGGCCTAGCGCCGGCCGGCACCCACCCACTACTGTTAGTGCGTGCTACATGCCGACGCTGCCATAGCTGCTCCGGTAGTCTCTGCCTCGGCTGCTGCGGTCGTCCGCCATCTGGAACAGAATCTGCATGCCCCCACCACCACCGTCGCTGCCACGACTGGCCTGGTCGTCGCTGCGACACGTGTTTCGCCTCTCCACGAGGCATCATCATCACGATGACAGTAGTGGGTGGGTGCCGGCCGGCGCTAGGCCGCATGAACTAATTGGTGGCGGAAGCACACAAAGCAGGTTAGATCAAATTGCATGTAAATTTGACTTTCGCAAAATAACGCCTGAATCTATTATCTACATAATAAGTCAACAAATAGGTTTACAATTTTAAATATCATTTCGTTTATCAATTGAATAATATTAGGTCTAATGAAATTGGCGATTACTAAAACTGGTAATGAAAAGACAAATATTTTTATACAATTTACGATTTGGAATTCAGTTTTATTTAATGTATGATATTTTTAGGGTTCCGTGTCTAAAAGGAAAAAAATCGGCCAAGTGCGAGTCGAACTCGCGCACGAAGGGTCCCGTACTATATTATCTATAAAAACAGCAAAAAAAAAATCACGTTTGTTGTATGGGAGCCCCCCTTTAATATTTGTTTTATTTTAATTTAATTATTTATTCTTAAAGTGAATATATAACTAAATATTCTGTGAATATTTCAAGTGTCTACCTGTTGCCGTTATCAATATCGAGCAAAAACGAGCAAAAAATCACGTTTGTTGTATGGGAGCCCCCTTAAATATTTACTTTATTATTATTTTTTAGTATTTGTTGTTATAGCGGCAATAGAAATACATCATCAACTATCACGATTCATGAGATACAGCCTGGTGACAGACGGACGGACGGACGGACAGCGGAGTCTCAGTAATAGGGTTCCCTTTTACCCTTTGGGTACGGAACTCTAAAAACGGAACCCTTATAGGATTACTTTGTTGTCTGTCAAGAGCCTTTTTCTCAGGAACGGGTAGATCTAACAAGCTGAAATTAATATCAAATACTCAGGTCTGTAATCCCTTCGAATAGTGAAAAAATCAAACTTCTAAGTCAACGTAATCAATAGATACGGCTGTTTATGCCTCGTTTATGCGCATATTTTGACACTCGCAAGGGAATTAAAACCTATAGGGTACTTCCCGTTAGCCTAGAATCTAACCTATAATATAGAATCTAACCTATAATATAGAATATAACCTATAATCAAGAAATTTGATAAAAGCAATGTTATGTAGCACAAGTAAAGGAAAAATTCCGAAAATCGTAAATTTGTAGTTCCATCACAAAAAAAGTAATTTTTTTGCGACACTAAATTGGGAAAATATTTTTTTACGGAACCCTCAGAGCACGAGTCGAACTCGCACTTGACGGTTTATTTGGATTTTAATTACGTTGTTCATTCATTCATTGTCAGATAAATATTCGTTGTGCAAAAACGAGTAGTACGTTTTATTTATAAATTTGGCTATCTTGAATTTGGGCTTGGGTTATTTTTAAACCCGTTAACGTTGCTTTGCAATACATCTATGGAAACATTATTTATGGATACAAGAATATTAATTTATTAAAAGAGATTAGTGGCGTACACGATTATAATTTACGCAAAAAAAAATAATTGACTGTCCCTAAATACAGGCTGAAGAAAGTTATCCAGTTTTCGATGTGCCAGACCTTACATATGTAGAATAAAATCCCTGATTATGTGCGATATTCTTCACCTAACAAATTAAAAATTTATGTCAAAATGTTATTGTAAGCAAAGCCAATTAATATTTTAACCAAAAATCCGCATGGCCCTCGTGTCAACAAAATTAATATTATTACAATTAGTATTGAACATAAAAATAGATGTATTGTGCATTTCACATGTCATGAAGATATTATTATGTGTTGCATATTTTTTATTATATTGTTGACTTGAAAATGCGCCTGCGAAAGCCTAGTCACAAAAAACCGGCCAAGTGCGAGTCGGACTCGCGCACCAAGGGTTCCGTACCATTATCTATAAAAACGGCAAAAAAATCATATCCGTTGTATGGGAGCACCACTTAAATATTTATTTATTCTGTTTTTTTAGTATTTGTTGTTATAGCGGCAACAGAAATATATCAGCTGTGAAATGAGATACAGCCTGGTGACAGACGGACGGACGGACAGCGGAGTCTCAGTAATAGGGTCCGTTTTATCCTTTGGTACGGAACCCGAAAAAAGAATTTGAAATTGTTATTTTTATGTCGCCATTTCTGCGACCATGAAAAATTCTAAATTGGGCGTTATATTCGATTACGAGTTCCGTCGTAGCACCTTCGCCGCAGCTCAGGCGGCATGCAATACCATTGATACTCGTATGAGTGAACTTATACCTTGGGTAACCTTAATCGATAATGATGACTGTAGATGAAGCAGATTCGTCTCCACGTCGTATTTCAGCGTCGATCAACGTATGTGATATAATAATACTCAATCATTTAACTCAAATTGGAAATAAAAAGGCTCAAAAAGTCGGTACTGTATGAACTGACTGAATAACAAGAACAAAAAATCGGCCAAGTGCGAGTCGGACTCGCGCACGAAGGGTTCCGTACCATTATCTATAAAAACGGCAAAAAAAATCACGTTTGTAGTATGGGAGCCCCCTTAAATATTTATTTTATTCTATTTTTTAGTATTTGTTGTTATAGCGGCAACAGCAATGCATCATCTGTGAAAATTTCAACTGTCTAACTATCACGGTTCATGAGATACAGCCTGGTGACAGACGGACGGACGGACGGACGGACGGACAGCGGAGCCTCAGTAATAGGGTTCCGTTTTACCCTTTGGGTACGGAACCCTAAAAAGCGTAGAAATTTGCCTTAAGTTGTTAAATAGACATACAAACAAGATTTTCACTTCTGATGAAAAATGTTGTACAGTAACAACATCCGTCACACTTATTAGATGCAGGCAGTCAAGTCATGTCCCGTACGCTAATTATCTTAGAAAAGCTGCTGTTGTATGATTGACCCATGCATGCACAGCTAGTAACAGTTTTTAAGACCTATCACAATAATCACTGCAATCAAATAACACATGTTATATATTACAAACAATGATAAACAAGCTCACTGTCAAACAGTCAAGATTTCTTATGTGATATAGTCTACTTTTTTACTACTACTCTTCTCTACAGACCTCACAAGGACTGTCTCAAACCACAGAAGAACAGAAAACTCTCCGTCTCCGACCTTACTTACCAGATTTTGATCCATGGATATTCTATTTCTGTCAGACATTTGGTAACTTATTCTAATCCGACGACGTGGATACTTTTTTGAATGTCAAATTGGCGAATATTTTGTATTTATTATACATATAATTTTGAAATAGATATTTTGATTTTTTATACATTACATGGCGATTGCATAGGTAAACATCTATACTTATATACCAAGTATCAATTTGTTTACAGTTTACGTGCCTAGCTCTATGTGGAAATTTAATTAAGTTCTACGCAAAATATGTGAGTCATCTCAAAGTTAAATAGCTCACTATAAAGTCGCTCGCGGCGAAACCAAACTTACAACAAACTGCTGTCATCAACAATATGATTTTTATAACTATTAAAATTATACGTTTATAAATTAGGCAATAACATTGAGCATGTGCATAATATTATTTGATAAATAGTTACTCTTACACTTTTTATTCCTTACGACTTTTTCTGCATTTTATACTCAGGTTATACTCAGAGAGTTGTAATAATTAAAGTTAATTAATATAGGTTTGGATGCCAAAGTTTTTTTTTGTCATATTACATGTAGATTTAACAAACAATCTGTAGAAATCATATAAATATTATAAGCAAATACAAAGGCGAATTTTCCCTTCTATAGAATCTATTCCAGTTAATCTATAGAATATTTGTAGGAATTCAAAACAACGCTACAAGTTTGGTGGTTCGAGAGTTATCGCTTACAACATACATACAACAAATGTTTTCGGTTTGAAACTCGAGTTGGATTTAGATCTGTGATAGGTAGAGTTGTAATAGGGTTTTAGGTATTTTTATTTTTGGGCAGGACCAAGTGTCTACCAGGTCTGCAAGTTTGATATAAATTTCTTTGTGTGCAAAGTAGAGTGCATACTACGTTACGCTACTCAATTATGGACTTATCGTGCTCTCTGAAGCATGCGAAGCTCGACATAGATAAGTCCATTCATAGACAAGCTGCGGTTGACGTTGCTCAAACTGCGGTTTCGATTAGGCTGACACGCGCTATGATACCATCCAGCGGATCTGAGATTTAGAAAGATACGATAAAAATATATTCGGTGTTGATCTCATTTTTAAACTGTTTGATTTTTTGATAATTCAAAATAAGTTTCTTAAAATTCGATGTTAAAGTTTATTTTTGAAGACCTGAATATATTTTTGTCTGTTAAATTCATAAGATACACATTTAAACTAGAAGTCGTATATTGAATTATACAATTTATAATACAGCTGTAATTAAAAATTCACTAATGCTCTATCTATAAATAGGATCTGTCAAATATTTATCCACATTTGTCCAGTCCACTTAAAGTTCAAAATAATCATAGAGTGCTTTTCATCTCCAGGGCCATGACGTTTTGATTAATCTGTAAGTTTAGAATATACGATAAAAATAATTCAAATACACTAAATTAACAATTATTAAATGTAACGTAGTTAAGAATACTGAACCAGATATTAACTATCTTATAAGTCGTTTTCGACCAGGGCGGCCACATTATGTACTGCACATGATGCTAAGTTATGCATTCGTTTAGTATTCACACAGCATTCGAGCTTAAAAGCCAACTATGAATTTCTGGCAATTTATATTTTTTTCCTTCCATGAAGTTCTGTATTTAAATAGCTTAGTTTACTAAATATACTCGACGTTCACTGAAAATTCCATTATTTATTTTAAACAATGTCGTGAAATAGAATTTTACTTATCGAAGATAGAAAAATTACAATTCCTTATAGAAATACTCTATTTATTTATCATGCGGGATGGTTACAGAGAAATAAATAATCTGTGTATTTTCATTTACGTGTAAGCCAATTAATACGATAGTTTGGATCAAATAACTCTTATATAACAAAGATGCCAGCGAGCTTCTCAAGAAACGTCAACACAAGTAAAATTTTACTTTAACTTGTGATAAATAGCCAAAAGGACGAACGGCAAGTTGATTCCAAAAAAGAGATAAATAGGTGTTTAATTTCTTTATTTTCATAAAACTAATAAAAACAATTAAGAAATTTCGTAGATTTAAGTAAAGTGCTTCTATATAATAGTCTGGTTCTTTATTAGTTCTTCGTGTCTAGCATTTTCGAATATGGGAGCGTGGTTTGCAGACCATATTTTGCGACGCATTCTCTCGTTTCGAATACAATTCAAATACGATTCATGTGTCATTTGGCATGGTCTAGTAATATATCCGAGCGAGGGTATTATGGGTACACAGAAAGAGTTTAAATCGCATCAAAATTATAACCATAGCATCGTATTATCTTTCTTTTTACGTACAAAGTTCTCATCAGCTTGTTTAAATATCTACAATTTACTATATATGTTTTGATACCCTCATTAGACTCTCAGTAGATTAATACTTTATAGCTGGCGATTCCACAAAACTATCCTTGGTGTTGATATCTCTATTCTTGGGTTTCATGAATCAGTCGGCTAAATTTGCGACTCTATATTCACTTTCACTCGCTTAGGAGATCCCACGATATCTTAAATCTTATATACAAATATAATTAACGAATTTATTAGCTGATTAATTTTGATTTTAATACAAAAATAAAATTGAGTGAAGTATTGAGCATCATGACAATCGTACCCCCAAGGGTCCGGCGTCCGCGACACGGTTGCAAAATTAGATCTAACGTGAGTCGCCGATAGTAAATTCGGTTTCCGACAATGTCGTCAAATGTTAATTTGTTGTCATAATTCGGTGTTTCCTATCCTTTTCATATTTGCTTCCTCGTGGCTATGATGAATGAATCAACTAATTTTAACCTAAGTTGGACACCTCTTCGATACGTAAAAATTTACGACAGTACGGAAATAAACAATTTATTTTTATTGGAATGTCGGGCTTAACGCTGAGTACTTTAAAAATACGCTCTTCTCTTTATTTGGTGTAAATTTGGATACAAATATTATGGCGGTGTACACCACATCGCAAGGCGGCATGTTCTACGTAGTACTTTTATTTTAAATTATTGATCAGTAAATATAATCACTAAAATAGATAACATTTAGCAAATTACATGTACGTTACGCATAATATGATATAATAGCAGTTTTATATATAGGTTTCTCGAAATCTCTTCGAAATCTCGAAATATCCATTGTTCGCGAACCTGCACAATAAATAATGGCACGTTGAATAGTAATTTGTACCCAAGCGGGACGCTAGAGAGGTATAAAAATAATTTTCATTTTCTTTTGCGGAGAAATTCGATCCCGCTAAAAAGTAGCAATATTTCAGCGCCGTGATTGTGACTGCCCAGTTGAGTCAGTTGTCCTACATCCGAATATGTGGAAAGACACGTATATATATATACGCGATTTTTGTACAGACCATCTGATTGGTGCATATGTGGTTCTAATATACCTTGTATACCACCTAAATGTTTATAATATGTAATTGTTAAACTGTGCTAATATTAAAACAAGGTTTTTCCTTTCCTAAAAGTTACATTACAACTTTAGTTACAACTTTAGATAGATAGATAGAATAAGCATTATTTACATAATAATTGTTAAAAACAGGAACATGAATACTTATTGTGCAACAAGGCGGCCTTATCAGGAAAGTAATCTTTTCAAGCCAACCTTAAGGTAACTTTGTTAAGAAATTGCTCATAATATTATTTTTACCCTTGAAACCTATTAAATATATTTTGCAGAGTTATACACACACATATTTAATATTGACTGTGGAAATACCTCCGTATAGAATGCCGTAGCCAAATATCAACTTATTAGGGAATTATTGTTTCCGTTAGCAGTGCTGATGGCAACGCAGAGTTATTTTGTATTACGCGTATTCATAAGTTGTAGTCCCCGTGTCAAATCGGGAGTATACTTATCTGTCGCTCGACAAAAGTGGCTAATAAAAAAATTTACCTTCACTTGTATTTTTACTTCCATCGCCAACTAAATACAACAAATTACAAGTTTATTTGAGTTCCACAAAAATATCTCTGTCCCTAAACTGCCTGCCCGTAACTATATCTGTAGCTTAATTTATTCTGAGAGGAAAGTAAACAACGTCAGACCTTGTTGTGTTTCACAGAAAATAGCTGTTTATAGGGTTCCGTACCCAAAGGGTAAAACGGAACCCTATTACTGAGACTCCGCTGTCCGTCCGTCCGTCCGTCTGTCACCAGGCTGTATCTCATGAACCGTGATAGTTAGACAGTTGAAATCTTCACAGATGATGTATTTCTGTTGCCGCTATAACAACAAATACTAAAAAATAGAATAAAATAAGTATTTAATGGGGCTCCCATACAACAAACGTGATTTTTTTGCTCGTTTTTGCTCGATAACGGCAACAGGTAGGCGCTTGAAATATTCACAGAATATTTAGTTATATATTCACTTTAAGAATAAATAATTAAATTAAAATAAAACAAATATTTAAGGGGGGCTCCCATACAACAAACGTGATTATTTTTGCCGTTTTTTAGGGTACCGTACCCAAAGGGTAAAACGGAACCAGATTACTGAGGCTCCGCTGTCCGTCCGTCCTTCCGTCCGTCCGTCCGTCTGTCACCAGGCTGTATCTCATGAACCGTGATAGTTAGACAGTTGAAAATTTCACATATGATGCATTTCTGTTGCCGCTATAACAACAAATACTAAAAAATAGAATAATATAAATATTCAAAGGGGTTCCATACAACAAACGTGATTTTTTTTGCCGTTTTTATAGATAATGGTACGGAACCCTTCGTGCGCGAGTCCGACTCGCACTTGGCCGATTTTTATAGATAATAGTACGAAACCCTTCGTGTGCGAGTCCGACTCGCACTTGGCCGATTTTTTTTTTAATGAAACTAGATTGGCAAACAAGCATGCGTTACATGGTAAGCGGTCATCGCAGCCTATTGACACTCGCAACATCACGGGGATGTTACTCGCGCGCTGCCAATCTTGTGACCTACGGGTGTTTCGTCACAGTACCCAGTAATTTCTCGGCCATAACTCACCCTTCAAACCGGAACACAGCTTATAATAAATATCTCGCTAGAAATAGGTTAGACAGAGGTACCCACGCAGACGACGGTAAACACTCCTGACACAGACTAGCTATCTATAGTATACCGCCTGTCTCGGTTACGTACTAGAAACATAATGTTTGTTACCAAGTCCTTACTAGGTCTTTACGTTTTTTTCTAGATTCACAAAAACATCCAGACTGTCGCTGGATTTTTAAAAAGCAATGTTACTTGACAATATTAGTAACAGCAGTATCGAACAGCGAAAAGCTACTGAACAACAACAGCTATAATTGGCAATGTTTATCTCGACAGCAGCTGTCTGAATTTTACACAAAAAGATTAATTTTTTTTATATGTATATGTATGTACCTATCGATGTGTATGTCTTCACGCTATGTCCCTTGGGGGTAGACAGGGAAAATCGAGCGCCATATGACGTGGTCCTCAAACACCACACTCACTTCTTTAACATTCATAGCTCTTTTCATGCATATACACCGGTTCCTAGGGCCCTTGACATCACCTTCTGATTATCAATTTGGTCATGGTAGATAAGTCTTGGCCTTCCTCCTTCATAGTTACACATCCTTCAATAGTTTGTTAATAGATTCAGCCGTTACTTTGCGAAAGTCAAATTTACAGGCAATTTGAATTAAACTACTTTGTGTGTATACACAAAGTAGTTTAGATCCTACATCCTTCTACTATCGCGTTGTGTATCTGTTTCATATTTCTTTCTTCCTACATTCTTTCTACATGTCCGAACCAACGGACCACGCCTTTTCTTATCTTAACACCGACGCTTACTTTCAGACCAACTTTCTTTCTGTTTCTTTCTTTTTATTTCATAATCACTCACACTTTATTGTTTACTTTTAATTACTATACTACAAGAAATTATTATGATAAGGACGCGACATCCGACCCGTCTGGGGAAGTACCTCCACCTCACAGAAAACCACAGCCACATAACAACTGCCTAGGGGATTGTTGTGTTCCTGCGTGTGAGTGAGGTCACCAGTATGCTCCTAAGGAGTAGGTGTATAAGCAGCAGAGGTGGCATTACACGAGGGATTCTTAATGTGTTCCAAGCGTTCATAGGCTACGGTAACCGCTTTATATATAGGTGGACCGTATTCTTGTGTGCCTCTGGACGTTACATAAAACATATAAGTACGATAACAAAAATTCGCTTAATTCCTCGCCTAAACTTAAAAGCCTTTTAAATAACAATTATTAATCGCGTAAGTAACAACGGTGAAAAATTATTTCGCTTCAATAGCAAGCCTGATTGTGATATTCAAGGAAGATTATCTACAAAAAGGTTACGAAATTACTTTCCGCAATCTCTTTAGAATAAAAGCGAGAAGTTTCCATTACAATATCTGCTATCATATTTGACAGTACTTTTTGAATGGCGTGGCTCTTGTAAATTAAAATTCTGACATAGCTTCAAATACTGAGCTCACACAGGACTATCTGAACCTTGAGGTTCAGGTTGTGTCGCTAGGTTATTCTATATTTGTTTTATTTATATTTGTATATGTAATTTATAAAGATGACCTCTTTGTAATCAATACAATTTCTAGATTTAGTATAACACTAGCTTTTTCTTAACAACGTAACGGTCGAGTTGTTATATGTCATAAAACATATCGTCTAGAGGTCAAAGATTTTTTTACACCAGTTAGAGAAATACATTTTATTTTGGCTCGCGCCGATATTCTGGACTTAGAAATAAGTGTACACACTACAAAGCCTGTATCCGCCTCGTCCTCACATTCGCCAGCATAGTGTACGCACACGCTGTGCGCTTTCATCTGGCTCCAGATCATCCAAAACCGGTTTGCTCGTAATGCTACCGGCGCCCCTCATTATTTCAGGACCGCAGATCTCCATCTCGACCTTGTACTCCCTTCCATCAATAGTTTCATGAAGGAAGCGTAACGCTAGACGCTACTTTGAAACTGTATCTCAATACCCCAACCCATTGGTAGCCCGGGCTACGAATTTCACTCTTTGAGATGCCTCGTGGAGAGGTGAAACGCGTGTCGTTGAGACTACGGGAGCAGCCATGGCAACGACGATGGTATGCATCTGCTAACGGTAGTGAGTGAGGTGAGTGCCAGCGGGCAGTAGTTCGTACGAACTAATCAGGAGCGCAAGCACTCAAAGTAGTTTAGATCAAATTGCCTGTAAATTTGACTTTCGCGAAGTAACGCCTGAATCTATTAACTAGTGTACTTTATGGTTGACAGTAGTAGTTTTGCATTTCAAGCAATTGGTGGCGGAAGCACCAAAGCAGGTTAGATCAAATTGCATAAAAATATTTTGTTGTAACAAAACAAAGTCCCACGCCGCGTCACTGTCTGTCTGTCTGTTAGTGACAAACTCAAAAAATTCTTAACGGATTTTAATGCGGTTTTCACCAATTGATAGAGTGATTCCTGAGTAAGGTTTAGGTGTATAATTTCTTAAGGTTTTGTGAAAAATGGTTGAAATGTGACGATAATTAATCATTTTGAATTAATAAATAAAATTAATTAAATCAATCATAATTAATCGGTATCGAGATCTCCAGCGATGTTCAGTATCGAGGTCACCTGGAGGAGAAGGTTAAGCTGGCGTCCAAGAAACTCGGTGTGCTCAACAGAGCTAAACAGTACTGTTGAGCACACCGAGTGCGCGGGGCAAAGGCTTATGTTATATAAGTTCCAAGTCAGACCGCATATGGAGTACTGTAGCCACCTTTGGGCGGGAGCACCTGGATACCAGCTAGGACCTTGTGACTCGATACAGAGACGAGCTGTGAGGATTATCGATGATCCTGGACTCACACACGGCATTGAGCCCTTGAGTTTGAGAAGAGATTTTGCTTCCCTTTGCGTGTTCTACCGGCTGTATAATGGGTTGTGTTCTGAGGAGTTGTTCAACATTATACCAACAGCCTCGTTTTACAATCGCACAGCTCGCCGGCGGCTGGGAGTTCATCCGCACACACTGGAACCGCAATGGTCGCGCACTGTGCGCTACACGAGAAGTTTTCTACCGAGAACTATTATGTTGTGGAATGAGCTCCCTGCCGAGATTTTCCCAAGGGACTACAGTATGGGGTTCTTCAAGAAAGGCGTGAAGAGGTTCTTACAGGGTCGGCAACGCAAGAGTGACACCCCTGGTGTTGCAAATGCCCATAGGCTACGGTAACTGCTTACCATCAGGCAGGCCGTACGCTTGTTTGCCACCTTAGTGGTATAAAAAAAAAAAAACATTTCATTCAAATTATGATAATCCTTTATACCATGTAATTTAAGTGATGGACCCGACAGACGCTGCGTGGGGCTGTGCGAGCGTAATATGCTCTACTACCCTTGTAAAGCCGGGGCGGGTTGCTAGTTTGTCGTAAAATACAAAGTTACTATTGTGGACTGCCTGTATGACTTCATAACTCCTTCACTCGGAACAGGTTCGATGCACTATACGAGTAACAGAGAAAAACGTGTACGGTAACTAAGAAAGAGTCTATTATCTTTCCGCTCTTGAAATCCCGTAGCTTTTCTGGGCAAAGGAAGTTCGCGAATATGTATATGCATAGCGGAACATTCCATGAACATTCCGGACACTCTGGTATAAATGTACCATTATTACCCGGGATCAAATGAAAAGTACATTTGATCCCGAGTACATAGATACATAGAAATGTAATGTGTAGTCTTTTAAATAAATAAACTACCAACCATTGCCTTTGTATTTACTTAGATAACAGGCGCTTGTGTAACTATTGAATAAACTATTACCAGCTTCCATTATGGTGATTGGACGCCGAAAACAGTTTTTGTAGGATAAATAATTGTGCGTTTTAGTTGAATAATAAATATATTCAACATATTTGCTTGTAAAACAGCTGTTATTTCACTACCTCTAATTTCATAACGTATAAGCAAAACAGTATATGTGCCTTGTTACATGATTTTTTCTTGTAATCCCAATTGGACTGTTCTTATTTCTACAGCCCAATTCATTCTCACTTGTACTTAGTATACTCCGATGATTGGCAAACGAGGTATTCTGGTGAGATAGAGGTTTAGCAAATACTGACGACTCCATCCGTGAGAAGGTTGATTGTTCAAGTTTTATGCTCAAGTTTTATGGTAACAGGAAAATTCTGCCTATCCATATCAGTTTTCATTTCAGAGACACCCTGGTCTCTAAAAGCAGAAGAAGCAGGTCCATCAAAACTGTAGTACAACAAGAAGCGACCGGAGATTGAATTCAAATACATTGAAATTATTGCCTCTTTTATAGTACTGTGGTTCAAGTACTTACTTAGAAGTCATCATACGAATTTGTTTTTCGTCGTTCAGTTGATATTTCACCGAAATTATAACTAATGACATTGCTCATCCTACCAAATCTTCTCAAGAATGCCAGTCATGACCCTGAATGGGCAACCAAGCGATTTCAGTGAACATTTATCATGAAAGCAATAAATTAAGCATTGTGAATTATGGATGACAAAATACGCATTTCAACACAAAATCACTTTAAAGATAAATCTTCATCATTCATATTTGAAATTATTAGGTAATTCAATAATAACCGGCACAGTGACAATTTGCCGTAATGATAATGAATAACGATTGATTATTTTTAACGTCGTACCTAATATTTACATTAGTAGTAAAGTTATAAATAAAAGAATGTCAGAATACAGAATACAAAAGCTACCTACCTTCCCCTTATTTTGTTAAAAATCTGGCAACTTCATTCGTCGTAACAAAAGATACGACTTTAGGCCGCATTCAGACGGATGAATCCAAGGATTAATCCGCCTGAACGTGGCCCCTTACAAGTAGGACCCTGCGAGCATTGGGGACGTCGTCCGTGGATACGCACCGCCAAGTACGTACAACACCAACGTCTCCACGTGACGTCCCTGGCATAAATACAGGGCAAGCGACTTATGAGCCAAATTTGGGGTACATTGAGATGGATAAATCTGGAGATTAATTACGTCGAAATGCACCCCAAATTAGGAATCCTGTGGCTGCTGGGGAATGCCAGGAGTCTTCGAAACATCAGCTACATACGGTGCCGGAACTCCTCTTGACACCCCCGCAACTAAAACAGGGCAGGACACAACAACTACAGACAAACTAAACTACGATCATTATTGCTGTGGCAGGCCGATGATGAGCTGAGGAAGATGTAGGAGCTGAGGAAGGCCAAGATTTACCTACCATGACCAAATTGGTTATATTCTATCAGAAGGTGATGTCAGGAGCCCTAGAAACCGGCGAGCGTGCATGATAAGAGCAATGAATGTTAAAAAAGCGAGTGAGATATGTAAGGATCGAGTCACGTGGTGCTCGGTTCTCTCTATCTACCCCGCAAGGGATTTGGCATGAAGTTATAGATAGATAGATGAAAATCAGCTCAAAGGAATACAATTTTCGTCGTCGGAAGATGCGCTGTCACCTTTCGAGAAGGCTGTAAATGAGGTGTTTGCCGCGGACTGAAAAAAGTGTTTCGAAAACTAGTTCAGGCGCATGAAACTTTGTATAGAAACTGGTGGAGAGTACTTTGAAAATATTTAAAAAAAAATATACCTATAGAACACAATTTTTATTTTCGCAAAACTTTTTGAGTGTCTCGCGTCATCACATGACAATGTTCAAAAATTGCAATACCTTTTGACATAGGTAATCCCTGTTTCTACTTGTGATAATCGTATGAAAATGTTTACAGTAGTTTCTGAGATTAGTTGGAACAAATACAAATTCAGAGCAGCGGCGACTTTGATTAATAGTTTAGTATTTTTTTATACCACTGTAAGTAGTTACTGTAGCCTATGAAAACATACATTAGTGAATACATTAGTGAGCACACATGTGTTGCCGACTTTGTTCCGCACTGAAGTATTGCTGTGCTCTGTTGAGCACACCAAGTTTCTTGGATGCAAACTTAACCTTCTCCTCCGAGTAACTTTGGTATTGAACATCGTTGAAGTGCTCGGCACCGAAAATCCTAATCCTTTTGGCGACAGTAAGAGGTATATTCTGTAATTGAGATACCACAGCAAATGGGGATTTCTTAGCGGTGAACGCGCAAACTCGTGTCTTAATGGGGTTGAATTAGAATAATGATTATCATGTACGCATATGATGACAAGTAGTAGAGGTGTATCCTGATTTCCTTGCAGTTTGTTTTACCTGATCATTCAAGAGGAAATGTTACTCATTAAATCGACAGATATACGTCCAGATTTCATATGAACGTAAATGACATATAAAATAAACACTTCTGCCAAAATTAAAATTTTTAGTGTCAGTGAATAGAGTAAGGTCTTTGATTATCCAACAGAATAAACCGCCAATGTAAAAAATTTTGAAGTGAAATAGGAAAAGTTTCTGTAATAATATTTGTACAAAGAAAGGGGTGTAATACGTACATATAATATATGTGGAAACAAAATATTTTTTTATATTGGCTGAAATAAAGCTTAGTTCCATAATTCTAATAAATAAATACATGATTTAGGTTTATTTTTTTATATAGTTTTCCTAAGGATAAAATCGCTCGCCATTGCTAAGAAATGTGGCAGTTCAGCAAACAGCAAAAATGTTCTGCTGGGTGACGATGACTTGCAAAAAAAAACGCGCGAAGAGTTTTTTACATGATTTACAATCAACGAGTAATGCCCGTGATATTGAAGTCACCCATGGGGTGTAGTGTTTGCTATTATCAGGTAGGTCGTATCTTGTTTGGCATTTTAATACTATAAAAAAAGTGTAAACTTGAAATGTATTCGTATCTAATGAAGCTAAAATTTACAATACTGAAGGAAGATCGCTCATTTTTATGAGATTCAGATACCGTGGTGACCATCTCCTTGTTAGCGCGTCGCCACCACTCCGCGTTTTCAACTTCTTGCTGTGCCATATATATTTTCTAGACTTCTTGTTGCTATGCAGAATATTTTAATGTGAGTTATCTATATAAATAAAAATCAATATATGTATGTTTGTACTCTATGGACTCGAAAACGGCTGGACAGATTTTGATGAAATTTTCAGGGAATCTTCAAATTAGCTCAGAGGGTGATCCTTTGTAGTTGGGTAGCGATCAGATCACCCTTGCGATGCCTAGGCAGATAGCTAGTTATTAATAAAGTTTCCTTTCCTGGACCAAATTCGACTATAATCATTTTTCAAAATCTGAGGAAAACGTATTGGTGCGAATTTGGAATTTTATTACTATTACCGTTAAAGTTTAAAAATATACTATGAATTTGTATATTTGAAACATATTGTTCTACTTTTTCCAAGTTTAATTTATTGATGACGTTAATTAATAGCTACTAAATAAAAAAATAAAAAGAATATACCTAGTTGAATTGTTGTCAAGTCGACCGAAGACTTGTAAATTAATTAGAGCTTTCCGCGAGAGTTTTTATTGCTTTTCGTTGTGGGTTTGAATTCTCAATTTATTACCCAGCCTTTTCATGTACTCAAATTGATAGACTGAACAAATAAAGTAAATCAGGAATGCTTCTAACAAAGTATTTGCGTTTATTACTTCTGTTCAAAAATATTTTTAAAAATTGTTAAAATTACCACACTCTGTTTATATCTAACACCGAACTTATCTGCCCGTAGTGGTATGCCTTACTGATTATAAAGTGAGACTCTGGCAAAGGAGAGATAGGGCATAGTTATGTATAATAACAAATATGCTGACTACTTTGAGAGAAGTTACTGCGTTAAAATATGTAATTACAACCGGTGGGGTTTTTATGTTTTTAAACAGGCGTACCTAGACGCTTATGCACGTATGCTTACCCAACTTATTGTACCTCTACAGCCCTTTAGCCAATAGTCCCGTTTTTAGGGTTCCGTACCCAAAGGGTAAAACGGAACCCTATTACTGAGGCTCCGCTGTCCGTTCGTCCGTCCGTCCGTCTGTCACCAGGCTGTATCTCATGAACCGTGATAGTTAGACAGTTGAAATTTTCACAGATGATGTATTTCTGTTGCCGCTATTACAACAAATACTAAAAAATGGAATATAATAATTTTAGGAAACAGGTGTGAAAGTTATTCAAAAAAAGAAACCACACAGTACAAAACGACAGTTATTAGGTTTAATTTTAAACACACAATTCAAGAGTAATTACTGACATTGGCTTATGGAACAAAATAACAATCACTTTATCTAAGTAAACAATCACGAAACCAATTATAAGATTTAGGTAAAATAATTCTCACGTCCCTCGATCGATGTTGCCGCCACGACTGACATCTGACAAAATGGCCGTCACAGCGCTTGCGCATTCCTTTTATAGTGCGTTTGTGGGGTGGTAAAAATGCTCGCACGATCTTCCTTATACGGCTTCTCCTGACACACAGTCGTCCTCGACTGGAATGTTCTGAACTTCAGCTTCCTGGGGCTGCTCTGTTGCAACCGCATCCAGATCAGGCATGGACGGCCCTGTCATTTCTGGAGCTTCCAGGTTCTGAATTGCCCTCCACATTGTGAAAGTCATCATCTGAAAGGGTTACATCAATATGAGGAACATGCATGTTTTATATGCAAGCGGTTTGGATATTAAACCATGAATTACTTTAAATGGCAAAAACATAAGATAGTCAGCGTCTAAACTATCCTACGTTATTGCTGAATACTTTACCACCGCAACTCGTACTATTTTAGGCGTCTAACGCCTTCTATGGCGGGGACAAACCCAAAGGCACATGCTTCAGTGAAACATACCTTTTATAGTGGGAAAGCACCCAGGGGACACACCCTTGCGTCGGGCGACACACGCCTTTGAGGTGGGAACACACCCTTGCGTCGGGCGACACACGCCTTTGAGGTGGGAACACATCCTTGCGTCGGGCGACACACGCCTTTGAGGAGGGAACACACCCTTGCGTCGGGCGACACACGCCTTTGAGGAGGGAACACACCCTTGCGTCGGGCGACACACGCCTTTGAGGAGGGAACACACCCTTGCGTCGGGCGACACACGCCTTTGAGGAGGGAACACACCCTTGCGACGGACAACTCGCGCCGTCGATGTGAAGATATCTCTTCCATGGGCGACATACGCCTGAGTGTGGACACACTGGGCGGCATCCGCCTTTGGGACTTACCCTGCGTCTATCTGCTTCTGGAATCAGTCACGTTAACAAGGAGACTATACAAACACTTACTCTCAAAGAGAACGGCACACGACTCCGGACACCATTCTCCCTTCCACGGTACCATGTATTGTGAGGACAGGCTCGCTAGTTAAGCACCCTATTAGTTCTTGACGAACCTGTTCTTGCTCTGGGCCCCAAGGAAATTCGACTACCTTTCTAGTCAAATGAGCGATGCAAGTGGTATTGGTTGCATAGCCTCTTATGTATTTACGGAAATATCCGGCGAGTCCCATTAACTGACGGACTTGCCTGACATTTCGGGGCGCGGGGAATTTTTCAGAGCATCAATTTTGCGGGGGCTCGGTCGCACCTGACCACGGCTTATCACTCTACCTAGGTATTCGACCTCCGTTGTTAAGAAAGAGCATTTCCTTAAGTTAATTGAAAACCCCGCTTTGGTGAGTGTCTGCAAGACACTTTTTAGTAAAGAAATGCCTTCCTCTACGGTGTTACTCAGAAAGAGTACATCATCTATATACACCAGTACATTCCCCGCCTCGATGAATTCGCGAAGGGTTCGGTTGATAGTACGCTGGTAAACTATCGGGGAATTCGTTAAACCGTACGGCATTTTGAGATACTCATAATGACCTTCCGGCGTAACGAACCCGGTCACGTGTACAGAGTCTTCTTTGATTCGAATTTAGTGAAATCTGGTCGCCATATCGAGGCTGGTGAAGTAGGCGTAACGTCCCAACCGATCAACGTGGTCATCTATTAGGGGTAAGGGGTATCTTTCTTTTCAGTTACGCGATTGAGCGCTTTGTAATCGACGCACATTCGACCGGTTCCGTCTTTTTTCTTGACGAAAACGAACACTGTATTCCGGACTTAGCAGTAGGGGTGCCAGACTTGGGAGCCCCGGTTTTTTGTTCTATACGAGGTTTCTTAGCGCAGTTACGGCCTACGTGACCGCGCTGTCCACACACGTAGCACTTAGTCTCGCGATCAGTTGGTGTGTTCGGAAATGAACGTTTCCTGGTTAATCCAACGCGAGGGTCGGGCTTAACGTGATTCTATTTCGTGTAAATCGAGAGGAACGAAACCAAGTTTTCGGCCGCCAAGTTCGCATTTGCCACGGCTGCCCTAATTTGCTGGTTGTCAATACCGCGTATAACTATAAGGGTTCGTAATTCGTCGAAAAGACCCTTGGCTATTCGCAAACGTAATAAGGTACACCGGGCGTACTCGGCGTACGTAGAAAATTTGTCAGATGTCGTGTTCCTTGTTTCAAACAAGATATTAGCGTAATCCAACTTCCGAGGGCAAAGAGGCGTAAATTCAAGTTTAAAATTAGTCCTCGTACGGTCATTTGTGACCCATTCGTTCAGCCACACCTTGGCGTCGCCTTTAAGGCACGAGGATACTCGCGATAGACATTCGTAATCGTTCCAACCGTTCGCGGTTACCGCCCGCTCTACCTCGTCGCACCACACGTCAATGTCGTGGATGTTTGGGTCGAAGTTTGACACGTAATAATTGTGCGATCTAACCGGATGTAAAGATTTTATAGCTTCAGCAAGCATAGTTACTGTAGACGAGGCGTCGAAACCGCGAGCGATCGAATCGTGTATAGCAGCGGTTGTAGCAAAGCCCTCGGAGTTGGTCACGTAATTCCTTTGCGGAACATCGCTCGAGTCTACAGGACGATAAGCACGCGAGTCACTGATTAACTTACTAGACGGGCTTTCGAGAATCATTGTGGCATGGTCGTCACCTCGTGGTGACCTTGCACAAGTGTTTGACATGAACGCCGCATTTGTATTATTACGTTCGATAGTGTTTAGTCTCGTCATAATACTAGTCAAAGTATTTTGTAAAGAATCATCACGGTTAGGCGAAACATGTGGAAGCCTGGACAGCGACGGGGTTTTGCGCGACCGCGATCTAGACCTCGTACGACGGCTACGAGAATTGCGATGGTGATACGAATCACTACGTTGGCGGCGACGACGAAAGCGGTCGCGTGCACTATAATGCGCGGAATACACTGATTCACGGCCGGTAGACCTACCTCGCGAATTGTCCTGGGAACGATCTCGTGTTCTACTACGGGAGTGACGTCGACCAGACCGCCTAGGCATATCCAACACGTGATTTGCACCGATACGCACGCACACAATAGTGGTTCACCACTGGAGATGTCGCTAATCGATCGATCCTTATCGTTAAATATCGATACTTTTGAAAATTCAGACAAAGAAAAGTAACAGTTATTTTGCTCCTTTAACGTGCAGTGGGCTTATAAGTCCTTTATCTCACGACTGATTTTAGGAAACAGGTGTGAAAGTTGTTCAAAAAAAGAAACAACACAGTACAAAACGACAGTTATTAGGTTTAATTTTAAACACACAATTCAAGAGTAATTACTGACATTGGCTTATGGAACAAAATAACAATCACTTTATCTAAGTAAACAATCACGAAACCAATTATAAGATTTAGGTAAAATAATTCTCACGTCCCTCGATCGATGTTGCCGCCACGACTGACATCTGACAAAATGGCCGTCACAGCGCTTGCGCATTCCTTTTATAGTGCGTTTGTGGGGTGGTAAAAATGCTCGCACGATCTTCCTTATAATAAATATTTAAAGGGGCTTCCATACAACAAACGTGATTTTTTTGCTCACTTTTGCTCGATATTCATAACGGCAACAGGTAGACGCTTGAAATATTCACAGAATATTTAGTTACATATTTACTTTAAGAATAAATAATTAAATTAAAATAAAACAAATATTTAAGGGGGGCTCCCATACAACAAAAGTGTATTTTTTTTTGGCGCTTTAATGGTAATGGTACGGAACCCTTCGTGCGCGAGTCCGACTCGCACTTGGCCGATTTTTATAATTGCTATTACAGAGTGGTCATATTATTCGTTTGAACGTTACTTTTTTTATACAACGTCGGGAGGCATACAAGCATACGATGTAAAGCGGTTACCGTAACCTATAAACGCTTACAATACATTAAGTGTCACTCGCGCGATGCCACCTAACTGCTGCTGCGGTGTGGTTATCGTTGCCTATGAACGCTGATAAAACATTAAGTATCACTCGCGTGATGCCTCCTCTGCTGCTTACGCAGCAACTCCTTGGGTGCATACTGGTGACCTCACTCATACGCAGGAACACAACAACCCTCCAGTGAGTTGTTACTTGCTGCGGTTTCCTGTGAGGTGGAGGTGGAGCAGCCCAGACGAGATGCTGGTAGGCAGTGGTTAGTATTACAAATAGTTTAAATATTTGTCTTTAACAAATTTGTGGTTGACTGAAAGAGATTTTTATTATAGAAACTAGCTGTGCCTGCGACTTCGTCCGCGTGGAATTTAATAAAAAAGTTATTGTTCAGTTCGCAGTGTTTACTATAACTTATTAATTCTGTATTTCGCGTATAGAAATACCTATGCTAATTTTAATGAAATTCTTCTATTTTGAGAATCGCACCCCCGAAGGGGGATATTTCCCTCTAAGTTTAACAGTTTTTCATATTTTACGCAGGAACCCTAAATATTTACGGGATAAAAAGTACCCTATATTGTGCTCTGAACAGTCGTCTACCTACCAGTGAAAGTCTCGTCAAAATCGGTCCAGCCGTTTCAGAGATTAGCCGGAACAAACAGACAGACGGACAGACAGACAAAAATTGAAAAAATATTCATTTTGGTATATGTACCGTGTATATATCCATATGCATTTAGTAAAAAGCGGTTATTTTATTATTATAAACAAACACTCCAATTTTATTTATCTGTATAGATTTCCATTTTGATGTTTGGTAATATCAGCAATGAAATTTGTTTAAAATATACTTTTTTCTTATATTTTTTTTTTTTTAACCTTTTTATAGCTCTAGCGTAATGATTGAATTGCATGTAACCTAATTATAATAATCTTCTGCATCTTAGCGTTACCCTTTTTCCTAATCCATTAGGAATGGCGGGGTCCGTTACCTAAGCCTAAGTATATGGCGAATATACTGATTTTACATGGAGCGACTGCCGTCAGACATCCACTACCCAGAGGAAAAAATTAACCTGTCTAAGGTAGGGTTACACGTTTTCTAAAAATAATTTCCTTTACATGCGGGTTTCCTCACGATGTTTTCCTTCATCGCCAAACAAGTGACAATCACAAGTATGTACTTAAATCCGAAAATACGAATTTAGTGGTACATGCCAGGTTTCAAACCGAGGAGCTTTGGTCACAAGACCGGTTCTTTAACCACTAGGCTATCACTGCTCTGTCTATCTGATGCAATATAATTATAATAAGTTACAAACAACAATCATATTTTTGTGACAACCTTTTTTTTGCGAGGCCGTACTAGGAGTAAAAGTACCCATGAAGACAAATCAAACGAGCCCAAACACGATGGATTTATCTTGTATAATTAAAGAATTCTCATTTGCACCTTTTGTCTTCACCATTATCCCCAGGGCACCACACTGGGTTACATTTTTTGCCAAAATAAATAAAATGAACCCAAACACAACCATGTGTATTTTAGGAGTCATTTCATCTCCATTATCAGATCAAGAATATCACTTAGTGATATAATATTTATCAAGACTATTCCACCGCGCGATGCCACCTAACTGCTGCTGCGGTGTGGTTATCGTTGCCTATGAACGCTGATAAAACATTAAGTATCACTCGCGTGATGCCTCCTCTGCTGCTTACGCAGCAACTCCTTGGGTGCATACTGGTGACCTCACTCATACGCAGGAACACAACAACCCTCCAGTGAGTTGTTACTTGCTGCGGTTTCCTGTGAGGTGGAGGTGGAGCAGCCCAGACGAGATGCTGGTAGGCAGTGGTTAGTATTACAAATAGTTTAAATATTTGTCTTTAACAAATTTGTGGTTGACTGAAAGAGATTTTTATTATAGAAACTAGCTGTGCCTGCGACTTCGTCCGCGTGGAATTTAATAAAAAAGTTATTGTTCAGTTCGCAGTGTTTACTATAACTTATTAATTCTGTATTTCGCGTATAGAAATACCTATGCTAATTTTAATGAAATTCTTCTATTTTGAGAATCGCACCCCCGAAGGGGGATATTTCCCTCTAAGTTTAACAGTTTTTCATATTTTACGCAGGAACCCTAAATATTTACGGGATAAAAAGTACCCTATATTGTGCTCTGAACAGTCGTCTACCTACCAGTGAAAGTCTCGTCAAAATCGGTCCAGCCGTTTCAGAGATTAGCCGGAACAAACAGACAGACGGACAGACAGACAAAAATTGAAAAAATATTCATTTTGGTATATGTACCGTGTATATATCCATATGCATTTAGTAAAAAGCGGTTATTTTATTATTATAAACAAACACTCCAATTTTATTTATCTGTATAGATTTCCATTTTGATGTTTGGTAATATCAGCAATGAAATTTGTTTAAAATATACTTTTTTCTTATATTTTTTTTTTTTAACCTTTTTATAGCTCTAGCGTAATGATTGAATTGCATGTAACCTAATTATAATAATCTTCTGCTTCTTAGCGTTACCCTTTTTCCTAATCCATTAGGAATGGCGGGGTCCGTTACCTAAGCCTAAGTATATGGCGAATATACTGATTTTACATGGAGCGACTGCCGTCAGACATCCACTACCCAGAGGAAAAAATTAACCTGTCTAAGGTAGGGTTACACGTTTTCTAAAAATAATTTCCTTTACATGCGGGTTTCCTCACGATGTTTTCCTTCATCGCCAAACAAGTGACAATCACAAGTATGTACTTAAATCCGAAAATACGAATTTAGTGGTACATGCCAGGTTTCAAACCGAGGAGCTTTGGTCACAAGACCGGTTCTTTAACCACTAGGCTATCACTGCTCTGTCTATCTGATGCAATATAATTATAATAAGTTACAAACAACAATCATATTTTTGTGACAACCTTTTTTTTGCGAGGCCGTACTAGGAGTAAAAGTACCCATGAAGACAAATCAAACGAGCCCAAACACGATGGATTTATCTTGTATAATTAAAGAATTCTCATTTGCACCTTTTGTCTTCACCATTATCCCCAGGGCACCACACTGGGTTACATTTTTTGCCAAAATAAATAAAATGAACCCAAACACAACCATGTGTATTTTAGGAGTCATTTCATCTCCATTATCAGATCAAGAATATCACTTAGTGATATAATATTTATCAAGACTATTCCACCGCGCGATGCCACCTAACTGCTGCTGCGGTGTGGTTATCGTTGCCTATGAACGCTGATAAAACATTAAGTATCACTCGCGTGATGCCTCCTCTGCTGCTTACGCAGCAACTCCTTGGGTGCATACTGGTGACCTCACTCATACGCAGGAACACAACAACCCTCCAGTGAGTTGTTACTTGCTGCGGTTTCCTGTGAGGTGGAGGTGGAGCAGCCCAGACGAGATGCTGGTAGGCAGTGGTTAGTATTACAAATAGTTTAAATATTTGTCTTTAACAAATTTGTGGTTGACTGAAAGAGATTTTTATTATAGAAACTAGCTGTGCCTACGACTTCGTCCGCGTGGAATTTAATAAAAAAGTTATTGTTCAGTTCGCAGTGTTTACTATAACTTATTAATTCTGTATTTCGCGTATAGAAATACCTATGCTAATTTTAATGAAATTCTTCTATTTTGAGAATCGCACCCCCGAAGGGGGATATTTCCCTCTAAGTTTAACAGTTTTTCATATTTTACGCAGGAACCCTAAATATTTACGGGATAAAAAGTACCCTATATTGTGCTCTGAACAGTCGTCTACCTACCAGTGAAAGTCTCGTCAAAATCGGTCCAGCCGTTTCAGAGATTAGCCGGAACAAACAGACAGACGGACAGACAGACAAAAATTGAAAAAATATTCATTTTGGTATATGTACCGTGTATATATCCATATGCATTTAGTAAAAAGCGGTTATTTTATTATTATAAACAAACACTCCAATTTTATTTATCTGTATAGATTTCCATTTTGATGTTTGGTAATATCAGCAATGAAATTTGTTTAAAATATACTTTTTTCTTATATTTTTTTTTTTTTAACCTTTTTATAGCTCTAGCGTAATGATTGAATTGCATGTAACCTAATTATAATAATCTTCTGCTTCTTAGCGTTACCCTTTTTCCTAATCCATTAGGAATGGCGGGGTCCGTTACCTAAGCCTAAGTATATGGCGAATATACTGATTTTACATGGAGCGACTGCCGTCAGACATCCACTACCCAGAGGAAAAAATTAACCTGTCTAAGGTAGGGTTACACGTTTTCTAAAAATAATTTCCTTTACATGCGGGTTTCCTCACGATGTTTTCCTTCATCGCCAAACAAGTGACAATCACAAGTATGTACTTAAATCCGAAAATACGAATTTAGTGGTACATGCCAGGTTTCAAACCGAGGAGCTTTGGTCACAAGACCGGTTCTTTAACCACTAGGCTATCACTGCTCTGTCTATCTGATGCAATATAATTATAATAAGTTACAAACAACAATCATATTTTTGTGACAACCTTTTTTTTGCGAGGCCGTACTAGGAGTAAAAGTACCCATGAAGACAAATCAAACGAGCCCAAACACGATGGATTTATCTTGTATAATTAAAGAATTCTCATTTGCACCTTTTGTCTTCACCATTATCCCCAGGGCACCACACTGGGTTACATTTTTTGCCAAAATAAATAAAATGAACCCAAACACAACCATGTGTATTTTAGGAGTCATTTCATCTCCATTATCAGATCAAGAATATCACTTAGTGATATAATATTTATCAAGACTATTCCACCGCGCGATGCCACCTAACTGCTGCTGCGGTGTGGTTATCGTTGCCTATGAACGCTGATAAAACATTAAGTATCACTCGCGTGATGCCTCCTCTGCTGCTTACGCAGCAACTCCTTGGGTGCATACTGGTGACCTCACTCATACGCAGGAACACAACAACCCTCCAGTGAGTTGTTACTTGCTGCGGTTTCCTGTGAGGTGGAGGTGGAGCAGCCCAGACGAGATGCTGGTAGGCAGTGGTTAGTATTACAAATAGTTTAAATATTTGTCTTTAACAAATTTGTGGTTGACTGAAAGAGATTTTTATTATAGAAACTAGCTGTGCCTGCGACTTCGTCCGCGTGGAATTTAATAAAAAAGTTATTGTTCAGTTCGCAGTGTTTACTATAACTTATTAATTCTGTATTTCGCGTATAGAAATACCTATGCTAATTTTAATGAAATTCTTCTATTTTGAGAATCGCACCCCCGAAGGGGGATATTTCCCTCTAAGTTTAACAGTTTTTCATATTTTACGCAGGAACCCTAAATATTTACGGGATAAAAAGTACCCTATATTGTGCTCTGAACAGTCGTCTACCTACCAGTGAAAGTCTCGTCAAAATCGGTCCAGCCGTTTCAGAGATTAGCCGGAACAAACAGACAGACGGACAGACAGACAAAAATTGAAAAAATATTCATTTTGGTATATGTACCGTGTATATATCCATATGCATTTAGTAAAAAGCGGTTTTTTTTATTATTATAAACAAACACTCCAATTTTATTTATCTGTATAGATTTCCATTTTGATGTTTGGTAATATCAGCAATGAAATTTGTTTAAAATATACTTTTTTCTTATATTTATTTTTTTTTAACCTTTTTATAGCTCTAGCGTAATGATTGAATTGCATGTAACCTAATTATAATAATCTTCTGCTTCTTAGCGTTACCCTTTTTCCTAATCCATTAGGAATGGCGGGGTCCGTTACCTAAGCCTAAGTATATGGCGAATATACTGATTTTACATGGAGCGACTGCCGTCAGACATCCACTACCCAGAGGAAAAAATTAACCTGTCTAAGATAGGGTTACACGTTTTCTAAAAATAATTTCCTTTACATGCGGGTTTCCTCACGATGTTTTCCTTCATCGCCAAACAAGTGACAATCACAAGTATGTACTTAAATCCGAAAATACGAATTTAGTGGTACATGCCAGGTTTCAAACCGAGGAGCTTTGGTCACAAGACCGGTTCTTTAACCACTAGGCTATCACTGCTCTGTCTATCTGATGCAATATAATTATAATAAGTTACAAACAACAATCATATTTTTGTGACAACCTTTTTTTTGCGAGGCCGTACTAGGAGTAAAAGTACCCATGAAGACAAATCAAACGAGCCCAAACACGATGGATTTATCTTGTATAATTAAAGAATTCTCATTTGCACCTTTTGTCTTCACCATTATCCCCAGGGCACCACACTGGGTTACATTTTTTGCCAAAACAAATAAAATGAACCCAAACACAACCATGTGTATTTTAGGAGTCATTTCATCTCCATTATCAGATCAAGAATATCACTTAGTGATATAATATTTATCAAGACTATTCCAAAAAATCCGAACACGATCCAACACGAGTTATCTTGTTGCGTTCATTAGTTCCTATGACCACTTCCCGCCTCCATCATCAGACCAACTCGGTGGTACCGTATCGCTGCACTCAATGTCGTCATCCAAGCTGTCATCCAAGCTGTCATCCAAGTTACATAGGTGTACCAAATTTCAGCTCGATTGAATGCCGGGAAGTGGGTCAAATTATACTTGCAAGATTTGACCCGAACATTGCAAGTTAAATAAAAGCTTGTAATAATAGGTTTAAATATTTTACAAATATAAATATGCAATTTGGTCTAACCTGCTTTGTGTGATTCCACCGCCAATTAGTTCATGCGGCCTAGCTCCGGCCGGCACCCACCCACTACCGTTATAGATGCAACATGCCGACGCTGACATGGCTTCTCCGGTAGTCTCTGCCTCGGCTGCTGCGGTCGTCCGCCATCTGGAACAGAAACCGCATGCCCCCACCACCGTCTGCCACGACTGGCCTGGTCTTCGCTGCGAGACGTGTTTCGCCTCTTCACGAGGCATCCTCAGGCGCTGTAGACATTAATCGTTGGAATAACATGTTACAAGTAACAAATTTATTGTAAATATAAATATATATATATACATGACCACGAAATATTTACGATTAATTTCGATTACGAGTCAGACTCGGTGCAACACAGGCGGCACGCAATAGCACCGACGTGTGTTTTGATTACATCGTTATCATTCTAAAAATAGACAAATATTGACAAACATTTGTGTACATAAACATGTCTGTTTATCTTGGTCTGGGTGTTTTTAAGAGAGGTAGGGCGCATCAAAGCACTATCCATCAGACTGGGGAAGTATCTCCACCTCACAGAAAACCGCAACCAAATCTTCCTGGAGGGTTGTTGTGCTCCTGCGTGTGAGTGAGGTCACCAGTAAGCTCCCATGGAGTTGCTGTGTTAACAGCAAAGGTGACATCACGCGAGTGATACTTAATGTATTATCAGCGTTCATAGGCTACCATAACCCTTACATCAGGCGGATCGTATGCTCGTAGCAGCAGCAGCAGATTCGTTTCAACCCATGTCAGAATTAGCAGCAAGTAAATGGTAAAATATTCCTGATTATTTTATATTGAAAGGATAAAAGCTCAAAAAGTGGTTACTGTAAGAACTCACTGAATAATAATTTCACTTGTTAAATAGCACATAAAAACATATAAAAAGATTTTCATTTGCTATTAAAATATTGTTTTTATACAAAGTCGGAAAGCATAAAAGCATACAGCCCACCTGATGGAAAGCAGTTACCGTAGCCAATACGCTTGCATTAAGTATCGATGCCACCTCTACTGCTAACACAGTAACTTCATAGGAGTTTACTGGTACTGGTGGAGGCAGAGAATAAACCACCAGGTTGTTATTATTTGACTGCGCTTATCTGTTAGGTGGAGGTAGTTTCCCAGACGGGTTGCTTCCAACCTCTTTTAAATATATCAATTTAGCACCCAAACCACGTCTCATGTTAATTCCAGCTAGCCCGGAATAAAACGAGTTAAGGACCTGTGGCCATAGTTCATAACATCTTTTTGACACATGCTATAATAATTACACTGTGATAAATTGCAGATGGTAATTTAGAAGTTCGCTGTCAAACAATCGAGACTTGTCAACTGTTCTAGTTAACTTCTAAACAAAGACGCTCTTTCAAAGACCTCATAATAACAACAATACAACAAAAAATATATACAAATAAATAAATACAATAAAAATGTCTTTAAAGAGCTAATTGTCGAAAAATTGCCGTAAATGGATTTTTTATGGTACATGCATCAATCAATAAACATAACTCAAAATGGCAAATGGCAGAGAGACTGTATTGACATTTTTTTTATATTTACATATTTTATACTTTTAATAAAAAAAAACTTTAGATTTTTTTTAAATACTATATGGCTATTTCAAAGATAAAAACATATACACGTATGTGCCTAAGTATTAAATTACTTGCATTTTACGTGCTTAGCTGTATGTGGAAATTTAATTAAGTTCCATTTGAGATATGATAGTCATCTTAAAGTTATACAACTCATTATAAAATCAGCTGGCGACGAAACTTAACTTATACTAAACCGCTGCCATTACTAGCATGACTTTTAATTAAAGATCTCGGTGGTGCAGTGGTTAATGTTATTGACACTAACGTTCGTGAGTTCGATTCCCACACAGGACAAACATTTGTATGCATGAAGACTGTCAACCAAAAAATAAGTGAACTGTCAAATTCAGCTGCGATGAACGACGAAACATGCCGCGACCTCGTGGTAAGAGTAAGTTTAATCTGAAAATACCTATTTAATCGCTACTTTTTCCACGTTACTGTTGATGTTATTATGAACTTGAAGGTGTAAATATTACAGACCATTAATAATTTTCGTAATTGTATGAAAATATAGCAGATTTACAAAGTGATCAATTATTTTGTTAAATTTTTTGTACATTGGTTCATAGTATCAAACGTTTAATCTCGTTTGTAATTGAGTGTTTTTATGTTTTTACTTTTAGATCTTACGGAAAACGACATTCTTCAGTGTCTTGATTAATCATAATATGAGTCAGAATCTGAAGAGAACCTTTTTGTATATAATGGGACGGATGATGAGTACAGGCCTAATAATGAACGAGAGGAATCATCCAGTTCTTCAAGTCCTGACTGTGAAGGCGAGGTCTCGTAAGGTGAAGATGACAATGAGGTCCCATATGATTCTCTTGTTTCACGAGGGCGTAGCAGAACACGACGTTGTCCACGTGGGACACGTGGTTGTAGTCGGGAAAGGAAATTAGTACTCGCGGAAGAAGTGATCGCGGAAGTAGAAGTCGAGGACGCGGTCGAATAAGACAGAAAATTAATGCAGTTGCATCTGATGAATCCCTTGAACGTGAATGGGAGACTAAAGAGTTTGCACCTACACCTCCACAACTTTCTGCCCCATCATACCTGCCGATAGATACTACCGATTATGTTTCTTCACAGTATTTCAGTCAATACATTGACGACGACCTCATTGCTTTGATCCCAAATAAAACTAGAATATAGTTAAGTTAAAAGGGATGAGACTGTTTTTGATCCTGTTTTTGATAAGATTTTTTATAATTTCTATAATAAAGCTTAAAATTTATAATTATAATTTATTATTTTCACGACAATGTTAAGACCCAATGTACAATATTTTGTACAAAAGATAGAACGACGTAAGTTAACAGAAAATGTCCTTTAGACACGGTAAACTTAATCTCGAAAACCCAAAAGACCTAGCTTCAAATTTATGAAGTTTACTGTCTCTGGGTCTGACAGCAATAAATTAGTTTGTGCATAATTTTGTACAATGGGTTTTTAGGACTACCTTGTTATTTCAAGTCTGGGTCTTAGGAGGATAAGTATTATTATTTACATTATCTCATTGAGTTTTAGTTACGTTTAAGCTTTTTATAACTATCGACATTTTTCCACTTTCAATACAAAAGGGTGGAAATTTATAAAACAAAGTCATAATAATTTCAGAAGAGTTAACAACTATAATTTGCGATTATTATTCAGGGCCTAGTTAAAGTTAATCAATACAGGTTTATTGTACTTCACATTTGCAAGAGTAAGATGTTAGATTTCATTTTCATTTTACCGTTAGAGTCTCATTAGATTTTTTTAATTACTATACAAGTTTTGATACTCTCATAGTTGAATAATTCCCAATAGCTCCCCACTCTACAAAATTCTCCTTGGTGCTGCTTCCTCTATTCTGTTTTTTTATGAAAATATCGATAAATTTTACGACTCGATATACCTACATTGACTCGTTTAGGACACTTCACAATAGCTTAAACCGTATAATTCTCTAACGATGCTATTAGTTGTTATTTCAATGCAGTAAACAAATTTACTGCCTTTTAGGGCGAATATTGAGCATCATGGGAATCGATGTTTGGCATTTGTAATATGACCTTTAAATTATAAAAGTTTGAAAAGAATTTTAATTTTCTTTTGGCAAGAATTCAAGCCGCGATTCACGCTCCACACGAGATACAATTACCTACTTAATATGTCAAAAGATATGCGTTTGCATTCGTGTGTACGACCGAACTATCTGATGAATGTGTATGTGTGTTCAAAAGACAAATGGTCACTTTAACGGTAATAATAATTGTAAAACTTTACTAATTAATAGAACAAGATCATTTCTTTTCTAAAGCCAACAAAAAGTTGTTTTATGTTTTAAGATAATTTTTTTATACTAAGCATACAAGCATAAAGCGGGTACGGTATAGGGATGCCCGATCTGAATCGATCTTTTAGAAGATCGATTCACGGTAATACGATCTGCCGATTTTTTGAATCGATTCGATAGGATGCGATCTTCGCTCAGATCGAATCATATGCTTGGAAGATCGTATGAAAAAATCGCATCGTTAAAAAACCAAAACAATGCAAACTAAACTGTATTTATATTATGATCTTTGACAACCTCACATTTTAGCGGGTACAAAGGACAAACGATGGAAATTAATAGACGCTTTAAGAATGTTGAAAAAGTGCATCTTCTGGCAATATCAACAATTTTAGACCCCCGAATCAAAAAAAAAAAAATACGGATGCTCAGTCTTGTGCAAAATCACTTAATGATATCACAGATTTGCTAAAAACGACGGACGCCAATAAGGATGCATCAGAGAATGCGCAAAATGTGGTTTTACCCGATGATGACGACAACATTTGGAAGTTTCATAGCCAGTTGGTCTCATAATCGAATCAAAATATTCCAAAAGAAGGACTTGATGACATTTTGAAACAGTACCTTAGAGAACCATTACTGAATAGACAAGCAGACCCAATGACTTATTGGACCACCAGATCTACTATCTGGCCGAACTTAAGCTGTTTGACTTTGAAGTATTTGACGATTGTTGCAACATCTGTCCCTTCAGAACGTCTGTTTTCACTAGCTGGCAACACTTTGACTGATAGCCGTATAGGTTAGATCCAATTTGTTTGACTAAATTGTTGTTTTTAAAAAGCTTAAATGCGGAGAGTTGGAACCTATAAACATTTTAGTAATCTTTTTGTAGCTTACCTAATAAATACAGTTTTACATGCAATGTCACTGTCATTTTATTATTTTTATAAAATTGGGATGCTCACTCTCGTCTCGCTGGATATAGAGGGAGCCTTCGACAACGCCTGGTGGCCGGCAATCAAACTACGACTGGCTGAGGAAAATTGTCCTCTGGGCTTGAGGAGAGTGATCGACAGCTATCTCAGCGATAGGACGGTCAGAGTTAGGTACGCCGGGGGGGAAACCTTGCGGTCCACCACCAAAGGGTGCGTCCAAGGGTCCATAGGAGGACCGATTTTGTGGAACCTCCTATTGGATCCTCTTCTGCAGCAACTCGACCTTGCGGGGGTGCACTGTCAGGCCTTCGCCGATGACGTCGTGCTGATGTTCGACGGCAACACTGCGCTGGATATAGAGAGACAGGCCAATGCCGCTCTCGAGCGTGTGAGGGCGTGGGGTGTCAAAAACCGTTTGAAGTTTGCGCCGCAAAAGACCAGCGCTATGCTGATCACGCGCAAACTTCGGTATGATACCCCGCGCCTTACCATGGGCGGGATAGACATTGGCATGTCTCGACAGATCAAACTGCTGGGGTTGACGATTGACGCGGGTCTGACGTTCAACGCGTACGTGGCTACTGTCTGTAAAAGGGCAGTGGCCATATACGGGCGCCTTGCGCGTACGGCCCGCGTCAGTTGGGGACTCAACCCTGAAGTAGTGAAGATCATATATTCAGCCGTAGTGGAGCCTACGATATTGTACGCTGCCGCCGCATGGGCTCCAGCGGTCAACAAGCTGGGTATCCAGAAACAGCTCAACAGCGTACAGCGGGGCTTCGCTCAGAAGATCTGCAGAGCCTACCGCACGGTCTCCCTGAACTCCGCACTGCTGCTGGCTGGGGTGCTGCCTCTTGACCTCAGAGTGCGCGAAGTCGCCTCTTTATACGGGCCATATACGGGCGCCTTGCGCGTACGGCCCGCGTCAGTTGGGGACTCAACCCTGAAGTAGTGAAGATCATATATTCAGCCGTAGTGGAGCCTACGATATTGTACGCTGCCGCCGCATGGGCTCCAGCGGTCAATAAGCTGGGTATCCAGAAACAGCTCAACAGCGTACAGCGGGGCTTCGCTCAGAAGATCTGCAGAGCCTACCGCACGGTCTCCCTGAACTCCGCACTGCTGCTGGCAGGGGTGCTGCCTCTTGACCTCAGAGTGCGCGAAGTCGCCTCTTTATACGAGGCCAAGAGGGGGCTACCCCATCCGCTGCTCGGAGACAGGGAGATCGAGCGGATGGCCTCGAAGATCGAGGCCCCGCATCCCGCGGAGCTAGATAGCTTGGAGTTCGGCAGCCTGGTGGATGAGGAACAATGCAGGGCACACTCCAACTTTGCCCTGCGAATGTTTACGGACGGCAGCAAGATTGAGGGCCGGGTTGGCGCCGCTGTGTCCGTATGAAACGGCGACGCCGAAACCAAGGCCCTCAAGCTTGCTTTGTCGTCCTATTGTACTGCACGGCGGCCGAGTACGCTTTGAGCTGCGATGGACCCAGTATTGGCATCTTCAGCGACTCCATGGCGGCGCTCCAGGCGGTGGCGAACGTCGAGTCCCCCCATCCCCTGGCGGTGCAAACACGGGGCGCTCTTAAACTGTGCAAAAGCCAGGGTAAGAGCGTCTCGTTGTTTTGGATTAAGGCACACGCGGGGTTGGAGGGGAACGAACGTGCCGATGAACTCGCCAGGAGCGCCGCACTGGGGTTGCGGAGGCGGCCAGATTATGACCGCTGCCCTGTCTCATTCGTCAAAGGTATGATCCGCAAGGGGACCATTGACGAATGGGACAGGAGATACACATCGGGAACAACAGCTTCGACGACGAAGATGTTCTTCCCGAGTGCGGCGGAGGCGTACGGCATCGTGGGCAAAATGGTGCCGTCGAGCATCACCACGCAGGTCCTCTCGGGGCATGGTGGGTTCTCCGTGTACTTGCACAGGTTCAAGTGCGCGGATGACCCATCCTGCTTCTGCGAGCCCGGCGTGGACCAGACAGTGCAGCACATATTGTTTCGGTGTCCCGCATTCTCCAAACAGAGATACGATTTGGAGCAGGAGTTGGGAATGCGGGTCACCGAAACTACAGTCTCCGAAATAGTGATGGGGAAAACTCGAGCAAAATTTTTAAAATACTGCGTCAGTCTAGCCACGGCTACTATAGATCGGAATAAGCAGAGCAGCTCCACCTAGTACTAATGCTGTATACCTCGGCTATACTCTGTATAGCCGCAGGGATCGCGGTGGCTAGGTGGAGCTGTGAAGCTCTCTGTCGCCCGTGGCTGGACTGATGCAGTATGGGGAGGGAAGTTTGGAAACAGCCACTATCGTTTCACCGACGTTCTAAAATGGGCAAAATCAAATTTTAGAAAATAAAATTGAAAGATGATGAATGGAAGAATGAATTGCGGAATGAAAGAGAGTATGATGTATGAATGTGTATTTATTGTATTATAATGATTTTTTTTTTTAAATGAGTGTTAACATGTACATATTGTTGCTTAAATCGCCTTGCCCACGGCAGGGGTGTACGTATTTATAAATAAAAAAAAAAAGAGAAGACAGCAGCCGAATAACAATAATTGTTGTGTTCCTATGGGCATTTTTATGGAACACAGATCCTTCTTCTAATTAACGTCAGGTCAGGCATTCTGCTGCCGCTATAGCCGCCCCAGGTTTTCAATTGTTTATTTTGTGAAAAACATATTTTTACTTGTAGTCTTTATTGCTATGTAAAATATTTTAAGACAAATTTTTATTACAGAGTTCCTTTCAATGGATTTTTGAGAATTTGACTAAAATATTTTTGTCCAATAAAAAGTAAAAAAGTTTTTGTAATGTCGGGAATACACAATATAAGTCTTAAATATAGATTATTGGTAAATTAAAAATGTTTTAATTTTAATTTAAAAATAACTACCCTACTACGCCACAAGTCTTCTGCAGTTCATTGGGTTTCTTTCAGTACACGTGCGCTCCGTGCAAAAAATCCTGTAAATAAATTTCAGCTAATGGGTCCTACGAAAGGAATTCTGAACACTGTTTAATTACAGATGTCGCCTGTGTTTTTAACCGACTTCATAAAAAGGAGGAGGTTGTATTTTTTTATGTTTGTTACCTCAGAACTCCGTCATTTATGACCGATTTGATTTTTTTTTAATCGAATGGATATATCTGCGGATTGGTTCCATAGATATATTTATATAAATCGATTTAGTAGTTTGGTTTTTAAATCACAATAACTGGAAACATGTTATTCAGTGGTGTTCACGGTCACAATTTTTTTATACCACTAATATGATTAACAACCGTACGGCCTACCTGATGGTAAGCTGTTACCGTACCTATGGACATTTGCAACACCAGAGGTGTTACTCATGCGACGCCGACCCTGTATAATTCTCTTCACGCCCACTACGTATCAAACCTACTAATCACTTCTTCTTGAAGAGCTCTATACTGTGGTTCCTTGGGAAACCCTCTGCTAAGATTTCTGTTAACGACGAGCTCATTTAGTGTAATATTTTATTTTATAAGGTACATAAATTAATAATATATGTAGGTAAGCCTAAGTTTGTAAAGCGGCGGCGGTGCGATGTACAACGAAGTGCACCGCCACACCCAGTCTGTATATACCATATGGCGAGACCGCTAGACCTTCCTTAGAGTTAGACCTTCTCCTGAAAGTGACTTAGATACATCATTGGAGATTTCGACACCGAGAATCCCAATGTCATTGGCGATGGTGAAGTGTATTCTGGAATTTAAGAACCACAGCAAATTTCGTTAGTTCAGTGGCGCAGTCGTGAATGACGCGATTTTGACACCAATGCTCATTGGTTCGATTCCCACACACGACAAACATTTGTATACTCAAGTCGATCGAAGACTTGTAAATTAATTAGACCTTTCCGCGGAAGTATTTAGTGCTTCTCGTTGTGGGTTTGAATTCTCGATTTATTACTCTTGTGTAATAAAACGAGTGCCTTTTCATGTACACAAAACCACAAAGAAAGGTATACCACCTCGATGTTAGTACGAGGACAATGTCATAGTGTACAATTGGGAGTCGTTGGGCCTAATCGGTGCAATTATGACATGCAATTAACGTACATATAACTAGATTGGCAAACAAGCATGCGACCCACATCAGATGGTAAGCAGTCACCGCAGTCTATTGAAGCTTGCAACACCACGGGGATGTTACTCGCGCGCTGCCAATCTTGTGACCTAAGGATGTTTCGTCACAGTACCCAGTAATTTCTCTGCCATATCTCATCCCTCAAATCGGAACACAGCTAAAAGGCGGTAGAAATAAGTGAGACAGAGGTACCCATGCAGACGACTTTTGTACAAGGTCTCCCCGGTAAAATAACTTTGAATAGGGACTCAACCAACTTAATAATAAAGGTATATTTTTCAATACGTTATTACATTTTTAAATATATAAGTTTAATAAAAAAAATACATATAAAGTAAGGCATGAGGCTTTTATGGCAGCTCGGCAACATTTTGGGATAACCCGGTGCTGGACGAGTGGCGGCTGTGTAATCGTCGCTGTACCCGATGGGACCAAGACTCGCATCCTCAACATCGCTGATGCCAACCGCCTTATAGCTGGAGCCTCGATTAAAACTAATTTTATACTGAATTTAAAAAATTTCAAGTAAAACAACAATGTTACTCGTCAAAAGTGCGGGATACAGTAATGAAAAAACTAAAATATAACACGTTTATACACTTTTTGGAATACGTGAATAAGTTCATCAAGAAAACCTTGTAAAATTCCTATCGTTTTACGGGTGGTATTTAAACTGGGTTGATTGGATCGATGTACCCTTCCCAAGTATTTTTTCAGCACAGTTCCTGAAGCTGGAACATAGAATTACCATTTTCAAATGGTTCTAAACTGATGACTTGGCTGTATGGGCTAGATCCCTTTGCCTTTCCCCTCGGGGATAAAGAGAGCCAAAAAAAAAGTTAATCAATATTGATTTATTATATGCCACATTATAAGTTTTTTGTAATTTTATTATTTTACATATATTACAAACTATCTGCCGAAATCATATAAACGCTAAACTAAAGTAAGCAAAGGCAAACTTATCCCTTTATGAGAATCTCTTCCAGTCAACCTTTACATTATTTGAAAGGATTCGTAATAACGTAAACAAGTTTGGTAGTTCGAGAATTATCGCCTACAATGCTAGGTACATACCTACATCCAACAAATGTTTTAGAATTCGAACTTGATTTTGAAATAATAAGTATTTATCAGGATGACTGCAGTGTATTTGCCAACAATATTTGGAGCTGAAATTAATTATAGCAGGGTGTATTAGAAAGGGTATGTATAGTCAAGTGAAATAGAATATTTTAAATTAATAAATATGTCTGGAGCCTAGAAACCGGCGAGCGTGCATGAGCAGAACAACGAATTTTAAATAAGCGAATGAAGTCTGTAAGGTACGAATCAGTTATAGATATCTATCTATAACTTCACACCAAATCCCTGGCGCTAGAAAGAAAGATATAAAATAGGACAAATTTTTGCTACCGCAATCGTAATTGTAAAAAACAATATCTTTTAACTTTTTTTTATACAACTATGGTGGCATACAATCATAAGGCTTGCCTGATGGTAAGCAGTTACCGTAGCCTAAGAGCATTTACATCACCAGGGGTGACACTCTTGCGTTGCCGACCCTAAGTAATTTGAGTGGTGTCAAGGTTACCACACAAGTTAGTTAAAAGACTAAAGTGATTTGAACAAGCTGTTCAATTGACTTTGTAAATTAAAAAAGTATCTAGATTAAATATAAGCGGAGGTTCTCATAAAAAATTAATCATTTTTTTTTTAAATTGAACGAAGAATTGTTTTAAGTTTCACTACTAAATAGAAAATTGTTGTGAGTGAAGATAAAACAAACAATTTATTTTATTTTATTCTTATTATAGGAATAATTAACTGCCACCGAAATGAAATTGGTGCCCATGACGTACACGTATGGCGGTAGAGTGTTCTTCCAACAGAACCACCAGGATGGTTTGGTATGGTGACGAATTATTTAAATTCTATAAATCGCCGTAAAGTTTCGTTATAGAATCATTCACCTACTGAGTAATGCAATACAAAGTGGGTATAGCAAGTTACAGAATAGATTTAGCCTCATTAGACATTGAATGTATCAATTTATGTTTAAAAAGATATTTATATATTGCAATTATCGGTATGTAATCTTTCCTAATGCTCAATAATTGACTTTTCATTGCAAACTGTGTGTGTGTGACAAAATGCGTAAACGATAGTGATGAAAAGACTCGAGGCTTTTAAACCTTTAAAGTTAAGACTAGTCTCGATTTTGAAGACTTAACTCCAAAAATACGAATTGAGGCTTGTTTTTAATGTGAAAGAACTCGAGTCATTAGAAAGGATTCGAGTCAATAAAACAAAGCGAATCGTTTAACATGAGACCATAGAAAGGTAAAAGTTAGTGTATGATTATTACATATTTGTTACAGATTAGTAGGTACTTAATAATATTATTATGAATGATGTGCTTCTCAAAAAACTTTCAGGTGTCGTATTTTCTCCCGCCTTGATCCGATTTTTCGCCAATTAACTCCGTGAAAGAAGGCAGTATGTGCAATACAAAGGATTCGAATTTTAATATTATTACACACACTCCGGGGTATGTCAAGGTAGTAAGCTGCAGTTTTAACTAGTTATCAATGATTTATCGGTAGTAGAGTTCGTTGTCTGTTGTTTGTTGATGATTTGAAATTATAAAGTTAATAATTTCTGTGATTGCGAGCTCTTGTAAAGAGATATTGAAAAAGTTGGTGTCAGAGGAACCACACTTAATGTTCAATAAGACCAAATGCGCTGCGATATCATTTGGGCAGTCGTTAAATATAACTTACGTGAATTATAAATTAGGAAACGCAGCGGTTTCTAGATAAGAATCAATAAAAGGACCTTGGGGTTATGATGTCTGAAGATCTAACATTTAAAATTCACATTGTCTCAATATGTACTCAGGCATTCCGAAGCCTTGATGTTGTGTTGCGCTAGGCTCGTCATCTAATTAGTATAACGGTATAAATTAGTAATAATAAAATGTTATATAATGCATTTGTTCGAAGTAAATTAGAATCGAATTCTATTATTTGGAATCCCCACGAGAACAAATAGCAGATTAGATTTTATGTGATTCAAAAAAAATCTTTAAGATATATTTCTAGGATATAGACTATTTCTAGGCTTATTTCTGTATTAAATCGTAGGAATTTAATAGACGAATATATTTTTCGTCGTTAAATTCATAAGATTCATATTTATAAGAAAAAGTCATCTAATTTGAATTATACAATTTATATTAATACAGTTGCGTCATGGACCCGTTTCAAACGGAGAAACATTAACTGGATTAGTCAAGTGTTAATATATTATTTGTAAAGCATTATCCAGTATATTTACAGTTCAAAATAATTCTTCAAATAATTGTTTTCCGGTAGAACCCGAGATCATGATGATTCAATTATGCTTTAATTTTAAGAAGGTACAATAAAAAAATCAAAATACACAGTTTTTACAAGTATCATAGTTGAGAATACTGAACTAGATTGATAACATTATACATCGATTTCGAGCAGAGTAGGCACATTATGATCTCCTCATGATGCTGAGTCTATGCATTCTTTGGTTTAGTATTCACTCAGCGCTCGAACTTAAATGCCAGGTATGAATTTCTCTCAAGTTTCAACAATTTATAATCTTTTTCTTTGCATGAAGCTCTATCTGAATAGCTCAGTTCATTAAATTTACTCGAGGATCGTTGAAATTTTTACCATTTATTTTAAATAATATCGTGAAACAGAATTTTATTCACTGAAGACAGAAAAACTAACAATTCCTCATTGAATATTTATTTTGTTTGTTATGCGGGATTCTTGCAGCGAAATAAATACTGGGTGTACCTTTACTTAATTATTATATATTACCAATTAATACGACAAGTTTGAATAAATCAATACTGGTAAAAAGAACAAACATAGACTAAAGGTATTTCCACAGTTAGGTACCTACGTTTCTTTGACATTTTCGTATCGTATGTACTATATAAATGTTAGTCAGGTGCAAAAATGTAGTCAGGTGATGGAAAAGTCTTGGTGATTACAGAAGTGATTGGTGAAGGCATTTTTTGAATGCATATTTTTTTTTTACACTACGTCGGGAGGCATACAAGCATACGGCCCAACTGATGCAAAGCGGGTACCGTAGCCTATTAACGCTTGCGATATACGTACTACGTATCGCTCGCGCGATGCCTCCTCTGCTGCTTACATAGCAACTCCTTAGGAGCTTACTACACGCAGGAACACAACAACAACCTAGGGAGTTGTTATTTGGCTACGGTTTTCTGTGAGGTGGAGGTACTTCCCCAGACGGGCTGCTTTGATGCGCCCTACCTCTCTTAAAATATTAAAGTTGAGGAATATAATTGTGAAATCTGTTCATTCCGTCCGCATTTCAACCGTGTTTATTCTACATTCATGTTCTCTCTTCCATACCCAGCTCTCGCTTCCATAAGTAAGCTTTGGGACCAGCACCGCATTGTGTACAGCGAGCTGTGCCTTCTGGCTCAAGCTTTTACTGCCAAGAAGTTTTCCCAACGCTCTATTCACACTATTCCCAGGACTCACTCGTCTTTCTACATCAGCGGTGTACCTTCCATCCCTGCTGAAAGCGCATCCAAAATATAGAATCTCATCGACTTGTTTTGACATTTCATCATCGACCATAATCCTTACAATGGTTCTAGTTTCTTCTCTTTCAAATACCATTATCTTCGTCTTCTTTGCATTCAATAGTAAGCCTTTCTCCATGCAATCGTCTTTCATCATTGTGACCAGTGTTTGCACTTCCGCAATACCTTAAGCGTTATATCTGATTCTACAGTCTAGCTGTTTTAATTTCGATTTTATTTCAAAAATCAAATGCACTGTTTTTTTAGCTAAATGATTGAGCAGCATGTGGATTAACGGTTGGCCTTTTTAGTATTTTAATGTTGTTTAAAGTTTGATTGACCGTCCCGTTAAAAATTCGCATTATTTCTATGCCGCAATTTACATGCCAGACAAGATAAAGGTACCTGCTATACTAGAATATGTCAAAAGACATGCGTAGGTACATATTTACACACGTACAAACTATCGGATGAATGCGTATGTGGTTTTCAAATGCAATATTTTTTGTACTTAAATGATCAATTCATGTTGATCCAAATCGTTAGAGCTGTTTTCCAGATACACGAAATATCTATAGCTCTAACGATTTGGATCAAATTATGAGGTTTGCTTTTTATTTTTATCCATATAAGTGTACTTCACAAAATATATAACATAAATGCGAATCGTATTCCACAATAATACCAGCTTTTTGACATTAGGATTAATAATGTTGCTCCTTACCTGTTCTCAAATATATGTAAATAACATACAAATATATATAAAACGGGCGACTCTTACGTTAGTCGCGTATGATGTGTAACATCTGACATTCCATCTTGGTAATAAGCCAGTAGAATTATAAATATATAAAACAATTATTATTATCAAATAAATTATCCGTATAATTAATTAATTTGTTTTTGAAGTTACACCTTTTTCGAATGGAAATAATGTTTTCAAACGGAAATGACGTTCAATAAAAAAAAATGTAGTTCATTTACGGTAGTAGTATGACTAATTACATACTTAGCTATAAATTGAAAATTCAAGTAATTAAAATGAAATATATATTTATTTGTTTAATATATTTACAAATACAACAAAGTATTAGTTCCTTACCATTTATATTAGTTTCTTTTCTGTGGTATTATTGACACCTTTTGTTAACTAATCAGTCAATAATTTTTGACATCTTTTGTTACCCAATCAGTCAAATTATGATAATAATTTAATCAACTTTGACTTTTTATATATTATGTAAATGTGACTTTATGTTACTCATATAAATTATATTATTAAGAGTATCAACCTTTCGAAAAATGGGTTGGTACCATCTGGCGGTCAACTCTATCACCGCGTGCGCTCATTGGTTAAATCAAATATATCGCCCGCTTCCCTAGCTTGGTGTTACATATTTCCCTCCCTTTTCACGAAATCACTCCCACAAATTGCAGGAAAGCTATAGGAAAAATGTTACACATCAATAAAATAAACAACGCAGAGCGAAGCTTGATTGTCCAGTTACTTTTAGTCATCTCATAATTGTAAAACTGTACTTATTTATAGAAAAGGGTCTCTTCTTTCCTAAAGCTTACACTAAAAGAAGTTTTCTAAAGGAATTGACAATAATATTACTTTTACCTTTGAAATCTAAGTTGTTTTGTCATTAAATGTAGGGACATTTTATATGTATTTGTATCCTGCGAAGAAAATCGTCTGACCTTGTCGTGTTTCACAAAAAAAAACAGTTCTTAACGTTCTACTGTCTACCTACCTGTCTCCTCTTTCGATTACCTACTCCTTATTTTATTTCATACTCAAAAAAATAATGATTATCCCAGGGACCTTGCTAGGTCATTGCGTTATTTTCTAGATTGACAAATGCATTTAGATTGTCAATGGATATAAATTTGATATCATCGGGAATACATAGTATTCGAACATTTAGTTCAACTATGATCGGCTATGATTGAAAAGCTTCATCTATTTAGTGGTCTGAATTATTTATAAATAAAATGTATTCATATTTTAATGAATATTCAATAATAAATGCATACATTTCTGTATTTTCAATCAAAGTAGCCAGTCTGAGAAAGTATTAGCGGCAGAGGTGAGAAATCTAAAACTTTTTTGTGACAATTTCAGACGGCAATCGGTATGTCTGTGAAATATAGAGGGATATTAATGACTATCATAATTTTGTTATAAACCCATCAAACACATTTAGATATGTGGTCCTGAGAACGTACTGAACCCTCCCACTTGACTTTAATTACGATTACAATGTAATACAAATTCGCTTTATAGACACGCCATAATCTTAAAAGCATTTTATATTTTTAATACAGTTATTAATCGCGTCAGTCAATTGAAAAGCGGTGAAAAATTTCTTCGCTTCAATGGCAAGCTTGAGAGCGATATTGAGGGAACATAATCGACAAAAAGGTTACTAAATTACTTTTCGCAATCTTAAAAAGATTGCTAAAGCCGAAAGATTTTTATTGCGATATCTGTAGCCTTATTTGATAGTACGAGTATTTTCTGAATAGCACGGCTAAATTAGTCATGTTTTATCAGAAAGTCTATGAGTGTTTAATAAGCGAGCGAGATGTACGTCTTATGGCACTCGGCTCTCTCTCTGCATATTACGCATGAAGATATACATATATACATAGCTAAATTAAAACTCTGTCGATGCTTGAAATTATTATACTAAGCTCACACAGGGTTCAGATATTTAGGTTGGGTTCTTAAGTCATGCTTCATTTATTTTATTGGTCACTAATTAGACAACTATATTGACGATGGTCAATGCAGTTTCTAGATTCAGTATTGAGATACTTGGCAGTACTCGACTTGTCCAGACCTCGTAATGGTCTAGATTTAAACTTCATAAACATACTAAATTGAGCTCAAAGGAAACTTAAAGGTTTTTATACAGATAAGACAAGTAACAAAGATTACAGTTACCGTATCTGATGAAAAATTGCAATATCAGAGAGTCCTCGCCATTCCTTCCATTTTTGCCAATCTTGTAAAAATATTCCGACGCGATTTCTTTTTAATTCTGTATCAGTTCCGCCTAACCGCACTCTGCAAAATGCCGAGGCCGGCACCCACCCACTACTGTTAGTTGATGCAACATGCCGACGATGCCGTGGCTGCTCCGGTAGTCTCTGCCTCGGCTGCTGCGGTCATCCACCATCTGGAACAGAAACCGCATTGAGTTTTGAGTTTTCTCATTTTGGCGCTAATATATTGTACAATATTTTACGATATTAAAATGGAGTGGGGTGATAACGAGAACCAAATCGCTGTGATTGCATTACACAAAGCAGGTATGGAGCCAAATGCAATTTTTAAAACTCTCCATACGCATGGTATTAGTAAAATGTTTGTGTATCGGGCTATTAATAGGTACAATGAGACCTCCTCTGTTTGTGACAGAAAAAGATCTGGCCGTCCACGTAGTGTTCGTGCGAAAAAGGTGGTCAAAGCAGTAAGGGAAAGAATTCGAAGAAATCCTGTCCGAAAGCAAAAGATTTTATCTAGGGAGATGAAGATAGCACCAAGAACCATGTCGCGTATTTTAAAAGATGACTTAGGACTTGCAGCCTATAAGAGACGTACTGGTCATTTCTTAACTGATAATTTAAAATAGAATAGGGTGGTAAAATCGAAACAACTACTGAAGCGGTACGCAAAGGGAGGTCACAGAAAAATTTTGGTTACGGATGAGAATTTTTTTACAATTGAGCAACATTTTAACAAACAAATTGACCGTATTTATGCTCAAAGATCTAAGGAAGCTTCCCAATTAATCGACAGAGTGCAACGTGGGCACTATCTGACTTCAGTGATGGTTTGGTGGGGTATTAGCTATGAAGGAGTGACTGAACCATACTTTTGTGAAAAAGGTATCAAAACATCGGCACAAGAGTATCAAGATACCATACTTGAGAAGGTAGTGAATCCCCTTAACAATACCATGTTCAATAACCAAGAATGGTCCTTCCACCAAGACTCGGCGCCGGGTCATGAAGCTCGGTCTACGCAGTCTTGGTTGGAAACGAACGTTTCGGACTTCATCAGAGCTGAAGACTGGCCGTCGTCTAGTCCCGATCTTAACCCGCTGGATTATGATTTATGGTCAGTTTTAGAGAGTACGGCTTGTTCTAAACGCCATGATAATTTGGAGTCCCTAAAACAATCCGTACGATTGGCAGCGAAGAATTTTCCCATGGAAAGAGTGCGTGCTTCTATTGATAACTGGCCTAAACATTTAAAGGACTGTATGGCAGCCAATTGAGACCACTTCGAATAAGCTTTTTAAATTTTAAATCGTTTTATATTTATGTATTAAACGAACACACTGTAAAAGTAATAAATGTTGTTTGCAATAGAAGTTTTTTTTCTTTGTTTCAGTATTTATGGCAAGGCTAGGTACTTATGTTGATACTGTTGATTGTAGGCACTTGGTGGAATTTTGAAGACATCTTTAATAATTATTTTGCCGATATATGTTATATAAAATACCTTGATAATGCCGTAAAGGCGAAACCGGTCGGTAAGAATAATTATTAAATAAAATTGTGAAGTGGAATCTGTACAAGTGCAAGTAAAAGATATCTATATATACATTTTAATAAAGGCGGACTTGTTAATCTGTAAATAAATAATGAAAAGTTACATGCAATTTGACTTTCGTAAAATAACGCCTGAATCTATTAACTATTTAATGAAAAGTTGTTAGGCACAATATGTAAATTTAATATTAAGTTATATCAATAAGAATGGTCTGCCTTTCCTTGTTAATAATTTATACCTGTTTTTAAAGTATAGTTATAATGTATTTGGTTGAAGTTGTTGGTTGTTTGAAGTAACTCATCAATGAGCTTGAACAAAGTATGTAGTTTATAATGATCATGAAATTGATTACATTGGAGCCAGACGCCAGACACTGATTTCTTGCCCAACGGTAATACGCTTCCCGCCATAGGCAATGTCTCGGTACTTATGGTTCGTTTGACGCCTGAATCTATTAACTATTTAATGAAAAGTTGTTAGGCACAATATGTAAATTTAATATTAAGTTATATCAATAAGAATGGTCTGCCTTTCCTTGTTAATAATTTATACCTGTTTTTAAAGTATAGTTATAATGTATTTGTAGACTGCTAGCCATGAAATCCTATTTATCAAAGTTAGTAGGAGCGTTTGCACATTCTTTTCAATTTCGAATAATTTACTATATATGTGTTTCCGTATTTGCCTCAGATATATTGGCGAACATCCAAACCTTTACTTACACTAACTTACCTAGAAGAGAAAACGCAGGAGGAAATAATTACGAAACAGATATAGGAAGGAGGAATTCTAAGACTTACCTACCATAACCAAATTGATCGTGTTCTATCAAAATGTAATGTCGGCCTTAGAAAACGGCGAGCATGCATGAGAAGAGCAATGAATATTATAGAAGCGAGTGAGCTGTGTAACGATCGAGTCACGTGACGTTCAGTTCTCTCTGCCTACCCCGCAAAGGATTTGGCGTGAAGTAACAGTAGAACTAAAGTAAAAGTAGAATAAATAATATAACGAAGGACATTGAATGAAGTGATGAGGACGAATAATAGGCACGAAACTATAAAGTGGAATCAAACTGTATCTATTTCAGTTTTAAAACGAATATCCTCAGTAGCGGGAAAAGATGTATTTCATCCGTTTCATCAAAATTTCATTAGAGAAACGGATGGAACCATTTTCGCACAAATCGTACAGCGTTACGCTATGTTTATTACATTTGAAATCAAAGTCATGTTGGAAACCCAATTCCAATAATTTAATACTTCTTATAAGCATTTGATTCTACGAGTAGTTTCGACGAGTATATTTGCTTCGATTCGGAGAAATATATGTACAAATCAATTTCAATGATATATATCTCGTGTAACCATTGTTATATGCTGTTGGAGTAGGAATATTAGACTTCTATTTAAATGATATTGGCGTAATATACTAGTTTTCATCCTAGGAATTAATATTTTAGCTTCAATAATGTTCCGTACTATGTTATCTGGATTACCTTAAGTTGGTTTAATAAAGAATTCTTGTTAATGAGTGAACTGTAAAGGAAGAAAACCAGGTTCTTTCGGTGGAAAATGGGTCATTTAATATATATGCAACAAACAAAAAGTGAAGATCAAACGAGAATGACAAACTTTAAAAAGACATCAAAATTTAGAAAAAATATACAATATAGTTTTACGGCCAGTCCGTAACAATTCTAATATAGTGATAAGGTGCTGTACATCATTGTGCATAAAGATTAAATAAAGAAACCACCAAACAGTTGGTAATTCTCACTGGTAAGCCAGGTAGGGCGCATCAAAGCATCATAGCAGCCCGCAGTACCTCCACCTCGCAGAAAACTGCAGCCAAATAACAATTTCCTGGGGGGTTGTTGTGTTCCCGCGTGTGAATGAGGTCACCAGTAACCTCCTTAAGAGTAGCTGCGTCAGCAGCAGAGGTGGCACCGCGTGAATGATACTTAATATATTGTAAGCGTTCATATGCTATGGTAACTAACTGCTTTACATCAGGTGTGCCATATGTTTGTATGCCTACCGACGTTGTATAAAAAAAATAGTTGCAATTAGATCGTATGGCATGCTACATCAGTTGTAACTTGTAAGGAATTCAGCAATTATTCACGATTCCTACGCCCAAAACGGCACTCTCAGAAAACATGTGCTGTTTATTCAATTTCATGGTTTTCCGTAAAATATTTCGACAGAAGCGACGGCGCAAGTTTGAAGTAGAATAGTTTAAACCTTAAAGTTTCCATGCTCTGTTAAAAAGCTTTTAAGTTTAGCTATTTTTTATTCAATCTATCTCTCACTGATTGGACGTGCAGAAAGAGTTGTCTTCTTCCAATTAAAGATTCCAACCTTTCCTGTCATTAAGACAGCAGGTTGAAGTTGTTGGTTGTTTGAAGTAACTCATCAATGAGCTTGAACAAAGTATGTAGTTTATAATGATCATGAAATTGATTACATTGGAGCCAGACGCCAGACACTGATTTCTTGCCCAACGGTAATACGCTTCCCGCCATAGGCAATGTCTCGGTACTTATGGTTCGTTTGACTTGCAAAAATATATTAAAACAAGACGTTAGTTTTAAAGTAAATTACGACGTACAACAACTTTAATACCCCTATCCATTTAAGCTGGCGAACCATATGAATACACGTCAAACATGAATCACTTCTAACATGACTTAAAAATACTTCATAATGATTTAAAAGCGGCTTTTTTCTAATATGTTTCATACGGTTAACATAATTATTATATCAAGATACAATCCTAAATCTATATATATAAAAATGAATGTTTGTCTGTATGTCCTCTATGGACTCAGAAACGGCTGGGCAGATTTTGATGAAATTTTCAGTGAATCTTCAGGTTAGCCCATCAGGTGATCCTGTGAAGTTTTGTAGCGATCATATCACCCGTGCGAAGCTGGGGCGGATAGCTAGTAATAGATAAAACTTTAATTCGCAACGCAATTCCCTTAAAACGAATTTATAGGTATTCTGTAGGTTTAGTAATATGATTGCCGGGAATAGGGTGAATGGAGCGTTGGGTAAACTTCTAGGCAGCCGAAATCTAAGCCAGAAGGCACAGATCGCTGTACACAACGCGGTGCTAATTCCAACGCTAACTTATGGAAGTGAGAGCTGGGTATGGCAGAGAGAGCATGGAAGTAGAATAAATGCGGTCGAGATGCGAGCATTGCGCAAAATTTGTGGCATAACGCTTGCTGACCGCGTTCGTAATGAAGACGTGAGAGAAAGAATTGGTCTAAAAGAGAGTGTCGGTGGTAAGATAAGAAAGGGCATACTCCGTTGGTTCGGACATGTAGAAAGAATGCGGGACGAAAGAATGACAAAACAGATATACAATGCAAAAGTGGAAGGATGTAGGAGCCGAGGAAGGTCGAGACTAACCTACCATGACCAAATTGGTCGTGTTTTATCAGAAGGTGATGTCAGAAGCCCCAGGAACCGGCGAGCGTGCATGAAAAGAGCTATGAATGTCACAGAAGGCAGTGAAGTATGCAAGGACCGCGTCTTATGACGCTCGGTTCTCTCTGCCTACCTCGCAAGGGACTTGGCGTGAAGATATACATATACGTTTACATACATAGTGATATGATTGGTATGGAAACTCGGGTGTCAATTATATTATTTTCTGAAAAATTCGACTGTTCTTTGGCTATCCAAATTCGACAAAATTTTAACGTCAACAACAGGCACTGCAAATATTTAAATTCTGACCAAGATCACTCTGTATTTCCTTGGTTCACCCATCTTTGGTGATGTCATTCCACCCCATCTCAGTAAGTCAATATCAAAACTTAATAGACATTCGGATCGTCTCATCAAAATTAGTAGTCACTACGGTTTGTTCATTCTCAAGTTCTGTTTATTGTAGCCAAATTTACTTACCTGCTCCGCTGCTGTCCCATTTGGAAATTTCTCAATTTAGCGTAAAAAGTATCAACACTAAATACAGTTATGTGGAATGGTTAGCTATATATATTTTAATGAGGATCTAATATGGGTATCAAAACATATATAGAGATATTCTTAAAAGAGGTAGGGTACATCAAAGCAGCCCATTTGGGAAAGTACTTCCACCTTACAGAAAATCTCAGCCAAATAACAACTCTTTAGAGGGTTGTTGTGTTCTTACGTGTGAGTGAGCTCACCAGTAAGCTCTTAAGAAGCTTAGCCGTATTAGCAGCAGAGGTAGGAGCACGCGATTGATACTCAATGTAATGCAAGCGTTCATAAGCTACGGTAACCGCTTTAAATCAGGTGGGTCGTATGCCTGTACGCTTCCTGACGTTGTATAAAAAAAATAAGTTTCAAACAAGTTGCTGAAAACAGAAGAAATTGATATTTGGGGGATCGGCTCTCGCACGACTAGTTTTAGAACTCATATAGCATAAGTTCAGTTAGCACATGAAGACAGAACTTCTAATGTTCTACATAAAATTGAACTTTAAATATTTAAAAAAATAAACTATTGATACTTTCTTAAATAAATTTGCTATGTGAATGACGCCGTGGGCAAAATATAGTATCATATAAAATTAGAATATATTAATAAGTAGGCTCACTTACTTAAAATATACTTATTTTGCTATGTGTTGTTTAGGAAAGAACAAATGACTGTGTACTTGACAGGCGTAGTAGGTATTTGTTTGTATTTTAAAACTTCTTTTTTTCTTTAATAACTTATATACCAGTTTATATTCTATTTATTGCACGTGACAGCGTTCTAAGATCTAGATTTGGTAGTAAGAAATCGGCTACAACTCTGTAAAGATTTCATATCGTTCACTCGTATGCAGCCTCAAGTATACGTCATAAATCTGGAACACACGAGAATTACAAAGCCGAAATTGATTATTACATTGACTATAACCTCCGCTTTAAAAAAGGTCATTTTTGCCAGTTGAATTCAGGCGTCACCAGCAAGCGTTATAACCAAACTTATATGAGTATAATACATGGGTATTATAAACTAAGTCCGGTGCAGCACGAACCGGACTTGCGTTGATTTCATACGAATCTAACCCAAACCTTAAGGTCAAGTAAGAGTCGGCCTCACGCAATAAGTTTCTTCGACCACAAAGTAAGTTGAGCGATCAGGCTTTTCGATGGTTTGTACTGTACGAATGTGCTGTTCTAATAACATTTTATTGTAATGTATACCTCATATAATAAGTGTAACTTCCACACGATCTCCATTTTCTAGTGCATCCTCATCCAAATTAAACCATAATATTCGGTTGCTTTTCAATACTTCATTTTCTTAAGATGTAAATTAACAATACTAAAAAATGCCATTCAACAACGTTTTTGTCCCCAACGGCCATCGGCTCTTCGAGCTATAAGCTGCACATTTACATTTAACAATTCTTTTAACATTATTAAAAAAGCCTCATTCAATACCTATCTGCCATGAAGAGCAGAGAAGTGATACGTATTATACTGTAGTAAGTCTTTTATTCAACTTACTCGTTTTAGTTACCATTCTTCAAATTACAAACATTAAATAGTATATTACATACATACTCGTACATAAACTCACGCACCACAACTTACATTATAAACTCAATTCAAGTTATTAGATACCTAAACTAACTATCCCAATTAGGCAGCACTTACATTTCGCACACCCTTCCGACATAGAAAGGCTCGTAATTTGTTATACAAGGGCTCCTAGTACATATATCGATCTCTCAGATAGATAAAATTAATGAAATGTATATCTAATTGTAAAATCTGTCATTGTACTTTATCTCAATTCTGACATATAGTACGAATAGATGACTCAATGTAACGCAATGTGTCCATAACCTCTATTGGTCTTGTCGGTCTCCATACAATTTCTAGTCTGTAGTCTAATTATTTTTAAGCTCTTAAGAAGTTGCTGTGCTGGCAGCAGAAGTGGTATCATGCGAGAGATACTTAATGTATTGCGAGCGTTCATAGGCTGCGGTAACCACTCTCCATCAGGTGGGCCGTAAGCTCGTATGTCGCCCAACGTTGTTTAAAAAAAGCACTAGATGTAAAATCCTAGATATTATTATTATGGTGGTAGTCCATAAATATCCATAATCCATAATAGTAAACTATAAATATTTGCAATATAGGAAGATGCTCGCTCGTAGATGATGGCTCGTGGGACCCCATGCCTGCTGTCAATACAGCAACTCTATAGGAGTTAACTGGTAACCTCACTCAGTCGTAACAATATATCCTCTGGGCGTTGTTATTTGGCTGCTGTTTTTTTGTAGACTAGTGATACTTCCCCAGTCGGGCTACTTTTATGCACACAGCCTCTCTTAAAAACATCCAGATCAAGACATGTTCCTGCACATAAATGCTTGTCCTGTGTGGGAGAACCCATTGTTACGCACGCATTTATTACACTATTCCGCTACCGGGCTCGGAATTTGACTCAAAACATTGTATAATTATAATCTGAATGGATGAGTTGGGGCCAACTGAAATAGGCCATATGAGTGAATAATGCAGATAAGCCAATTTTAAACGTATGTATAATTTCTGTTCTTGAGCAATACGAGCTGGTAAATAATGGGTCCCAACTGATTAGAAACACGTATTCATTGTACCGTATAAAGGCAAGGAGTCACACATCCGCTGTACCCACTATGACAAAATCTGTGGTGTAACGTTTGACTACCGCATTCGTAACGATGATATAGTGTAGTCAATATGGTATAAAAAAACGGCCAAGTGCGAGTCGGACTCGCGCACTAATGGTTCCGTACCATTATCTATAAAAATGGCAAAAAAATCACGTTTGTTGTTAAATATTTGTTTTATTTTCATTTAATCATTTATTTTTGAAGTGAATATATAACTAAATATTCTGTGAATATTTCAAGCGTCTACCTGTTGCCGTTATCAATATCGAGCAAAAACGAGCAAAAAAAAACACGTTTGTTGTATGGGAGCTTAAATATTTATTTTGTTCTATTTTTTAGTATTTGTTATTATAGCGGCAATAGAAATACATTATCTGTGAAAATTTCAACTGTCTAACTATCACGGTTCATGAGATACAGCCTGGTGACAGACGGACGGACCGGACGGACGGACGGACAGCGGAGTCTCAGTAATAGGGTCCGTTTTACCCTTTAGGTACGGAACCCTAATAGGTCGATTATTTTTTTTTTTAATAACAACCGATCAGGCTCAATCGGGATGTATTCGATGGGGAAACATATGTAGACAAAAGGACCCCAAATTAATTTTGTCCACAACTTAGTGAATTTTTATGCGTTACATCCATCAGTATTGGATGAAACGGTGGATTCGGAGGTTTTTAGGGTCGCTGATTACGATCCCAACTTCAGAATTCCAAAAATACCGCCCCCTCCCCCTCTAATTAACTAACTGTTGCATCCAGCATTTTTTTAAAAAAATCCGTCAGAATTGGATGAAACGGTGGACTCGGGGGTTTCAGCGACCCCAAAATCCCCCAATTCTGACATTCACGACTGCGCCACCGAGCTCGTCAAAACTATATAGCGAGTGAGATATAGGAGAACCACATCTTGAGGCGCTCGGTTTTCTATGTCTGGCTTGCAAGGGATGTGGCATAAATATAAAGATAGATTGAAATAATTATATCAGGAAATGTCAACTTGGATTAATTCATAACGTCATATCATAATTGATTTTTTTATGAAATAATCGTGGTTAAATATATAATTATTACAAGAGTATTTCGCAAAATGGCATGCAAATAACGCAGTAATACTTTCGTATAATATTTTTTAAAAACTTTGTCGTACTAAAAAGCATTTATACAATAAGCATTAAAATAATCTTGTATATTATTTTTTACATTTCGATGACTATATGTACTTTGTAATTAATTGTAATTTTGTAAAGGGCCGAAGACAATAAAATACCTTCGTGGTCTTACCGATACGACGAAATGATAGGACCATGAGTAAAAAATATTGTCTCTTGTAAACGATATTTTTGTTTCAATTTTATGACTCATGTTTCTTTGGTTTTGTTTAGTTTTATGGATTCAGGATATTTGTAGCCATGAGAAAAAGATTAAGTATTAGACAACTAACTAAAAAATAAATAAAAGTGAATACTCAATAAGCAGTTTATTTATTAGGTACATCAATTGCTTATATCTTTCTATGTAACATTAATCATGAACTATCTAGTAATGTGTAAACAATGTAATTTTATATCATACGAGTAGCTTAGATTCAAAGGGAAACATGATAACTTTACTTAAGTACTAAAATTTCTCTATGTAGGCAATAACAGAATAAATATGTCTTTTTCAATATATCTATTAACATAGAAGTAATATATTAAATTACCCCACAGCTTAATACAGGGTCAAAACTTAAATCCGTGAAATAGTTAAAATATGTCTTAAATTAATTACATGTTAGTCTTTAAGATGGCTTTTTATCATGCAAATTGTGCTATAAAATATGCGTTACATTATTTACACAATGTACCGTTATTATTTTCATTAAACTACTCTGAATTTAAAATTAATAAACATTCAACTGTCACACGTACATTGCCTCAGATTTTCTTTATGTCATCTAACACCTCCTGCTTCGTTATTGAGTCACCTTTGGACTCTCGGGATATTGAGACAATTTTTAATTTGAACTGCTTGTCTAAAGGTAAACACGAAAGTCGATGAATATACACATTCGTAATAGACTTTACTACTTTGTTAAATAGCATATTTATATTTTATAATTGGTCTGTTTTATAGACTACTAGTTTTTACCCGCGGCTTCGCTCGCATTATTTTTTTTTTAATAATAAAAAGTATCCTATATTACTTCTGCTACTTCCAAGAATATGTGTACAAAGTTTCATGATAATCGGTTCAGCAGTTTTCGCGTGAAAGCGTAACAAAAAAATCGGCCAAGTGCGAGTGGGACTCGCGCACGAAGGGTTCCGTACCATTATCTATAAAAAAGGCAAAAAAATCACGTTTGTTGTATGGGATTAAATATTTATTTTATTCTATTTTTTAGTATTTGTTGTTATAGCGGCAGGTTGCTACATGTTGCCATCGCCCTAAATTGCTTGATGTGGTCATGACGTCATAGTTGACGAGTATTGACCGGAATTGAGCAATTTTAGTTGCTCGTGTAAGCGCACCTTTAGGCGCAGTTTTATTACACCTCTATCTCCAATATTTAGGGTCCGATATTTAGGACGGCGGTGGCTCTTTGTAACACCGTTGATTATTACACTGCACTGAATATTGCCCTCTAATACAGTATGAATATGAAGGTAGAGAATGTTGCTTCAACTTTAGTAGTCGTAACCTTATACCGTACATGTTAAAACACCGCAAAGAAAAAATATTTTCTTATTATGAGCAAATTGTTGGTCCTTTTTGGACATAAACAACTACGTATTTCTTATAAACGTAGTACTTAGTTACTTACGTACTACTACGTAGTATTGTCTACATGTTTTGAATTCACAACGGGACCTCAATTTGTTAGACATTGCCTAGACGATGCGACAGGTACACAAAGCTGTTCCGTAGTGTGAAAGGTATACAGTTCGATGTTGAAATGTATAGGGAAAGTGGGGCAAAACCGAGATGTTTTGTTTTATAACATCAGGAGGCATACAAGCATTCGGCCCACCGTTACCGTAGCCTATGAATGCTTGTAATATAAAGTATCACGCGCACGATGCCTCTTCTGCTGCTTACACAGCAATTCCTTAGGAGCTTACTTAGATGACCTCACTCACATACAGGAAACAACAACCCTCTAGGGAATTATTATTTGGCTGCAGTTTTCTGTGAGGTGGAGGTACATCCCCAGACGGGCTGTTTTGATGCGCCCTACCTCACTTAAAACATCCAGACCAAGAAAAACATACATGTTCATGCACACAAATGTTTGTCTTGTGTGGGAATCGAACCCACAAGCATTGGTGTCAAAGTCGCGTCATTCACGACTGGCTCAGTCGTCAAAAATGTTAGGGTAAATATTAAATAAAAAATATTACAAATCAATCTTATTAGGTTTTGATTAGTTCAACTTATTAATCATATATTTTGTCAATGCAATAACCGTTTTCATTATTATAAGAAATTTCAAAAGTTTACTTTTTATGGTTTTGCCCCATGACTGGTATATTCCTGCAGCTGACACACATAAAACCGCGATCGTAATTGGCCCCTTTCAGCCGAAGGGATAACGCTTACTTGCTTTTTTTTTTGAAGCAAAAACTTTAGATTTCTTCTTTGGGACAGTCGTGATTGCAGTTTTATCTATATTAAATATCTTCGTTGTCCCCAAATGGTATTTTTCTTGCAATTCAATTAATAGAGAGAAATTTTTGAGACATTTGCCATGTTGAATCCCATTGTACGTGCATCTGAAGTAGGCTTTGAAAGGCGTAACGATAACTGTGAATTACGACGTAAAAATCGATTTCGCTAATTCAGTGTCTTTGTCAAAATTGTGACCACTGCCATATTTTAAGATAACGAAAATCCTTGTACGTTAATCCGAATAATTGAGCTTTAAGATCTTCTATGTGCTGGCACATTATATTTTCTTACTCAGATGTAAAAACAGTCTTAAAACGACTTAGCCCTTTTTTAACGCATCTTTGACATTGTTATATATTCGGTACTTCTTTATCTTCCAAGGTCGATTGTGGTACCGAGAATTTTCGGGGAGCGATATCCACTTTCTCCGTTCATCACTTCTAAAATGGCATTTTTCATACATTCTTCAGTCCAGGATTGGAGGTTCGTCATTCTTTTATAACTTCGTGGCATTTTGTTGTAATTTGCAACAATTTATCATATAAATAATAGTGGGTACACCGGGTACCCCGTACGGTTTTACACCCAGCGTACCAAAGACACAAAGTTATCAAATAACCTAAAAAAAGTGCCACAATGAAGATTCAAGAAATGTTCGTTTAACATTAATACACCCTTAATCTACACAACAAAAGACAATTCCGCTTACCATACACATACAAAATCACAGTACATCTTTAAAATCCGTAGAAAATTTCCTCAAATCTCCTTAAAAAAAATCCTAAATATTTTGCGAACGCATGCTCGTAGAAAATATTTATAACGGTATCTAACTTTTGTTGACAAACTATTCAAGATGGCCGAGTTCAGTAAAAGAAGCGCGCGAAAATTTTGCAATTGAGAGCTTTAGTGCCATGTCCCGGTTTTACCCCCAAACCCGGTTCTTGACTAATCTCCCCTACGTTCTGCTACTTATGTGCCCTATTATCATATTGTCTAACCTATTAAAACATGTCTTAAACATCCAACGCAATTTAGCGATAAATTTAGTCTATGACCGAACTGGACGGATGCAACGGGAATTAAATTCATATTAAAGTAAGACTTTATACTTTCTGTGTAAATCATTTCATAGACGTATGGTTACCAGAAGTCAAATTAATCAAGTTCAAAAAATATCCTCGTCTATTAATTTCCATTAATATTTGTTCTGAATTATTATTACTTTCAGATTTTGAGTATGTACGAGTAGCTACTACATACAGGTCTATCATATACATCAATCTACATACACATCAATATGTAGTTACATACTCAAAATCTGAATGAAAAACATGTCTGCTATGTTTATGTTTATAGGTATAATATTTTTCTAGTGTATCACCATCATTGTCTTTCAAAAATGCATGGTTAATATAATATTATCTACCAGTACTTCATAAGTCCATACACCAAACCAATAAATAATACCTATTTAACACCAGTTTTCAAAACTTTTCTTTAAGTTATAGTTTTACGTAACCTATCTACATATATTATAATTAACAATGATCTTATCTCTCTAATTACACTCAACTGATATATTAGAGGGCACATTTAGAAAAATTGTGATATTTAATCGCAATACATTTACTTAAGTAATCTGGAAAAGATTTACCTAAAATGGATAACTTTGTTCTTTCTCATTTGCTTTATAGATTTCCCGACAGTATACAGACAGTAGACATATATATGTTAACTGAAAAGATAATCCGCCCAACTCAATAACCTATTACAACTCAATAATGAGTACCTATACTTAATACTTTTTAATGTAACGTCAAGTAGCAATACGTACGTTTAAATTTACAAAAAAAAAATACGTTTCGTCATATGTAACGTCAAGGGTAAATCCATAATTTTCATAATAAAATGAATCAGGCAAAATAATAAAAAAACTTAAGTTAAAAGCTAAAAGAGGACAACGACAAAAATGCCTAGTATAAAGATATAAACAAGACTTGAACATTAGAATATTATTTTGTCATAATTAAGAAACAATTGAATAGTTTTATTTGTTTCATTTCCATTTTTCCATTACTTGTAATTGTATACTGTTGTGGGGAACAAAAATTGTCAAAAATGCTCCTTACTGTGACTTTACAGCATATCTATAAAAGCAATATATGCTAGGAAAAATGTAAACTCATTTCTAAAAGCGATTGTTCAACTCTAAATCTGAGATATAGGTACAAGTTCCGTAAACTTTGGCGTTATACCAGAACTATAATTTATTTGTTCTAATTGAATTCGATTCTACAGAAGACTCCTTTTCTTATAATCGTATTATTATTACAATAAGCTGCCCGAAACAGTGTCTGCCTTGACTTAAAACAGTTTCAAGAATAATTCTAAAAATTATCATTTCGAAAATATTTAATATAGATTCAAAGAATATCTAAATGATTACATTTAAATGTACTTTCTAGCCCGTATTATAATTTATTGTATTGGTACGCTGTATTACAACTAACAATCTAAAAAAATACCTCCATTAGCAAGTCTCTTACCTATAGCATTTCTTTTTCGCCAATACACAATTCCAAATTAATAAAAAGGCAAAAATCTATAAAATCGATTATATGTATGAAGTAACGTGGAGAAGACATAAAATTAAGATCTACAGTACAGTAATTAGTCATTTGCATCCATAATGAAAGCACTATTATTATGAAGAACGTTTTACAAACACTTGCAACATTAATATTCCTCTGTTTTTGCACTTGGTTACATTTCAAACAATATAGTCAAATACATCAAATATTTCCATCAATATTAACCGAACATATACTATAATCCTTTAATAACGAAATACTTGACTAAACTACTATGCATTATCTTACAAACGAGGCGGGTATAGAATCACGCCATATAAAGCTGTGAGTAGCGGCGCTGCTATAGGTGGAGGCGATGCTGCACAACGAGGTATATTCTGGTTGCAAGCTGCCACGTCCTGTGCTAAAACCCAAGCCATGCGTTTCAGTAAATTGCTCGCTGCACTGGAACATGCGCGTCCTATATGCGACACACACATCATGAAAGAGTCCCTTGCGCTGCAAATGAGAAATTACTAAAATTAATTTCAGAATCATATTAATATATTCTAAGTGGCACTTATATCGAATAGATTTTGATACATATAATAATATCCCTTAGCAAGGATTAACATTGCAACTCGTTTATTATATATTTTTTAGTAATACCGAACAGGTTTCATATTATCGCACAATATAGTTCCATTTCTGTTGCATATTTACTGCAGAATTGCTGTTGGTACTTATTTTTTTTTCTTTAATTTCATAAACAGTATGTACCAGCATAACTCGATGTTCCTGTTGAAGTATGGCACTTGTTGTGCTCTAGCGGTGATGTCCCGAACTGCATCTTGGAGCTCGTCAACGCAACTCGACCAATCAGGGGACACGCGACCCCAGCAGGACGGCTCTTTGAGAAATTCTGTACAAAAATAAAACAAATTTTACTTTTTATTCTATCATATAAGGGTTTCCCGCTGAGTTGTAGTGCTCTGACGATAGTCGCTCCATATAAAAAGCAGTATCTTCGCCAAATTCTTAGATAACGCGGCTATGACATCAACACTTGTGGGTTCGATTCCCACACAGGACAAACATTTGTGTGCATAATTATGTCTGTTTATCTTAGTCTGGGTGTTTTTGGAGAGATAGGGCGCAGCAAAGCAGCCCTACTGGGGAAGTACCTCAACCTTGCAGAAAGCCGCAGCCAAATAACAATTCGCTAGTGGGTTGTTGTGTTCCTGCGTGTGAGTGAGATCACCAGTAAGCTCGAGTTACTGTGTTAGCAGCGGGCATCGGGCGAGGGATGATTAATGTATTACAATCATTCATAGGCTACGGTAACCGCTTTACATCAGATAGGTCGTATGCTTGTATGCCTCCCGACGTTGTATAAAAAATATATATATTCTTATATTAGGTAGATATTTAAGTATTTAGAAACCTAGTAAACGGCGAGCATGCACAAGAATAGCTATGAATGTTAAAGAAGTGAGTGAGGCGTGTCAGGACCAAGTCATACGCCGCTCGGTTCTCTCTGCCTATCCCACAAGGGATTCGGCATAGAGTTATAGATAGATAGCTAAGTAGTTACATCTGTAATGTGTCTACGGTCACACCATATCCCTCTGCGATATCATAAATAAACAATTCCAGATATGAAGATAAAGGGAATCCTTTTGTAGGCAATTTCTCAACGAATCAATTTTGAATGTAGTTATGTGGATGATAAAGCTCTAGTTCATCTAATCGTAGTAACATCACTTGCAATACTCAAAGATTTTCTAAATTTATGTTCACCTAAAATTACCTTTTGAAAAATTAAATGCGCTTACGTCTCCGGTCAGTCTGTACGTATGACGTAATCCACGTGTGTGTAGACGTTACGATTGATAATTTTTACCTAATTTTGATATTTGTTTCTATATTTTGAATGAAAATGTAACTCCGTAGAATATTATTATTTTTCAAAATGAATTATCACAAGTTTGAAATGTAAAAACAATTATCTGAACAAGAGATACAGAACAGTGATAGCCGATTGGATAACGTACCGGATACATATCACTAAATTCGTGTTTTCAGATTTATGTAGGTATATATTTATTACTTGCTCGGCGGTGAAGATAAATATCGTGACGAACCCCACATGTCCAAGAAATTATATTTCGAAAGCCGAGTGACCTACCTAAGATGGACCTGGTTTTTCCTCTGGGTTGCGGAGGTGTCAGACCTCAGTCAGTCAGTCAGGTGGCAGTCACTTCATGTAAAAATCAGCCTCATCCCCAAATTCTTGGACTTAGGTAGGTAGGAAATAGGATAAAGCGAAGAAGAATTATCTGAACAAGATCGTTTTTTTAACACAGTTTAGTTCAATCACTTTCATTTGGTCTTTATAGTGATCATTGAGACTCATTCTGATGACAATGTAATAAAGTGGTATCATTGAGCTGGTTTGATGATACAGATAGACAGTGTCTTGGGATGGAAACTTAACAGTCAAATTTCAAACACTTTTAAATATTCTATCATGAAAATTAGAAACCGAATACAGAATTTTGAGTAAAATATTCGAAAGGATAATGCTTGATCAATTGAATGTTAAGCATATCCTCGATGTATGGGAGAGATCACAGGATGCTATAAGGGTTTTCTGCAATATCTCTTAAAGCTTTTGATTGTGTCGATCATCAGACATTGTTACTCAAGCTGAACTGAAGTTAGAGGTACAGCCTAGAACTTGATTGCATCTTTATTTTAAAAACAGATTGCAGACAGTTCAAATATATAAGGTTAAATTCAAAGGGAGTAATATTAATATCACGGAGCTCCAAGGTTTTATTTTGGGTCACTTCTTATTTTTAGTATATGCGAATGATCTGCTCTACATGGTGTAGTAAATGGCGGATATAGTACCATTTGCTGATGACAATTCTCTAATTTTTAATGTGGCCCGCCGGTGTGAAAATATTGACAAGGTAAATGGTGTTGTGTCTGCTATTTTAAACTGGTTCACATGTAATAATCGGTTGCTAAACTCAGCTAAAACATCAAATTTAGTCTTCCAAATGTGAGTTCTGCCAATTCAGAAGTTCTCATTGGGAATAATAAAATAAAATTTGTTAATAATACTGTGTTTCTTGAAATGACAGTAGACTCCAAATTACAATTACCCTATATAAATAATCTTGCCGGTAAGGTCAGCCCTGCTGCATATGCAGTTAGAAGAATCAGACTGTTGACACATGTGGCTTCTACGCGTCTATTACAGCATTATGTCGTATGGTATACTATTGTGGAAAACGGCGGCTGAAATTGAGATAATTTTTGTATTGCAAAAAAGAGCTATTTCGCTCTATTGATAACATGGGCTCCAGAGAATCACTCAGGGAACTGTTCAAAGCAATAAATATATATAAATATCCTCATTGTTACTTTTACTTAAAAAGACGTTTTCAAAGTTCAACGACAAATTTAAACTTCGAGTCTATAATAAATTGTCTGAAACAGTTTAGTCCTTTCCTGACGATGTGTTCAAAAAGCACAAAAATACTCTCTGTAAAAAGCCTTATTATTGAATTGATGAATATGTAACTGACAAAGATGTTTAGAAATAATAAAAAATAATTCGGCATAACCTTCTCTTAATAAGCTTAATTCTACGATTTGAATTCATTACCATTATGCTGACGTGAACTTCTTGTAATATCAATTGAGAATTTGAAAAGAGACCCACATTGGCAGGTTCTTTCGTAATTTCTTCTTCGTCATTAGCAGATAGAGGCCGGAGATGCCTACAGGAACTATTCAATGGTCAACAATAAATTCAGCGACTTTGGGTTAGTTTCACTTATTATTAATTCGTATTCTGGCAATACAACGTGTCCAATTTGATTTTTGTTGTTATAAATTAATAATTTATAAATAGTTGTTACTAATATACTACATCCTTTGCTGTGAAATAATTAAGTACATACCAACCTAATTACATGATGATTGTGTCTTACCTAGTACACAAAATACGAAACGGAGTATATGCTTCAGGCGTTTTATCCAAACTTTGCAATGGACTTATATTTCTTTAAGGATATAAATTGATGATGACATTGTTTATGATGATATCGGATATAAAGCGATTATAGTAGCATGCTTGCAATACATTGAATATCACTTGCATTATGCCACCCTTGCTGCTAAATCAGCAACTCCTCAAGACCTTACTGGGGACCTCACGCACATATAGGCACACAACATACCCTGCAGGGAGTAATTTGGTTGCGATTTCCTGTGGAGGTTCTTCATCAGATGAGCTGCAAATCTAATAATCAAAGCAGCTATCTCTCTTAAGAAATAAATAGGATAAGAAAACATCAACATAGAGTCGATCTAAGAACGAAATATGCCAGCGATAGTCATCTGCCATGTGATAAATTGTGTGTAACTAATTTAGTTGAATATTCTATATGTAAAGCCATATCGTATTCCACCTGCATTAAAGGCAGGATTACGTGATCAAATAACGAACGTGTTATTCTCGAGAAATCAAATTAAGTTGGTCTAGATGAGTTTTTCTTGTCCATGAAAAGTCGGATAAAAATCGTGGCTAGCTATAGTAGTTTTTTCAAGACTCAAGAATTCAATAGTTAAGTTTCCTCTTCCTGATATTATTGATTAATTATTAAGTAATTTGTCACAAAATTTATTATAAATTTAATTTGAATGAAAATCCAGAACATTCGCTGCTTTTCAATTAGATAGAATGAACCAAATTTCTCTGCATACCTGTTCACGTAAATATACGACATTCACTGCTGATAAGATTTGTCAAATAAAACGCTATCCTATGGGACTTAAGACGAATCTCATCGTATTCTCTCGATTAATGGCAACACCTAGGCTGTAAATAGAAGCAGTTTTTAGGGTTCCATACCTAAAGGGCAAAACGGACCCTATTACTGAGACTCCGCTGTCCGTCCGTCCGTCTGTCACCAGGCTGTATCTCATGAACCGTGACAGTTATACAGTAAAAAATTTCACCGATGATGTATTTATGTTGCCGCTATAACAACAAATACTAAAAAATAGAATAAAATAAATATTTAAGGGGGCTCCCATACAACAAACGTGATTTTTGTGTACGGAATGGTACGGAACCCTTCGTGCGCGAGTCCGCCTCGCACTTGGCCGATTTTTTTATTTGGACAACAGAGTCATATTTAAAAATTATATATAAAATTATAATGAAAATGTTTCTTTTTTTCTTTCGTTTCGTTCGTTCTGTCTCTTAATCCGCTGGATTATGATTTATGGTCAGTTTTAGAGAGTACGGCTTGCTCTAAACGCCATGATAATTTGTAGTCCCTAAAACAATCCGTACAATTGGCAGTGAAGAATTTTCTCATGGAAAGAGTGCGTGCTTCTATTGATAACTGGCCTCAACGTTTAAAGGACTGTATGGCAGCCCATGGAGACCACTTCGAATAAGCTTTTTATATTTTAAATTGTTTTATATTTATGTATTAAACTAACACACTGTAAAAATAATAAATGTTATTTGCAATAGAAAATGATTTTTTTTCTTAATTTCAGTATTTATGGCAAGACTAGGTTATTTACCTAGTACCTACATACAAGAATTGATCATTTAAATAAGATAATATCATTTAAATAAGATGATATAAGATATCTATGGATCGTTGCTGTCATCAATTATCAAAGGCATTTTATTTCACACTTTGTCGACGTGTCTTTTCCATTAACTAAGCTACTCGTATGTAAGAAAAATGGTACGTTCAATAGATAGGCTAATTATGACGAAATGTTTAATAGATTGAAACCTTGACAGTGCGATCCAACCAAGTTTGTAGAAGGGTATTCTTAGAGAGCAAAGATAATATAGTCTTTGTAAATAATAGACATACATCATTTAAATAGGTACATAACGATAGAAATTAGTAATTTATTAGGAACTGAGAAACTACTATGTTTTGTTTCGCACTGGTGGTTCTCGTATACATGCACAGACCAATACTTAAATCGGGTTGTCTGATTATCTACATATTTGTTATTACCACTAGCTTTACGGTGAAGGAAAACATCACGAGGAAACCCGCACGTCCAAGAAGTAACAACAAAAAGCCGTGTGACGTTACCTGAGAAAGATCTGATTAACCCTCTGGATTGTTGAGTTCTGGCAGCAGTCGCTCCATGTAAAAATCAGTATCTTCGCCAAATCTTTTGGCTTTCGTAGTAGATCCCGCCAATCCTAATAGCTACCCTAAGAAGAAGACATTTAAGTGAAGCCTGAGCTCCACAGTGATAGCGTAGGACGCGACCAGGATTAATGCTCGGATGACGATGATCATTGAATTATATAGTTATTTCTGTATAAATACAGAAAATTGAAATTTGGTAGAAACTGAGAAACTACAATCCATAGCTTACCACAACGATAAACAAAGGATAAGCCACAAACTTACCAGTGTTTCTCGTTTACATGCATAGATGAATAAACGATGTGAATAAGTAACCTAAAAAAATGTGTCTTACCTACCCAATAATTTGAATGATTCTTTTACTTCTTTGACTAACTGTGATAATTACCCAAACGAAGTAAACTATAGATTGTCCATTTTATTTTTTTGTAAGTAAAGTATATAGAGTCACACATATAAAATACCAAGAAAATTTATCCAGTTAAGTATGACAAAGGCGATTTAGTTTTATTAAAAAATCAACTAAATAATGGTAAGAATACGACGAAGTAATGGGGGAAGTATCGTCAAATGTAAGAATATTGACAGATAATAAAGAATATTTAGTTTATGAGAAAAGTACCAAGTTGTTTGACGCGGATCGATGCATAAGCCTTATTAATGCGTGTATGATGTGTGATCTTGTATTACGTATTAAAGGATTTTGTATAAACACTTAGTGTTACATTATTGCTGCTTGTAAAACAACATCAGAGCTGATTAGAAGTTTGGTGAGATGTACAACCCATGTTCTCTTGTATGAAAGTCGCTATCAACTTGTGTCTAAAATTGACTAAAGCATCCGACTATGATTGAATTTTGTCTTTAACCCTAAAGACTGCGTTTCTTTATATCCAAAAATGGTGATTAACTTATGAACACCTGCAATACACTAAATATCAGTTGCACGATGCCACCCCAGCTGTTAACCCAACAACTCATTAGTAGCTTACTGATGATCTAACTCACTCGCAGGAACACAACAAAACTTCTGTGGGGTGGAGGTACTTCTCCAAAAGGCTAGTTCAATACGCCCTACCTCTCTTATAAACACCCAGGACTAGACATACAGACATGTTCATACATACAAATGTTATGTCATATACGGGAATTGAAACCACGGACGTTGATGTACCTACCGAGCTCGTCAAAAAATAAATTAAATTCACAAATAGTTTAGGATCAGCATGCCATCATGAGGATTAGGTTATGGAAAGGTTATTTATACTTCATTGTCCCACAACAGAGGATATAAACTTCCATGGCAGAGAAAACTTATGCAAGTGCAAATATAGTAGGTGACTGTCAGTACGTGAATATGACTGAAGAGAGGTAAGAGCATGCTTCATCTGCTAGTCTCTTATGCCCTGCTTTTATTTCATCTGGCTGAAGGATACGATCGAACGAAGGATTCGAAGGCCCAAACTCTGCCCAACTGTAACCCGATTATATCAAAAGCCAGCTGAGCGGACACAAAAACCATGTCATCCATCACATATTAGCTTCTCTATAACTTAGCAGTTATTAGTTGCAGATATTTTCCATGTTTATGTAAAATATGTAAGTAAATGGTTAACTTAAGATTCTGCTTTAGTTTGAGATTCTACATTTTCAGTCTTAAAGAGGGCCAGATAAGTTTTCTAGTGTAGGTTAATTTTGTTTTGATATCTAGTTTTATTTAGTTTGACAGGATATTATTTGCTAAAGACAATTTTTGTAAATTTTCGAAACAGTTATAGAAGTTAACTATTATTTTTTTTAAACTGAATCGTTTCTTGACTCTTCTACCATGACCAAATTGGTCGTGTCATATCAGGTGATGTCAGGAGTCCTATGAAGTGTTACAAAGTTAATTGAGTAAATAATATATGTAACATTAAAGAAATGCTGTTGTCCTGCGATGACTGCGAACATGTTTTTATCGGTCAAACTGGTTGTAATATTCAAAAACGATTTTATGAACACGTTTCGGAGTATAAAACAATCGCCTAGAAAGGCCACACTTCGCCGAACATCATAATACGGTTCCTGTTCCAGATGGCGGGCAATCGCGAGGACGACTGCCGGAGCCGAGGCCAAGATGAGCAGAGCAGTTATGACAGCGAGGGCATGATGCATCTACTAACGGTAGTGGGTGGGTAACGGCCGGCGCTAGTTTACTATTTAGAACTAATTAGTGGCGGTACCCCACAATGCAAGGTTGGATCAAATTTCATGTAAATAAGATTTTCGCAAAAAGACGTCTGAATCTTTTAAGAATTAGTAATTAAATCAACAGCATTTTTTAATACCTTTTTATGGTCAAGTAGGGTAGCAACCAGGTTATCAAAAATCATTTCTTTTATCTAACAAGTTGTAATAATTGTAATTGAATTTGAAATGCTCTAATTAACATTGGATTTTAAAAGCATGCATCTATACATTAATCGTTAAATGAAAATAAAATCAGTGGTGCGTTATACTTTGTTTTGCCAAGCGAAAATATATCGAGCATAGCTCGCCTTGCCATTATTCAGGGAGTATTAACGACGTAGCAATAATGGGTATGGCAGAAGAAGCATGAAAGTAGGTTGAACGCTGTTGAAATGGAAGTGCTGAGGAGTATGTGTAGAGTAAGAATGATTGATAGAGTGAGAAATGGTATGATAAGAGAACAATGTTGAGTGAAAGATGATGTAGTGACAAAAATTAAAAAGGTTATGCTGTGATGGTTTGAATATTTGGAAAGAAAGGATGACAAAAGAGTTACGAAAGAAGTATGTCGAACAGAGTGAATGTAGACATTGGCAAGAGCTGCTCTAAACACACAGTTACTGATCAAATAGCTGATGTTCAGCACATCACCTATTTGATCCATAACTGTGATTAAAAACCGAAGAGTGAAGAGTTGATGAGAGTAGAATACCTACCGTAGTGAAATGGTACTGTGCCGTAATTATGTTTGTGTGCCAGGTTACCACACAGTGCTCTCTGAAATTACTGGATTCGGCAACGTGCGACTAATTCAGCTGGAATTAGAAGCGCCCAAACTGCAGTAACCGTCCATCAGGTTGGCTGTAGCTCGAATGCCTCTCAGTAGTATAAAAAATACTTGAATCTCATTTTCTTTCTTATATTGAAAAAGGAAGAAACTGATATTAAATAGTTAAATAAGTAGAGGGTTGAAATAAGAAGAAAATTGTCAAGTTAGGAAGTGGTCGAAGTTAACTGGAGGGCTGAAATGCTATTTATGTACAAATTTTCATGGAATCGATTGTACTACTTTCTGATTTACTAATATTCTTGGTAGGTACAGAAATTCTTTTTTATACCTTCAACATACACGTAACAATTTATTAGGTTTAACAACCATGTTCATAATTATAAGCTTTACAAAGAAACATGTTTACGAGAAAAAAGTCATATGTGTGTTGCTGTTACACAAAATGGATGTGACTCGGTTGTGTTCTTTTCCTTCGTGGCAAAAATAGTAAAGTCCGATTATCCTATTCATTATATCAATTTTTAACCCACAACAACACTGTCAGCGCGTTAAAATTGAATATTATTAGTGGCAGGCGTTCGATACGATGACGCATTCAAATGTCCAACGCCTCCGTTACACCAACGTATATCCGCAACGAGGCGTGAATGCGTCTCGTAACAATAACGTATCGACTTGGTTACATATAGGCATACCGCCAAAGAACTGTCTAGGTCTGGAATGCTATTTAAAAACAGTATAGAATTCTTTAGCATTTTGAGAACCCAAGTTAATACTGGATACATGGGAAATACTGCCGATTCAGAAAACTAATTATGCTATCAAACAATACGTCAAACGATACAAAACTGAGTACACTTATTTGTAATAAAATATATCATTTATTGTAGCTACAATATTTGGAGGCAAACGAGAACGCGGCTTACCTGTTGTAAAATGGTTACTGTATCTAAATTATAAAAGCTTTTGACACAAGAATTATCACTCATACGTAGCTAGCCCTGTTGCTACAACAACCCTTTGTTGTTATTTGGCTGCGGTCTTCTGTGATGGCGAGATACATTTTCTCAGTTCGGCTGCTTTGATGAAAGAAAGATATAGCACCTTTCTTTCGCTAGCGGCTCGTTTTTTTTGGCAATAAAATGTAAATTCGTTCGTATAATTTATATGTATGTATGTATATGTATTGTAAGTATATATGTATTTAATGTACTCGTATGTATATATATAATGTTTTGCCGCAATCGTGAATCTCTGCACTCCCAAAGGTCGACTGGTAGAGAATGCAACTAGCATTAAGTCCGCCTATTGTACCAAAATGTAATGGTCAATAAAGTTTTAAATAAATAAATAATAATAATAAATAGGAAAATTGACGAGGGGGAGTTGCGGTGACTTGTATGCGATTGTGAAATGTTTAACTTAGTAAGTGAAAATATAAAAAAGTTGTTTATAAATTACTGATTAATTGAAAGTTTATTATTACATACATAAGTTTCTGCAGCTAAAATACAACAAAACAGATTGCATTGTCAATCACTTTGGTATATCTTCAGTAAAGGCCAATTTATAGTAATAAAGTTACACATCCAAAACAAATTTTGTTTCTGATGTGTAATGTTTCGATAGACTCATTTCTACGGAGAACTGATATTTTGATAAACCCAGCAAATTAAGAGTGAAACGAGACATATCTGCCGAGTTAGCACAGGAGAGAGGTTTTTAACATATGCCGATTTATCAATTTTCTATTTTTCAGCGTTGTCAGGAGGACACGACGATAGCACTTTCTGATTTGTCGATTTTTTATTTATTTTATGTATATTCAGAGATGCCTCAAAGACAGCTTTTTTTTAAATACTACGTCGGGAGACATACAAGCATACGGCCCACCTGATGTAAAGCGGGTACCGTAGCCTATTAACGCTTGCGATATATTAAATATCACTCGCGCGATGCCTCCTCTGCTGCTTACACAGCATCTCCTTGGGAGCTTACTGGTGACCTTACTCACACGCAGGGACACAACAACCCTCTAAGGAGTTGTTATTTGGCTGCGGTTTTCTGTGAGGTGGAGGTACTTCCCCAGTCGGACTGCTTTAATGCGCCCTACCTCTCTTAAGCTACAGCTCAATCAATTTGGAGATCTTAAACTGCTTAAGAGGCTGGTCGTAATGGAGAAATCTATGCAAGATTTCCACTTAAATTATGGTACTAAAAAGTAATTAGAAGACAAATTCATCAATCGACATAATATTATACCATGCTACAGGCGCGACACACCTCGGACCACCGGATGTCGTCGCGTATGGCGCTATAGGTAGGCAGACTGGAATGGATTGCTTGAATTCTACGCATCGTAACCGTGGAGGTAGCTGTGCTTCGAATCAGACGATATTGATTCCTGCTCGACTACAGTAGCTGCTGCGATATTGAATGGCATATACATTCCCAATCGCCTAGTAGCTACAGCGGGAGCTGGAAAGTGGCCGTGGATTAATCGGCATTGTTGTGGAGCCAATTTTCTTATTCAGGCTGCTTACAGTGCTTGAACCACGCGTGTGCGCGTGCTAGTGGGGATCCTGTTATCTCTGTTTTGAAGCGCAAACTGAATGCTGCCTCGAGATCCAGTAAAAGGGTGTTTGCTAGAGTAAAATTCGGTTTGGCAGAGTTAGCGAGCGGCTTGCGAGCTTTCCCCCTGGGAGCCGTACTTTCTGGTCGCTCGCTAAAGCTACAGAGGGAAATTTCTGTCAACCGTCCATGCGACTACTCCAAAAATCGGATGGCAGTTTGGCCCACTGCGCCAAGGAGAAAGCCGACTTACTCGGCAATATCTTTGCGTCTAAATCGAATATGAATGATGAAGGAACTGTACAGGAACCTGTACAGGTAGTATCATCCTGTGGTGCGGTAGCTCAATGCCGGAGATCTCCATTTCCCAGCGAAATGTCCGGCGGGCATTACTCTCTCTCAATATTCATAAATCGAGTAGGCCCGATGGTATATCGGCAGTGGTGATGAAGACAGCTTCATCACCACTGCCGATATAACATCGGGCCTACTCGATTTATGAATATTGAGCACACAGGTGCTCCTGAGTTGTGTTCTGTACTAATGCGCCTTTTCGTGCTTTTACTAATGTGCACCTGGTGCTCAAAAAGGGCGAGCCATCGAATTACAGGCCTATTGCTATAACGTCGCTTCTCTCCAAGGAGATGGAGCGTGTGACAAACATATGACTCCTAGAGGATCACAACTTGGTCAGCGACCTTCAATACAGTTTCCATCACGGTCGCTCGACTGGTGATCTTCCACACCGCTGGGCTTTGACAATAGAGAGTCAAGGTGAGGCAATGGCTGTTAGCCTAGGTATGGCGAAGGCTTTCGATCGGGTCTGATACCGGGGTCTTCTATCGAAATAACCATCAAACGGGCTACCCGAGGGTTGCGGTTCAAATAGGTTGCCAGCTTTTTATCCAACAGATACATAAAAGCTCCGATAGTATCAATGCTGGCGTCGCTCATAGTTTTCTGCTGTCTCCGACGCTGTTTCTGCTGCAGATCAATGATATATTGTCAATTGATGGCATTCATTGTTATGCGGATGACAGCATCGGGGACACTTGTTATACAGGTTCACCCTAACACACAGGAACCGCAATGATCGCGTACGGTGCGGTTCCAGAGAAGTTAACTTCCTAGATTTTTTAAGCTATGGAATGAATTCCCAGTCGAGGTTTTTCCAAGGGATTACAGCATGGAATTCTTCAAGAAATGCGTGAACGGATTTTTAGAGGGTCGGCAACGCATGAGTGACACTCCTAGTGTTGCAAATGTCCATAGGCTACGGTGACTGTTTACCATCAGGCATGCCGTATACTTGATTGCCACCTTAGTGGTATAAAAAAAAGTACTCGGATTTTCTAATTATCCATCTTTCTCGTCTGAGCTGAATAAAGAAAATCAAATGAAATTCTAAATTCAAGTGTTGCACATGTTTTAAAAGAAAAATCTCATAGGTATCATGTGAAAAAAGTTTCACTCGAAAATCTCGCACCATTTTTTTTTTTTTTTTTTTGTGACGCGGGGAAAAATGCGTTACGCACACCACCGGTGCCTGGGTGGCCTCCGGTGGTAGTGTGGGACTCCCCGTCGGCTGTCCGACGGTATACCCACTAAACAACCCCGCGAAATGCCATCGGCCGCGTTGGTGTGGTGCCCCGGATCTGTCAGCAACAGGGCACCAAAAAATCTCGCACCATGGAGGTTTAATGTCAATTAAACTATCTCTCTAGTTTATTACTATAAAACAGTAATTTCATACTTTAACCACTGTTGTTATATTATTTGATGATATTAAAACATTGATTTGATTATATTAGCTCAAATAATAAGCTATTCGAATTATGTTATATTATAATCAATACTCTTGATGCATAATCGTTAGAGTATGGTGTGCTTTACGATTTACAGCCCATTTGTGTCGTCTCAGAGGTATATACTTTCACTGTAACTGCGACAGCCGTGTCGTGTTGAGAGAGGCCATAATGTATGTTATTGGAGTCGCACTAGTAAAATCTGAGCGTATTTTATCCACAAAGAAACATTCTTTTACATAAAAGGCTTGTAAATATAATACACAAGTTGTTATAAAAAATAATTTAAAAAATAAAAACCCGACTGCGGAGCGGTACTGCCGAAAAGTTCAATTTTTTTTTATACACTGAAAAGCAAGAAACGAGAGGTATATTAACTGAAACTAATTGGGGTACCTACTCTATGTTAGTGGGAGCAAAATATTTATTTAAACAAAATCATATGGAAATACATGGCACAAAATCGATACATTCTTAAGAATAATATAGTAATAGAGCCTAACACAATTTTAAAAAAGTTGGACGCAGGCAGTATCCATTTGCAAATTAAATTGGAATTGAGTGGGAGAATTTGAAAGTGGAATGTATCAAACAACAATAAAAATTTATAAACTTACGTAGCGGACCCCGCAAAGCCGGATTAGGAAACAGGATAAGGCTAAGAAGAACAGAAGCCACCATTAGAAATAACACATTTGTCCCTACTGTACTTATATTTTAGTACATTACACTAATACTTTGTAGCTATTGCCTGAAAAATGATACTTTGTGCTTGTTCGTTACCTTCAGTTATTTAAATATTACCTTTAATCTAATTGCTCTCATTTTATATAACTACTTTGTACATTAAATTTCCTGCACTTCACTGACACAACTTTAAATTCACTGTAACGAAGAAAATATAATAGATAGACAGCACAGAAATATTAATTATTAATAATATTTACATAAAAATCCGTCCAATTTAACTACAGGGCGCCCAACGCACGCATCACATATTTTGTAACTGTAGTCTATTATTGTAAAAAATATAACGCACCGTTTATGGTATTTTACAAATTTCATAAAATACGGAGGAAATGTTTTCAGACATGTTACGAATTTACCAGGGGATATATGGTCGAATGCGTCTTCTGTTTGAAAATCGTGTTTAGCGAAAATGAAAACGGGATTCATCGCTTTCTATTCAGAAACTCAAACAATTAAAAAAAATACGACGGCAATGGGAAATTCGTATTGAATTTTTAGAAGAATATATATTGTCACCATTTAATGCAGAATCAGTCAATAAGTTTCTTACTTTTTGAAACCAAATTTCTGCTACACAATTTTCTCTTTACACCACATGCATCGAGCAAGCTGTATTCAAATAATACCTATATAATATATAAATATCTATTAGACAAAATATAAAGAGGAGCAGAGAGGGCAGTGATAGCCCAGTGGATAAAGTACCGCCCGATTGACCAGACCAGACCAGAGACCTGGTTCGAATTCTGGCATGTTCCACAAAATTTTTGTTTTCGGATTTATTTGCATATATGTAATTATCAATTACTCGGATGTCAAACATCGTGAGGCACCCCGCGCGTCCAAACCGCATATGAAGTACTGTAGTAATCTCTGGGCGGTTCTGGTTACCAGCTGGGACCTTGTGACTCGGTGCAAAGACGAGCTGTGAGAATCATCGATGATCCTAAACTCAAACACGGTATTGAGCCCTTGAGTTTAAGGAGAGATTTCGCCTCCCTTTGCGTGTTCTACCGATTGTACAATGGGTTGGTTCTGAGGAGTTGTTCGATATCATGCCAACAGCCTCGTTTTACAATCGCACTGCTCGCCGACGTCTGGGAGTTCACACTCATACATCGCAGTTCCTGAGAAGCTTTTAACCGAGAACTATTAAATTGTGGAATGAGCTCCCTGTCAAGATTTTCCCATGGAACTACAGTATGGGGTTCTTCAAGGTCGTGAAGAGGTTCTTACAGGTTCAGTAACGTAAGAGTGACACCCCTGGTGTTGTAAATGTCCAAAGACTACGATAACTGCTTACAATCAGGCTGGCCGTAAGCTTGTTTGACACCTTAGTAGTATAAAAAAAAATACTGCACATACGTGCTTCAGTTGTTTTTCAGCGAGAATCCGTCTGTTTTTTTATTACGTCTATGCATGATTCATAAAGTTAAATGTTTATAATTATTAATACTATAAGAAAAAGTATCGTCATTTTTTCAAAATTGCACGAATATTTATAATTTACATAGAATATTTGATATTGACGAGCTCGGCGGCTCAGTCGTGAATGACGCGACTTTGACACCGACGCTCGTGGGTTCGATTCCCACACTAGGCAAACATTTGTGTGCATGAACATGTCTGTTTGTCTTGGTCTGGGTATTTTCAATGTATAATAAGTATGTATTTACAAAAAAAATGTATTTAGTATGTTTATCAGTTGTCTAGTACCCATAACACAAGCTCCGCTTACTTTGGGGCTAGGTGGCGCTGTGTAATTTGTCTGACAATATTTATTTATTTATTATTTATGATTACAGTTTGCAGACTCGCATACTTCGTTCGAAATTTACATGACTCACTTCTTTATCTTCAATTTAGTATAGTTTTTTTCTATAGCACGTCGGGAGACATACAAGCACACGGTCCACCTGATGTAAAGCGGGTACCGTAGCCTATAAACGCTTGCGATATATTAAGTATCACTCGCGTGGTGCCTCCTCTGCTGCTTACACAGCAACTCCTTTCGAGCTTACTGGTGACCTCACTCACACGCAGGAATACAACAACCCTCTACGGAGTTATTATTTGGCTGCGGTTTTCTGTCAGGTGGAGGTACTTCCCCAGACGGGCTGCTTTGATGCGCCCTACCTCTCTTAAAACATCCAAACCAAGACAAACAGTCACGTTCATGCACACAAATGTTTGCCTTGTGTGGGAATCGAATCCACGAGCGTTGGTGACAAAGTCACGTCATTCACGACTGAGCCACTGAGCACGTCAGATAGTGGTTCAAGGTAGTGTAGATGTTCTTCAAGAACGGCGTGAAGATGTTTTAACAGAGTCGACAACGCATTACTGACTCCCCTGGTGTTGCAAATGGCCATAGGCTAACTGCTTACAATCAGGCAGGCTGTATGCTTGTTTGCCACCATAGTAGTGTAAAGAGATCTCTCTTAAAAAAGTTAGGGCCGGTATTAACGGGTTCGTCTTATTTATTAAATGTACGAGTAAACTGTTCTATTTACCTCTTCTTAGAGCCGTTTCGTTAGCACACAGGAACCTCATCAGCGCACGAGCACCGCCAATTTGCTGTTGAATTAACTTCTGTCCATCGGTCGGCAAACATCGTTTCATCCAAGCGTCCATACACACCATCCCAGTATGGTATACCCTAGCAAAGAAAAATAAATAATAATTAAAGTATTTTTTTTATATAATCCTCATTGCAATTATTTTTGATATAATTGCAATGAGTAAGTTTTTTAAACAATGTCGGGAAGCATTCATTCATCTTGACGAGCTCGGTGGCGCAGTGGTGAAACGCGCTGTTACGCTACTTTGACACCGACGCTCGTGGGTTCGATTCCCACACAGTACAAACATTTGTGTGCATGAACATGTCTGTTTGTATTGGTCTGGGTATTTTCTATGTATAATAAGTATGTATTTACAAAAAAAAAATATTTACGTATGTTTATCAGTTTTCTAGTACCCATAACACAAGCTTCGCTTACTTTGGGGTTAGATGGCGCTGTGTAATTTGTCCGACAATATTATTATTATTATTATTCTAGCATACGACCCTACTGATGTAATGCAGTCGCCGAAGCCTATTAATGCTTGTAATATATTAAGTATCTCTCGTGCGATGCCTCCTCTGCTGCTTACTCTGCAACTCCTTAGGAGCTTACTGGTGACCTCACTCACAACCCTCTAGGTTGTTAGTTACTTGGCTGCGATTTTCTGTGAGGCGGGGGGTACTTCCCCAGACGGGCCGCTTTGATGCGCCGTACCTCTTTTAAAACATCCAGACCAAGACAAACAAACATGTTCATGCACAAAAATGTTTGTCTTGTGTGGGAATCGAACCCACGAGCGTTGATGTCAAAGTCGCATCATTCACGACTGAGTCACCGAGCTCGTCAAAAGGTTTTTTTTTGTATATAGCAGTATTAGCCCAGTGGATAAAGAACCGGCCTGTTTACCAACAATCCCCGGTTCGAATTCTGGCATGTACCCAATAAATTCGTCCTTTCGGATTTATGTACATATTTGTAATTATCACTTGCTCTTCGGTGAAGGAAAACATCGCAAGGAAACCAGCACGTTCCACAAATGATATTTCAAAAGACGAGTGACCTATGAAAGTTCAAGTTTTCATTGTGGTGGTTTCGGCAGTCGCTTCATGTAAAAATCAATATCTTCGTCGAATCATTAACCTTATGTAGCGGACCCCGTCAATCTTAATGAATTAGGAAACGGGATAACACTAGAAAAAAGGAGACTCTATTAGAAATACGAAGTACTTACGAATTTTGCGGGTTTTTCATATATGTTTATACATATAATGTATTTGTATGTGGTAACAAACACCACTTATTTAAAAATATATTTACGTTTGTTGTAGCAAATTTTACGGTACATAAAATCACAATTTAAAAAAATATTTAATAACAAATTTCAGCCTTAAATTTGACATTAATGCCATTACTCTGTATTAAGATGTTGACGTCGAGCACTTATGCACTTAAAGTAATAATATAATATACATTTTCTATTTATCACGTTGGACATTAAGTCTTGTCGAAAATTAACATGTGTTACATAATAACTATTGTAATAGATTATGAAATACGCACATAATGTTTCAATTGCATACATAATTATATATTCTAAGTAACATATTATGACGTGTATTATGCCATATTGAATTCACGAAATTCCCGTATATATCAAGACCGAAGTATAAGAGAACCGAACGCCACGTGACTCGATCCTTACATATCTCACTCGCTTCTTTAACATTCATTGCTCTTCTCATGCACGCTCGCCAGTTTCTAGGGCTCCTGACATCACCTTCTTATAGAACACGACCAATTTGGTCATGGTTGGTAAGTCTTGGACTTCCTCGGTTCCTACATCCTTCCACTTTTGCATTGTATATCTGCTTCGTAATTTTTTCATCCTGCATTCTTTCTACATGTCCGAACCAAAGGAGCATGCCTCTTCTTATTTTAACACCGACGCTCTCTTTCAGACCAACTCTGTTTCTAACATCATCATTGCGAATACCGTCTACAAACCTTACGCCACAAATTTTGCGCAGCACTCGCATTTCGACCGCGTTTATTCTACTTTCATGCTCTTTCTGCCATACCCAGCTCTCGCTTCCATAAGTTAGCGTTGGGACCAGCACTGCATTGAGTATAGCTAGTTGTGCCTTCTGGCTCAGGTTTTTACTGCCAAGAAGTTTTTCTAACGCTCCATTCTCACTATTCCCAGCACTCACTCGTCTTTCCACATCTGCGGTGTACGTTCCATCCCTGCTGAAAGCGCATCCAAGATATACAATCTCATCCACTTGTTCCACTGCAACATCAACCGTAATCCTTACATTAGTTCTGGATTCTTCTCTTTCAAATACCATTATCTTTGTTTTCTTCACATTCAGTAGTAAGACTTTCTCCATACATACGTCTTTCATCGTTGTGACCAGTGTTTGCAGTTCAGATGGTGTTTCTGCTAATAGGACGGCATCGTCTGCATACAGCAGACAGTTCATCACTAGGTCACCCATGCGCAAACCCACATTCGTTAACCTTAGCAGTTCCTCGAGGAACGAAGGACAACAGACGGGAAACTGTGCCATTTGTCCATAAATTGGCGATTTATGGACAAATGGCACAGAGTTACCCGTCTGTTGTCCTTCGTTCCTCCAGGAACACGGTTGTTGACATTTCTGCGTTTTTTTCTTATACAATGTGTTTGTGCTCGCACCCGACAAACTTTAAGGGCGGGTTTTACACTCAACATAATCCAAAAAAACAGTATACAGCCACCCCCATTTTCATTTTTTAATGATATTTTTTTACGTTTTATTCTAAAAATACAATATTACAAGAAGTTGGACTAGTATTAACTTGAAATAAATTTTAATTAAAATGTATAAGTAGTGACAAATGTATAGAATTCAATAAAGTATCCAAAAAGTTGGGAAACATTAGAAAAAAATTAAATTATCGTTTAAAAACACGAATATTTTCCAAAACATTTATGTTTACCTAATTTACTCCAAAAATCTTGCCATTATAATATCTTTTTTATGCATTCATTCAAAACGATTTGAGTTGTTCTAAATAACGGTACCAAAATCATAATCGTATCTATTCGCGTTTAAGCGTTATTGCTGTAATTATTTTAAAGTTGCTAAAACAAAGTTTTTTTTATTATAGGTATCCATAATTTGCAAAAATTCCAACTATATATATTAATAACACCCATGATAATAATAATATTCACCAATCGATCTGTCGATCAGAGTTTTTTTTTTTTTTTTTTTTAATTGTAGTCATATCCACAGGCTCTTTGGCCCGTGCCTTTGTTTGTTTGTCATTTTTTTTTTGTCAGGTTGTTAGTTTTTTTATTTATCGCTCCGCAAGTGCGATTACAATAAGTGCCTTATTACTAGTTTTTATTTTAGTTTTTGTTTTAAGCAGAAAGAGGGAGAGAGACGCGGGCAGACCAGTCCCTCCGAGCGGCACCCGTTCACGAGTTGACGCAGAGGGCAGCCATCACCGTGTTCAACCATATTTTAGGGAACTCGATGACCCGCCCCCCAACGCCGCCGCCCGTCTAGACATTTTAGTGAGCACGACTGCTGGCATCTCTCATCTCTATCTCTGCTTTAGTCACTTTTGTTTCTTCCGGAAAGGAAGGGAGATGGCATCCCGGAGCCTTGCCATGACGCTCTTCCCCTCTCTCAGTCTACTGGTTTGGGAGGAGGAGGAGAGACCGCTCTCTGGGTTTTCGGAGCTTTGGGTCAACTTTTTGATGACCTTCTCGTCTCTCGCCCTCATCGCCATCTTAAGGTTATAGTCCCTGATATGTTCCGTTGTCGCGGTCTCGGCTCGCTGGATAAACCGAGCTGTCGCGTCGTTATCGAAACAGTCTGTGTGGTATACACAGCTGTCCGTGTGTCTAGAGATCGCGACAACGGCATGGGGGACACTTTGGAGGAGGTGGGATTTTTTGGAGGTTGTGCGCACAATAATCACTGACTCGCACGTTAGTCCCTGTGCTTCATGTATGGTTAGGGTGCGGGAACCCGAATTTGCTCCATAGCCCTGGCTGATAAGGAGTGCCTTCTCAGCCTGGGTGTGGACAAGGTAAAGCGTGTTGTCCTGTTTCGGGATCCGCTCCCCTGTAAACCGCTTCAGCGATAGGGATTTAGTGCGAGTCTTGGCCGAGTATATGCCACTGTAGATTTCTCTAAGGGCATACGCTACGTCCTGTGGATTCCTGTACGTACAAAGGAGATTTTGGGAGATTGACGTCACAAGGTTGGGTCTGTTGTATAGGGTGGTGAACAGATTGTTCCTGTCGATGTAGGGAAGCTGGTTGTCGTCTCCGATCAGCAGGGCTTCACTGGCTCTGGCTAGTTGTATTGCCATAACTATGGATCCGAAATGGTTCATAAGGGCTTCGTCCACCATTAGGCGTGTACACGTTTCGCCCTTATGTAGTCCATTTACTAGTAGGGATGCCATAGTCCGCACTCTCTTTTTGGCTAGGTCGCCAAAACGCGTTTCCAGTTTTCCCCTGAGATCAGTGGCGGCCTCAGTTGTCGTTGTCACTATGATGTCTCCAGCCAGGTCGGCTTGTGACACCACCCACGTGGATTTCCCGCAGCCGGGGACTCCGTTAACCCACGTGATAGTGGGTCTCACCCAGTGCTCCGGGCTTACGCCTTTGAACAGGTCCCCCGCTATGGCTTCTGCCATATCGAGGATCCTGTCGTCCAGCATTACCCTTGTGCACTTGGCTACCACCACCACCGGGTCCTCGGTCGGTGTTTCGAATGTGATTCTCCCTTCCTCGCTCTTCTCGTCCAGGGGAACAAAACCACTGGTTGCGCTGTATGCTGCCATGTACGACCCCGACATGTTACCCAGTATTACTAGGTTCCTGTCGCTGTCGTAGATCGCTGCCTCAGCTTCGCCTAATTTTATCCGTAGCAGTTCCTGTGAGCCGCGGTGATAAGTCTGCAAGATGGAGTTGCAGGTATCCATGTTGACTTTCCGCGTTGCTCTGGTGACTGCCACGAACTCGATGAAGGCGTTTACCATGTGGTCTTGCGGCTCCCGAGCCGGTCTGAATTTGGGGGGGATCACTTGTCCTTTGTCGATCAGAGTGTTTGTCTCCGGTGCGTCGGAGTGAAAACGATATAAGACCTGTAGGGTTTGGCTGTCCATAAAGTTTTTAGAGATATGTACCAGAAGTGAAAGTCTTTACGGTTATTAAAGGTCTTAACGGTATTAACTTTGGTTAAAAATCAGCACATCTGCACTGCCCTCTTGAGCCATTTGCACCGGTAATGTCCTGGTTGATATTTTCTGGTATTTTGAGAGTAAGTAAGTAGCAATAATAGTAATAGCCGGAAATAGCAATTTGATAAAGACGGCAGGTTCTCTATTGTAACAGCTCAGTAGCAGCACGCCATCCAGATCTTATTTCAATAGCCCATTCGTTTCAGACACATTTCCAATAGCACTATACCTGCCGAAGGCTGCCCACGGGTATATTCTTCCATTACTATTCCCCAGAACGGATCACGGCGGGTATATTTTACATTACATCAATCTACTCGAAGGGGCCTTCTCGCAATGGATTCATATCTATCAAATGATTGAGATTAATAGATGTGAGTTTAGAGAACAATGTACTCAAATGTCGGGAAATAATACTATCTACTAATTTTAGAGAAATATAATCCTGAAATATATATATATATTCATACAATAAACTAAATCGAATTAATCAAGCAAAATGTATTGGAACTAAAATTGCGTATGCGGGTATGTCAGCTTGCTAGAACCTAGAGGTATTTTATTGTAAACTAGCTACTCGACCCAGCTTCGCACGGATGATCCAATCGTTACCAAACTTCACAGGATCACCTACTGGGCTAACCTGAAGATTTACTGAAAATTTCATCAAAATCTGCCCAGCCGTTTTTGAGTCCATAGAGGACATACAGACAAACATTCATTTATATATATATATATATAGATTGTATTCTGTACATTATAAGTTTCCTTAGGCCGACAATATCTTCTAAAGGCACATCAAAATTAGGTATTCCTTGTGAAAAGCATTAGTACCCAGATGACCGAGCTTCGGTCGGTGTCTTTTGCATTTTTTGTATAAAACCGCCTTTTTTCAAATAAACTATAAAGTTAAACCGTTTATCATGTGGTAAATAAGCATAATGCTCATATTATGCTTCTTCTTACCGTTATCCTGTTTCCTAATCCATTAAGATTAGCGAGGTCCACCTAAACCTAGATATTTGCCGAAGACACTGATTAGCTTATTGAATTATAAACTGTATGCTTCAAAATAAAATAAAAAATGTAGCTTTATTATTTATTTTATTTATTGTATGTAGTAGTATGTATGCTTATTGTATGTAGTTAAAATGACATATTTCGTATTATTATCACAGATTTTAATAATACGTAGTAATACCCTTAATTCAAAGATGTAAATCTGTGAATAAAATGTTGAGTATATACACAATTCATGATTTAAACGAAATGGAAGGAAGGATCATTTATTTTCATTTGAGTTTCATCTGTCTACGAATAATTTCCCTACCCTTCGCAGTTTAATTATTTCGTTTGTCTGTTGAAATTGTGTCATATTTGTTCGAGTTACCCTAGAATGAACCCTTTTCCCCAAGTTATTGCTCCCCAACGGAATATTTTTTCGCTACTTAATGCAAACGTAGTAAAACGATCACCCATTTTTAAACAGTTTTGTTTAACTTAATTCCTTAGTCACACACAATTTAAAGTGATTAACGCTAAGAATTTTACATTTCAAGGATCAAACACGTGTCAATGTCTTCTGTGCAGATATTTCTGAAAAAAATTGTATGTACGTAGTCAACGACGTTGCAACTAGCAATCAGATTCAATTATTAGTTGGTTTATTGGTTAGTATGTTGAGTAAGATAACGATGTGTATCGGAGTTAAGGACCAAAATACGAAGCCGATCCAAGGGCAAAAACTTAATTTTAAGAACTATCTTATATTTTATTTTTATCTATCTATTTATAACTTCACGCCAAATCCCTTGCGGGGTAGGCACGGGGAACCGAGCGCCACGTGACCCGATCCTTACATGTTTCACTCGCTTCTTTCACATTCATTGCTCTTCTCACGCACGCTGGCCGGTTTCTAGGGCTCCTGACATCACCTTGTGCCTCCCACAGCATTCCATCGGATTTCATTCTCATTCTCCTTTTAATTATCTTTCCATATACTTTTGCTGCTAACCTGATCAAATTGATGCCATGCGTGACCCCTTGCCTTTATATAATGGCACGATGACTGCGTGTCTCCAGTCCATTGGGACCATTCCAGTTCTCCAGCATATATTGCTTAAATAACAGACGGCATCCCGAACGTAAATGCCACCTAGTTTGATCATCTCAGCTGCGATCATATCAATCTCATATCATTTCAAGCTTCATATCGACCATTCGATCTTATCCGTAGTTATACCTTAGATGGACGCTGTCGCCGTGGAGTAAGCATCAGACTCACTCTCAGTGCCAGAGTCCGAGGCATATTCATGCATTTCCTCAAAATATTCATTTCTCCGTTCTAACACTTCCTGAGTGTTAGCAAGAATGACACCAGGATTAGTCTTTGTCTTATCCATTCTGAGTACTGACGAACCACTCCGAGACTTCTTTATCTCTCTCCAAAAGAGTTTGATGTTTGCCTGAAAGTTTTTGTCAGCCTCTCTTCCTCATTCATAATTTGTCTTTCACGCTTCTATTTGACTAAACCCTTGGTTTCATTCTTGCATAGACGGTACATTTCTTTCTTCTTCTGTCTTATATTTTAATTTATGGTCAAAGATGACACATAATCCAGTCACGCTTTACTCTTTCTTGCTATGGAGGGTTCAACCTCCGCATCCCACCAAGCGTCTCCTCTCAATGTTCTATGCCTCTTTGCGCATCCACATGCTTCTTTTGCACTATCCAAAATACTTTCTTTAAAAAAATTTAAGCAATCAATATCTGAGTCGGAAAAGCTTAAATTCGCAAGTCTTTCGCTTACTAGATGTACATACGTTCTCCTTACACTTTCGTCTTACGATTTTTCACTCCTTATTCTTTCATGATCTCCGAAAGGGATACGAACTCGCCAGTGCCTCCACTTCTTGAAAAGTCCCACAAACCGGCTTAGTACCAGAAAGTGGTTTGTTTCAAGAGTTGAACCTCAAAAGGCTTTTTTGTCTTGTATCCATTACAGTATTTCGAATGTACGACGTCTGTCTATTAAAATCAAATCAATCACACTTTTTTGATCATTCTGTCTCCATGTATACGTGTTTCGTTCCATACATAAATCTAGAATTGGCTTACCTGCATCGTTTACTATCTTATCTCCATATGGACAAAGAACAGATTCATAACTGTCTCGTATGGTCCCAAATAATCCATTCAAATATCCACGCATAATCTCTCTTTCATTCCCTTTAGCTAAATCCAGGACATCCCTCACAGGCTCCCAAATAATCTCTAGTTCTTGAGCACCCGCTGAGCTTACGGGAACGTATGTTGCTACCAGAAATACTCACGAGTTACCCAGTTTTATACGAACCCAGAGAAGTCTAGGCCCTACCAAATAGTAATAATCTCTTACACTAGTGGTTAAGCGAGAGGGGAGTACAACACCTACACCAGCACTGGCGTGATCGTCCCGGTCTACCCCAGACCACAGGGCCATCATTCCGACGGGCAGATTATCGGTGTCGCTCGTCTCACGCTTAGTCTCTGTCAAACACAAAGCATCTATACGTTTTTCATTCATAATTATTATACCTAGTCAGGTCATAAGTTCCGTCTAAAACTTTTAATGTAATTAATGATACACTTTTTGATAATTATGTAAAAGTTATATATGAAATGAAAGGTAATTAAATGTACAATAAAATTTTATTTACATTATTCGAAATGCCCTCCTCCATTTCGAATACATTGAGGGCTCAATCGACGCGGCCAGTCATCGATCGCAGCACGCACCACATTTATATCTATTTCTGCCGCTGCTTTAACCTACTATATATACTCAGAGACACTCCAAATTCTGATGAGGTTTAGTGTAGACTTTCTTTCAGAGGTTTCGTCATGCCAATTAAAGTCAATTCCACCGGCGGTCAACCAGTTTTGAGTGCTTCGTGCCTTATGAGCTGGTGCAGAGTCCTGTTGGAATATCCAGTGTCTGTTTTTGAACATTGTTTAAGAAAGAGGATTTACTATGTTTATTAGGATGGTATATTGGTAAACCACGGCACTGGTTTTCACAACTTTTTTTATAGATAAACACCTCAGTTAAGCCTGAATGTGTGACTCCAAGCCAAACCATGATTGATGAAGGATAATGCCCTCACTGGACCCTCGGAATACGCGCGCTCGCTTCTTCACAACCTTATCATTTTGTTTGTTGTAAGTTTATTCGATGGTAAAAATTTTTCATCCGAAAACAAAATTTAGCGGTATTTTTTTCCCGCGTACCGCCGTAACAAAGCTCGGGATCTTTCCATCCTATTTTTTTTCTAACGCTCGTTTATAAAATGACCGGTTTTTTACGATAAGCTCGTAGTCCCGGTCTCCATTTAACACTCTTTTGACAGTGGTTCTGCTTAATCCCATCTGACGAGCTATGATTTTTTGTTTACGCACGGGATTTCTTTGGATTCACGCCCTCACAGCTTTGATGACCGCTGATGTCCTAACTGTTCGAGGTCGGCTACTCCTCTTACGATCTTCGAAGCTTGAATCTTTAGTATATCGTTTGATAGTGCGATAAATAAACCGTAGTGTTAATTTCAATTTTCGTAGAATGTAGTAGGTAAATCTCTTTTGGACAGTATTCCAAAATTCAAGTAATAAGGTTTTGACGGAAGTTATGATCCGACTAGGTATATAATATAAAATATTAAATTTTATTTTATTTTTTGAATATAATCGCTAAAAGAAAGTAAACATGTTTACTACTTTTTATATTTTTTAATAAATAAACTTCAATTTAGTTCATATTTTATAAAGCTAGTCCCAATACTTTGTAAGATATTGATGATTTCGTTACAGACCCATTTTTTCTTTGCCGTTCAGTGTATAAACCCTCCAAAGCGTATTAACCCTCCGCACTAACCTATATATGAGAAATACTGTTATACTGTGACAGATATAGTGTATGATACTGCACGATCAGTCTCACGGATCACTATGTTCTCATCGCTAACCAATATACCAAATATTGAAACTCATGCAGGAAGTTTACCTACGCTGCGCACAGAGAATATTAAGAAATTCAATAGATTCACGATAGCTGTCACAGTGCTCACATATGTGCCCGAGTGGGACACTTACTGAATTTATACGGCAATAGAATTTTTTATTAGATTGAAGTCGCATTACAAAAATATGATTCCATAAGTTGTATTTGACCTTTAGTATTGACTAGGCGACGACGGAGATGAGACAGAAAGTTACAAAGGTGTCGTATGACTTTCTCGTTAATCATTATTTAACTGCAAATTACGTGTTAATTAACTCATACTAACGAGCAGTGAAAGTCGAGCTCTTCTTTATTCCTGGGCAGACCGACTTGAGTATGCGGGATTAACTGCATACACCTATTTAGTTCCACTGGATCGCAATTTTCTGCGTCGCTGGATTGTGCACCACCCCCACCTGTAACAAACATAGATAATTTTCAACTTGGTTTGCGTTGATAGGCCACTAAGATCGAAGCTGTCTGTTTCGGTCTGAATGATGAAATACTTAGTATATAACAAGATAAATTCATTCTCGAATTCTGTCTATACATACGATATTTTCTGCATACGTACACAATATGTAATCGTTGATAAATCAGTCAATAAATAATTATTAATATTAATGGACTCTGAAAGAACAGTGATAGCTCAGTGGGTAAAGATAGCGGACTTCACCAATCCTCATGGATTAGGAGACTGGATAACGCTAGGCAGAAGAAAATTGCCATTAATTGCGTCCAACTATATATATCGCGAGCAGATGTAGTAAAGGCAACCCAAATAAAACAAGGTTTTAATTTAATCAATATGGAAACATCTAGGGATATTGTTTACATTAATTTTATCTTCCCACAAACTCGCATCAATTAAGCTCAATTAATATTGCTCGCCATTAGTATCAAGATCGCTACCAAGCGTGCAAATAAATGCAAACAAATAAATTTCGTCAGTCTCTGATTGAAAATTAGGCATTGTTCGCCACAACAGAGAGATGCAAGGGTAACTAGCACAAACCTGTAGTATTCTGTATACAAAGGCTATAGCTGTATCTTTTGAACCGTAATGAACTCGATTTCGTGAGTGTGTTATTATGATCATTATGACAATAAATAATAAAATTATAATTAAAGTTAAAAATTAATACTAGACACTTACGATCGTCTGGTAACGTATAAGTATGAGTCTGACGTGACGTGAAAAGTTTTTTGATGTAACCAATGCTCATGTTAGTGCCAACATTGAGCGATACACATCACAATAAGACAAACTTGAAGTTTTGAGAGGCAGTAAGTAGTGACTGATTTGATTACGAACTTCTCCTAGAATTTATCTTTAGACATCTTTGTGTCATCATTATCGATTCAGTCAATTTTCGTCCACTGTTAAATATAGGTTTCTCCTCTAGAGAGTCATTCGCCTCGATCTGTTCCACCAGCGTCCACCGACTACTTACAAACCTCTTGAGGTTATCGCTCCATCTAGTGAGGGATCGTACTAGTTCAGGCCGCCATTCCAGAACCTTTCTTCCCCGGCGGGTGACGGTTCTACGAACTATGTGACCGACCGACTACCATTTCATATTTGTGTATTAGTTAATATTTTTTCGAAGTTATCTTACTATTTATATTTCTCTACTGTACCTCTTTGGCACGTCCCGCCACAGCTATGTCCCACGCTTCTCAATGAGATTCATAGCTATGTCCGTACTCCCGACAACCCACAACAGGTATGCTACAAAATACCTTACTATATATTATATTATTCAGATAATGTAATAATAAGGTATGAAACAATTTTGAAGACAGATAAATTCGAAATAGTTTGGTTTATATACAAGCTAGTGACATAACCACCGTCCGGGGTATTAATATCTACATTTACCCCCTTTATTATCTGAAAATAATTAGAACTATTACCATGTTGTGGGGTCAATGGTTTTGGTGGAAATAGCGCCACATGTTTCCTTCTAATTAATGAAATCATTATTGCGGAAGCGGGTAGGTACACGCCAGTACCAATACCTTTATAAGTATTGTGGCAGAAAGGTTCGATGAGTCTATACTCTCTCACTGTATGTATGTATATCTTCACGCGAAGTTTCTTGCAGAGTAGGCAGAGAGAACCGAGCGCCATAAGACGCGGTCCTTACATACTTACTCTCTCACTGGGCCATCATAAATATTGCACCACAAAGTGTTGCTGCATGTAATTTGCACTAACATTAACTAATGTTCTTAATGGATAATCTTAAAATAAGAATATGAAGCAGACTCCAAAATAAATGATTAAATATTGAATTATTATATATTTGGCAGCTCGATAGCCGAGTGGTTAGCGATAACTATTTTAACAAGAATTGTAGGTTCGATACATGAACAAGATAATTTTTTGCGTGCGTAAACATTTATGTAATTAGAACTATTACCATGAAGCAGACTTAAAACTGACTTCCCTATACAAAAATGATCCGCTTACAGATTTTTTGTGTTACATAATGTTATTTTTTTTCAGGATTATTCGTAAATAAACAGGCACTTTCTGAACCAAGACTAGTGAACACACTAAGACAAGACATTCAAGGAATTTGGAGTTAAGTTTTAAATTGGTACATCGTAAAAGTTGTTATATTCTTTCGTATATGGAAAATATCCTTCGAAAGCCTTTTATATTAAAGACGATTTAATGATATGTATACAATGTGTTAGCAAGATTCTATCGATCCCAAAAGTTTCTGCGAAAAGAGTGGCGGCCCCCTTCGCCGTATGCACTATTTGTCGCACCGACGGGAGCGGATTTAACACAATTTAAGACCGCAAATACGAGCAGTTAATAGGAAGTACTGTGATAGTTCGCATAAATAAATTATTTATTCATTAATATTTTTACAGCATTTCTATTAAGAACATTTATCTTATTATTAATATAATATCATACTATATTGTAGTGAAACACAAGCTTGTTGGTTGAACACTGACTTTATTGCGGGTTGGTGGGTGGAACACAAACACATTATTTATGACTACTCACCTAGTTTGTTATAAAGCATTAACAAATATACTACATCTTTCCCTTACAGAACAAGAAATACATGTTACATAATAATACCACGGGTACCTACATATATTATATATAGAGTGTTGTATAAATGCTAATACGAACTTATTATTTATGTGCCTATACATGTTTGCTATTACTGTTTTCCTTTTTTTTTTTTTTTAACAAAGGTTAACTTATTGACTAACAAAGAAAAATAAAAAACTAAACGAATAATACAAAGAACCCTTTGTATTATTATTCAATTACAAAATTTTTAACCTTAATAGATTTAACCCAGCACCAATGTAAATAATAGTTAGTACATCTTAAAACTTACAAATTACTTAAAACTTAAATATTACCTAGGTACAACACACATAAAGATACCTATTATTTTTTAGGCTTTTTGCGTAAAGTTACAAATGACGATTCCATCAGCCCTGGCAATATCTGTGTATGCTTAGACGCGCTTGACTGCAAGTTATCGTCTTCGATCTCCTCGGATCCCTCTTTTAGTGATATCGAAGTGGGTATAGGTGTTGGTTTGTCAGGTTCGGGCCCAGATGTTTTACTCAGATTGTCTGTACCTACCTGTGCGCTCTGGCGTGTTTCACGTGTTTGTCTACACACGATCTGGCGCCGGTTCCGTCTATACCTACGACCAACAGCGTCCTCGAGAATGTACGACCTAGGCTCCACAGCCTTCTGGACAACCTCCATAGGTCGATGTTTTCCCCCGTCAACAACAACTACCCTGTCGCGATAATGTAAGAGAGGTAAGTCCTTTGGCCTTGCTCGTTTATCATAGATTATTTTTTGTTTTGATTGTTTTTCCAGTATGTTATAGTAATTTGATTCATTGTCCACTTTCCCAGCCAGTAGTGACTTATGAATGGGTAGTCTTGTATTTAGACGCCTTCCCATTAGCATTTGCGCAGGTGAGTCAATACAGTCTCGCGGCGTCGATCTTAGATTCAGTAAGCCTACTTGGTAGTCCTGGCCTGAATCACTGCATTTTTTAAGTAAAGTTTTAACTGTACGTACAGTACGCTCGCTCTTTCCGTTTGACTGCGGATATAACGGGGAAGAGGTGACATGATTTATCTCCCATTCGCGTACAAACTCTTTAAATTCCTTAGAGCTGTATGCAGGTCCATTATCAGTAATCAGAATTTTCGGTATACCGTGTCGACAGAACTGTTCTTTTAATGCTCCTATAACACACCTACTACTAATATCACTCAATGAATTAACTTCTACATAACTAGAAAAATAGTCGACTAATATGAGGTAGTATTTCCTTTTGTATTCAAATATGTCAGAGCCTAACTTAATCCACGGTATGTCCGGAATCGAATGCGGTATCATCGGCTCCCGGGCCGGTGCCGGCGCGTGCAGCGCACACGCGGTGCAGTCGCGTACGGCGCGCTCCACGTCACTCGTCATCCCCGGCCAGAACATGACGTCGCGCGCGCGCCTCTTACATCGGTCGATCCCTAGATGTCCCTCGTGTACTCGCCGCAACATATCTCCGCGTAAACTCGAAGGAATGTACACCCTACTATCTTTTAATAATAAGTTATCTACATACTGCAGACAATCTCTGTAAGACCAAAATACACGCAATTCTGGTTGAATACTGTATTGATTTCGAGGCCATCCATTGTTTATGTAATTAATTAATAACTGTGCCACATTATCATCTTTTAAATGTTTCCTTATTAAATTTAATTTTTCATCACTGTAAGGCAATTGTTCTAATAAAAAACACGTTTGCACCTCCACCTCCTCACAAACCTTTTTATTTAGTAAGTCCGGGAGTGCAGCTCGCGACAACGTATCCGCTATGTACATAAACTTACCAGGCGTATACACGACTTTTAAGTCATAACATTGAATGCGCAACATCATTCGCTGTAAACGAGCGGGTACAGATGAAAGGGATTTTGTAAATATTGCTTCTAGCGGCTTGTGGTCGGACTGCACGGTGACGTCACATCGCCCCGAAATATACTGATGAAACCGTTCGCAGCCAAACACGATAGCCAAAAGTTCTTTTTCGATTTGAGCGTAACGACGTTGGGTGTCGGTAAGGGTTAACGAAGCGTACTCAACCGGCCGCCCCGCCCGCAGCAGCACCGCGCCGAGCGCCTCCCCACTCGAGTCCACCGAAAGCACGATAGGTAGCCGGTTCGAATACAGCGCTAATACTGGAGCAGATGTGATAAGATTTTTTAGTTTATTTATTGCAACCGTATGCTCATGGTCCCAAACCCATTCGGAGTCTTTCTTTAAAAGACCCCGTAATATTGCTACGTGTTCTGAATAATTTGGGATAAATTTGGAAAGGTAATTCACCATCCCTAAGAAACGTTCTAAACTCTTTCTATCTTTAGGTTGAGGCATCTCGACAACGGCTTTCACTTTGGATCCGTCAGGCCTCATTCCACGCTCGTCAAAAATGTGCCCTAAGTATACAATTTCCTTAACACCGAATTTACATTTCTCTCTATTAAACTTCATACCTATATCTTTAGCTCTCTGCAGTAATTTTTCTAACCTGCTATCGTGTTCCTGTTTACTTGAGCCCCACACGACTATGTCATCGATAAAAGACTGCGTACCTTCGAGATCCTCCAGAGCCTGTCTCACTTTTGCGTGAAACATTTCGGGTGCGCAGTTGATACCGTAAGGTAATCTTAGAAACTGGTACCTACCGAAGGGTGTACTAAAGGTGCACAAGTCTGCGCTAGGCTCATCTAACAAAAGCATCCAAAATCCACAGCGTGCATCAAGCACGCTGAACCACGTGGCGCCGCGCAGTTGCGCCGCCAGCTCGCTCACCGTTGGCAACGTGTAGTGCGTGCGCCGCACTGCACGATTGAGTGCACGCGGGTCTAAGCATACGCGTATATCACCATTTTTCTTGGCGGCTATCACTATACCATTCACCCATTCGGTAGGATGACTGACTTTCCTAACTACACCTAGTTTTTCCATCCTCTTTAATTCCGCAAGAAGTTTGTCTCGCATACCTAATGGAATCCTCCGAGTCGGGCAAATAACAGGACTTACACTTTTATCCACTACGATTTTATGTTTTCCCTGCAACATACCGAGACCATGAAATAAATCCGAATACTTGTCGATATTCACAATGTCTACTCTCTGTATAGCTCCTATTTGTAAACATGCACTTAAACCTAGAATATTTTGACATTGCATATTGGCCACTACAAATTTCAAGTCGTGTAATTCATTTTTAAAATTTATTTTTAGACTGCATTCCCCTACAATAGGAACTAAATTACCGGTATATGAATAAACTTTTTTATTGTAGGGCACAAGAAAATTCGAATTAAATCCTAACCGGTCATAATCGAACTTTGACAAAATGTTTAGCATGGCTCCCGTATCTAATTTGAAGTTAATTCGCTTACCATTAAGTCTATAATTTCAATCCACTCCTTAGGTATATTTTTCTTTGCTTTGCAATCCGTCACCATACTGACATACAACATTTCTCCACTGGAATCTGACTCCGTGACACTCACATTATGCACCTTTTTTCCAATCACTTTATTGCAACACACGCGCGCAAAATGCCCGCGACCGTTGCATGGGAAACAAGTAGCCCTCAGCGCGAGGCAGCGCTGCGGGTCGTCGCAGGCTGCGCGGCCGCAGCGCGTGCACAGCTCGCCTCCGCCGCGGGCCGCGGGCTGCCGCTGGCCGCCTCGGCCACTGTAACAACGACGCGCGCGACCCCGCCAGCCGTTGCCGCCTTTTCCGTACATTGCATTCACTTGTCCCGCTGACGAAGTTGCCTCCACTATTTGTCTATTTTCTTCTCTGGACATCTCGGCTGCTTCACACACTTGTACAGCTTTCAACAATGACAAATCCTCCGTCCGCAGCAATCTGTCACGTACGATACTATCGGATATTCCGCATACGATTCGATCTCTTATTAAACCGTCGATTAAATGTTCAAATTCACAACCTTGGCTTAGAATTTTTAATGCGGTTATGTATTGATTAATAGTTTCACCTACCGCTTGGTTTCTCGTGAAAAACTTAAACCTGAGCGATGTCACGTTAGCTTTTGTTCCAAAACGTAAATCAAATTTCTTTTTCAAACACACGATGTCGTCGGCGCTTTCTCCTTTATCATAAGAGAACGTCGAAAATATTTCATAGCCCTCTGCTCCAATGAGGTTCACCAGCAAACTTGCTTGCACATCCTTAGTTTCCTTGATGACTCCAGACGCCTTCAAGAAAACCGAAAACTGTTGCCACCACTTCCGCCACGTGTCCGCCCGCGCCACTGGACTACCATCTACACGTAGTTCTGGTGGCGGACGTGCATGCTCCATGCTCTACTAAGTAAAACACCGACTACGTCGCCAATAACTACACCTGTAGCCGCTTAATAGTTGGAAAAAGTATAAAATATGAGCACCGCTGTCACCATGTAGTGAAACACAAGCTTGTTGGTTGAACACTGACTTTATTGCGGGTTGGTGGGTGGAACACAAACACATTATTTATGACTACTCACCTAGTTTGTTATAAAGCATTAACAAATATACTACATATATTACGCAAATATATTTTTATAAATATGATAACGTAGATAATTGTCATATAATAGTAGTTTATGCAACTGTCATATAATAGAGGGTATTAAAACACGAGTGTAGTTTTTTGAAACGAGCCGTAGGCGAGTTTCAAAATAAGATTACACGAGTGTTTTAATATCTGATTATATGCAGTTGCATACACTACTTTATTTAATCTCATGGCTATAGGTAGCTACATTAAATAAAATGCAATATAAAAGAAACAAATTATTTATTATAATAATTATTCACATTTTGAATATTGCAATTATGAAACTGAACCTGAATAACAGGCTGGGGGGCGCTATAAGAGCTAGTCGTTGTCGGGGTTGACAATGGAACGTTTATATTAATTTCATTTTTATTATTTTCTATGGAATTGAGTATCGAATTGGATACTAAGATTTTGTTAGTTATAGAATCGTCTATGTAGCATTCTGCAGCTGTTGTTGACTTCCACCCTCCGTGACGCTTTAGTGCTGTTATGTCTCCGTCAGCATCGATTAGTAAGGTTGCAGAAGTTCTGCGGAAGCAATGTCCCGTGTACGAATCTGAGTTTGGAAGATTAAGATAACTGGCTATCGTTTTACCCAACATTCCAAATTTGTTAATACCAACTCTTTGTTGGGTGCATTTCCCAGATATGTAATTCAAAAAGAAGGAAGGATGCTACATGAATTTGGTCGCAGTTCTATGTATTGTTTACATAATTGGTAATATTTGCCCGTTATGGTAAAAGATCGGTCTATTTTGTTTTTTGTGTTCCAAATTTTAACTAAAATTGATGATTCGAAAACTTCGACGTCTTTGAATTTAATGTTGTATAATTCCTGTCTTCGGCAGGCACCCATTATTCCAAATATTAGTGCAATCTGTAACAATATTATAAGTACTTAAGTAATATGAAGCCAGTAAATATCTATGTATAAAGCCATTACTTAGTGAGATGGCGTTTAGTAACTAATATATTCTATTTAACTTTTATTTATCTATTTAATAAATCAATACTTCTTACCTTCGTTGAAAGATATAATTTATCGGGCGCTTCATTTTAAAATTTATTTAAGTGTTCAGCTGAAAATGTCTTGGCTTTCTTCCCTTTATATCCTTGCGATTTACGTTTCAGAAATGATACAAGTTTTGAATATTTGGTAATATCAATTTCGTTGTAAATACTCAGTGTACTTTTAATCATAGAATATTTAGACCATAAGGACGAACACTTAAAGTTATCCGATAACTCTTGAAAGTAGGCTAACAAAACGTTTTCGGAAAATGAGTTAGCCTTTTTGTTCATTTTCCAAGTTATAAAGTCTTGGTAACATTTGTCGTACGCTTTTCTTGATTTTTCTGGCAAAAGACTATTCGTCAGTTTCTTGGCTGTTTCTAGAATATCAGGTGGAGTTAAATTTTCATCAGTATCATCGGTGTTGCTTGACATTTTTGTTACTAAAGTTTTATCCAACAAAATATTACTCAAATTCGTATTTACGAAATAGCGCCAAAATGGAAAAAGTCTGTTATTGGTTTATTGGCTCGGATCCAGTACGCATGCGCGTTGCGCGCGTAGCGCGCTCACCACAGATAATGTGTACTTAAATTGAATTGAAACCTCCTTGGTCGGGACACATGTACTTTAATAATTAAAAAATTGTTTTAAAGCATTGTTTTGTTAGGAGAATAATGCTTTAATTTAATTTTTTAATTTTCTTAAAGAAGTATGTAAATAAAATATACCAATAAAATTCTGTATTTCATTTCATAATTAGAATATTACCGAATGAGATTATATAAAAATATATTTTATACGATGTTGGCTGTTGAATTAGAGCAGTGATAACCTAGTGGATAAATTCGTGTTTCCATATTTATGTGCATATGTGTTATTTGTAATTATCACTTGGTCGGTGGTGAAGGAAAACATCGTGAGGAAACCCACATGTCCAACTAAATATATTTCGAAATACGTGTGACCTAACCTAAGAAAGGTATGGTTTTTCCGGGGGGTTGCGGTACTTGCGGTGGTTTAAAAGCTGTCTGACTGACTATCGCTCCATGAGGGAAAACCAGATCATTCTTAAGTAAGGTCACACGTCTTTCGAAATATAATTTATTGGACGCACGTCCAATAAATTATTGGACGGGTTTGCTCACGATGTTTTCTTTCACCCGGCGGCAAGCGATAATTAAAAATATGTATGTATGTATATCTTCACGCCAGGTCCCTTGCGGGGTAGGCAGAGAGAAGCGAGCGCCATAAGACGCGGTCCTTATACACTTCACTCGCTTCTTTCACATTCATAGCTCTTTTCATGCAAATATGTAATTATAGTAATGTGATTCTACTTCCACTTATATAATTAATCTGAGATACGTCTCAATTTTACACATTTATTCCATCGTTGTGTAAAAATCATTGAAGCACTGACGCGCCCTTTTAAAGGTCTGATTCTTCCCAAAATGTCGTATAATAGAAAATAAGGGTCGACTAAAAATATGCAAAGACATGTGGCAAAAAGACGTTGTTTATTATAATGCTGCTGCGAGCTCAGTGGCTCAGTCGTGAATGACGCGACTTTGACACCAACGCTCGTGGATTCGATTCCCACACAAGGCAAACATTTGTGTGCATGAACATGTCTGTTTGTCTTGGTCTGGATGTTTTAAGAGAGGTAGGGCGCATCAAAGTAACCCGCCTGGGAAAGTACCTCCACCTCACAGAAAACCGGAGCCAAATAACAACTCTCTAGAGGGTCGCTGTGTTCCTGCATGTGAGTGAGGTCACCGGTAAACTCCCAAGGAGTTGCTGTTTAAGCAGCAGAGGAGGCATCGCGCAAGTGATACTTAATATACCGCTAGCGTTAATAGGCTGCAGTACCCGCTTTACATCAGGTGGGCCGTAAACTTGTAGGTATGCCTCCCGACGTAGTATAAAAAAATACCACTGATATGGTTAATTTACTAAGGAATAAAATAACCATTCAAGCGTATCGATCTGGAAACATTCGCCCAATAGCCAAGTGTTTGATTGATGTTGGCTATCTTATTGACAGATAGTTATAGGTAATATAAATAGAACTAAGTTTTTCTATATGCAAGAATCATTACATATACATAGATTTTATCAAGTACACATCTACACATCTCCCGAGGTTCAATTTTCATATCAACAAAGTTTGCGATAGAAAAGTGAACCGAAGATATATGTTCCCTTCGAGGTTCAAAACTTTTAGCTGCCTACATAATATCACAATAGTTAAGGTTAACATTGCTCAGAAACTTTACAAAAAGTATCTTTCTGATTTTACTTATTATAATCAAATCAATCTCATTTTTTTGGTCATTCCGTGTCCTTACATATATGTAAATATTCTTTTGACGAAATAAAATTATTTATTTTATACTACACCTGGCCGGAAAGTAGGTTGTTACTTGCATAAGAATGGGTCAGAAAGTTCGTCTTTGTAGCTCTACAAATATGCGGGCGGCAAAACTGTATGAAAATCCATTGTTAACGTGCTAAGCGGGAAGAAAAAGTATATGAAAATTCATTGTTAACCTGTTGTTTTTTTTTTAATTTTTACAGTATTAAAATTTAAGAAATGATGTTATTTTAATTCAACCACATAAAAGAATAAACAAAAGTCAATAACCATACAGCCTAATCTTGTCATTCTGGTTATTATTAAAATAGGGAAAATGAGAAAATTCAAGATCACTAATCGAAATTAGAACGATAGTGGCAGCTTAATTTAACATTTATTGCATTTTAAATTTAGAATAGTTTGGTTGAATTTTGCATTTCTGAAATCTTTAAGAAAAATGTATTAAATTAAATTTCAATAACTGTAGTAATTGTAATATAAACTTCCATTGTAGAGATTTTGTTTTATACTTTACTCGCAGGTGTAGTATAAAGCACTATGTATCACTCGGCGAGAAAGTGCGATTCCCAACTTGGGCGAATTCAGGCCCTCCGCTACGCGTTGGGCCTAAAACTTCGCCCTCGTTGGTAATCGGTCACTTTCTCCCCTCGGTGAACAATGTACTATTATTTCGTCAAAAGAATATTTACTTACTAATATTTCGACACGAGGAGTTTTCGTTCCATACATAAATCTAGATTTGACTTACGTGCTTCGCTCACTCTCTTAGGGATCGAGAACAGCGTCATAACTATCTCGTTTCGTCCCAACCCAACCCGTCAATTCAAATCTCCACAGATAATCACTCTTTCATTCCCCTCACCTAAATCCAGAACATCCCTCACGAACTCCCAAAGCTAGTTCTTGAGCACTTGTTGAGCTAAAGATAGAAAAAAATAATGATAAAAATTCTTTATTTGCCATTGGGCCCTCGCGGGCACTTAGACACGTCTTACATTATTTGAAATATAATCTTATTGTATGTTATTTAATTATCTTATTTTACTTTTTTCCCTTTTTTTAATCTTGCATTTCGGAAATGACCATTAGCGAAGAAGAAATGCCGAAAGAAACTTGGCAATATAGGTCTCTTATAAAATTGACAATTAGATATTACAAAAAAAAATACATAAACATATTGGTACAATAATGATAGCAAATGGTAAAATTAAAGATTATTGAGGACAGGTAGTCTGTGCTGAATTATTTCCAGACATCTTTGTCAGTTCATCAATTCTATAATAAGCCCTTCTACAGAGAGTATTTTTAATTTTAAGGGAACGTATGCTGCGACCAGACTTACTCGCGTAATGTCCACCAAAAGAAGTTTAGGCCCTAGAGAGGAGAGTACGACACTTACACTGGCACTGGCATGATCGTCCTGGTCTACCCCAGACTATAGGTCCATCATTCCACCAGGCAGATCATCAGTGTCGTTCCCCTTGTACTTAGTATATGTCACACAAAACATCTAAGCGTCTCTCGTTACAACCATCAGCTCGTTCATCTTATCATTTATTTCACGTGCCTACGCAGCATTCGGCTCTCCTCGACGCGTTGGAATTGGCGCTACGTGCTGGGTGGCGGCCCCCACCGCCGCATGCAGCTGTACTCGCATCGAGGGGTGCGGATCGGTGCGCGTCACCTCCGGGGGACGTCCTAATCCATACATCATCGGTGCGCTATCGGTCTGAATTGCAATCTGATTGATTGGCAGGGATCGCGAACGAGCAAGCTTGTGGCTCATAACCCCTCAAGTCCGAGTACCGAGTTTTATTATTTTGATGTTTCTATTTTTAGACTGAAAATTCTATCATTCATTTGGTTCGACATAAGTTTACCGAAGATACGACTTCATTGATTGTACACCACAGATGTATTGTATTTATTGTGGTGATTGCAAAACAATATTTTACCATAATTATTTATATGTAAGTAAAAAATACGAGATCTACATGAGACAATTCAGACGTTTCAGATATAATATATAAACAAAACAATTAAAAAAACATATAGTCGAATTGAGTAACTTCTACAATCCGTTAAAAATAAAGTAAGGTAAACTAAAAAAAATCGGCCAAGTGCGAGTCGGACTCGCGCACGAAGGGTTCCGTACCATTGTCTATAAAAACGGCAAAAAAACACGTTTGTTGTATGGGAGCCCCTCTTAAATATTTGTTTTATTTTAATTTATTTATTTATTCTTATAGTGAATATATAACTAAATATTCTATGAATATTTCAAGTGTCTACCTGTTACCGTTATCAATATCGAGCAAAAATGAGCAAAAAAATCACGTTTGTTGTATGGGAGCCCCCTTAAATATTTATTTTATTCTATTTTTTCGTATTAGTTGTTATAGCGGCAACAGAAATACATCATCTGTGAAAATTTCAACTGTCTAACTATCTCGGTTCATGAGATACAGCCTGGTGACAGACGGACGGACGGACAGCGGAGCCTCAGTAATAGGGTTCCGTTTTTCTTCCTTCGGAACCCTAAAAATGTTTCCAACCCCAAAACCCATAATGTCTGGTGTTTGCTTATCTGGAAAATAAAGTACGTCATTTCGGCAGGTTTCCTTTTAAAAGCCAAAAAATAACGATGATGAGCCTTTTTTATGTCGTAAGGCTCTTATTCCTATCTGCAGAGATTTCGAAAGGTTGCAGCTTAATTCTATTTATGATAAAAATACGCATATAGGTAAACAGCGTTAATTGTTGGCAAAGTTTGAATGAGAAAAACTTCTGCAATAATATGTCTTATAAATATTCCTAATGAATCAGACTTATTTCAGTCTTCTTCCCAGCGTTATCGCGTTTCCTAATTCATTAGGATTGGCGGGTCCGCTACCTAAGCCTAAAGATTTGGCGAAGATACTGATTTTGACATGGAGAGACTGCCTTCCGATCTCCACAATCCAGATGGAAAACCAGACCTTTCTTAGGTATTATCTTGTTATTATATGATATATTTTCTTGTATGTGGAGGTTTCCTCACGGTGTTTTCCATCACCGCCGTGCAAGTGATAAGTACAAATATGTACATAAAAAAAACACGAATTTATGCCAATGCACATGACAATATTCAATCCGGGGACCTGTTGCACAATAGGACGGTTCCTCATTCACTGGGCTGTGACTACTCAAATGTTCCTAATGTATCAGAGTGATTTTAGTAGTTTATGAAATATAGAGGTGGTGAGTATTCATAGTACTTAATGTATCACATATTTTTGTTATATTTTCATAGTTTTTTTTATTTTTTATTTTAGGATCAACAAACAGTGTACACAAAGTTACAATATTGAGCTTAAATACAGGTTGTACAAATATTGTGCCACCAACTCCGTTGACCACAAATAATTTTACAATAAAATGTCGGTGTGGTGGTAAAGACGAGAACTCCCTCCTAGGGTGAACGGAGTAATTTCAAAGAATAATAAAAAGTAAAAATAAAGAAAATGAAATGCTATCTCTGAGTAGAGGTTTAACAATTAATAGTGAAAGAGAATTTAAAAAAAAAGAAATTAAAATTAAATGATAAAATATTAATGAAAACATATTACAAGCCACGGCAGGTGTCACGTCTTGAGCTGAGCCGCTACCATTCTCTTAAAAGTACCAATACGTGTAGCAAAAATGTCTATTGAATTGAAATTCTTGTTATATGAGTCGACTAGTCTGTAAAGTGGTGAGCGCTTTCCAGCATTGGTACGACAAAAAGTGGTAGCAAATAATTGACAGGGATTTCGACAATGTGTTCTAAAAGGAACTCTGTAGCATAAATTGTTATGGAGCGATATACAATCGTATTTATTATGACAAAGATCATAGAGAAGCGTTGTCTCGAGTTGCAGTTTTAACAATAAGCTTTGGGTGCTGAATATTTTTTAAGGTTTTGCCAACTGAGTGGCATAGTAACTTTTAACATGTTAACTTTTGGTTATTACTGGCGATAAAAACTTAAATTTTACGTAATATTCATCGTAAACGAGTAAAATCTCTATAAATAATTCTCGTGGATCCGTCAATATCAGGGTTCAACAACAGAATTTAGGTTTCTTCTACAACTGCAATGCTCGCGCTGACAGAGGAGATTGAAAGAAATTTTATTTATATTTAGAAATTTCTGTCCACCTTTTATTTTTTATTACATTATTTTTTATTACATTATATAACGACTTTCTATTTATAAATAACAGTAGCAAAATCAGCTGCTATCTTGCTTCTTACTGCGGTGACCCTTACTAACTATTTATTCATAGTTAACCAATTTGATGGGACTATAAATGTTGAGTTACTGCTACGCTCTTGGTTATCCGGTTCGATTCTTGTTAAAGACAATCTGGTGAGGAAGCAAGTAAATACAGAAACTTGGATTGGGTGCCAGTATAATTCCACAACACATTTTGCAACGAGGTTTATTTTATTACAAGTCAGCAAGAACAGAGAATATTCTTGTTTGCAAATGGCATGACTAAAGTGTCGTAACAGTGTCATCTATCTATAGGGTATAATGTTATATGATAATACAAAAGTAATGCAATTAAATAAAACAAAATAAAATATCCTTAGAACCTTATAAAGATAAAAAAACACATGCCATTTGCATGCAATCTGCCATTATGAAGACTTATAATGAAAATGTGGGAGGTATGAATAAGTTTGAACAAAATACAAGTATTATTGATTTCTACAAATAATTACAAATAGAGACAAAAAGCGTTATTTCTCGCTAAATCGTCACTATCTTGACATGATGTTAATGCTTGGTAATGGTACAACGCCGCTAGAGGAGAATATGATGATACCTCAAATTCCACATGAGTGTATCAACTGATTTGCTGGAAACTTTTAAGAAGAGTGAACAGCACAAGTCTGGTCAAGTATTCTTCCTGAGACTTTACATGTTTATATATGTCTAAGTCAAAGTAAATTACAGAGAAGAATATGGTAATCGTATATCCTAAAAATCGTTTTCATATATGTTATACTGGAAAATGACTACGCAGATTTTGATGAGCTCGATGGCGCATTGGTGTACAACGCAACGACTACAAATATATTTTCAAACTATAGTTTTTTTTATACAACTTTGGGTGGAATACAAGCATACGGCCCACCAGATATAAAGTGGTTACCGTAGCCCATAAACGCTTGTAATACATTAAGTATGCCACATCTGCTGCTAACACAGCAACTTTGGCTGCGGTTATATGTAATATACTTTTTATATTCGTGTTGTAAGTATACGCATGCGTGAAGTAAGTATTGCTATCGCATATTGCATTACCATCAAACCACTGTAATCCTATACAGTACTAACTAGCAGCATCCCGCAACTTCGTCCCGAATATCTTTGTATCCTGTAGGCACCGCTGTTTCCACTTTATTTCTTTTACCTCGGCTTATATTCGGGTCGTATCGTAGTTTTGAATAGCCTATAACCTTTCTCAATAACTAGGCTATCAGATGCAAAAATATTTTTTCAAATCCGACTTTATTTCCAGAGTTTAGCGCATTCAAACAAACTCTTCTGCTTTATATATTAGTATAAAGTAAGCAAACAATTAAGAAGGTTGTATGATGCTCCGCGCGATATTCAATATCGCTTTGCCGACCGTACTTAACTTGCTAGCTTGAGTCTAGATTATTTCATTAACTAAGTAAATGAAGTTGAAAGAAAAGGTACCTCAATTTTTAAAGCTCTCTATCGTAATAACTTGTTTGCACCGTCTTTTAATACAAAGTTTCGTGAACCGCTTTATTAAAAAAGTTTGTGTGGAAAGTACACCTATTGAAGAAGGGTGGTAGAATACAACATATGTGTGGTTATATATGTACGGTTAGACATATGTTAGATACGTATGGTTAAAACGCTCTTCCAACACATGGATATTCACACTTAGAATGAATTCCGGAGACGGAATGAACAGAAAAGTGTGATTGATTTGAATTTGATAGATGGACATCTCCGAAAGTCGTTAATGAAAACACGGAGAGGTCCCACTCTTGAAACAGACCACTATCTGGTGATAAGCCGATTTGTGGGCATTTTCAAGAAGTGGAGGCACTGGCGAATGCGTATTCCTTTCAGAGATAATTATTAAATAATTAATTCATGAAGAATCACAGTTGTATTTATTCGAATGTGTCAATTATCATCACAACCGTTGCCAAGGTAACGTTCAGACATGACACTCCTCCCTTCCGATTCCTGGCTGGGACACTAAAGGTGCTAGTAGCAGCTGGTCCAGGTGTCGCGTCCATAACAGTCCATCATCAGTCCTTACTTCATAATGGAGCTTACCAAGCTGTTTGACGATAGTACCAAATTTCCATTTTGTAGTAGAGGACGCATAATTCCTTGCTTGAATTCTATCTCCTGGAGAAAATCTCTTAGAAACTGGTGTTTGATCTGTGACAACAGTGGTCGGTTTGGGAACTACTTTAAACATGGCATGTAGTTTAGTTCTTACCTCTCGATTAAACATAAGTTCATATGGGGTCTGCCCCTTTATAGTAGGTGTGCGTCTTAATTGTGTTTTCACAATTATTAGTTTCTCAATCAGGCTTCCACTTTCCCCCTCTAATGTGCGTAGCGCCTTCTTAACGGTTTGAACGTATCTCTCCGCCTGACCGTTAGTGGCTGGGTGGTATGGAGCCGATGTTCTATGAATTGTCCCACAGTCAGCCAAGAAACTTTTAAATTCTTGTGAGACAAATTGTCGTCCGTTATCCGAAACAACTGTATAGGACGTACCGAAATTGCAAAAAAAATCCTTAAATTTTTGTATACACCAGGAGCTGGTAGTTGTTTTTGTAGGAATTATCTCCACCCATTTAGAATATGCGTCTACTAAAATAAATAAATAATATCCATGTATTGGCCCGGCAAAGTCAATATGTATTCTTTGCCACGGACCTCTAGGCTCTTCCCAGTGGTGGAGAGGTGCTTTGGCTGGCTCATTTTGTTCCAAACGGCACGCTCTGCATGACTTAACTTTACTTTCGATATCTCTGTCGATATTTTTCCAATACACATGACTACGGGCGAGTAATTTCATTTTCAGCATCCCGATGTGTCCAGAATGTAATTCATCGAGTACTCGACTTCGAAGAGTCTGTGGAATGACTACGCGTGTTCCTCTTAGAATGCAATCGTCTTGTAATGTGTACTCGTTATCATTGTATCCCAATTCTTTAAGGGGACGTCCGCCTGATTTTAGTGCATGAAGTAAAATTTGTAAGTCGGTATCGTTCTTTGTTTCTTTAGCTATTATTTCTGGGCTAATTTCTAGTAAATTGATTTGTTGTATTTGATACACACAATGTTGATCAACTGCCTTTTCATGATAGTGTTGAACCGGAAATCTGGAAAGGTAATCTGCATTTGAATTTGTTTGTGAGGGTTTATATTCTATATTGTAGTTAAACCCTGATAGGAAGTACGCGTAGTGAAATAGTCTCATTGCACTTAACGCTGGTAACGTCTGCTGAGGATGGAAAATTGAAGTTAGTGGTTTGTGATCTGTCAGTAATGTAAATTTTCGTCCATAGCAATAGTGGAAGAATTTCTTTAAGCCCCAGTAAATGGCAGTGGCTTCCTTATCTATTTGGCTATATTTCTTTTCCGCTTTTTGACAGTGATCTCGACGCAAAAGCAATGGGTCGTTCAGAACCATCTGCTAGTTTATGTGAGAGTACAGCTCCTAATCCCAATGGAGAAGCATCCGTGGCCAATACTAAGTGTTTCGTTGGATCGAAATGTATCAAAACTCTGTCACTCATAATTTCATTCTTTATCTTAATAAAACTTTCTTCACACTGTTGAGACCATGTATATTTATTTTCCTTCTTAAGAAGTTCATTCAGTGGGTTCGTTATAGATGCCAGATTCGATATAAATTTGTTGTAATAATTAGCCATTCCCAGGAAAATTCGTAATTCATTTACGTTTGTAGGGCGCTGTGCGTTAGCAATTGCTTGTGTTTTCTCTTTCTTCTTATGTAAACCGTCTTTGTTAATAGTGTGACCCAGATAATCAATGCTTTCTTTGAAAAAGTGACACTTATCTTTATTAACTCGTAAGTTATTTTGTTTCAGCTTGAGTAGGACCTCTTTAAGCCTGTGTAGAAGTTGCATCTCTGTCGCACCTTGAATTATAATATCGTCAAAGAAGCACTTGACGCCTTGTAATCCCGATAAAAGTTGATCCATGAACTTTTGCCAAAGACTGGGTGCGACTTTAACTCCAAACATAAGTCTATTAACTTTATAGGTACCTTTATGAGTACTAAGGGTTTGTAGAAGGGCACTTTCGTCATCCATTTCCATATTCAGATATGCCTGTGTTATATCTAATGTACAAAATAATCTTCCTCCATTCATTTCTGCGAATATGTCTTCTATTATTGGTATCGGGTACTGCTCATCTTTAATTACTTTATTTAGTGTTACCTTGTAATCTGCACAAAGACGAATGTTTCCATTAGGCTTGATAATAGGTACGATTGGTGTCCCCCAGTCTGAACTATCTACTTTTGTAATGACGCCTTCTGCACAAAGACGCTCTATTTCTGCATCTACTTTTGTTTTCAAGGCGTAAGGTATTCTTCGTGGCTTAATGAATATTGGTTGAGAATTTTCTTTCAAATGTAAATGAGCTTTGTAATTCGGAATCTTTCCTAAATCTTTTTTAAATACTGCTGAAAAATCTTCCAATAATTGTTCTAAGTTAGTATATTTCTCGCAAGATCGTAGTATTCTTACGTCAGATAATTCAACCTTCAAGTCTTTTATCCAACTACGTCCACAGATCGGATCTACATCTTGGTCGATTACGTAAATTTTTCCAAAATATGATTGGTTTTTGTAAGTATATTTGACGTATGCAACCCCTGTCGGTGTAATAATTTCACCAGTATATGTTCTTAATCGCATGTCAGTTTTGTATATTTTTTTTGAAATGTCTAGTCGTTTGTATAGTTTTAATGACATCGAAGACAGTGATGCACCAGTGTCGAATTCCATGCGAACGTCTTTAATCTCAATTCGGATTGTGATCATGTATCTTTCTGAAAATTCACTCTTAATTAGATTGATGTCACCTACAGTTTCGTTGCTGACGGTACTCATTGAATCGTTTATTTGATTGGTTCAGTTTCTTTGTAGACAAACACGCGCTAAATGACCTTGTTTCTGACATCTTCGGCAAGTAGTATTAAGTGCGCCACATTCGTTGGATCGGTGGTCGTCCTTTCCACATCGAAAACATTTGCCTTTTAATTGTTCTGGCGTAATCGGCATTCGAAGCTCTTTTCTTTGAGAAGTTCGTGTGGTTGTTGTGTAGTTCTTGGCTAAAGTTGATACTTTATTAATGGAATCATTATGTTTGTGAATGTCTGATGACATTTTAACATTTTCCAGTTTTCCCATTTCTATTGATGTTGCTAGCTGTACTAATTTGCAAAACGGAGGTGTGTCTCGGTCTTGTAATATTTTTGTACGTATTTCACCATCACTTACTCCTCTTATGAATTGCAGAGATAAGAAACTCTCTAGTGTAGGTTTGTAACAGTTCTGACATTTAAACTCACAATTCAAAGAGAGCTTTTTCAGTTCCGAGGCATACATTGCTACAGTTTCATCCGTTTGTTGTACACGAGAAATAAATTTATGTTGTAGAGACCACACACTTGGTTTCGGATCAATAAAATCATCTAAAATTTTGGTTAATTCCTCGAAGCTTTTATTCACAGGATCTTCTGGAGAGCAAAGGTCATGTATTCTTTCATGCAATTCAGGAGACAAAGTAGATAGTAACAAATATACTTTGGTTTGAGGTTCCGTAATTTTGTGAAGTAGAAAGTGAACTGTTAATCTTTTTGTGAAATTTTGAAAAGTTTCTTTTTCTTGTAGTGGTTGGAAAGTAAATTTCAACGTATTTGAAGACTCTTGTTGTGTACTAGAGCTTGAAGCTAAGGCCGGTGAATTCACACATTCAAAGGATTTTGAGTTGTTACGATTCTCTAAAATTGAAAAGAAAGTTTTTGAAAAGAAAAAATTGAAAGTTTTGTTTTTTAGATGAATAAACATCTTCAAAATCATACCTGTATTGTATTTCTTCTTCTAATTGTGTTTCTTCTGTTTCTAGTTCAATATCTTTTTGTATTTTGTAAAAATTTTGTAGAGTTTCATTCAATATTTGTAGTCTAGTTGCGATTTCTTCGTTCGTAATATTATCTGTTGTGTTCGCGTAGTTTTCAGTTCTAGTGAGTGTCCCGCGTAACGAGGCACGCACCAGCGAACATAAAAAGCATAGAATGATAATTTAGAACAAATTCATAGTGCATAATCGACACCAAAACAATCACGCGCTCGTATTTGAAACCAAAACATCATTTCTCGAAAATGCAGTTAGCGAAAAATATGCCTTACCACCAAATCATAAGCCGCACTTTACGATAATTGTTTATGGTACAAAGGAGTCATAGAAATTTAAAAACAAAATTTTCTTCTCGATGATTGGCTGCATGCGATCTTGCACGATCGAGACACGAGTTCACTCGATGTGGCGACATGTACGCGCCACGAAAGTAAGGCCATTTTATAAAAAAGGTCGAATTTAATAAAATACAAACTGAACTACACTTACCTATGAAATGTGATTCCTGAGCATTTATGATTACTGGTAGTGTTATTTACACACCATTTGACGACACAAGAAGGCATTATTACGAAAAATCTTGATAAATACACAAATTAAGACAGACTGACACGTCGTTGTTTCAAGCCGACTGACTAACACCGACTGTCAAGGCGCGCGGCCTCATTTTTAAGCCCCGCCTAGCCCGGCCTCTTTTTCGTTGGGTCATTTTTGAAACGTTATTGCTGCTTCTATGCTTTTTATGTTCGCTGGCACGCACCCGTTTATATTTCTTAACTTCGATAGACATCTCGTCGCCAATTTATTAAATAATTAATTCATGAAGAATCACAGTTGTATTTATTCGAATGTGTCAATTATCATCACAACCGTTGCCAAGGTAACGTTCAGACATGACAATAATGAAAGAATAAAAAGTGAAAAATTTGAAGATGAAAGTGTGAGGAGTACGTATGTACGTTTAATCAGTGAAAGACTTGCGAACGCGAGTCTTTCCGACTCAGATGTAGACGAATGTTGGAAAGTTCTGAAAGAAAGTATGGTGGACAGTGCGAAAGAAGCATGTGAATGCGCAAAGAGACGTAGAACACTGAGAGGAGATGCCTGGTGGGATGTGGAGGTTCAATCCTCCGTGGAAAAAAAGAGAAAAGCGTGGCTGGATTACGTATCATCTTTGCAACAGAGTGATGGTATGAAAGAAATGAAGAAAGAAATATACCGTCGCTGCAAGAATGACACCAAAGCTTTAGTGAAAGAGAAGCGTGAAAGACTACATATGAGTGAGTAGGAGTAGCTGACGAAGAACTTCGAGGCAAATACCAAACTCTTCTGGAGAGAGGTAAAGAAGTCTCGAAATGGTTCGTCAGCATCCAGAATGGACAAGATAAGATGTAAAGCTGGTGGCATTCTTGCTAACACTCAAGAAGTGTTAGAACGGTAGAGTAAATATTTTAGAGAAATGTATGATTATGTCCATGATGCTGGCATTGTGTATGAGTCTGTGATTAACTCGGCAGTGCCAGAGTACCATGAAGACATTACTATGGATGAGATTGAATTCGTATCGAAAGTTTGAAAGATCGAAAGTCAGCGGGAATCGATATGGTAACAGCTGAGATGATCAAGCTAGGTGGTACCTACGTTAGGGACGCCTTCTGGTTTTTGAGCAAATTATGCTGGAGAACCGGAAGGGTCCCGAGCGATTGGAGATGCGCAGTCGTCGTACCCTTGTATAAAGAGCAAGGGCTCACGTATGGACTGCGCCAACTATAGCGTCATCAGCTTAGCAGCTAAAGTGTATGGAAAAGTCATTGAAAGGAGAATAAGGGTGAAATCCGATGGAATGCTTTGGGTAGCACATGGTGGATTTCGAAGCGGCAGAGGATGTACGGATCAAGGTTTTTCACTCCGCAACATCGTAGAGGAACATCTGGATTTGGACCAGAAGGTTTTCTGCGGTTTTGTGGACTTTGAGAAAGCATTTAATAGGGTCGTGCGAAAGAATCTCTGGAACATTTTGCCCAGATATGGGGTTGACGGTGACCTACTCCGTGCTGTGCAATCCACTTATAAAGATTGTACAGTATGTGTGCGGGTGAACGGCAGCTTGTCGCCCTAGTTTGATGTCGACATTGGTGTCAGACAGGGATGCGTGCTGTCGGCTCGGCTGTTCATCCTGTATATGGACAGTTTTCTTCAGAAAGAAATATGAATGTGGGAATGCGAATGGGTGACTCAGTGGTCAACTGCCTGCTTTATGCAGACGACGCGGTATTAATAGCAGAATCACCATCCGAACTGCAAACACTAGTTATAACAATGAAAGATGATTGTATGAAGAAAGGCTTACAATTGAATGCGAAGAAAACCAAGATAATGGTATTTGAAAGAGAGACAACCAGAACGAATATTAGGATTATAGTTGATGATGTAGTGTTGGAGCAAGAGAATGAGATTGTATATCTTTGAAGTGCTTTTAGCAGCAATGGAAGGTACACCGCTTATGTGGAGAGACGAGTGAGTGCCGGGAATAGGGTGAATGGAGCGTTGGATAAACTTCTAGGCAGTCGAAATCTAAGCCAGAAGGCACAGCTCGCTGTACACATCGCGGTGCTAATCCCAACGCTAACTTATGAAAGTGAGAGCTGGGTATGGCAGGGAGAGCATGAAAGTAGAATAAATGCGGTCGAGATGAAAGCATTGCGCAAAATTTGTGGCATAACGCTTGCTGACCGCGTTCGTAATGAAGACGTGAGAGAAAGAGTTGGTCTGAAAGAGAGTGTCGGTGTTAAGATAAGAAAGGGCATGCTCCGTTGGTTCAGACATGTAGAAAGAATGTGGGACGAAAGAATGACGAAACAGATCTACAATGCAAAAGTGGAAGGATGTAGGAGCCGAGGAAGACCGAGACTAACCAACCTACCATGACCAAATAGGTCGTGTTTTACCAGAAGGTGATGTCAGGAGCCCCAGGAACCGGCGAGCGTACATTAAAAGAGCTATGAATGTCCCAGAAGCGAGTGAAGTATGTAAGGACCGCGTCTTATGGCGCTCGGTTCTCTCTGCCTACCCCGCAAGGGACTTGGTGTGAAGATATACATACACGTATGGTTAAATATGGATAGTTCTACTTAGGTAGTTAGATATGCATCGAAGGCGTTGTTTTTAAACACAAATTGCGTGCGATCGCCTTCGCTTATTTGTCGTCACTGTCACTGAAATATAATTTTCCACTGAAATAACGCGACTAAACCCATATGAATAAATACTACAAGCGAATAATACAGAGACGATTATATCCGTTTATATGCGCAACGTCTCATCTTCACTAACTCAATCACTGACGAGGTGACCTTGGTTGTCAAAGAGTTATAGGATTGTATTTTTTTGGGATTTGTCCTCAAAAGATTCCAACGGAACCCTATAAATGAGTTTCCGCTGTCAATCCGTCCGTCTGAGTCTTTTGAACCGTGATATGTAGAGATTTAAATATTCACGGAGTATATATTTACTGCCGCTATAGAAACAAATAAAAAAGTAAAAATTAACTGTGACTATTTATAAAAACGTGTATTTTCAGAGTTTTTTCACTACATAGTGGTATAGAATAGTTTGTAAGCGAGTTCCAATAACACTTGGCCAGATATTTTTGCTTCATTCTATTTTTTCAAAGCTACCAGAAACTAGTGTTTCATTTTTAACGTATTTCGTAATATTGCTTGCACTCCTTTCATTAATAGTATAGTATTGATAAATAATGATATCCTTACCTCCACAGAGTTAAATGTTAATTCTGGTATATTAGAAGCTATTCCCTTGGTAATTAAATGTTACCTACATTTTATATTTTATTTCAATGTACAGTATTTACGTACTGTTATATTTGCCGTCGGGTCGCTGTCACTCAGCTTAAGGTATAAACAAAACTACCATAAAACACAAAAAGAGCAAAACTTTAATCTGACATATCTTCACGTCGAATTTCAAGTTGTATGATTTGGTGAAAACTATTAAAGTTACCAAAAAATACGTCAGTCGCAACAAATAACATAATATTAAATTTGCGCTCTGATGATAGAAAATGACTTGCTTGAAAAGCATCTTGACATACATACTTTTTTTAAAGCATATTAGAGAACGCATGTAAAATACAGGGGTATGTAAAGTTACGTATATAATGGGTAGGTATTCGAACAACTCAAACCAGTAAGTTATTAAAAATAGATGTAAATATTTTGGATTTGGATTTGTACCAAACAAAAAACCCAATCAAGCCCTCGAGAGAGGGTTGTGCGTTATTTAAATCGCGTCGGCTAATGAAATGTCTATAACATACGAGGTACAGACCAACAAACAGACACAACGTTTACAACGGAGCCCTAAAAGGGACTCTGATGGCGGAATGACATGGATACCTCTACATAACAAAGTCCATCCTGTCCGTTATTTGTAACCAAAAAAAAATATTAATTGTAAAATAATGAGAAAGAGAACGGCAAAGATACCATTCTCCTTCTATGTACATTTTATTTTTTTGTCCAGAAAAAAAAAAATAAGCAGTAGACAACGCGGTGCTCGACGCGACCAATGTGGTCAACATTGGCCGTGTTTTATCAGAAGATAATGCCAGGAGCCCCAGGAACCGGCAAACATGAAAATAATTATGAATGTTAAAGAATCGAGTGACGTGTGTAAGGACCGCGTCTTATGGTGCTCAGTTCTCTCTACATACACCGCAAGGGACCTGACGCGCAGATAATTTAGAAAAAGAAGACTTACATATAGAACAGATAATTTCATGCCTTAAAGAGTGAGTCTGAGTTTCATGCCAGAGTGTAATTGAATAGTTGCGTGTAAAAGTGCTGCGGAGATATAAGAATATAATTCCACTTCAATGTACAAAATCAGTGAAAACTATATTTCAAAACTTATCAATCGTTATTTGAATATTTTAAAAATACTATGGGGCACGGTAGAGGTTGTTAAGTGTTCAGACTATATTTCCCCCAAATATAATTATTAGGTATACAATAAATATAACACACATCATAAATAATATTAGAATAAATAATATAACATTTCAAATTGATGTTTCTCAATCCCACTGACTCTCACACGTCAAAGAACATTTGGGTTAATCATAGTGACCAGAGCTGGCAGGCGAGTTAGGGTAATATCAATGAATATAGCTGCCGCGCCCTAAAATTCGGGAACATGAAATTAATACTCGGCAATTTATCATACTAGGATCGTTCGACATCAATTTATAAGCCTAGTTTACGTTAGTTGAGTAATGTCCATTAGAGGATTGAATACACTTAGAATAAACTGAATTCACTGTATTTGGTTGCTTTGAATGGTCAATCCCGAAATGCTAGTAGATAAAAAAATATGAATTGAATAAAATTTTATTTAAAAATTTAAGACATGTCTAAGGGCCCAATGGCAAATATCTTTTTTGATCTTTTATCTTTATTTTTTACTAAGTAATATCTAGCTGTATTTATTCCACACAAAACCGCAACATAATTATAACTATAGTTGCGTTCCTTGTCGTGAGTGAGGTCACTAGTAAGCTCCTAAAGAGTTGCTGTGTTTGCAGCAGAGGTGGCATCGCGTAAGAAAAAATTTATGTGTTGCAAGTGTTCATAGGCTACGGTAAGCGCTTTACATCAGGAGGATGGTATGCTTGTATGCCTTCTGGCGTTGTTTAAAAATAAACAAGAACAGCTATGAACAGGTACGGTACAGAGGCAGAAAAATTGCAGGCTTTTATTTGCTCAAATGTTTCAGTCATACAAGTAGGTGGCAATTAAAACCAAGAGTTCAAGTTCTGCATAGTGAATAATAACTGAAGGAATGTAAAATATTTAGTTAGTTGGTGCGAGTAATTAACCAATAGTTTAAAAACAATTTATCGAGTTTTGTATTTCGTAAAATTAATTTAATTACTTAATATCAGAGATTAAAACTTGAATAGATCTATATGGCTACATTATAAGCGTATGATTTAATATTCAGAAACATTTAAATACATTTCGAACAATATTTTACTACGAACTATATAATCTTCTTCTTCTTAGCGTTATCCCGTTTCCTGATCCGTTAGGATTGGCGGAGTGGTCTATGTAAACTTAAGAATTTGGAGAAGATACAAATTATTACAAGGATCGACTGCCGTCGATGCCGAAAACCTCCGCAATCAGATTTTTCTTAGGTAAGGTCACATGTTTTTCAAAATATAATTTCTTAAACGTGCGGGTTACCTCGCGATGTTTTCCTTCACCGCCGAGCAAGTGATAATTACAAATACCTATCTACATAGATCAGACTACGAACTGTATATGAATTCTTGAAATTACAATGGACACCAAATCAGCAGGATCCATATAAGCAACTCCATATAAATAAACTTGGTAACACTCTCAGCTTCGCCGCAAACGAAGTTAGGAGAATTAGACCGCTCACGGATGTCGCTACAGCGCGGCTAGGACAGCTGCAACTACTTGCAGGAATTATGTCTGATGGTATACTGTTGTATGTAAAAGTGTCGTTGTAATAATTTTCATTATACAAGAGCTAACTATTCGCTCTATTTATAACGTGAGCTTCAGGAAATCACTCAGTGTAAAAAGAGTCACAACAGAAACAAAATCACTTATCTCTCAGTATATTAATGAAAACATATTGTACGAACGTAAAACATATGTACATATAGTAATTTCTAAAATTCATTCCAAATCTTACAACAGGAACAAATTGCGTGCTCCATGTATTTGCTAGAATGTTTCGTAAAATTGTATTCGGATTTAAAATTAATTTTCTGAATTATTACGGCCCTTTTCTGACAATGACTCCAAAAATAGGAATTTAAAAGTTTTATTCCAAATTTGACGAATATCTTACATATTAATAAAGATCCCTGGAAATGATTCAACACAGGCAACATATGTTAAAGACATGTGTATGTTAAAGACATATGCTTCCCTGCACTGAATCGTTTCCAGACATCTTTATCTGTTAGATATTCGTCATTTTCTCACTTGACATCATGATTATTGTACTGTAATGCTATCATAAACTTATTGTAACATCTATTTGACGATCTGAAGAAAGACCTACAACTTGACAACTTTCGTGAGCCATATAGTCTAAGAACGATGGTAATACATTAAGTATAACACAGTAACTTCTTGGGAACTTACTAGTGACCTCACTCACACAACAAGAACAACAACACATCAACCTTCCAGATAATTTGTTATTTGAATGCGGTTTTTTGTGAGGTGGGCGTACTTCCACAGTAGGGGGCTGCTTTGATTCACCCTACCTCTCTTAAAAATGGTGAGCTACCTGATCTAAAGTGTTTGCAGTATGAACGCTTGTAATACAGGAAATATCACTCGCGGGTTTCCATCTGTGCTGCTAGTACAGCAACTCCTTAGGAGCTTACTTCTCCTGCATATTCACTCACAGGAACACAGCATTCCTCGAGTGAGTTGTTATTTGGGTGGGGTTTTCTACAATATGGAGGTAGTTCATAATCAGGCTGCTATAATGCGGCCCTACTTCTTTTAAAAATATCCAAACCAAGATAAACAAACATGTTTGTCTCTTTCTCCTGTCTGGAAATCGAGCCTTGATGTTAAAATAGCGTCATGAACCACTTCGCCACCGAGTTCTTCAATTGTCATAGAATATGAAAAGAAAAATTTAAATTATGACAAATGACTAATTTACAATAAGATTCTATTTAACAAACCTAATATGTGTAAAAGGCTCTAAAGACCAATTTGCAAATAAATAATTTTGTCGCCTCCCGGAACGCCAAAATCATCTAAAAGGAACACTTGTGATACGACTTCGTTTGATTGTTACTGGACAGCGATATAATTGATACAATTTAATTAATGTTTTCGATTTGAGAAGTGTTAAAAATTTTGAAAAATAAATTGTATAAGGGCTGGAAATGGTTGGTCGATATTTCAAAGTGCGGTACAAGTTCAACTAATCAAACTACCCCACTTGTACATTCCAACGCAGGTTTTCTTTTTTATACAATTTTACAGGTGATAAAAGTCTAAATGAATATTACGCAAAAAGCAGAACGGTGTTTCTACCTATTACGTTTTATTTAACCTATATGCATTCTATATGTAAATTTACAAAGGCAAAACATTTCAGTACCTTTTTCTCCTCTCTTTGTGAAACGATATATTTTGTATAGCTAATAACGAGCGATAGTGTTATCAATAAATAACAGTAAAAAATTGTTGGCAAATTCACATATGTTTTCCTCAAATTTTTAACAATGAATTTCGTCTATGAAACTGAACTGAACTGTGAACACTAGTTATCATACTAAAAAATGAATCTTCGGCTTTTTTTAACTTTTGGACTCAGTCAGTCGTGTGAGAGAGCTTTAACATTCTGGTGATCAAGTTATCATATCTTTCACTGGCTGACTGAATCCAAAAGGTATAATATTATCATACTAAAGAATGAATCTTCGCGTATAGGTCCCTTCGAGAAGGTTCTTGTAATGTTGTATATCCGCTGTGACCTGCTCTAGGGGATATCAGTGGGATACGCCGGAGACGAAGGCCTAAATTAATTCTCTGGAGCACCTGGATACGTGTACTGTCATTATTCACTAACAGTTATTATATATTAATAGTATTAAAATATATTATATATTAATATGTGTTTTTCAGAAGGTGTCTGAAGATGTCAGGAGCCCCAGGAACCGGCGAGCGTGCATGAAAAGAGCTATGAATGTCACAGAAGCGAGTGAAGTATGCATGGACCGCGTATTGTCGCGCTCGGTTCTCTCTGCCTACCCCGCAAGGGACTTGGCGTGAAGATATACATACATACAAAATATATTTATAAAATTCTAATTTTTGCACTAAATAACTATTCATATATCCTCCTTATTGACAACCTCAGTCACTCGCAGAAACATAACAACTCCGGAGTTTTTATTAGTTAGTCGAGGACGTTATTGTAACTAGCGATCTGGTCAAAAATTATTCCACTGTAAGATGGGACAAATATCTCCTGTATCCAATTACTCTTATGATATTGTTGTTGTGAAATGGCGTAAGTTTGTTCTCTAGGTTGGTTGAAAGAGATCTCTTTTAGGGATAAGTTCGCCTTTGTAATAGTAGAATTAATTGCATTGTAATTTATTTTTAAGTTACGAGTATCATACAATAAAGATTACAATAACAACTTTTGTACGATACAGGAAGTACATATAAAAATTGTGGTATCCTTTTTATCTATACAGACTGCGATAATTGTATCCTTTATATACAAGAGCATGTGACAAATCAACAAATATTTATTGAGGATCATGATATTCCAAATAGTGTAGTCTACTTACTCGCACATCTAGCAAATGCGTGTAGGAAAAGATCTGCACGGGTGGGTATCTGTTTCTTTAAAGAAATATCTGCCATTTATTTATTGCCACCCACGTTGTGAGAAATCGCTGGGTACAATAACAAAGGGTTCTGTCATAGTATATGGGACAGAATCCTTTATTTTATGATTTTTATTTTCATAGCAGTTTATCAAACAAAATAAAATGATATGTTCGTGTAATTTTCTTCTGCGTTCCTAACGAGCTACAAATTAGTCTCAATTTATCACTTTCACTTTGTATAAACCTCCTTTGAAATAATTCCTTCTACGCTTTTTTAATATTATTTCTGTACATACTTTTACATTAACTCTTGCTCGGATTAGGATAACAGTAAGATGAAGGGCTCAAGTCGCCATAGAGCAAGTCTTACGTTTTTAATTAACATCATCAATCAGCAATTTCATACTTTAACTCCAATATAATAATATTGGAGTTAAAGTATGAAATTGCTGTTTTGTACTGAAAAATTAAAACTCGTTTTTTTCTAAAATGTAACTATATATATTTATTTAACCAAAATACTCACTGCCAGGTTCGCCATCATTGTTCATAGTTCGGCACAGTAAACATCTACTGTTATTACTTAATAAGACCTGAGAAAGCTATAGTGAATAACGCCATGAAGAGACCACCAAATAGTTACGATTACCTTTTATAAGGTAAGCTTTGCTTTAAGGGCACTTTTGCGGGGTTTGACCTAGAGTCAGTTACATTACATTTTTCGCTTACGGCTATCGTAAAGACTCCACTTTTCGTCACGTGTCACACCACGCGTTTTTTTTTCTGCAGATCAGTCAAATCATGAGGCACCTATTTTTCATATTTTTTTTATCTTATTGATTTGATGCAAGTGAGTCAATATTGTAGTTAAGGTAACGTTAAACCATGCCGCTAATCCCTGGGTAGTTTGACTCGCATCCGCTTCCACCATCTCTTTCAATGCGTGGACGGACTTACACGTGATTCGTTCTTCAAGTTGAAGTTTCAATTACGAAAGCGTTTAAACAAAAAACTCACGTTGCATTAATTAGCAGTCTCCTCTCTAAACGCAGCATTGATATTGTCAGCGTTTCTGCCGCCTTAGTTCCGCGTCAGAACTCGTATTCAAAAATTACTCGATTTTCGCAGTATACATCTTTCCCGTCTAAGCTGAATAAAAAAAAAACAATTGAAATTTGAAAATCAAATATTGCACATTTTTAAAGAATAACCTCATAGGTATCATATGAAAACTTTCACTCGAAAATCTCACACCATAAAGGTTCTCAAGGTATCAATTCAAAGTATATCTTACTATAAAACGGCAATTTCATACTTTAAACCCATTTAGAAATCAAAAGGAACACTTTCTTACTATTTCATTTCATATTCCAACGACTTCTATTTTAGAATTATAAAATTTAAGCTTTAGGGATGTGTAATAGGATTAACAGTTTAAGATTAGTTGCCTCTACTGGTTGCCTTCCCTTAAACTATGGCCGATATACACTTCTGTATTATACAGGATAGAAGTTCAGAACTGTCGGTGTACCGAATACAAGCTCGATCATCTAAGTCGATTAACCTAGTTATTATCTTGTTGAATAATACTATGCCAATTAGATTCTCGTAGTATTTCATTTGTTCTAAATTCAATTCCTTGTACCATTATGTTGAAATATAAATATTTGTAAAAAAAACTCTACTTTTGAGCTCTTCGCATGACTAAGTTGTTACGCAAGTTGTTACATGGCTGCAGTTTTCAGTAAGGTGGAGGTACTTCCTCATTCGGCTGCTAGGATACGTCTTACCTCTCTTAAAGAAATACCAAATAACATACATCTTCATGCACATAAATGTTTTCCCGCATGGGTATCGAATCCACGTGCCTTGGTATTATGTAACTATTTCTAACCATCCCATCACCGGACTCGTCAAAATATTCCGTATCATTTGAAACTGTTAAACGCAATGGTTTTACTTCAGAAAATAATGAAATTTCATTAGCTTCCTATCTTAAGGAAAGTCTACAGTGATTTCCCTTGACGTCGAAATATATCCAATGACCCCGAACGTAAAAACTCAAAGTACATTTCATTCGATATGTTTACATTTTAAGGCTATCTGAGTCTTTCTACAGCGTTTTTGAGAAGATAAAGATTTCCGATGGAGACATATGCTACTTTCTATCGCAGTAAAATAGCTCACTCACATGAAAAAATATGTTTCGTTCCCCTTTGACCACACGGACCAAAATATTTTTTTTACAATTTTTGTCTATCTGTCCGTCTATCAGTTTGTTCCGGCTAATCTCTGAAACGGCTGGACCGATTTTAACAGGACTTTCACTGGCAGATAGCTGATGTAATAAGGAGTAACTTAGGCTATTTTTATTTTAGATTTTCTAATTATTTTTATTAAAATAAATAAATAATAAAAATATAACTATTCCGCGCGGACGAAGTCGCGGGCACAGCTAGTATGTAAATAAATAAATATCCAGAGCATTTCTCTGTGTTGTCCATCATATTGGCTTTACGTGTGTTTGCTTGTTTACTTACCTTTCACGATTACGTGTTATCGTGTTAAGAAGATCCACACTCGGGCATTGCCGTAACAGAAGCTATTACTAACAGTTAAATATTTTTTTTCAAATATGAATCCCGTAAGTTTACTTGCTCTTGTTACTACTTTGTTTCTATGAAATATTATCTATTATCGCTGTAACTATCTTGATATATAGCTGATAAAGTATTAATTATAATCATAATGGTATTCTTTTCAAAGTAATTATATTCTGTAGAGCGTGAAACGAGAATATATATTAAGCAATGCGGAAGCATCCTCCATTTTAGGGAAACACACACTCTCATCTGTTCCAAGAAAGTATTTTATGTTTATCATTGTAACTTTCGCGTCGGATATGAAGACAAACTACTTAGTATTACATTAACTCTCGTATTCCATTTCGGATGATCCTCGAAAGTCAAGCAAAAGTGCCTAAGGCCGGGATCAGGTGCGCCTGTTATTTCGTTTATGTATTTTGAAGATTATGTACTTCGTTTTAGGGAATTTTAAATCCTTTAACATGAAATACTGGCATTGGATTAAGTATTTTTTCTTGACATAGCCTAACGTATATCAATTCATGTAATTGAAATACTTTTCCCTGCATGAAATTGTTTCCAAATGCTTGTAGCTGTTACAACGTAATTGATATACGACATTCGCCTAACTAAATTACAATCCTTACGACATCACACGATATGCCCTACGAATACCTAATTACTTTTGTTACACTCCATTTCAATTACGAAGTGCCATACACAATTACAAGTATTTTCATTTACTACTATAAACTTTAAATTTCAATTAAAACTTCTCACTTAATTACAATTGTGATATAATACCATTACCATTACATATGTGTAATATAATGACACGTCTATGGTACATTTGTATGTTCGTATAGAAAATCGTTATGCGACATCGTAATTGGATCGAAGTTTAGTATTTTTTTGCAAGTGAAACACTTGTTATGATCAAGAAGATAGTGTAACTAAAAATTGAAATTAACGAATAAATTTATTTTTAAGTTATCTTATTTTACTATTTCACAAACAAAAACCATTAATAAAATAATCCATAGTAATCGGATCCTATAGACTATTTACTCATGGTTTCCATTTACAAAACAAACTACACGATGAGTGGAGCCATACCTGGATGTTATATATTAGATACATATAATGGAATAAAACTACAAAACCACTCGTGACAAAAAGACGAAGATAACATAAAAAAAATGAATATTGAGCTCATGTTGAAGCTTCAACCCCTGAACAAAAAACCTACTAATTTAGTATGACTAAGCTATATTGAAATGTTGAAAACTACAAAAATTAGGGGAAAGTCATACCTTCTTATAATGATAGCGTCTTAGTATAATAGCGTTATGCCGTTTCCTAATCCATTAAGATTGGCGTGGTCCGCTACCTAAACCTAACGATAACGAAATTAGACGGAAGTATCCCAAAAATATAAAAAATAAAATAAAAGTATACTTTCGCATAGGACATGACAAAAGCGAAAACATCAAACATATTTTACATTTGTCAATTCAAGACTGAGACAATTCGTTTTAATTAATATATGGCAACATTGATGGGATCAATGTTGCCGTATATTAATTCAAACGAGTTTCACGATTTTTAAACTCTTCTTCCTCAAATTCGTCTTCTGACGAGCTCGGTGCCGCAGTGGTGGAACGCGCTGTTACTCTACTTTGACACCAACGCTCGTGGGTTCGATTCCCACACAGTACAAACATTTGTGTGCATGAACATGTCTGTTTGTCTTGGTATGGGTATTTTCTATGTATAATATTTATCAGTTGTATAGTACCCATAACACAAGCTTCGCTTACTTTGGGGCTAGATGGCGCTGTATAATTTGTTTGACAATATTTATAATATTTAAATACACGTAAGTACTGAAAATATATATGAAGAGTTATCAATTGTCATCAAAATATACAAAATATGTATAAGTTTTACGCAATAAATTGTGGATTATGTTATATTTATTTTCAATTGACTCCATTTATTCAGTCGAGTATTTCGTTTAGGTACCTTCGAGTACTAGCAATAATTTCATTTAAATGGCGAACCGGAACTTTGAGTTACGCTATCATATTAAAGTATTGTTAATTTTACGTAATTTATTCTCCGGAGAAATTATGGTTTTTGGGAGAGTTAGTGAAAAATAATGATTTGATTTTTAACGTTAATTTTAAATGAGCACATCTTGAAACCATGATAGGCATTCTCTTTCCAATTTTCTGGTGGTTGTTGTGTTCCTACGTAGTAAGCTCCTAAGGAGTTGCTGTGCTACCTGCAGAGCTAGGCTAGGCTTGGGTAAGCTTTAGATTGTGTAAGCCGTATGATTGTATGCCTCTCGACTTTGTATTAAAAAACCTCATGCTGTCGTGTCTTAGAAACACCTCGAAAGGGAGCGATACGTACTTTGTAATGATACAACGTAGATTATATTTTGATGAGTTATATTGTGGAATTGATAGCGAACTTAGCTGGGTATACATGTATTTCGAGGGGTCGCATGTCTCCACGCGACAGCGCGTGATGGACATTTCATACGTGTAATTTTCGGGCATTTATAACCGCATGTCGTACGTATGTCATAAAATTGGGGAAATACTATGCATGGTAACAGGAATTTGTAAATTGCATGTTGAGCATTGAAAATAAACAATTAGTTAGACCGCTCCGGATGTCATAAAGTCGGAAAGCCGGACGGGACGCGCCGGGGGTCTGCCATTAAGCACAAAAGCAATTTTAAAAGCTATCGATAACAAAAGCCAGGCGAAGACAAAGGAAGGCGGCCTATCTAATTTGTATTATTCTAAGAACGGGCGGCTTTCTTTGAGTACACATGTGCACGCTGGTAATGGGAGAAAATGCTTGTCGCTAGGCGATGGGTTTATGGCCAATCGGTGTGCGCGTCACCCCAGCGCATGGGACGGGTGCGCGGTGGAGCGGGGTATGGAAGCGCACGGCTGGACGAGTCATTCGGTTTCGGGAGTACTGGCGGGCGGACGTTCGACATCGTGGCGCGTACCATAATAATTATTGTCCATTCGATTCCGGAGTTCTCGCGGTTCGGTCGTGCGACGTCGTGGCTTTTATCATAATAATTAATTCGGCGCTGTAATAAATTCGTATCGGAAAACGAAAAGCCTACAAGGGTCGAGTACTCGAAAACTCCCCACGAAAACGCGAAGGCGCCGAGATCAGCGTAGCAACACCGCCGGGGGCAGCCTACGGTCGCCGACTCCACGCTGCACAGTACGGGACCACGAGTTCTTCGCGGGACCGCAACTCAGCCCAACTAAGTTGACCTGCTGAAAGCTAAGTCTAGCCTTAAGATTGCAGATTATTTATACTGAAATTCTGCATTATTTTATACCAATTTCTGTGTAGTGTTTTTTCCCCAGGATCCGCGCCCGCGAGTAAAGTAAAATCATACGCCTATGCCTAAATCTGTGGCATAGTGGCTAAGTTAAATTTTGTTTTGCAAGGTACCTCTGGGTAGGTGAGACTGGATGACGCATTCATACAGTCTCGCTGAGGCGAAGGGCTTTTTTATTTGCTGGCGTTTATGAATGGCGCACTTGTGATAGCCAGGGACACCATTTATATGCGCTTTTTAATTTTAGCGGCGGCAGAGTACCTTTAGCTTATAGTATTATTCTAGCATAGCTCGCGGGTTTGATAAGTGCATGCTATTTTTACATCTGGAGACCGCTCTCCAGGTGAGCCGATTTGCGGCAAAAATTACGCACAGCCCGATTTCTGTAGACTCAACTGGATTCGCTAGCGGCTCTGAATTGTTTACTCAGACCATTTAAACTCACATGTGAAATTGCCCAGCTTATAAACATGCCTTAATAATCCTGTAAGGATAATTAATGATAGTGTACACTATACTCAAAATAAGTATAATTATTTGCGCAGCGATCAAAAAAAATATGCAAAATTCTACGAGATTGGTATAATGACAGAAGTCACTATATTAATCGCGTAAGCTGATTATAGCAAAAGTCAGAGGAAATTTTCCTGACCTCCAATTAAAAGACTGCGCAGACGCTGAGGCTAGCTAAAGGTTTAAGACCTAAGCATTATCCTGGTCAGTAAAGGGTTCAGGTGCTCCTGTCAAGTACCCCACAAAGAACCGTTATACACGCCATAATAGCGTGCCTACAACCGACTAACTGTCAATTCCCTGAACCGCTCTTAATGTTTATAGATTCACGCTAATAATTAAAATTCTAAACAAATGAAACAAACTAGACGATCATTTTAGGTCACTACAGGCTGCATTCCAGCAGTATCAAGGCCACGTCATCTTGGGTTATTTTACAACTTGAGGTTCTTGATAAAGTCTTGAAGAGGTTTGTATTATAATCCGATAATTAGTTGCTGTTTTTTTTTAATTCACTGATGATGTTAACAGCGTTACTTATATAGCATAAACTTACAAAGTTTTTCCGTGTACAGCACACTCGTCGGTAGTTGGTTCTATTGTCGCAGAAGATTATTTAAATATTTATTTTGTTTATATTTTATATTAACGGGATTTAGTACTATAATTTATATATTATTAGTTAGATTATTAATGAGTTTAAGTATTATATATTCAAGACTATATTTGGTATAAAGATTAACATAAGTTGAAATAAATAGTAATGTAATTAATTTTAATAAATTTTATATTAAGTAACTTTCTACTTATTCGTAATCTTACCAGAGGAAATGGGTAATACCATGTTAAATCACATGTATTCCTGTTATAACACTATTACACAAATTTATTAACTAAAATAATGTTATAATAATATTTCAACCTAGTCAATAAGTTATGTACATACAACATCATTAATGTGAGCACGAACGTTAACGAACAAATAATATTCGACAGCTATATGTCATGCAATGTTTAACTCGGTATATTCGATAATATCTGTTTATTCGACGACTGTAGGTGACAAGCTGCTATTTTCGTTACAAATCACCGTAGAGTGAAATCCACTTATGAGGATTGTACAGTTTGGGTGGACGGCAGCTTGTCACACTGATTTGACATCAATATTGATGTTAGACATTCCTGTCGTGTGCGTGCTGTCAGCTCGGATATTTATTCGGTATCTGAACAGTCGTCTTCAACTACCGGTATTTATAATAGAATCACCATTTGAACCGCAAACACTAGTTACAAAAATTAACGAATTACGACTGAATGCGAAAAAAACAGACGTAAGAATCATTAAAATTTGGGTTGGTCTCCAGGGTGCCACATAGGAACAAACATACACACACACATACATAGTCTGATAAACAAAAACCTTCCTTTGCATCAAGCAGTTGGGTAAAAAGGCCTAAGTGCGCTAGTTAACCTACTGGAATATTTCTGTACTGTGATACCAGTATTGAACTTCTGTTCGCGTCATGTTATCTGATGAAAGTGTCTTGGTACCGAGGTTCCATTTTATTACGATCTAGTCGCACGCGGCGAGTCGCGAAACTGTCATAAAAAATCATGCACTGAGCGCCACTATTTCTGATAAACATACTCGTAAATAAGTGTTTTATCACAGTATTCATTTACAACGTTGGGAGGGAATGTATTCATACGGCCCATCTGATGTAAGAGGTTATCATAGTAGCGTTCCGCAGAAGTATCAAGAAATCGTAAATCAAAATAGATTAGGATTGACCATGACCGCATGGAATTTGGCAATGTTCAACAAGAAGTACAGGAACTAATTTGCTAAAATATGGCCATAGTACTTCACGCAATTTGATCCAACCTGCTTTGTGTGCTTCCGCCACCAATTAGTTCATGCGGCCTAGAGCCGGCCGGCACCCACCCACTACTGTTAGTGCGTGCTACATGCCGACGCTGCCATGGCTGCTCCGGTAGTCTCTGCCTCGGCTGCTGCGGTCGTCCGCCATCTGGAACAGAATCCGCATGCCCCCACCACCACCGTCGCTGCCACGACCGGCCTGGTCGTCGCTGCGACACGTGTTTCGCCTCTCCACGAGGCATCATCATTTGTAAATTTGACTTTCGCAAAATAACGCCTGAATCTATGTATTAACCATAGTACTTCAAATAAAAATAAAATATTAATTACTGCCATGCCGGTTTTAGTACAGTTAGTCCTCGATGGCATCAATACTGTAGTAAGTCTTGTTGATTTTTTGACATATAATCATAGTTTTACAGAAACATCGGTTCATTGCGGCAAAAAATATGTATAATAGTTTGGAAGGAGGCTGTAGTGTTTGCATTTAAAAAGTCCTTGGAATATAAGCAATTGTATAATCAAGCAGTTGCTTCAAAAAATATTTTTTATTTAATAACTTTTTAAGTGATCAGTTCCACTTCAATATTTTTATATTTTTGTTTTAATTAAAGATCTGTTTTGAATTATTTCATAGGATATACCAGTTATTAACCTATGTCTGTTTATATTTTAATCAAAAGCTTAAAATAAAAATCCTCAAAAAAAAGTGAATTAAACTTCAAACAAGTCGATTCGTCGATTTCAATAAAAGTTGACGTTATTTATTTAAAAGATTTTATTTTTACTGATGGAGCTACGTATACAATAATCGCTGACACCTAATGGCACCTAAGGACAGGTAGTCTAGTTAGAGAGCTAACACATATGAGTATCAGCTAGATTTCCCAACGAACGGCGGAGAGAGCCATGCTTGGAGTTTCTCTGCGAGATAGATTCAGTCATGAGCACATCCACAGCAGAATTTGAGATACCGGCGTTGCTCTACGGATCATCAACCTGAAGCAGCAGTGGGCTGACCACATAGCTCGGAGAATCGATAGCTTTGGAGCAGAAAGATTCTCGAATAGTGACCACGAACCGGAAAACACAGCCCAGTAGGGAGCTTATGGATGCAAGTGGCACAGAACCGATATCCGGGAAGTCAAAGGGGATGGGCTATGTTTAGCACTGGACGTCCTTCAGTTGAAATGATGATGATGATGAATAATCCTCACCTTAATTTTAAAAGCAAATAGATGCTACCGTCTAACATTAAGTATGAACGTGACCTAAATGGTTAACGAGCTATTAAAAACTTTCAGTGAACGAGACTTTTACTTGAAACGTGGCGGTTGGGGACGGTGGGCGCCACACGGCTGGCGGACGTCGGCCGTCGGCGGCACGGCACCAGTATGACGTAACTGTACATTGTTATGTTTATCTTTCATTTGATTTAACAATAATTATTCAACCATGACACAATGTTTACATACACAATTATGTACTCGTGCCACTTTATCCCCTCAATTTTGTGGTATTTTTGTTTTCTACATCGGTAAGGTAAAAACAAGCGTACGGCTTGCCTGATGGGAAGCAGTTACCGTGGCTTATGATCATTTAATACACCGGGGTTGTCTCTTACAAGAGAGAATGCACGCTTTGCTAACCCAGTAAAAACCCCTACATGCCTATATATACTTTTTTTTAAGATTACTTTAGGAAAATGACCTTGGCGGGGAGTTCATTCCACGAGAGAGTTCTCGTAAGAAAATTTCTCTGGAATCGCACTGTATGCAACCATTGCAGTTCCAGTGTAATTAAATGATTTTTTATGCCGCCGGCAATCTCCATGGCGAATCCCGGTGGTGCGTAAGATACACTAGAACCAGATCGTAGTGGTCGGTAGTGGTCCGTTTCAAGAGTGGGACCTCTAAAGGCTCTTGTATCCATTATAGTATTTCGGAGACGTCTATCAATTATAATCAAATCAATCACACTTTTTTGGTTATTCCGTCCCCATGTAAACGTGTGAATATCCTTGTGACGAAATAAAGTATTCGACACGAGAATGTTTCATAAATCTAGAATCGACTTACCTGCTTCGTTCACTCTCGTATCTCCATAGGGATCAAGAGCAGCTTCATAGCCGTCACGTTTGGTCCCAACCCATCCATTCAAATTTCCACACATAATTCCTTCAACTAAATCCAGAACATCCCTCACAGACTCCCAAAACTTCTCTAGTTCTTGGACACACGCTGAGCTTACGGGAGCGTATAATACTCGCGTGATGCCCAGTTTTATACGAACCCAGAGAAGTCTAGGCCCTACCAAACAGTAATTTTTCACACCAGAGGCTAAGCGAGAGGAGAGTATGGCACCTACTCTAGCACTCGCATGATCGTCCCTGTCTATCCCAGATCATAGGGCCATCATCCCACCGGACAGATCATCGGTGTCGCTCCCCTTGCGCATAGTCTCTTTCACATACAAAGCATCTAAGCGTCTCTTATTCATTGCGTCCATCAGCTCGTTCATCTTATCACTCACTCCACCTCTCACTTTCCACGTGCCTATGCAGCACTCGACTCTCCTCGACCCGCCAGACCCGCCGCATGCACTTACGCACCGACTGGAGCGGATCGGTGCGCGTCGCCACCGGGGGACGCCCTAACCCGCACATCAGTGCGTTTTCGGGTCAGAATTGCAATCTAATCGATTGGCAGAGGTCGCGAACGAGCACGCTTCTGGCACATGACTCCCAAATATAAAAAATAAAAAATACGAGTATTTTAAAAGCATCAATTTAAACATTTGCGATTTTTTAATTTTTCGTTAGGTGGAGAAAGATTGAATAGAACTTCAAAGACATGTTTTTTATTGGTAATAGCTGTATTCGCGTTGCGTGACGAAATATTAATGGTTTAACGTACACACAAAAGAATCTTTTTTCGGTCTTAATACCGTTTCCTAATCCATTAGGAATAGCAAGATACGCTACCTAGATCTAAGGATTTAGCGAAGATACTGATTTTGTCATGGAGCTACTGCCGTCAGACCACCACAACCCAGAGGGAAAAGCAGCTCTTTTCTAGATAAGGTCACTCGTCTTTCAGAATATAACTTCTTAGACGTACGGAGTTTATATACAAAATAGAATATATACATGGAATATGAGTCACTTTTCTCAGTGGAAGTAAATGTTGTCTATCACGAGTACATTCACGACCGACGATGCATTTAATGTTTATGTATTTACAAATAGTTATAAACATTAAATTTATAAGCATTTGCTATAATGAACTTCAAGCATGTGCTATAATTTTCTTACTAGATTTTTCAAACCAATTTATCCATTTAGAAGTTTTGCGTCAACAAACTAACAGACAAAAATTCTAAAAGTGGTTGAAATGATTCTATTACTTGTTATTTGTTGATCTCCCACACTTCTTATGTGTGTTATCTACCCACCTGCATATGTGGGTATAATTTACCTGAACCCGTTAGTTACCCAACTGATTAACTGGTTTAGCCTCCATAAAAGTAGAGATCCATCCGGCACATACATTTGTAATTTTTTTTTCCCGGGAGCCATAGATTTGATGAAAGCTTTGATATTTCTGAAGTCAGAAGAGACCGCGACGACTTCCAATCAAAACATAGTAAAAATGCCGTCTGATTAAAAAAAAACAATATCAAATATATAAAGGTGAGTAGTTTGAACAATAAATATATTTTTTAATTAATCTTAACTTGTTTTATTTATGATTTAATCAAAGCTTTCAGTGCGTCCTGCGTATTATGTCTAATGAGATACTTTGTCGAAGGAATGCCCTTTGTGTGTTTTACAAATTGTTCAAGGAGTTGTGTTCAAAGAAATTGTTTCATATAATACTTGAGGCATCCTTCTCTTCTAGTATCAATTTGTGACTAACTGTTCTTATAATATTCTGTAAAAGAGGTGTGAAGTACTTTAGGCTTGGACAGTATTGCAAGAGTTTACATATAGCGGTAATAAAAATTACATAGAGTAGAGAAAATCGACTCTTACCTAAGAAGATATAAAGGTTTCAATTTACAATAAATCTAAAAAAGTATTTAACTTTTAATAATTAAATATATTAAGTCATCATAAGGCAGACAAATAAAAAAAGATAACTAATTTCTCTAATCGCTTTCTCTTTCACTAAACTAAAACAGTTGCGATAATACCTGCGAAGTACTACAATGACAAATAATCAATTTCAAGAATTGATTGAATTAATTCTAAACCTAAAAAACAACAAAGTAAACACAGAAATTGATAACAGCTAACTCGACAAAATCGGCAACCTGCTATTAGAAAATAATTACAATTAACTAAATTAACCCACACCGACTTTTCTATGGGTCATTAATAAAAGTTCCGGCATAAAAAGGAAAATTAAAAAAATATTTTGTAAATATGAACGCCATTGTTGTAAACTTAGGAAAATCATCGAATACTAGACTTATACGATGGATTAAATGAATGAGATGTGTAAGGATCGAGTCATGTGGCACTCAGTGCTCTCTGTCTACCCCGTAAAGCATGTTAGTACACTTGTAGCATGTTATTCTTACGATTAAGGTCTACAACGCCTGATGATGCCTCGAAGAGAGGCGAAACACGTGTCGCAGCGACGACCAGGCCAGTCGTGGCAGCGACGGTGGTGGTGGGGGCATGCGGATTCTGTTCCAGGTGGCGGACGACCGCAGCAGCCGAGGCAGAGACTACCGGAACAGCCATGGCAACATCGCCATGTTGCATTTACTAACAGTAGTGAGTGGGTGCCGGCCGACGCTAGGCCGCATGAACTAATAGGTGGCGGAAGCACACAAAGCAGGTTAGATCAAATTGCATGTAAATTTGACCTTGGCAAAATAACGCCTGAATCTATTAACTACTCCGTAAAGTTTAAAATATAGCTTTATTACCTTTTAGAAGACTACCAAAAGATGATCAGAATCATAATATTTCACAATCAAATGCTTTTTGTCCTAGCACCTCTGACATATTTTTTGTCTACGACAATAACACTGATAATAATGGAACTATAAGTCGATGGAAACTAACAAATTTAGCATTTTTCATCATAACATAGAGATCTTTAATAGCAGTCACATGTTTAAATGTGATCACTGCACATTTAAACATGTGACTGCTATTAAAGATAGACATTCAAGCATATGGCCCCCCTGATGTAAAGCGGTTACCGTAGCCTATAAACGCTTGCAATTCATTAAGTATTACTCGCGCGATGCCACCTCTGCTGCTAACACAGCAACTCCATTGGAACCTAATGGTGACCTCACTCACACGCAAGAACACAAGAATCCTCTAGGGAGTTGTTATTTGGCTGCGGTTATCTGTGAGGTGGAGGTACATCCCCAGACGGGCTGCTTGGATGCGCCCTACCTCTCTTAAAAATACCTAGACCAAAACAAACATGTTCATGCACACAAATGTTTGTCCTGTGTGGGAATCGAACCCACGAGCGTTGGTGTCAGAGTCGCCTCTTTCACGACTGAGCCACCGAGCTCGTCTAAACATCACCGATATTTCTTCTATTTTTTGTCAAGGTCATTTATTGTGATTTAAAACACGTATTTTCTTCGCGTTATCCCGCTTCCTAATCTATTAGGATCGGTGGCTTCCGCTACCTGAGCCTAAGGATTTGGTGAAGACACAGAGTTTTACATGGAGCGACTACCGTCAGACCTTCACAACCCAGAGTGAAAACCAGGTTTTTCGTAAGTTAGGTTACACGCCATTCGAAATTATAATTTCTTGGACGTATGGTTTCTACACGTTGTTTTCCTTCACGGCGCCGTGCCAGGATTCTAACCGGGGATCAGTTGGGCAATAGGCCGGTTTCTTATCCACTGGGTTATCACTGCTCTTTTCTATCATAACTTCCTTAACATTTAGTGAAATTTCAGCTGAAAATTTATGTAACATACGCTTTCCACATATTTTAATTTATGTTTTATACATTTATATGGCAGTCCGATTTAATTTCAAGTGTATAAAAACACGTTTCCCACCGCGTAAACTGTTTCTGACAATATTAATAATAAACTGTCACTTATGACGCCGCTGTGGTAGGTCACACTAGGTTACCGACACTCGCTATCCATCTTCATCTACCCTGGGCTGCTCCCCATCAGCACTGCCAGACCAACTCGTTAGCCCCCCAGAAATCTTTACCGAGCTCATGTATATTTATTTACTTACTTTTTTTAATAGAAATTACTTCCAGTTGTAGCCACTGGAAAATAAAAAAATAAAATTTTATTTTCTGAAATGCAACATTCTGAAATATAATTTTACTAAAACATTACTAATGTATTCGTTTTCGTTAAATATCGAATGATTTCAGAATTACCTTTTTTTATCTCTATCTAATATTTTTCATACTTGCTTGTTTAGAAGACACTCTTATTATTTCCACACTCTTATAAGTTTCAAAAAAAATCTTTATATAATATACTAAATATCTTGAAGAAAAGTGAAATTTCTTCAAGATACTTTCGTTGTAATCACTGATCAAGGTCAAACCCACAGATAGACATTTTATCGACTAAAGCTGAAAAATCTTTCTAATTGCATCTTAAAATCGAAAAAAATTGTACCGAAACTAATCGAATCGAAAAAAAATACTATGATGCTCTTTGTATGATATTTGATCAGCCGAAAGTAGTAAAATAACAATTTGATTTATATACAATATAATTTAGAGTGATAAAATGTATAAAAATATCACCACGGCATAACAACGTTTCTCACAACCCGCTTCCAATGAAAGATTAAATGATGTCTTGTTTAAGAGTTCTATTAAACTCTTTTAAAAAGGCAATTTCAATTTCTTCCTGCGAATACCCATTTTAATAATAATGAACTTTTAATTCCACTCCTCATGAAGTGACTAAAGTGGATTATTGCCAACGGTGTCTTTTAGTAAATTTATATTAAAAATAGAACTAGGACAAAATTAATATGTATGTTTTTCCTGCATCCCTTTTGTTTAATAAATGAGTTTGCGTGATACGTCTTATTTTCTTATCTTTTGCAAAAACCAATTAAAGTACGTAATAATATATTTCTTCAATAGTAGAGCCAGAAATAGTTATTCAGCGATGTGTCAGGCAGTACACCACCAGGTGGTGTGATCTACAAGAATGCACAAGGCCAGCAGTCAATCATGACTTTGGTTTCCCATCAAAATCATGGCTTACAGTGCGTGATCGGATTTATTACACCAGAATTAACTAACTGGCGTCGTGATACGCCAGTCAGTATTTTCCAGTCGTTTAAGACGAAATTACGATATTAGTTCATTACAAACTTTGAAGTGTAAGTGGCTCACTATCATCTTTACAGTCTTCTTATGCATGTGGTGCATCCTTCTAATTAACAAACAAGGCTCTGCGGACAGAAAAGTAGAGGATATCAAAGCAGTTGACTAGAGAAGTACTACCATATAAAAGATTCCAAAAGAAAGAAAGATTCCAGCCAAATAACACCTTCATCCAGGATTATTGTGTTCCTGCGAGTGAGTAAGTAAGCTAATAGTGGAGTTGATATGTCAGCTGTCAGGGTGGCAATATGTATTGCCAGCGATAATACGCCATAGTAATCACTTAACGTAGGATGTGTCGCGTGCTTTTTTCCCTATCGAAGTTATAAATAACGTTAGTTATGACAGAAAGAGGGTCCAAATAGCACGAATTATAAAACACTGCATAGACAACGGCAAATCATGCTATACACACTTGAATATTATGTCGTAGCAGTAAAGGTGAAATTTGCATGATTTCGTATGACTTGATTTGTCGTCGTGTGTACATTGCTAAGCACTTCATAATGAAATGTTCGTAATAAGTGTCAACTTTTCGAACGTTGTCTTTTGACGACATATGTCAAACTCAAATCAGTTCTGCGTTTGTTTGTTTGTAAAATATTTATATTGTACTATAAGACAAATAACATGCAAATTAGAAAATAATTGTTTGTTCAATGGTGGGATTATCCCATCCGGGATCTCTTCTGGTCAATCATAGAATATGTACCTGATTAGTTGTTTTTTTTATTTAGTCACCGGAACGAAATAATATGACAAGCTACACGATTGAGCAAAATGCTAAATTGATAAAGCTTTATTATGAACGTAGTTTATTATTTTTTGTGGATAGGACCCTAATTTTGACCGAAAAATGTTTAGTAATGAAGCGCATTTTTTAATGTATGAATATGTTAACAAGTAAAATTACCATATATGGCACGACGCTAACGAATACTAGATTCACCAGGTGGCATTACTTTTACAAAACATTACTGCTTGGTGCAGATTTTGGGCTGGCGGCATCATTGGTTATCACCGATTGAGAGGCCAGCACCGTCAACGGTGATCGCTACAGATCGAATATGACTGAAATTAAATATTAGTTAACCAATTTCTTATGGCCCGAATTGAACGATATGGACTTAGACAACATATAATTCTAGTAGGACGACGCTACATGCCACACATGTACTCAGCGAGTGCCATGGTAGATATTCGGCATGAACAATTTGAGGTAAGGTTATCATCTCTGGAGAAGTGACGTAAATCTGCCAACAAACGGTTTTCTGAGGTCGAATGTAAAGTATGTAAGATTTTTTTCTAGTTATCTAGTATTGTATTAGTTAGTAGTGTATAAGTAGAAAGGAATCGATAAAATATGTTGTAGGAATTATAATATTTTATATAGCATACTAGCTGACTTTTTCCTAAGATAAAATAAGTCTTATTATAACTCCATTACAGCGCCGCCTACAGGGGCCAATCGTAAATCTAAAAATTTTACGTTTTATTTAAATTAATTACAGCAAACTGCAAATTACAATTTACTTTATCAAATGCTCGAAATGTTATCCATTCTGTAGTTTACAAATTCTTACCCTTTTAATAATACAAGTAGTTTTTTTATTCAATCAATCAATCAATCAATTTTAGTAATACACTTAAGTTCAGTTTGTAACTGCTGCACACTATCATACAGGTTTGTTGGCTTAGATCTAGGAATTTAGATGATTATCTGATTTGTCCATAAGTACAGATCCAGGAAAGAATATATTCATTAAGACTCTGAACTGTTCTGAACTAGAGGGACTCTAGCTCATAACAGTTTAGGAACAACTCAGTGTTTGCTGTTGAAAAATGTGATATCGTCAATCTGCATCAGGACGATTATTAATCTCAACTCTTAAAATCTCAAGTATTGCTAGATACGTGTCCGTGTTCGGAGTCCCTTAATAAAAAAATATTAAGAGAATCCGGTTTTATAAAATCCCACACCAATGCTTGAATGATAAACGTACTTGATCATTAGTACGAGTCTTACGAATTCGTAAGCGATTCTATGTGATCAAATCCGATTATTACAGCGGGTGTGCATCCCGTTGTTATTGAAGTTTGGCTCGTCGTGGTAAAAAGGAACCCTATTACTGAGGCTCCGCTGTCCGTCCGTCCGTCTGTCACCAGGCTGTATCTCATGAACCGTGATAGTTAGACAGTTGAAATTTTCACAGATGATGTATTTCTGTTGCCGCTATAACAACAAATACTAAAAAATAGAATAAAATAAATATTTAAGGAGGCTCCCATACAACAAACGTGATTTTTTTGCAAATTTTTGCTCGATATTGATAACGGCAACAGGTAGACGCTTGAAATATTCACAGAATATTTAGTTATATATTCACCTTAAGAATAAATAATTAAATTAAAATAAAACAAATATATACAACAAACGTGATTTTTTTTTGCCGTTTTTATAAATAATGGTACGGAACCCTTGTGCGAGTCCGACTCGCACTTGGCCGATTTTTTTTTATCCTCAAGGATGAGCCTCTCGATATGGTGACAGAAAATAAATCGTCTTTCGGCATCGCCCAGCCAACCGGCTTGCTTGAATGTTTACGCGATTCATTTTAGAATTAATTTATAGTAAAATGAGCAAACCGCATTGTACGCACGTACTAAAAATTTGATACTTAAATTATTATTATTTTTGGCACGTATTTATAATAAGAAAATCATTTGTATTTCTTAAGTGGGTACTCGTCAGTAAATACTTCGTTACAATAATGTCAGTTATTGGAAGCACACAAGTGGAAATGGAATTTTCCTGAACAAAATTTGAAATAAAATGTTAGATTTCATGGTCTTTATTTTATTTAAAGTGCTATGTTATTTAAAAGAAATAATCCTAATGATGAAACCTTTTGTTCGTTACCATAAAATACATGTGGCTTTTTTATTTGGCGGGTTTGATACCCAACTCCAGTGCGGTAATATTTTTTAAAATTTTGAACACGGTTCAAATTCTTTTAACAGGACACTTTAGGATTTAAATTGGTGCCACACCAACTTCACGACTAGCGGTTTCGCACCCCCCCGGTTTCGCACAGGTAGATAGATAGCATGAAGAAAATAACATATGAAGAATCGATGACACGATTTTGCATAGTAACTAAACTAACCACTACGGGTCGGGGTAATTTAGTACATCTCTTATGGACTAGTTCAAATATCCTCTTATTGGTCTGTAAGCTAGACATTTAGGCGCTAATACGCTACGTTTTGGTGAGTAAGGCGGCCTTTATGCGTCGTCAAATAGTTTATTGCATTGTCATAGATAAAAGCTAAGAACTTTATTTAGACAAATAAAACATGCAAATACCAAATTATTTTAGAGCGTTTAAAATTTTTACTAATAGAATGTATGTATGTAATGTTAATAAATATTATATCATCATAGACGAGCTCGGTTGTCTCCGTATCCCTAGAATGGAGTCAGTACAGGCATATGTAAAGACACTTCTGAAGGCCCAGGTTTACATGCACCCATAGGACGGGAAACGCGGAATCCTCTGAGCAGCGCAGACGGCGACAACATACATCCGAGCGGACAAACAAACAGACCCCGGCTTTCGCGAGGAAATTCTCCTCAAGCACATAACCGGGGTATTAGAGGTAGGACGTGTCCGCTGGACGCTGAATCTGTGTCTTCGTCAGGAAGAGTATGGCGTGCCGTGCGTTTCAAGGTGTTAGTGGAGTGGAGTCCGCGGATGTTAGCGAACTCACACTTGAACAGGGTGGTGGGTTCACCGCTATAAGACCATGTATTCTTATTTGCGCTGTCTTGAAAAGAGTAGAGAATGGAAGCGTGAAGCGGGAGAGAATTGCCACGAAATTGGAGAAGAAGCGCGGTGGACTGTTTTCCTATCAGTTTATCGACAGAGGAGCTGTACTGATCCACCGGACGGAAGGGCCCCGACGTTACTTTGACACTAACAGTCGTGGGTTCTTCCCACACAGGGCAAACATTTGTGTGAATAAATATATGTATTTGTCTGGGTAAAGAGAAGTAGGGCGGATCAAAGCTGCCCGTCTGGGAAAGCACCTCCACCTCACAAAAAAACCGCAGCCAAAATAACAATTCCCTGGAGGGTTGAGTTCCTGCTTGTGAGTGAGGTCACCAGTAAGCTCCTAAGGAGTTGCTGTGCTAGCAGAGATGGCATCGCGCGAGTGATATTTAACGTATTGCGTGCGTTGGTAGGCTGCGGTAACCGCTTTCCGGTGAACCGAATGCTTGTATGCCTCCCGACGTTGTATATAAAAATGATAGCGTAGATACATAAACAATTTGTAATTCCTGATATTTCCATTCCAATGTAACACAATTTTCAAAACCACATAAAGGTTTTATTAATAAATCGCTGTAATCCATGGCGACATGTTCCTTGTTGCTAGGTAAAGCTACTTAATAATAATCACGGCCATCACACTTAATTGCGTTTGGAATGTCTCTGTTAGTTAATGTGATGTAGGTAACGATTGGTTCAGTGTATTACGCTCCGTTGAGCAATCCCAGACGATGCGTGATGACGAATCTATTTTCTAATATTAGTAGCTACTGCCTACATACACGCATTTACACATTTTTTTTATACAACTAGATTGGCAAACAAGCATGCGGCCCGCATTAGATAGTAAGTGGTCACCGCAGCCTATTGATGCTCGCAACACCACGGGGATGTTACTCGCGCGCTGTCAATCTTTTGACCTAAGTTTGTTTCGTCACAGTACCAAGTAGTTTCTCTGCCATATCTCACCCTTCAAACCGGAATACAGTCATATAAATAAGAGTATACTTGCTTGGCGGTAGAAATAGGTGAGACAGAGGTACCCACGCAAACGACTTTTATACGAAGTCTCCCTCTCTGATACACATAGTACCATCCCACTACTAACAAACTCTTTGGCAACATTCTAATGGATGTAGTCAATTGAAGAAATATAACAATCCTGTAGCAGTCGTTTTTTTAGAATTCTGTACCCAAAAGGTACCAGCCACTTGTCTAATTTCAATTTCAATTCAGCACTGATCAAGATATCTCGCGTTGATCAAGAATCCGATGAGTCACTTAAAGTTTTCGTGTTCAGACCCCACTACAAAATTGTTTTGTTTACTTTTATATATATTTCAATCCTAATATATTTCTAATCCAACATAAACCCTGCATCAATGTGACATGACGTATATACGGAAATCCTTTTATTTCAGAAATAATAATTATTCTGTATATCTGAAATAATCCCCTTCCAGATAATACTACAAAAACTTACTAGAATTTAATTACAAAATGTACAATGTTATTGTGAAGTTAAAAGGTTATAAGAAAAATAATATTGTCAATTTATATTTTTAAACATCAAGGAAAATTCGCAATATTTCTCACAGCAGTTTTTTGTTGTATTTTGACAAATAAGGAAATTGCACAAAATTCTTTCAAATTTCCAGTAAACCCATAAATTATTGTGAATTATTCTTATAAACTACTGAATACAAAATTCTCTGATATTATTCAGCTCTCTCGAAGTAGAAGCTTTTGAAGTTTTCTTCAGAATTTTAGGTCAAGAGAATATTTCCCTAATATCACAAAGCTGGTAATTTTATCAAATTTATTTTTCTTGGTAAAGATCTATTTACGGTAATAATTTATTTAGTAATTACGTTCTCTGAGGATGTAACTTCAAATAAAACTTCGTTAATAACTGATTACATATAATACGAATTTTATTTCTTCAGGTAAAAATTGTACTATGTGGTATCTGAAAAAAATACATACTAAAAAATTATTTCATCTAGTACGAGTCGGTCTTCATACATGTATTCAACTTATAAGTATTTGTAGTCGTCTTCGTTTAAACTTGTTTATTCAGACATATTAGACAACTTTTGAACATGTCCAAAGGGTCATGAACAAAAGTTACCTTATAAGCCTTTTGTTTCTATTTTATTTTCCATCCTTACGGCGACGCTTTCGACAAAATATGCTTATAAGTCTTTATGGTTTTTGTCACAATTTTATTTAATTTTTTTCGGATAGAAATTAGTTAATGTATGCAAATTTTGCCTGATTTGCCTTGGGTTTATAATATATTCATATTATAAAACTAAAAATAACATATATAATAAACTCAAGTAACATAAATGCCATATGCCAATTTGCTGTTTTAAGCATAAAGTATTGTTTACAATAACGTAGCGCTATTTACACAAAGTCTATGTTTGCCGTAAAAATCACCTAAGTTTATGATAAAAAATGGTATGTGAATCCTATAACTCTTACGGAAGAGGTATCGTTGGCGTGTCGCTATCCCGCTGCTAACTCATCAACTTATCCGAAACTTACTAACATTTTCACTCCCTCGCAAATGTCACGGATAGTTAATGTTTCTAAAAAAAAATCGAACTTGTGTAAAAACACATACTGTAAAAGTTATTGCTACTAATTGGCGTTGTTACTACGCATACTGAGAATACTTGATACGATAAAAGATATACCTATTCCTTAAACTCTCCTATAAACTTTTAATAATACCGAAAACTCCAATAACTTTTAATAATGCCTCAAAAGTAAAGTTAGAGAAGATCGCCCTTTGTATACATGTAACATTATTGTATACTAGATAAACCAGCGAGAACCGCTGGTCCTGGACCTTGCTTAGAAAAGTAGCCTAAATGTTGACTCAAGACGTGAGCTTATTATTGTATAAAATTCCTCCCAAACTTGATTTTACAATTTACTATTTTGAATTACCTATGTAGATTTATTAAGATTTGGCATATTTTCTCTTAGTATTCGCTCGAAATACGAGTAGGTAAATTACTAATACTTTAATTTTTAATAATTAAATATCTTAATTAAAATTTAAAATGTAATTATTATTGTCTTTTTGATAAAATAACATTAATTCAGCAACATTTTTTTATTGATACGATGATACGCATAAAGTATTTTTTTGCGAATGTCGGCGGGGAACTTTGCGGCCTTCCGCGGGTTCGCTCACGCATGGTTTACCCATAGGCACGGAGAAGACAGCTATAAGAGCACTAAAGCAAGAGAGAGAAGAGGGCCACGCAAAAGAATAATGATAGAGTACCCACGAGCGCCTTCGGACAGCAGCGAAGGCGAATTTGTATGCGATGCCGCACCAGAAAGGGGAGAATGGCTATTGACATTGTGGAAAATAATTAAATAACTTGCAGTGTGCTAAGCGTTTCCCACGGCACGAAAAAGCCGAAGAGCAGCAAGTCCCGTGTGCAATTTCCGTGATTCGGCTCGTATGAACGAGAGGTCGGTGGAGCGATGGGAAGGTGGTGGGACAATGTATATCTTGGTCTGGATGTTATTAAGAGAGGTAAAGTGCATCAAAGTAACCTGTCTGCAGAGGTACCACCACCTCACAGATAAGCGCAGCCAAATAACAACTCCCAGGTAGGTTGTTGTATTCATGCATGAGAATGAGGTCACCACTAAACTCATAAGTAGTTAGGCAGAGGTAACCACTTTACATCAGGGGGGCCGTATGCTGGTTGACTTCCCAACGTCAAATGAAAAAAATGTTACGTCGATAAATGAAACTGAACTTTTAGTAAAATAAAAATGTGAAGGACATGACAGCGTGACAAATTTCAAATAAGGAATAATAAATATAAATAAAACATATTAGAGACGTGCAGCAAATGTTTTTTTGGAAAATGTAAGGTTATGCCTGAGACATTGTTACCTTGGGTGAGTCATACATTAAATAAATTCTATTCAACTATAATAAGTTTTCATTACATTATAAAATGTATATAAATTATGTCTTTTTTAAGTTTGTAATATATATAAAAAGTTTATTTATTCAAAATAATTTTGCGTCATAGACAAAATGAAGGAATATTTTACTAAATATGAATTTGCAAATTGAAAATTTGTCAAACTGCTAAATCCAAAAATTTTTGTTGTTTAAAGTTGTTTTTATAATACACTAGCTATCCACCCCGGCTTCGCACGAGTGATATAATCGCCACCTAACTTCACAAGATCACCTGCTGGGCTAACTTGAAGATTCACTGAAAATTTCATCAAAATCTGCCCAGCCGTTTTTGAGTCCATAGAGGACATACAGACAAACATTAATTTTTATATATATAGATATTTGAGGAAAGTATTTTGTCAAATAATAGACCGACTGGTGCCTGTCATTTGACAGGACTACTTTTATGATTCGTTGGTGTGTACGACCTACGTATATTTTTTGCGAATGCGTATTTTCATAACTCGTCATAGCTTTCGCCCTGTCATGGCAATATTTTTAATATACCTCAAATTATCCTTTTGAATCCCAAAAGGATAATTTGAGGTCCCCCAACACGATCTCAGTTTTTCCAATTTTCTACACAGTACACTTTAGATTAACTTGCAATTTCCCTTTAAAATATCCTATAAATCTAGCTTTGTATTCTGGTTTTTCAATCCATTATGTAAATCGATTATTGATTCACATAGGTGTACTTCGCGTTTTGAAATTCAATGATCTAAATGAATACGTGATAGGATGCTGCCGTGCTTCCATTCATCATTCACATAAGATATTCAGGTGTATATTACGTGTGAAATAAAATAGATCTATTTATAGACAAAATCATAGATGTTTTCGATAAGAAACATATATTTCGTTAATCGATTATTGGCCATGATGAACGTTTATTGATGCCGTTGCTACAGAAATTCTGGGAACAGAAATCGATGAATTATGTTTTCGCCACCTCCGGGTATTTTAAACTTGTACTATTTGAAAAAATATCTAAATTCAGAAGACTCGACGATCAGGTGGAGCACTGACAAACGAGTATGGACAGACGGATAGAAGTATTGATAGTTTCCGTTCGTAACTCGAATATATTTGAGACAATCCGTTATTGTGCGGTGTGTGAAAGAGTGCGTGAAAAAAAAATACATATCAATAAGTCTCGATTGTTTAACGGCGAGCTTGTTCTTTCATCGGCCATTAATTCCGTCATTTTCAATTATTCACGAATCTGCAGTGATTGATACATAGATATATGTAACCTTTATTTCCAAGGCAAAACATACACACATTAAAATAATCCACAATAAACATGCGTCATATAAAGGATTAGAAAATAAAATAATATTTTAAGATTTTTTTTTCTTAAACTAATTCCTTCGCATTCACTAGTCAGCATGAAGTAGTCCGAGCGGGAAATGCAGATGTAAAACTTCGTCTTTCTTAAAAATATGCCGTCGTTATTATTTAAGAATACAATCCCGAACTAATAATGTCCTATTGACCTAGCTTGAGTAACATTAGAGATATATAACAGGTAGGGGGTAACTTGGAGCTTTCTCTACTACGTACGTATGTCTCGTCACTTTTCAAAGTCTGCTATACGAAAGTGACAAGCCATTTCAAAGTAGCAACTGCGGTTGATGGTGACGGTGAACCTCGCTTTGACTCTATATCTGCGCGTATAAATATAGATGCAACGATTTATTTACCAGTGCTTGTCTACGATGTTCTATTATACTGAGTTATCGTACTATGAATAGCTCAGGAAATAATGTGATAATTATTTATCTTAAAATAGAAAAAATATGAGCTAAAAGTTTATAGAAATAAACTAACCTAACCTAGGAACAAACCGTATACCACTTCCACTTTTACCTCACAGAAAACCGCAATAACATAGCAACTCCTTGGAGGATTGTTGTGTTCCTGCGAGAGACTGACTCTCTCACACATTATCTATAATCCTAGTGTCACAGTCGTTTAAAGACTACACTAACCACTTTATATAAGTTTGTCTGTTTTATTGTTTGCCTCCCGTCATTGTACAAAAAAATAAAATTTAATTTACATTATGCAGTAAATTAATGATTAAATAATCACATTCACTTTAAGTCACGTACAATTCATATTTAAAATTAATCTCGACCATTAACTTGGAATTGTTTTAAGCTCAGCAAATATTAGTATAATGGAGTATTCATCTAATGGAACTGTTAATTTATTCATTTTATTCATTGTAATAACACGCAAATAGAATTGTTTTGTTCAATTGTTTTAGTCATTATGTATTGTATCTATTCATTTTATTATTTAGGGAAGTAACACCCATTTTCTTCGGTCGTACGTAACATAGTAATAAATACTTGTAAATAAAAAAACAGAAGTCTACTTTTTTATCATTGAATAAGAAGTTAATATTTGTTACGGATATTGTATTTCTCAAAACACATTGCAGTTCCCCACATAAGTAACTTTGAGAGCAGACCTAACTCTGAGACGCATCCAATTGATAGACGTGGCTACTGCGCGCCTAACCTATTTTAGCTACTTTCGTGGCATTATGTTGTCATATGTTGTGGGCAAAGGCGGCTGAAACATAAATAAATGTCATCACTGTTACCTATCGTAATTTTGTGAAAACAAAAGAGTATGCTCGTTAAAATGTAAAGTCATTTCGAAAATTACTTAGAATCTTAGAAGTTGGAATAAATTGTAAATGCCGGTACAAATTGCTTGTTAGAATCGAGAATTCTTTTGTTGTAAATTGTAATCAATTATATATTAAATCGCTTGAAACAGTTTAGTATTTTCCCGACAATAGCTTCGAAAGGCACTTCAGACATACCCTTTGTTAAAGGGCTATTATAAAATTGATGAAACCATCCAATGGACAAAGATGACACATCTTGATCTTGATCCGGGCATATACAGATGAAAGTCCATACTTCTACATTTCTTTATCTATTTGGACGTCTGTAAATTGCGTTTAGATTGTTAATTTCGGAGGGCTTTGCTTTACAGATATCGTAAGAAGTAGGTGAAGTATCAGAAATATAAAAATAATTTTTGCCATCTATCATTGTCAAGAGTAACTCCTGACTTACAGATAATTCTCCTACTTTTGTAGGCTTTGGTACTTCAATTTGGTCTTCAACTACTTTCCTCTCTCTTTCTGAAGTTGACAGTAAAATCTTCAGTTCTTCTGGAGACAAGGAGTCACTTAAAGTATAAATACGTATTCTCTTTTGCATTGAGCTCAGTTCTTCGAATGGTTACTTTGGAGTAAAGAAAGTGAAAGCGTCTTATATACCAGCATGTAGAATTTCTATATTGTCAGATGGCTCAATGTTAGTAACACCAACTTGATCTCCTTCAGTAACGAAAAAGCTGGGCCATACTATAGAACTTTCTAACCACTTCTCGTTTTTTTTAATTAGCGAAAGTATGATTAGCATCAAGCCAGCTACGTTTCGTATTAGAAGTATACTTCTGACAAAATTATGAGAAAATCAAAGTGTTTTCTTCGTCAATTGCAAGCTGTTTTAGATGGTCACAAAATTTAGTACTAAGGAAAAAGGATTTAAGTTTTCTTTTAAAAGCATAAATAAGTCAATGTTATTCACATAATGTTTTGTATCGACCGCAAATATTTGAGAATTGTAATGAAATATAGTTAGCACTGTTAGTATATACTCCAAATTTTATATATGCCATACCTGGAACCTTCTAGGCTTAAACTTGATTCATTAATGTACTGAACAAGATCAACTATTTAAGGTAAATATCACAAAATATGTTGTTAGCTAGCAGGTTGGTCACAGTCTGTATAAATCAGATTGAATACATATCATTATATAGCCAGATAATAGAAATGTCTAATCTCTTCTAGAAATGTACGTACAGAATTTGCTGGGCTCTGAGATTCATTGAGGAGAATAGGGCATATACATCTACATAACACGTTATCTATTTCACAAAAACAGTATGAAGGAAATCCCCGATAATATAAATTACCTTTATTTAAAACATGAATTTGATAAAAAATAATCATAAAATTGAAATGTATTTAGTAATAATGCGTTTGCTTCATTTATTATTAATGATAACGTTAATTGAACTCTAATCTTGTAGCAGGATATATTGCCAAAAGTACCTAAGTTCAGCTTGATTTATCTGGAGAACGGGGCAGTCCGGATCAATGCTATGTATGTGGTGCTATATACATAATCATCCGTAGATTAAACCTATAAAATATCAACCTAAGATCTGTCAAGACTCGGTATTTTTAGAGCAAATTAAAAATCATCCCATACATTTCTTTTTAATTCAATATTTCTCGTAACCGTAACATTTTCGAAAACATTGCCCTAATAACATCTGATCGCTTTAATTAGGGCTATCGGTTGGCATAAAGAAAAAAATGATATGTTACAAAACATCTAATGTCCACAAATCCAAAATCCGTCCCAGTGTGCGGCGTGGAATACAACTTTGGTGTTTTTATGCAACCTGTAAAAGCGATCGCACTGTACTTGATCGCGTGGAAATTATTGAAATTAGATCATATGTTATTAATATTTTGAGGCAAACTTATGACTTTGAATGTTTCCTTTTTTAATATTTTTTTATTGATAACACTAAAGGTCATCAACAGCTACTAAACAAAAGAATAAAAAATAACATGTGTTGGTAAATTTCTTTCTTGAATCCCTTTTTGTCAATAGTTATTTTTAAAATCTGGAAGAAAAGAAGAATAAACATTATTAGGGCACATTTCATTCATTGCCTGCGAGGGTGCAATGACAAATAAAGTAACAACAACTTTTCTTTATCTTATCACTGAAGTTTACGCTTTTATAATAAAAACCAACAAATTTTACAAACTTCTTAATTTGCCTTTAAGTTGTAAGGCATGTGTTTTAAATAAGGAATATAATAGGCAAAACTGTATGAATTGTAAATAATCATTAATGTTAAATAATTATTTAACGAATAACAAAGTCTTTCTATTACTTCTTTTCACTATTCATGTCTTCTTCTCTCATCTCTCTCTCTGTCTACTCTAAATCAACTCTTAAATAGTTACTTCCCATTATTCAACACGTTTATCAATTATTCTTCTTTCTGTTAGTTACATGGAGGTTGCCAGACATCCACAACCTATAGGAAAAATAAGACCTTTCTTTGGTTAGGTCACACGTCTTTTGAAATATAATTTCTTGGACTTGCGGATTTTCTCATGATGTTTTCCTTCAGCGCCGAGCAAGAAATAATTACAAATATGTACATAAATTCTAAAACACGAATTTAGTAGTACATGCCAGGATTCGAACTGGGGCCAGTTGGTCAATATACCGGTTATATCTACTATAACTAAGGCCCTTCGCCCACGGCGATTTTTTGTAGTGATGCTGTCACGCGTTTCGTAAACGATCGACAGCATCACTACTAACACGCGTTAGTCGCATTTGCAACGCGCTACAGAAGTGATGCCAACATGCTACTAACGCGCTACAGCATTGCGACTATATCGATGCAAACGCGCGACCGTGTGTGTAAATGTAGAATATGACATTCTATAACAACTTCTGAATTTACGCTCACAGTTTTCTAGTATTTTAAACGTTGTCACATAATATCCACCAAATAATCTCTCTTTAGTAAATGGGTGCATACAATATTGACGCTGCATTCGCTTCGGCTGTCTACGCTTCGGCTGCTTACGTAAAAGCAGCACCAAAGACAACGTGACTAATGTGCCTCAACGGAGTCCATCTTGTAACTGTGACGATCACAGGCGTTTTTGTGCCGTTACTGAATCGCGTTTGCATCGCGACAGAAGCGCGACAGTATCGCGTTTGCATCGCGTCTGCATCGTGTTTATGTGGGCGAGGGCACACAGCTAGCGACCGCATCGCGACTGTACCGAAACAAATCCGCGACAGCATCGCTACTGCATCGCTATAAAAAGTCGCCGTGGGCGAGGGCCCTAATCTATAACTATCTATAAATTTAATAATTACATAGGCAGGTAATCTAAGTAACTGTACGTAAATCTACGTCTCCTATTACAAGTATAGTTTTATAACATCACTCAAAAATCTCAAATAACTTAATCAATATTTCTAATGTATAACCTTACTTTGAAATCGAAGAAAGTATAAGCTAGAGGTATATGTTGACACCTAAATCTTCCGTCGTTCTTTCGTACTACATTCTTTCTACATCCGAAACCAATGGAGTGACCTCTTCTTAACTTAATATACTTAGTCTGGCCATAAATACTGTTACAATTAAAAATAAACAAAATATTACATTTGAATTTGGAATCTGTCATATATCATATAAAAAATATGATTGTTCATTGAGTTTTCTCATTTTGGCGCCATTTTGGTAATTTCTTAACTGATAATTTAAAAAAGAATAGGGTGGTAAAATCGAAACAACTACTGAAGCGGTACGCAATTCATCAATTCAAATCATTTGCCGTATCGCCCCAGTCCAGTGTTGGCCCTGACTCGCGCATCCCGGTGTGCGGAGCATAGGTACTTGAATAATTATTATGTAATTTAAGTTTGTAACGCACCATACATACGTAATAGTACTATTTTTCTGTTAGTTCACTTGGATTGATGTCATGATAGCTTTTTATTTATTTTGTTCTTCCGTGTTGTATCTGCTTTTTCGTTTTGGCACTCGGTTCTTACAATCGGAATATTTTTGTAATATCTTTAAACTGTATTTTTAAGTATGTTTTATTTTGTTTCTTTTATTTTGGTTAATTATAATGTTTATTGTTTGTCTTTGTGCATAGTGCTTGTTTGTTCCGTCCGCGGTGTCACAAAAGATTGGTCTGGACTGAAAATCAGTGTCGGGTCTGCTACACAGGCTTCGACAATATACTGAGTCCAGACCATTTATTTTGTTACATCGCACAATACTGTTTGCTGTGTTTACATTTGTTATGTTATGTTATGCTTGGTTTTGTATATATGTTTTGCTGTATATATATTGTTGTTTTGTATTTATATATATATTTGTATATATATATTTGTATATATATTTTGTTTGTTTTTAATTGTAACCGTATTTATGGCCAGACTAAATATATAATATAAATGTACATATTTATGGAAGTCTCAGCAATAAATAAAGAAGTAGTCTATTCTAAATGACTACCTTTCGTTTTAATACGGGACTTTAATCTGCCTGGCCACGAATGTATTGATTTACGCACTGTTTCCATGGGAAATTTAGCTACTGCTTGCTCTAGAGAATTCTTAAGAGACACAAAGTTATCATGTCGTTTCGAGCAGGTCATGTGCTCTAAAACTCGTCATAATATCAGAGCGTTCTTCGGGGTTCAGATCTGGGATAGATGAGGGCCAGTCTTCAACTCTTATAAAGTCCAGAACGTTGGTTTCGAGCCAAGGTTGAGTAGTTCGGGCCAGTGACCAGGTGATGTGTGCTGCTGGAAAGTTCACAGTACCTTGTTAAAAAGTGTATTGCTGAGAGGTTTCATAACACGATCCAAGACAATCTCTTGATACACTTTGACTGAAGTCTTCACTACTTTTTCACAAAAATTAAACTTTGTAACTCCTTGATAACACACCTCCCACCAAACCATTACCGACGGAGGGTGATGACCACGTTACCTTACTGAGCACTTGGGTGGCTTCATTAGAACTATGTACGTACACTTTGTCATTTTGCTCGTTTAGTGCTCTTGAACCGTTTTCATCAGTAAAGAGGATATTTCTCTGCCTTTCACCTGCGTATCGAGACAGATGGTATTTTGATCGATCTACTCTCTTCAACTGTAGGGATTGATATAGGGCATATCCTCTATATCGACGATACGCGCTAAGCTTCAGGTCTTGTTTTATTATACGCGACAGAGTCCTAGCTTCATTTCTCACGATAGGATTTTTTATTTCCTAACGAAGTTTCGGTGAGTTCTGACTTTAACAGCATTAACAACCTTTGTAGTTCTAATAGCGTTCACCCCGATCTTTTATGGTCTTTAGCAGAGGAAGTGTTATATCTGTCAATAGTACGATATATTGTTGTTGAATAGCGAGCTTTACCATCATGGTTTGCAATTGTTGACAATACAATTCTGCCGTGATCATCTGGCCTGATCGTAAAAAGCTGTAGTGTATGACACCAGCACTGATCCACCAAACACTCAGCAGTACCTTTTTCTAAGCCAACTTTCGTCCGTCGTCCGTTTCGTTTCGTCCTTCTAAATCCTGTTCCAAGTTCAACCACTGTGATGAGCATTTCCGACGACAGTCGGAAACGTGTGTACGACAGTACAGAATGCATTTTTCATCACAAGTAACAATACGATTCAAATTTCCTTCGTTATTGTGACGGTTGAGTAATACTCAATGCGTGTTTGTTGGTTTGCTTCACTCAATTCTTGCGGAACCCATTTCTCGAGAATTTTCACTTTTCTAATTTGTTTCAAGTGAATTAAAACTGTTTTGTCACTCACGCCGAAGCCTGCCGCTAACCTTAACGTGGTTTGCGATGAATCTGCCGCCACGGTTACCTTTAATTGTTTGTTGCCAACTAGGGTCTCAGGCGGTCCACGGGGTTTGTTTTGTGGATCAAAATTTCCAAAATGAAAACGAACCAAAAACGAACCGCGTTTTTTTTACATTAGCTTTCCCATACACATCTTTAATCCTTTGAGCTCTTTCTGCAGCGTTGGTGCCTCGGTGGAACTCGTATTCATAAATAACGTGATATTTTAAATTTTCCATACTGGGAACAGATCGACGTCAAGGAAAAATCAAATGGCGTAAAAACAAAGAAACACTAAATCCGAAACACCAATACATACGCCTAAAATTTAAATAAATTTGAATTTGGTATTCCTAACCAACCGCCAGACAATTGAGATCAAAATGGCCAGTTTGACAAAACGCTCACTTCTTATATAAGGACCTAATACTTTGTTTTCTGTATGTATGTATATCTTCACGCCAGTTCCCTTGCGGAGTAGGCAGAGAGAACCGAGTGCCATAAGACGCGGTCCTTACACACTTCACTCGCTTCGTTAATTTTTATTCATAATTATACATAACATGAAATATCGTCTTACTACCTACCCAATATACTTAAACTAATTATTTGTCAAATTAGCTGGTACCACCTAATATGTTTTTATTATTTTATTTTGTAATATCACAAGCAGCAATTCCATGAACCAATTACGGGATACATACTTATCTGATACTGAAGAAGTACTTCGTACTTGCTATACGTAGCCAATTAACAATAAAAAGTAATACAACAATGTATTCAAGTGATACTTCGTGTTTTGAGAGCTTTTGTACAGTAATCGCCTCACTACGCTTCGTCGTACGCTTGTTTGCCTTTCGAAGTAATACAAAAATATATGCAAAAGTTGTATATCAGCATCTTTACTAAAATATAACATTATTAAACAACATGTAGATAAGAACCGATACAGTTAAAAAAGGTCGCAAGGACACTGCCTTCCTTCGTTCATTCATTTGATACTATATATGTTTTTAATACGAGTACAATTTTCAAATTAAATAAGTAGAGACCGTTAAAAAGTTACATTTGAAAGTTTACGTTTCAGGGTTGAAAACATAATTGGATTAACGACGGTCAACCTTCTCGCTAATGTGACAGCACCAGGAGGGTTGATATAGAAACATACATTGTTTGAGAAAGAGATCATTATTTTAGTATTAAATGAGATGTACACTTATTCAAATGTATTTTTTTCTGTTTTCAAGGAAAGTAACGAAAACTATAGTTTTAGTATAATCCATGTAGTTATATATAAATAGGTGTACGTAGGTTTTGTAAAACAAATGCAAATCAGTTCTGTTCACTTTTTACTCTATTTGTCAACTGATATTTTTCGTTTAGTACCTATTGATGAGCTGTTATTAAAAAACAATGTACAACAGAAAAAGTTAGAAACATGCAAATTCGTATACATTTTTAATAATGTCTTATATATAATGTCGTAATATTTTTAATGGTCAGATTTCGATCATTAAGGCCAACAATAAACTATATAATCAATTTTATATTGCTTTACCTATTATTTTGCTTACATATTTTGAAATTTCTTTGCAAACGCTACAATACAGGAGTGTAGCGTTTCATATTGAATGTGAAAGCTTCAGTGACTGAATACGTAGCACAGGAAGCCGTACTGTTATTCATTACTCTAAAGTTATAGAAGACTCTATATTTGCAAAAAAAATATGTCTATGCGGAAGATTTATAGAAACAATCATTTTTTTATTTAACTGACGACAAATCAGCGTAGTGTTTTCAGAGTTCAAGAAATTTTCCCTCATATATGCAAGTATGTGAGTTTCCGATTTCAGACATACCATTGATATTATTAGATTGTTATGTTGTGTCTTAAAAAGGCTATAGATGACAATGGGTCCCAAATTAGTTTGAAGAAAAGTCTAAAATAAAGATATTCTATTCTTTTCAGCATTCCTATTTGGAAATTGAAGAGATTCAATTATTTGCTATAAGGGGGAAATACTACTAATGAGTGATAGTACTTGTGTTGCAAACTTCCATATGAACAATTACTCGTAACCTGTAATCATGTATGCCTGTTTGTTTGCCTAACATAATATATGTATATATTTTATTTACTTCAAAAATATTCCCTCTACTATTTGTAACATAAATCACTGTTATTAAGTGATTCTAAAACAAATATGATTATTCATAAGCTTATCATGTTTAAACTCATTAAGAACTATTAACTATAAGCTATATAGATATAGCTATATGTATATACTTCTTACACTTCAAGTCCCTAAGTCAATAATATAATATTATTAATACAAAATACATCATAAAAAGAACAATACGGAAAAGTTTACTTACTTGCAATAAACACAGCACTCAAAAGAAAGAAAAACATGATTTCTAATTAAATAATTTAGTTTCACCGATATTTCAATTGAAAATATTAGTTAACGTCTTACAATATCAGAGCAAAAGGTTGTAGACAGAAGAACTTGAAACTTTTTCGAATGTATCGATATTTTAGAAGTAAGTAACACGTACGTCCAGTACGGGATCTCGCGGTACACTGAAGTGGCTCTAGGCCAGAGCACAATGTATCCTTATGGGATCCTTCTCATATTATGTAGCAGTAAGAAGGGCTGACAACTCACCCACCCCTAAATCAAGTTTTCACGACTACAATACGTTTTAATGAATAGAAGTTTTATATTTCCTGATATTTGTTAACTAAAGCACAAATATACTAAGTTTGTCTGGAAGAGATCGCAATGTCACGTGACTTCGTTTTACACTTTAGTTATAAGTTATTAATTTAATTTTGTACTTTTTATGTCGTGCAATAAATCATATTATATTAAATTGTGCTATTTTGTCATAGGATATCATAAGTACATATGTCACACTGGAATCAGACGCAGAATATTTAGATAATATAAGTAGTTTCTTAAAGAGCTGCTGAATAAAAGGAAATAGGAAATGAAAACAAATTCAAGTCGTTACTTACATGGATTGTTAGTTTCAAATGTAGAAAACCAGCCAAGCGCGAGTCGGATTTGTGCACTGAGTACTTGTAGATATGTAAATAGTTGAGCTATTACGGGAAGCGGGTGCAGAAGATCTTTCCCTTTTTTTCGATGTTATGTGTTTACCTGCAACAGCATGACTGCAACTTTCATTAATGAGGTAATCATATATTTAAAAGATGATAAATGCCGCAAATAAATAAGATAATATACATCTACTTATACATAGATTTAGAGACTAATCTATGTACTTATATATAATAAGTACGTATAACTATATATTATGTAAAATATATTATATAATGTATATTCACAAAATTTAATGTAGTTCATATACTATGAAAGCGCCGAACATTGCTCTAATTAAAGAAATGTAAACTGAAATGAGGGTGAAACTTAACTTTGTCATTGAAAAAGTGTAACCCACATACATCGACATAGGTCACGGTTAGTTTACCAAGTGCAAATAAGTTTTTACCGTATTTTTTTGTGTTTTTTTTTTACTTGCTATGCATGACATTGTTTCTTGGCAAAATTCATAGTCTAGGCTAGGGCAAGCACTCTATATAAGTTTTGATTTCATTGAGAGCGTTAAAATATGACCAAACGTTAATTTTGATTGCGTTAACTGAGATTTTTGGTTTTTCAGTGCTCTAAGGGATTGCAGTTTTGAATATGTGATATTAATTCAAATTGACACCTCCACGCATTAACGACAAAACCCGCCAAGTACATGTCGGCACGCACGACACAGCTTCACGTTGTAGGGCTCCGTATTTGCTTTGCTTTGCTTTCTTGTGAAAAAATTAGATAGTTGCCTAGATTAACCCTTCGAAACCCGGGTGGTTGTATACGACCGCGAAATGTATGGGAAAACGTATATAACGGGTTCTGACTGCTCAAGGGGGGAATTCAACTACTTGGCCGTTCAAATTAGAAACTAGGAAGCAAAGCGCTTAATGGAGATAAGTGCAATGTCATATTCTATGACATTTGTACGTTTTCATAAAAGAAAATACATTTTACAAGTTCGTCGACTATTACACGTTATCCTGTAAAGCCTGGTAAGCCGTGATAGTTTTCCTTTAAAATTCACTATATGACCTACTACCATGTTTTTTTTTTACATTTCCAAATACAACAGGTTCGCTGGCATGGGGAGAAGGGGACACTTGAGTCTAACAAAAATTTGCACTTTAAATATAAATATTTCGTAAACGGATCACTATATCGAAAAATGAATAATGATCGAATGTAGCCACTACTGTTAGTAGACGCACTGGATTGCTTTATTTTGTTATTTTTGGTGTCGGTACCAACTAAATTTTTGACAACGCATTAGTAACACCCTTGGTGTTGTAAATGTCCATAGGCTACGGTAACTGCTTACGATAAGGTAGGCAGTACGCTTATTTATCACCTTAGTGGTATAAACAAAATGTGACGATAAACATGACATATATATTTTTCCAGTTATTTTGATTGAAAAACCAAACTACTAAACCGATTTTGATAAAAATTCTATGGGACCAATGTAAACGTCCTGTGAAAAAATTGGCAAAGTGACAAAGAATTCTTAAAATCAGTTTATAAATGACGATGTTCGGAGGTAACAAACATAAAAAAAATACAACCAAGTGGAGAACCTCCTCCTATTTTTTGAAATGAATTAACAATCTCTGTCTTCTTAGAAGGTACACTTAGAAGGTAGATTTTATAACGTTACGATTTATTTCTACATAATTTTACATGGTTCATAAATTTATACTTATTACCTGTTTTACCCAACTAACAAGTAATTTCCAATGAATTTTTCCTTTTTACTTCAGCATTTACGTTTTGTAAATTACTCGTTAACTTGTAAAGCCTTTTTAGCTACGACAGTTTTTCTTATAACTTCTTCATATACATTACTGCCATACATTTTTTTCACGTATACAAACATTTATAAGCGTTTAGCCGGCAGTGTGTGAGGGACACTTGACTCTAACAAATACGGATCCCTGAATCCATATATGGTTTTCACACACCTGCAATATTTTTGAACCATATATCCCCACATGCACCCCACACCATGTGATGGATAGGTAAAAAAATCGCCTCCTCTTTACTTACTCACTTTACTTAGATAGGTACACCAATTCTCTTTTTTTGATTTTATTTCACCTTTTACATACTTATTTACAGCTTTCTTCTTTTTGCTTCTAATGGCCTCTGAGATAAGCCGCAGACAGACGGGCTGACATGAGGAAACCATGGGGTTCCCTGTTGACTACGGAACCCTAAAAACAATATCAAAATCCATACTAATATTATAAACAGAACAAAATAGACATTTCCTCTATGTTTTTTATAATGGATAATGCAAAAATACTTAACCGATTTAAAAAAATCTAAGGCTATGTTTTATTTGACGATGTCAGGCGTATTTGCATGTATTGGATTGTGCTGAAAGGTGTTAGCCAGATGGTCTGCCAACACTTCAGTCCTTTCGGCGGCTGAGAATTTACGTTCGCCCGCTGAATTATACAGCGGGCACACAGGCGGCTTGGGATTTATAAGCTGTCGGTTGAGTTGGTATAGGTTGGCGCAGTCCCCGGTTACCTTACCATGAGATCATCCCAGTTTGCACCGCGCCATCCTTTTTTACAACTTTAGACAACAGCTTACCTGAAATTTTGTTTAAATACCTTTTTAACACGTGGACAGAGCGTTTGCGACCACAGCTTACGCAGAGTGTGCCTCTGATCGTGTGGCGTGATGGAGCCGAAATCGTGTCCAAAACGTACTGGCTGGAGAGCTTCTGCACTGTCTTTCAGCCGGAGATGTTGGCGATCTTGAGAGCGACGGAGATGGTGGGGCGGAGTGTTACAGAACCCGGACTCTCTACATCTTGTCGCTTTCGAGATACGAACCAATTTGCGGAACTTGCTGGCGTCCAGGGTGGATGTGAGGCTCTACTGGCTGCGGGCTCACGTGGGTACGCCGGGAAACGAGACAGCCGACAAAGTCACTATAAATGCAGTATATAATATAAAACATTACGTTTATTTCAAAATATGCCTGCGTCCCGCATTTTGTTCACAATTACATACAAGTAACACAATATCTACTCATTCCAACTTCTGGTATAATGGGTTAACCGAACGGGTTTAGTGCATACTGCTCCGATTGGTTGAGGTCAGAATTTTCGTGCCTTCCGAATGCCTCTGTTTTATGAATATCTTGTTTACAACTGTGATCCGATCGAAAATAGGGATAACCGGAAATAACTGCTTATCGTGTCCTACGAGAGATCGAGATAAATAAACTCACCAGTATTTAGTTTGCGATCGAGGTTGCTTAACTCGCATTTTCAACTAGATGGACGCGGGCGTTTACACTTTTTCCTAAATGCATATGTATACCCTTGTATTGTTTGAACACAGGTTGAGTATGAATAACGTTTTTACCTTCTATTAAGACAAAATTGCGTCCCGTGTAGAAAATATGACAGTCTGTACACACCCTTCGTATCTTATATCAATATAAATATATATTTTGATAGAATATAATGGAAATAGAAAGTGGAATTAATATTATTTCCATATAGCTCGATGTCTCCAGATCCAGTTCAAATAAAAAGTGTCTCGTATAATGATATTGTATGAAATCGACAAATAAATGTGCTTATGTCGTGACTTCTTGGAGTAAAAATCTAATAAGACCCGCAGCAATTGCGTTTTTAGCAATTGTGTGTTAAGGAGCATAACGCTGTGAGTAACTTCGTAGACAGAGCAGCCATGCAATTCTGTAAGAGCAAACGTCCTTACATCCACGGAAACATCGGCTGTTACAGCCTTGAACACAAAATTGCAATTCTTTGGTGTCGCTTTTCATGGTTGTGCGACACTAGCGCCGCAAGGCTGCGTTTGGAATTGGAATTCTACAAGGCAAGCAGCCTCGCGTACGCTTACAGCCTTATAGAATATCAAATAATTTAGCCGTGATCGCAGTAGACAATGTCAAAGCTGTGACATCTGTGATCACAGCGACGCACACAGCCATTACGAGTCGCTTAGAGAATTGCATGGCAGTACATCTCTCGACACCTCCGACTTACTCAGGCCGCGCCGCGCGCCGGTGTAGCTGTCGGCCGACTGTCTCTGGCATTTCGGGAGTACATTCAGTCATTCAGAGCTCACTCCTGCCCTGTCCTCCGAAAGTAGCGTTTATATAGCAGTTACGGCCTTCTTCTGTAAAAGCCCAGTTCCAATAATTCCTCCAGATCTCATTAAAATAGCCCAATAATTTACCATACATTCGCAATAGCTCTAACACCTGTCGAGACTACTACACTTATCATCATAAAAATCGACCCATATCTCATCATTTTTTCATATATCAAATTGTATTAGATCTGTAATGATTTATTAAAATTGTTTTAGTTTTACAATTCAGATACAAAGAAACTAATAAAATTATGAAAACTTTTACATTTTATATTAAAATGTCGATGATTTCCTCTGATTTTGGGTTGGTTTTGATCTTTGTTGTGCTGTTGTTATGAAGACAAATACTTCAACTCAATATTCTGTGTTCCCTCCTCTTGCCCTTATGACAGCCTGCATTCGCTGTTTTAATGACCTCATCAAAGCTTTAATGGTTCCTTGAGGAACTCGATGCCATTCTTCCGTGATAGCGGTCTATAGATCTCCTAAGGTTATGAGGGCTAGATTTCGGGCTCTACCTTCTGTTTTAGCGCGTCCGTCATGTACTCTATAAGGTTAAGATTCTTCTTTAAGGACTTCTTGCTGGCCATTGCATAACTCGAATTCAGACTTCAATAAGTACTGAGTGACAAAGCGCGTTGCTTGTGGTCGTTCATTAACATGCATAAGGCAGTACATGATCTTCCAGGATCTTAGTAATGTAACGTGCAACAGTGAAATCAACTTTTTCTGATAAATACCAGCACAGTCAAAGAAATCCCGCCCCAATACGTTACAAGTATCTACTATAACTGACGGTTTCTTTATATACCGCGCTGGGCATAACGTTCTCTTGGTCATCTTGCAATATTACGGCGACCATCAGAACCATTTGATTCTCATCGCAAAAGAGAACTGATGCCCATTGGTCTATAGCCTAATCGAGCTGATTCCGCGCAAATGCAAGCTGTGGCCGCGAGCTGTAGCCAGTTGTGGTCCCGTTGCTGACTTGTGTGATCTTAAATTCTATTCACGATGTCTCCTTCTCACAGTACCGTCACCTATAGTCACACACTGCACTTCACGCAAGCGTCGTCAAACTAGAAAGGTGCCTATTTCTAAGAGCTAATATCACAATAAAACGTTAATAGATTCAGGTGTTATTTTGCGAAAGTCAAATTTACATGCAATTCGATCCCATGCACACAAAGCGGGTTGGATCGAATCGCACACAATAAAACGATCATCTCCTTCAGTTGCGACTCGCAGGCCGAGTCAGATTCAATCTGCGGGCCACAACACGTTGACTGAAGTGCTGCTGCAGCAAGGCCGTAACTTGAGCAGCCTCAGCTTTAGTAGTATCCATAATTTTAAGCCAAAATTAATCATAATTACAACGTTTGAACTGTGCCCTTGTAAATTGAAGTATTTTATTGACTAAATAAAATACTTCAATTTACAAGGGCACAGTTCAAAAGTTCTTTTTAACAGAGGATCAACGCGTAACTACAGCCTGACGTAAACAATCGAATCGTCAATAAGATAAGCTAATGTTAAAACGTTTTTTAAGTACCCTTAAGTGCAATACGATTTATAGTACACAGATGTCAACATCTTATCCGATAAACAAAATAGTTCCAAACATCATCTATGAACTCATAAAAAGTAATAGCGCAAAAACGGGATTGGTCGATTTTTATGATAACCCGTAACCCCGGAGCCGGAACATCATTACATCAATCTTCTCAAAGGATTCTTCGCGTTGGACCAAGCCAAGACATCAAGTCAACACTTATTGGGTCTACCCCTTCTATCAGGCGTGTGCGTGTGCGGATATAGTCACGCACGCCTATCAAATTACCTGGATTAACAACCGTATTTTACTATATCCGACGGATCCTAATAGAAGGGCTAGACCCAAGAAGTGCTAGCTTGGTGTCGTGAGTGATGACATGCATACCAAGGGTCTCGCAAGACCGCCCGAATTGGACAAATAAAAGCCGAAACATACAGTTAAATGAAAAAGAGATCGATGATACCGTTGCGCCTATCAGACTATTCGAACATGCAATATATGCAACTCTGACCGTACCATTTCCACCCGTACTGCTTTTGATTTTTTTATTTGAATGTTTTTTATGTCACAATTTTCCGTCTTGGTTTTTAAATTATTAATTTATGTTTATTTGTGATTTTTAGAATTTCATTTTTCATAGTAAAAGTATTATTTATGTTTCCGTTTATTTTATTAATCTGTTTTATAATCAAATAAAAAAATAGACTTATCCGTTTGGTAGAAACATGAGTACTAGCTCCTCGTGCGATCTGTACAATAAAACTTAGCTACTCGTAAGAACATGCTCATGAATGAGACTTATATAAAGTAACAAAATCGGCCTAGTTGTTTCCAAGGAAAATGATAACAGACACACACACATAAACATCTCTTACCGCAAACGCATGTACCGTCTTCATAATCGTCGCGTGTAAAATGAAAGAAGAAAAGTGAATATAAATTAAAAAAAAGCACAGAAAAGCCAGCCTAATAACAACCTCTTGAAAGATTGTTCTGTTCTTGCAAGTAAGTGAGTTCACCAGTAAACTGCTAAAGTGCTGTGTAGTGCTGAGGTAGCAGTGGGGAGGCAAAGCGCGACCGAAAAATCTGGAATTCCAAGCGTCAATAGGGTACAGTATGTATGTATGTATAACTTCACGACAAATTCCTTGCTACATCCTTCCACTTTTGTGTTGTATATCTGTTTCGTAATTCTTTCTTCCTGCATTCTTTCCACATGTCCGAACCAATGGAGCATGCCTCTTCTCATTTTAATACCGGCACTCTCTTTCAATCCTACTCTGTTTCTAACATCATCATTTTACAGTAATCCATATATATCAGGTGGACTGCATATTTATATGCCGATATCGTATAAAAAAATGCTGGTGTATAGAAAAAGAAATACAAAGTGTAAATAAATTGCGTTTCATTACTAATGAAACACAATATCGTAGAACAGATCCTCTACAGAAAAGAAATGGCAGTATGTTAGTTTCTCATAAAGACATGACTGCCGCGAGTATGCCTTATGCATGTTAGGAATTAAACGTCTTAATGAAAACAGTATTGTAACTAATCATTTTTTTCTCATCCACACAACTTTTCTTCCTAGCGTCATTCGGTACCTAATCCATTAGGATAAGTCGGGTCTGCTATTTAAGCATTAAGATTTGGCGAAGATACTGACCTTTACATAGGACGGCTACCGTTAACCAAACCTTTCTTAGGTTACACTTCTTTCGTTACGTTATCACATGTTCGTTGGTTCCAAGGACTCCTGAAATCTCCTTCTGATAAAACACAACTGATTTGGTCGTGATAGCCAGTCTTAGTCTTCCTCGGCTGCTAATCCGCGTTGTATGTATACCTGATTTAATACTTTCCTTTTGCATTTTTTTCCACATGCAATAACCCATGGAGCATCTCAACACACGTTGCATCAAAATCCAAAATATTTTCCAGAAGAAGTTGAATGCTGATTCTAAAGATGATATGTTAAGAATCATATATAGAAGACGATAACCTTTGTAATAACTTCATAAAAATACTAAAATAGAATTATCAAAAACAACAACAAACTAGTGCAACCTCCATCCCAAGAAACTATGGAACATAATCAAAAATACTACGCTTTATAAAGAAAAGAAAATATAACGTTGTATAAAAAGAGTCGACCTTTTCTATAAAGTTGAAGTACTGTAGTTATATTTGACACAATTACTCTGAGGTTACTATATTGCGTTTCAATGTTGTTTTCTGCTGATATTTCCTTTCTTATCATGTTAATAGGGTAAGACGCTGAATGTAATTTCCTTTTTAATCAGCCAACGCTTTCTCCTTCAACAAATATGCCCTTCAATATTGATCAGGAATCTTGCGGGAATATTAATCAAGAATGTTGCGGACAGTATGATTTATTAAACAGTGTAAGTAAGTCGCCGAAATTGTTTGTTCAAGCTTTTGTTTAACACTAGTTTCTCCCCGTGACTTCACGAGGGGATTATATAGTCTGACCATAAATACTGTTACATAGAAACTTTTCTTCCTTTCAACTCTTTATTTATTTTGAATTTAGAAGGCGTTTATAAAAACTTCTTTCGATTTCCCGCCGTATCACATATTTTTTCGTATTTATTACCAAATTACAATATGGAATGGGGTGTTAAAGAAAGTAGGGTTGCAGTGATTGCCTTGTAAAGTGGGTATGGAGCCGTCGGTCATATTCAAGACACTTCAAAAGCCTGGTTTTAGCCATATGTATATCGTACTATCGATAGATATACCAACACTTAATCTTTTGAAACCATAAAAGATCGGGACGACTGCGTGCTGTTAGAACTACAAAGACTGTTAACGATGTTAAAGCCAGAATTTGCCGAAACCTTATTAGGAAACAAAAATCTTATCACGAGAAATGAAGATTCCCGCTAGGGCTCTGTCGCGTAACCCGTGTGGTCATATATGACCGCGAAATGTATGGGAAAAGGTATATAACGGGTTCTGAAGGCTTACAACAAGACCTGAAGCTCGGCGTTTATCGGCGATATACAGGGCATGGCCTATATCAATCCCTACAGTTGAAAAGAGTGGATCGATCAAAACGCCTTCTACTCGATACGCAGGTGAAAGGTACAGAAATATTTTCTTTACTGCTGAAAAAATTTCATCATTGAAGAGCACTATAACAAGCAAAATGACAAAGTGTAAGCACACAGTTCTAAAGAAGCCGCCCAAGTGGTCGAAAAGGTATTTGTTAAAGGTTAAAGTTAAAGGTACTTGTTCATTATCCTCCATCTGTAATGGTTTGGTGGAGGGTGTCTTATCAAGGAGTCACAAAGCCTCATTTTCGTGATAAAGGAGTGAAAACTTCAGCCAAAGTGTATCAAGAGACTGTCTTGGATCGTGTTTAAAATCTTTCAGCAATTTACTTTTTAAAAATGTACCGTGGACTTTCTAGCAGGACTCTGGACCTAGTCACAAGGCACGAACTACCTAAGCCTAGCTCGAAACCAACTTTTCGGACTTTATAAGACCTGAAGACTGGCCCTCGTCTAGCCCAGATCTGAACCCCTTAGACTACATATTATGGTCAGTTTTAGAGGACATGGCCTACTCGAAACGACACGACTTTGTACCTCTTAAGAAATCTCTGACGCAAGCAGTGGTTAAATTTTCCTTGGAATCAGTGCATAATCAATAGATTCGTGGCCAGATATTAAAGGCCTGTATCAAAACCAAAGGTGGCGATTTCGAATAGAATCATTTTTTTTATTTTTTGCTGAGACTTCCATAAATATGTATATAAGTTTTATTAAGATTACATTACTTCATAAAAAAATAAATGCCAACAGAATAATAATATTACTAATCATTTCTAATAGAAATTACTGCCGGACTAGGTATTTACCGAAATACCTAATTACTGTACAAAGCAAATATTCGTAGATGTCGCAGTAGTGTAAAACGGCTGTAGCACAGTGTGGTGAGCTACAAAACATACACAGTTTTGCAGTTGTAGGCCGAAAAGTATACGCGCGTAGTTAGGTATTGTGCAATGCGTCTACAATGTAACGATACGATATTATTTCAACGAAACATTAAAATACCCCTCAAGTATCATATTTACTATTAAAAGCAACAAAAGAAGTAAATAACAGATCCACAAAGTGCTGTAGAATACGTACAAGCATGTCACCGGCAATAGCATTGATTGTTTAAGATAATGAATTTTAATTTAGATTTACCTAAATATATTATTTGAACCGTAAAAGTTTCAATGAAGGTGGAATACTGCTCCAGCAGGTGGCATACTGCTTCAATAGTTTATCGCATGGTTCAGGAAACCACTTCTAAATAGACATCAAGAGAGACATCTGATAAGAATTTTTACATGTGGCTCATAGATAGTTTCAAAAGTAGTCAAAAGTGATGCCGAGGTATTTAGCTTCGTCAACTCGCTCAATGCTTTATGCCATCGTTCTTGTAAATTTTAAAAATAAACATATTTTTTTACCATTATCGTCTGGATAATGTGAAAAAAATATTTATTTTAAAATTTACAAATGATTTTATTAACAAAACCACATTTTACACAAAACATTTTCTTACCCAACATCTGAAGCTATTTGTTGGTTAGTTTCCAGCATTCTTTATCATTACTAAATTAGAAATGATAAAATAGCCAACAATTTTTTTAACCTGATGGCTAATTTTAAGAATTTTCCACCTTGTTGTGTTTGAAGGCCGATTTTTGCCAAAGTAGCCCTTTTAAGTACTACTTTTTTGTAATTATGAAAGCTAAGAGTCTGGTGTATTGTTAAGGCCTACTTAGGAACCATGAAGTCACCTGCTCAGATTTTTAATTTATAGTTGATAATTTTAGTTATAATTCACCGATCGTATTTTTTTCACTTTATACCATCATTTTTGTAACATTCATCAAAGTCAAGAAGCTGATTGATTTATAAATAAAAGTACAACTCATTAAGATTCAGTTGCAAAAACATCTCGAAAAAGTTTTCTACTTTTTTTTTTTATTTGCTCAGGATAAACGTACATTGTACGCAAAAATGTCGTGTACCGTGAAGTGCAATAACTGTAATATTGTAATTGACGAGCTTTTGGCTTACGTGCAAAATAAAATATCGATTTCTGATGAAGAAACCTTGGTGCGAATATGTACGTCTTTTTATACGGGTGATCAAATTCAAAAATCACACGCGTTATTATTTGAGTCGCTGTCATCCGAAATAAGAAAAATTGCACGAAAAGGAAAAGGAAAGGAAGATCGTGTTCTGTACGACATAATCAATTTCTTCAAAATCACGGAGCCTGATGTGCTGCCTGTTTTTGTAGCTCGAGACCTCGAGAGGCTACCTTCATTAACCCTGGACCATTTGGATGTTTCCAAGCTCCTAAAGGATCTAACACGGGTTCAAGCTGAAGTGAAGGAGATTAGAGCAACGTATGTGACTATGGAACAGCTAGAAGATATGAAGGAGTGTATTAATAATACTAGAAATCGCTCGCCGCCTTTTTCTACCGTTAAAATAAATATGAAGAGAGGCGCGTATCGTAATAGCGGCCCAATAGGCTTATCGCTATTAGACGAGTCTATTGCAAACAATGAAAGCATAGCTAGTTGTGAGCCTGTTGCAGCAGCGAGTGATTTAATTTCACATTATAGAAAAGGTGACACGAAACAGTTGGAGGGTATGCGTGACGATGGTTCGCCTCAACAGACGACGGTTTTAGTAGCGGGAAGAAGCGGTGACTTAGACATGCACTTCGAGTGCAATGAGTCACCGCGTAGAAACCGACAGCGACAACCGAGCGATCAGCTGACTAACAGCGCAGTCAACTCAAATAATAATGTATCCTACGCGCAAGTCGCAAAGTCGAATACGGAGTGGACAATTGTCGAAAAAAAGAAAAGAAAATTGAAAAACCGCGTCGAAGGAAAGTCAGGAACAGTCGTGGTCGAGGCTGACGAGATGTTTCGTGCAGCGGAGAGAAAAATACCTCTGTTTATAACCAATGTGCACAAAGGTACAACAGAATCGGATATTGTTCGATATATTTGTAAAAAAACACAGGAAACAGTCAAGTTAGAAAAATTATCCATTAGGCGTGAACGTGATTACAACGCTTATAAATTCTTTGTTGCACAACACAAACTTTCATTGTTTCTAGATGACAAAATATGGCCACAAGGAATAATTTTCCGCCGCTTTATAAATTTTAAATTGAATCGTAAGAATGAAACTTCTGTTACAGAAGGCGGCTCTTCAATTATAAATTAGTATGGGCGATGATAATAATACATACAAATTTGTTACTTTCAATTGCAAAAACGTGAAACGTTCCGTAGACAACATACGTGAGTTATGTAAGACGTGCGATATTATTGCTTTGCAAGAGACGTGGTTATTCTCAGAGGAAATTTCGTTTCTGAACACAATAAGTGACGACTTCTGCTGTACGGGGGTATCGGCTATGGATTCAACGGCCGGGATTCAACGAGGTCGCCCTCACGGAGGAGTAAGTCTGCTGTGGAGACGTAGTGTTTTTCAGAATGTAGTTGTTATTGAGTGCAATAGCCCACGTATTTGTGCTATTAAAATAGTGTTACAAGAAAAATCGTTGTTAGTGATGTGCGTCTATATGCCGACAGATGAGGCAGTCAACCTAATGGATTTTACGGATGTGCTTAGCTCGGTAAGTGCTACAATAGACAATTGCGGTATAGACAGTGTGTACATATTGGGTGACTACAATGCTCATCCATTTGAACGATTTTACTATGAACTAATGAACTTTTGTACGGATCAAGAGTGGTCATGCATAGATATTGATATGTTAGGTATATCATCCGATACATACACGTTTGTTAGTGATGCACATGCGTCAAAGAGATGGCTCGATCACTGCATAGTGACGAAGGCAGCGATGAATTCTGTACAGCGTGTTTACGTTATTCATGATGTATTTTGGTCAGATCATTACCCGCTTGTATTGGAATGTAATTTGAATGTTATTAGGGCATTGAGGTCATCTAATTATGTTTATAAAAATGCGATCGTGTGGGGGGAAAGAACGCCCGAAGAAGTAGATATCTATCAGAAAGAATGTCACAAGAGGTTGAGACTTATTGATTTCCCACCTGAGTTGCTATATTGTAGTGATAGGATGTGTCACGATACTAATCATAGAACTGACATAGATCGACTATATAAAGACATTGTGCAGGCACTTACCTCCTCTTCCATAATTGGTCATAAATGTAGAAAACCTATTAAAAGGGTGGTCGCAGGATGGAACAAACATGTAGCTCAAGCGCACGGGAGGGCTAGGCTTGGTTTCAACCTGTGGGTGTGGCATGGTAGGCCTGCTTCAGGTAATATTTATGAGGAAATGTGTGAGACTAGAAAAATTTTCAAGTCACGATTAAAGTGGTGTCAAGATCACGAAAATCAAATTAAGATGGATATTTTAGCTTCTCATCATGCAAAAAATGATTTTCGTTCATTTTGGAAACACACAAACAGGTTGCAGCATAGACCTGCCATCCCCATGAGCATTGATGGAGTGAGTGACCCTGAACAGATAGCTAATCTGTTCATGGATCATTTTATTGTAAGATCGCCACTGGGACCTTCATGTTCGACATTGAATGCTGTGCCCGACGTGGATAGGGAAATAACATTTATGTGTAAAGAAATAAGTCATGTGTTTAAAACAATGTCAAGAGGAAAATCCCCTGGCCACGACGGGCTCAGTATTGAGCATCTCAAGTCTGCTGGATCGCACTTACCTCGTGTTCTGGCCATGCTATTTAACTTCTGCCTTACGCATGCTTACATGCCTACTGATATGATACGGACTGTGGTCGTCCCTATTGTGAAAAATAAAACAGGCGACCTAGCTGATAAAAATAATTATCGACCAATATCGTTGGCAACTGTTATTTCTAAAGTATTTGATAGCGTGCTTAATACACATCTAAATAAATATGTAAAACCTCATGATAACCAATTTGGCTTCAGACCAAAATTGTCGACTGAAACCGCTATACTGTGTGTTAAGCACGCAGTCAACTATTATACGAAGCGCAAAACCCCAGTATTTGCGTGTTTTCTGGATCTGACGAAGGCTTTTGACCTGGTTTCCTATGATATTTTGTGGGAAAAACTTGAGAAAGTAAACTTGCCCGTGGAGCTCATAAACCTGTTCAAATATTGGTATGGAAACCAGGTCAACAATGTAAGATGGGAAGGTACCATATCTAGACCATATGGTTTGGAGTGTGGGGTGAGACAGGGGGGACTGAGTTCGCCAACACTCTTCAACCTGTATGTGAACGAACTGATAGGTGAACTCAGTAGTACCAGAGTCGGTTGTTATATAGACGGTGTCAGTGTCAACAATATCAGCTACGCTGATGATATGGTGCTGCTGAGTGCGTCTATCTGCGGCCTGAGAAAACTGGTGGCTAAATGTGAAGAGTATGCTATATCCCATGGTTTGACCTATAATGTTAAAAAGAGCCAAGTCATGGTTTTTCAGGCCGGGAGTAAACATTATGACAAGATGCCTCCCGTTTTATTAAATAATAACGTATTGCAGCGAGTATATCGGTTTAAATATCTAGGCCACATGTTGACTCCCGACCTTAAGGACGATGACGACATAGAGAGAGAACGAAGGGCATTGTCAGTGAGAGCAAACATGCTGGCTCGCAGGTTCGCACATTGTTCACGTGAAGTTAAAGTAACGCTATTTAGAGCCTTTTGTACATCTTTTTACACGTGCAGCCTGTGGGCTAGAGGTACTAAAGGGGCTTACAGCGCCCTTCGTATACAATATAATAACGCGTTTAGGGTGCTGTTGAGACTACCTCGCTACTGTAGTGCATCGGGGATGTTCGCGGAAGCCAGAGTGGACTGCTTCCATGCTACCATACGTAAGAGGTGTGCGTCCCTGGTGCGCAGGGTGCGGGGGAGCACCAACAGCATCTTAAACATGATCGCCAGCAGACTTGACTGCTCATACGTGAACCATTGCTGTAACATATCGGGTGGCATGGTGCAGGAATGGATCACAAATTAATGTAAGGTTTTATGTTATTTCATTTTTACTAATACTAGTTTTTGTACATATCTTCTACTAACAAAATGTGAGTCCTGGTTACTTGAATAAATATTATTATTATTATTATAAAAGCTCTCAAGAATTCCAAGAAAACTTCATAACTCGAAAGCTATGAAATGTCTGAAACTATACAAAGGACCAAAATTTTGTTTTGTTTTTGAATGTCATTGTTCCGGCCACCTGTATATATATACATATATGTGCAATAGCTCGTTTAAAGTAATAAGGTAAGATTTAACAGACCGACTAACTTACTTCCTAACTTTGAATTAGTTAGGCACGTATATCGACTCCTAGATAGTATCCGGTTAGAAAAACTCATAAAATGTTGCTGCAGACGGATATTGTGAATAAAGTATCGGAATGTTGCCAGTTTAGATAGGATATTGCCTACCTGTACGAGGCCGCTAGTCCGAGGTATTGTCTGTAAACAATACATCGGACACGTGTACATTCACGCACCGTAAAACACGATGTTTATTGATACACGTGAAAAGTTTATATTTTCTTTCAATTAAATGCTCGATTTTTTTTATTCGATAAAAGAACATCGTGTTTCTGGGAGGTATACGATATTCACTCACCGTAAAACACGAAGTTTATCGATACACGTGAAAAGATTATATTTTCTTTCATTTTTCTTTATTTTTAATTAAATTAAATGTTCGATTTTTTATTTCAATAAAAGAAGTGAGGAAGTTAGAAATCCTTAGTAGTTAATAGATTCAGGCGTTATTTTGCGAAAGTCAAATCTACATGCAATTTGATCTAACCTGCTTTGCGTGCTTCCGCCACCAATTGGTGGCGGAAGCACGCAAAGCAGGTTAGATCAAATTGCAAGAAATCCTTGGTTCAATAGGGTCTTGATTATTATAAACGAAATTAAAAAGTATCGTAAATTATTCAACGGTAGGTGTCTAATACCGATGACAAACCATTTTTTCGTACCTGACAACTTAGGTCAGATGAGAGTTTCTAGAGGTGAATAGTAGAACTTCAATTGTTACTAGTAAATCCCTCGAAGTCCTCATCTCATATCGAATCACCTTGTCAATAAATATTAAATTTAACGAAGATGTAATGTTTGAGTAGTGGCATTTACGTGCTTACTTGATGACTTGGGTTAGAACAGTGATGACCAAGTTAATAAATAATCGGTCTATTGACAAACTGATTAGAATCCCGTTCATCCCCGGTTCGAATCCTGGCATGTACCACTAAATTTATGTTTTCGGATTTATGAACACAGGTCTGAACGAACAGAGCTAGCCTGAAAGAGAGTATGTATGTATATCTTCACGCCAGGTCCCTTGCGGGGTAGGCAGAGAGAACCGAGCGCCATAAGACGCGGTCCTTACACACTTCACTCGCTTCTTTCACATTCATAGCTCTTTTCATGCACGCTCGCCGGTTCCTAAGGCTCCTGACATCACCTTCTGATAAAACACGAAAGAGAGTGTCGGTGTTAAAATAAGAAGGGGCATGCTTCATTGATTCGGACATGTAGAAATACTGCAGGAAGAAATAATTACGAAACAGATATACCACGCGAAAGTAGGAGTCGAGGAAGGCCAAGACTTATCTACCATGACCAAGTTGATCGTGTTTTATCAGAAGGTGATGTCAGATAGATGATAGATAGAATTTATGTGCATATTTGTAATTATCACTTGTTCGGCGGTGAAGAAAAACATCGTAAGGAAACCCGCAAGTCCAAGAAATAATATTTCGAAACACGTATGACCTAACCTAAGGAAGGTCTGGTTTTCTATATAGGTTGAGAAGGTCTGATAGCAGTATTTTCATGTAAAAATCAATATCTTTACCAAATCCTTAGGCTTAAGTAGTGGACCCCGCCGAACCATTTCGCGAAAGAGTGCAATTGTCATTCCATGCGCTGTATTCTCCATCTTTTTACTAGTATTATATAGCGTTTTTATTAGCGTCCCATTTTATACATTTTTTTACACAACGTCGGAACGCATACAAGCATACGAGCCACCTGATGTACAGCGGTTACCAAAGCCTATAACACTCATTTGGTTTGTTTTAACGATTTTGTTACAATATACTTGGCGACTTGAGTCAGATGATAGTTTCTGCAATGTAATGGATGGTAGAACTTCAATTGTTACTAGTAAATCCCTCGGAGTCCCACTCATGTCCAGCCACTCCAAGGTACCAGTGGCAATCCTATCAATCCTATTGTAGTTACTCTTGTTAATAAATATTGATTCTAATGAACATGTAGTTTTTGAGTAGACAGTAGAAAATACATCACCGTAAGCATTATACGCTCAATAAAACGGAAAACAAAGGCGAGAGAATTTAAATTAATATGTAGATACATGAAAATCCTTCCTATTTACTCTATACTACGAAAATAATATTACCCTAACCGAAGTTGCAGTCTGTTTAGAGAGTGATTCTTTTGCAGAAAGTCGGTATCATGGTTTCTTCTCACAGTTAATTACTTAAAAATCATTGGTCAGCAATGGTAACATGTTGAGTTTATGCTTGTTGACGAAACTTCCATGGTACTATGTGAGATGTTATGCATGATTGACGGCCGTTCATGCCAGTAGCATACTGTATGTTTTTTTTATGCAGATAGACTTTTAATTCAGAAAAAGCTTACCTTATATTTTTTTTATTAGCCATTATAGATAAATAAGTACCAGGTGTACTAATAACTACTTATTTACCATCCATCACATATTCTTATTGTACTGTTAAAAACATATTTACGTTTATAGTACATTTTTATTTAATTTATAATGATTAGTCTATAGTAACTATATATAATTTACTTAAATATTAATACTAAGTTTTTGCGATGTAACAGTATATCTTTAGAGTTAAAACTCGTTTGCACGTGGTGCACCATGCACAGATGGAAGTAATGAAAGACGAGTAAGGCACATCTTTATTTAAAAGTAGGAATTCCGATTGCTGCAGTATTCATGAATGGAAGTTGCATTCCTGCAAATAAGTTAGGTCATCAACGCGCTTGGGACGAGTTAATGCGTTAACTTTTCACCAGCGTTCACAGATATTGCTGCGACTGATACAAGCCTTGCATTACAAGCGTTCATAGGTTACGATAACCATCATTGGGCAGATTACATGCAATCTAGCCACGACATAGCCTATAAGGGTTATTATGAAATGGGTTGACTCATATATGTATATTTAAATAGACATGTTAAAACCTGGTTACAAAAAATATTAATTGTTGTTTTGTACATCATTTTGTCTTAATCAAATCTAAGAGTAAATAAATATTCCCAAACTCCAGTCCCGCAAAATTTCCTGTCCCCAAACTCCGGTCAGGTAAAATTTTCCAGCGTTGGGGACTGGAAAAATTTACCGGACTGGAGGTGCGAAACCAGAAAACTTTTAAAATTGCCTACGTTGGAAAAATATTTTGCTTACTTTCATAACCACGAACAACACCTCGCCAGGCACTGTAATAGGGGGGTGAGTGAGCAAAGTTACGATCCCTAACATAAAACATGTAATTTAATCCGTTCATCATGAGGTAAAAATATTTTACTATTTTATAAGATTAACGATGCATTTCAATCTATGTATATGAGCTAGGTCGACGAAATAATTAATATATATATATGCTCCTAAAATTTTGGCAAGTTAACCAGATTTAATCTGCATTAATATTACGGATAAAGAAATATGATAAAAATATTTATTAAAAATAAGCATCGGAAAAAAGCTGTATCGATTTAGTTAGAAAGAGTTTAAATTTAACTTAAATAGTAAATAATTGTTTTTTAAAGTACGAGTATCAATTGTGGCAGATAAGTAAGCACGTACTTGCTTCAATTCGATCGTACCTACTTAATGTTCAAACAAAACAAAGTAGACGGTCATCGCAAGTTTTATAATTATCTACCTATTTATGTATAAAAATAAAAGGTTATTTAGCTCAAAACGTAAAAGTAAATGAAATGATAATAAAGTAATTATAACAAGGGTTCACGTATAGACTGCACCAACTTGGAGTTGTCTGTTTGATCAGCTTAGCAGCTAGATAAAGTGTATGGAGAAATTATTGAAAGTGAAGGCGAAATCCGATGGTATGCTTTGGCACATGATAGATTTCGAAGCGGCAGAAGATGTACGGATCAAGTTTTTTCACTCCGCAACATCGTAGAGAAGCACGTTGCTATGAACATTATAGGTTTACATTACGCTATATACTCGTAGATGGTGCTGATCACTTTCACTAGAAAGTATATAGTCTGAATTCAACCTACGTAATTTTGACATAGAATTTGGATATTTTACAAGTTGTTTTCCAATTAAATATGTATTCACTTACAGTTTCTCATCCAAGTAGATTATATTCCGTTTTAATTGATTTTCACATTATTTTACATTATTTAGTATTTATTTATTTTTGTCACTGAATGAAAAACACCGTTCCTGTTATTAGGTAGTTATTTCTTAGCTGTATTTTTCAGTTTTTGATCAAAATTATTGAAAACTTTAATTTATAAGCTATTTATTGTACGGTCTCGACATTACTGTAGTAGGGATAGTACCGCATTGTTCATCAAAGTAGACAAAAACGTTGTCTACAGTTATGTTAGTTCTTATAGTGTTTGTACTTATTACGAATATCATGTCATAGCGAAGAAATATAATGAAATTGCATTTTGGGGATTGGTTCTACGTTGAATGTGATTTCAACGTATAACTGAAGGTGAACTATTATGGAGTTAGAGGTAAAGCCCAGAACTTGATTGCATCTTATTTGAATAACAGATTGCAGACAGTTGACATAAATGGAGTACCTACGTAACATAAACTAAAAAAAACCTGATCATTCTTAGTTAAGATGATAGTGACAGTGATAATTACAAATATATAACCCGAAAACACGAATTTAGTGGCACACGCCAGGATTTGAACCTGGACCCCGTTTCAAATCCCGCGGAGAGCTGTCGGTCACTAGGCTGGTTCTTTATCTACTGAGCTATCACTGCTCCACTCCGCTATTTTCCCTTCTGAGATATGCAACCCTAAAAATATTTATAAAAGAAAAATACGTTTACTGTTAAGACCCTGTTCCATACTTTAGAATTGGCTTTTCAATTGAACGGAAAACGTTTCGAAACGGTACGTTGAAAATACAGACAGTGTTAATCTCATCCAAAGCCGCTTCGAATCCTTTGTACTTGAAAATGTTTCTGAACACTAAAGTTCATTTCTAAGCCAGTATATATTTTTCTGTTAAACACATAGCTTTAAATGTTATAAATTATAGTTGACTACGAAAGATATAACGTTAGAAAGTCGTATAGTTCGGAATATTTTTAAGTACTACCTCGGGCGGCATACAAGCACGCGGGCTACCGTAGCCTATAAACGCAATATATTAAATATCAATTGCGCGATGCCATCTCTGCAGCTAATATAGCCACTCCTTAGAAGCTTACTTGTTACCTCACTCACTCGTAGGAAGACAACAACCATCCAGAATGTTGTTATTTGGCTGCAGTTTTCTGTCAGGTGGAGGTACTTCTACAGACGTGGTAGGTACCTCCACCTTACAGAAATCCGCAGCTAAATAACTCCATGCAGGGTGGTTGTGTTCTTGCTAGTACTCGCAAGTGAGAAAGCTCCTCGGAAGTTGCTGTATTAGCAGCAGAGGTGGCATTGCGCGAGCGTTCCTTCGGAAATTGCAAAATTTACATGAGGTCGGCCTTGTGCTTGTATGACAGGTACAGGTACGGGAAATGTGACGTGTAATATGACCGCATACGAGTATGTCTTAATAAATATCGTAACAGAAACACAGAGAAAAGAAATTTCAATGTTTAACTTACAAATCTAGCTCCTTAATGTAATGGATATTAAACATTGGAGTCATAATGGTAGCAAACTGGTTCCAGAGTTTTTCTTAAGCAAACTCTTATATTATGGTATAAATTCCTTATCAATGATTTCCCTAGGCATTCTCATCACAACCCGATTCTTGTATATTCGTTGTATAAAAAATGTGTCTTTAGTAAAGTTTCTCGACTATTTTATGGCAATTCAATGTAATGGACATTATGATAAATAAAGTTTTTATTATTCTATTTCATACCAGCAATTTGATTCTATACTAACATCCGAGCCAAGACTTATGTTCCCCTTTTGTTATTAACATGTACTACATAGAATATTTGAGAATAAAATACAAGGTGAGCGTGTACTCTTCTGAGCGGTTACAATATGGTGTAATCGCGCAGAAGAGTGAAAAGGGGTAAATTGTCTAATAAATATTCCGTTATTCAAAGTTTTAATGTCGTCATTTTGTATTTTTGTATTTTGTATTTATTATTTTTGTTACTTAAAGGTGATATTCTCTATATAATCTACTATTAATAAATGGTAAAGTAAATTTCAGAATCGTGTTATAATCTTCTTCTTTGCTTTATCTCGTTTCCTTATCCATTAGGAAAGGAAACAGGACCGTGTTATAATATTTGATAATAATTGAATAGGTAGATGTAAAATTTTGTACTCATACATTTTTTACACACAACGTTAGGATTAGACGAGCTCGATGGCGCAATGGTGAAACGCGCTGTTACGATACTTTGACACCAACGTTTGTGGGTTCGATTCCCACACAGTACAAACATTTGTGTGCATGAACATGTCTGTTTGTCTTGGTCTGGGTATTTTCTATGTATAATAAGTATGTATTTACAAAAAAAATGTATTTACGTATGTTTATCAGTTGTCTAGTACCCATAACACAAGCTTCGCTTACTTTAGGTTTAGGCGGCGCTGTGTAATTTGTCCGACAATATTCATTTATTTAGGAGGCATACAAGCATACGTTCCATCTGATATAAAGTCTGATAAAAGTAGTTTCTGCAGCCCATGAACGCTTGCAAACCTTTAGGAGTCGTTCGCGCGTTGTCACATCTGCTACTAACACAGTAAATTACTAAGGAGTTGCTGTGATAGCAGTATATGTGGCATCGTGTGAATATCGTTGCGATGAAGCAGGAACACAACAAACCTCCGTTGTTGTTATTTATCTGCGGTTTTCTGTTAGGTGGAAGTACTTCCCTAGACAGGTTACTCTGATGTGCCCTACATCTTGTAAAAACGCTCGGGCAACATAAACAAACATGTTCATGCACACAAACGTGCTTTGGAATCGAACCCACGAACCTTGATGTCAAAGTAGTATTACGAACCAGTCCACCACCGAGCTCGGCAAGATGTTAAAAATTTTGCGATTATTGTTTGAGAACTGTTTGTCCAAGTTTTCTTTTATTTTCTTCAATTTAAAAATGTCATCTACACGTGGAACTGATTAAAAGTAAAATCCACGTAATTATTATGTGGGTACATAAGTAATAATAATACTTTAACGGCCCTTTAAAAGGAAATGCTTAGCGTGGGAGTGTACACGTGGAAATTGTTATTTCATTGACGTATATCCCTTTCATTCGAAAATAATAAATGCCCAGAAATTAATATAGCGTATTGTCCTATACACCTATAAAAGGCTCTGGAATATCAAAGAGGATTACATACTGTGATGAAATTGAGTATATTTTAATTTATAGTACTTATGCTATCATTATTAGGTTATATTCAATGGTTTTGATATTTGCGTATTATATTAATGAGTTCCACACAGGACAAACATTTGTGTGCATGAACATGTCTGTTTGTCTTGGTTTGGGTATTTTCTATATATAAGAAGTATCTATTTACAAAAAAAAATGTATTTACGTAGGTTTATCAGTTGTCTAGTACCCATAACACAAGCTTCGCTTACTTTGGGGCTAGGTGGCGCTGTGTAATTTATCTGACAATATTTGAAAAAAAAATGTTATTGCAATTGTCCCAAACTAATGGAGTGTTATTATCTTACAATAATCTGTGGGACCACAATAAACTCATGTATGGTATGTCTCCCGACGTAGTATAAAAAAACTCATATCAAGTCAACCCACTTGGACGTGATATAATCCTGACGATTATCACACAATGTTCTGGCAAAAGAGAGGTAGTATAAAACAGCCCCAATGAGTATAGACTTCTTTCTACCTTTCCGAAGATCGCAGTCAGACAAAAACCTTTTTCATTTTTGTGAATAACGGTGCCGGTTTCACGATACCTATATACGTTATTTTGCATGACATCTGAATTTAAACCTTGTTGTACATTAAAATTGACTGTTTTCCTGTATGTAAAGCCTTGTGCATCATATCAATAGGTAGCTGGTATTATGGTTCAATATAAGGCAGCCTGAGCTACGTTTGCTTATTTGCCACTGAAGAAATATTACAATTTTACAGTATTTTTCAAAGCGGCTTAAAAGAAATAACTCCTAAGCAGATAAAGACTAAGCCAGAAAGCACAGCGCGCACGCAACGCGCTGGTCCCAATGCTGACTTACGGTAGCGAAAGCTAGGTATGGCAGAGAGAGAGCATGAAAGTAGAATAAATGCGGTCGAAATTTGAACGTTGCACAAAAGCGGCGGCGTAACCCTCGTAGATTACATTCCCAACGATTAAGTAAGAAACAGTGTTGGTCTAAAAGAGAGTATCATGTTAAGATAAGGTATGCTTCGTTGGTTCGGGACATATAGAAATAATGCAAGAGGAAAGAATAAAGAAACTGATATGCAACGCGAATGAATATATCAGTTGTGAAAGGCCAATTAAATTGGTCGTGTTTTATCAAAATGATACATTAGGAGCTCTACTCCCTCTAAGGAGTTGGTGTTAAAATATAGATAAACTACTACTACTATCTTCACACCAAGTTCCTTACGGCGTAGGCAAAGATAACTGTGCCTGTGAATGTCTATCCTTTATGGTTAACTCAAAATAACTATTTTTATGATTTTTAAATAATAATTAGGTGTATATGTAAGTTTTATTAGCAGAGATGCTTTTGATATATAATTGTTAATTTGTATTTAAGCAAATTTTTTTTTATTAAATTTAAATTTAAAAAGTTGCAATTGCCCCTCTGGGGAAATACCTCACAGAAAACCGCAGCCAAATAACTCCCTGGAGGGTTGTTGTGTTCCTGCGTGTTAGTGAGGTCAACAGTAAGCTCCTAAGAAGTTGCTTTATTAGCAGCAGAGATAGCATCGCGCGAGTGATGCGTAATGTGTTGCAATCGTTAATAGGCTACCTACGGTAAGTTACGTCAGGTGGGCCGTATGCTTGTTGTACCTTGTTGCTTCCCGACGTTACATATACCTATAAAAAAAAACAAATTAAAATTGACATCGCAATCATTCAATTCTACATGGACACAAATACAAGAGTATTAATAAATTTGTAAAACCCATTTATGCCATTTGCATTACATACTCGTATGTCCATTTCGAGTTCAGAAATTCCTAGATTGAATAATCAATATCAATTGTCGCAGGTATTCATAAAACTTTATTTGCATGATCCACGGTATAGAAAGATGTTACAATTCAGGTAGTGCAGTCGTGTTTCGCTGACAAAATAGTAGCAGGCAAATCACGGGTGTTATTTAACAATACTTATTAGTAGTACGTGAAACAGTGCAAAATGTCCTCAACAATAACAAAACACTAATCCATCTACAACATTATTATTCACATACGATTACTATCTAAGATTTTTTTTTGATCATAAAAGCTATTACTGTTTAGCCATTCATACAAATGTTTCTTAACGTTATGTTAATTAATATAATTTCTTAATACGTTAGTTTAAATTCATTAGGTATCCTATTATATATTTTTCTACACATATTTAGGCAACTATTGTTATATTTCGTCAGTCTGGGAGTAACATTTAGGACAAGTCTGTTCGGATTTCGTGTGTTTCGGGGATATATGTCACTTGCTTTTGTGAACAATGTCTTGTTTTTAAAGACGAACATGCCGATTTCATGAGTATATAGTGACGGTAGAGGTAATATACCAAGTCTTTTAAATAGTGGCTTACAAGATTCCTTTGGTGATATCCCGCATATTGCACGAACACATTTTTTTTGGGCAACGAATTCTTTATTCGTATCGGTACCATTACCACACATTATGAGACCATATCGTAGTATAGACTCTACGTATCGTGATATGTTGCGATCGCTGTTTTCGTATCTGTAATGTTTTTGACGTGTTTAATACTCGTACATATAATAATATACTCGTACAAATTTATTAATGCCGCTGCATAGGTTGTTTACTTGTTATTTCCAATATATATCCTCATCTACAATTTGGTATGTGTGACCTCTTTAAGTTTTAGTATATTTAATCTAATATTATTATTTGTATTCGAAAATTTATTGAATTGTATATACTGGGATTTATCGAAATTAATTCTTAAATTGTTTATGTCAAGCCATTCAGTGAGTGTGTCAATTTATTGTAATTGTATAATAGTAACCCTGGAGCAAGAAGGGCCGGTATTTACAAGAGGAGAGAAAAAAATAAAAATGGTAAATACCGACAAGGGTTTATTTAGAAATATAAGATTTAGGGGGTCGTTAGTGAGGGTGTGGTTTCTGCTACGGTTGTCTAGTAGACACTTAGCTTTCCGTGAAGTTGCAGATTGCACTCCGAAGATGCGGGTAAGCAGAAGCAGCGGAAGGCTAGGGAGACGGGCATGGTTCAGCGGGTCAGGCAGCTCCCATAAGTGCCAGGTGTTCCGGTAGCACGGATCCGGCAGCATAGGTCCGACAACACAGGTCTGGCAGCATGGAACAGACGTAGACTACCCGTATGGGTGAACCCTGGAACGCACACGTCTAGTGTGTCAGCAACGGGTACAATCTTGCCTCCCGGTTGCCTTCTCGTCTTCGATGTTAGCCACGAAGAGTAAACGCTAAGCGTCTAAGAAGCCTGCCAGCAATCGAAGTGGGCAACCGAGAGAAAGCGAGAGGCAGAAGAGTAGGTAGGCGGATAGACAAGAATTGAATACTAGTATTGAAATTTGATACAATTAGCTAGGTTAAATTAGTTCCAGTTGTCGTTTGAAGAGCTTAATTACATTAATTTACTTTAAAATAAGAAAAAACAATTGAAACACGTAATACACCTCTGTGTGGCCAAGTCGGTTAAGTGGTAAATATATCTTTAAGCAAATCAATCTGCTTAAAACTTAAGGAGAAAAAAACTAACACGATTTCGCTAGTCGAATTCCGTGTAATAAAAATTGCATTGAAGAACCGTTATCCTCGAGGTACGTCAAAGGAATATATATGGTTAAATTTACACAATTTTAATAACTTTTCCACTATGAATACCTACGGTGGAAGGTAGTAACTAGTTAAATACAAAACGTGGTAAAGAAAGCTGCATAGAAACAATATTAGTTTTATACAGATAGGTTCAGAAATAAGTACATACCCGATAGATAGGTATAATCTCGATATCTACCTTCGTTAGAACAAACAAAGAAATGGATATTTCTTTGTATGATCTAATGAAGGTAGATATAGGTTTTACTCGTCGCAGCGACACCTAGCGGTAGATAGTGTGGGATTCACAATACAAGTTGTGAGTACACCGATCAGGTGGCGCTAATAGAAGCGTATTAAGGCTAGATAAAATGAGTTTAGAATTCTTTTAAGTACACATTAGAACACCTTCATTTAAGTGATGGGATATTATATAGTTTGTAACGGATAAACCGTTACACAATCATCAAACGTCTTTCAACCAAATGTCTTATTTAAGGCAATTAATATTTTTGTATAGGAAAAATGTCAGTTTAGTTGCTACACCAATGTTGAATGTTTTTGTCACAAAAAGGACTTCCCAGCTAATTAAATCTGTTAATTGGATTATTATTCGAAAATGGGAACTGGCAGCCATTCGTTCTACTTTCCTTTAAGATTAACAAAAAGTTAATTACCCAAAAGTCTGTTTTCTCAAGGAAATTTATGGATAAAAGTAAATGACATCTAATACAGCTCCGTAAAACGATGTCATCATCATCAGCATTACATGTAATAAATCATAGTTCGGGCTAATTTAAAAAAACTCATACGGATAAAACACAAATAGAAAGAACTGTTATACGGGAAGGAAGTATTTGGCTATGAGGAATGAGGTGGATAGCCTAGTTTGTATTTTGAGTTCCTTCAAGATGGATACGTTGGTACGGTGAATTGTCCAAGGAATGTTTAACATTTTTCTCCAACACCACATCTCGAAGACGTCAATACGCTCTCGGTCGGCTTTTTTAAAAAAGCCGACCGAGAGTCGGCTTTTTTAATAGTCCACGTTTCAGCGCCGTACCTATGAAAATATGGAGTTCCGCCCACCGCGCCAGCAAACCTCATAACCCGTACTGGTTTGGTCTGGTCTAAGACAACACGTTTTTGTCCTTTACTCTATTCATCCATCGACTTCTCATTTTTTTACCTCATCATGAACTAAATGATAAAATGGAAAAAGAAAAATTGTTCCACAGCGGCCACCCCTTCCACAAGGTATGTGGATTTTTGCAACATTAGGGGTTTGCAATCGAACATCAACGCGGTCCATCATCACCTGGAAACTGCGTAGCCGACAGTTCTTTTTCTCACAGAGACACAAATATCCTCACAGGCCGACACTTTTTACTTGTATTACCTCGGGTACAAACTAGAGCACTTATTTGTGCGTCGTGCCGGGGTATACTTATTCGTTCGGGAAGATATTTGTTGTCACCGATTGCATATTCTTGAAAACAGGGACCTGTCGGTATTATGGATTCGTGTGATGGCGGCCAGACCCAGATCTACGCGTACATTTACAGTTCCCATAGTGGTGATACAGGCACAGCTCGGTTATTCGAGCACCTGCAAAGGGCAACTGACAGAGTCATCGAACAGTATCCCTCCGCGGAGTAAGTGATTTTGGGAGACATTAATGATCACCATGCCGAGTGGCACTGACTACGCGGGGAGATCTGCTCATGAATTTGCTCTGGCCTCTGGTGTCACCCAGCGGGTTCATTCTCTCACAAACATACCAAATGTAGAGGACCGTACAAGCTCTCTACTGGACCTTCTGCTGACCACACATTCGGATGAGTATAACAGTAGATGTGCTACTTGGCTTGTCGGATCACTGTCTCATTCGGACCTAAGTGCCTTGCATCAGACCCATGCCTACCCAATATCGTCACGTAGTGCACTATAAGTCGGCAGACTGGGATGGATTGTGTGAATTATACGCATCGTACCCGTGGAGGCAGCTATGCTTCGAATTTATGTACATATTTGTAATTATTACTTGTTCGACTGTCAAGGAAAACATCGTGAGGAATTCCGTATGTCCAACAAATAATATTTTGTAAGACGTGTGACCTTACCTTATAAATAATTAAAATAAATAACCATTACTAAGAAATGTTTTCCCTCTGGGTAGTAGAGATCTGAGGATAATCACTCTATATAAAAATCTATATCTTCCCCGAATCCTTAGGCTTAGGTAGTAGACCCCGTCTATTCTAATGGATTACGAAACGGGATAGCACTAGAAAGAAGGAGAGCAAAAGAAATGAAACGTGATATGAATATAGCTTTTACTTAAAGACTGTAATGCAGAAATTAGAACACGTGAGAAGTCATTTGTACTCTTACTCATTCTGTAGTGTCTTCAAATGCAACTTTTAGTGTTAATTAAAACAGTACAACGGCAATAAAACTATCAATAAATATTCATGAGTATTATGTCTTTCGCTATAATATCGTTATAACATCGTTCTTGGAAGTATGGTGATAAGACCTAAGGTTGTCAAAATAAACGATATTTAATTTATGTCACGGAAATCTCATTACAGGAGCCTTAGAAACCAGTGAGCGTGCATGAGAAGAGCAATGAATGGTAAAGAAGCGAGTGAGGTGTGTAAAGATTGAGTCATGTGGCGCTCGGATCTCTCTGGTTACCCCGCAAGGTATTTGGCGTGAAGTTATAGAGAGATAGAAATCTCGTCCGCACTTACGTAGTCCTGTACAATTAGGTCGTGTATATGTGTGTGTGTGTTTTTAAGAAATCAGGGTTTCCTGACAGCCTTAAAATCTACTTATAATGGAGCTGCGACAGGAAAGTTATAAATAATTTTATGGACGCTAAGGTTTCTTTATTCGTACTCCACAATAGAGTTCAACCATCATTTCCTTTCTTCCATCCCCATCGTTCGAAGTTACTTCCTGTTTACCGCAGCCTATTACGAAAGCGCTAAAATGGCCGCATTTACACTTTCGTTGTTTCGTTATTTATGTGATGTAAAAGCTCTTTATTATTGTATTTCAAGGAGACAGAATGACAAATTTCATCCAGAAATTATATTTGCTTTTTAAATGTTAGAAAGACGCAATTTTACCCGTTGTCCATAAAATAGTCTGATTCTGGGAACAAATAATTCAATCCCATCGAGTTTGGGCTCTCGTTTATTTTGTATCGGTAATGATCGATATATGAAGCCAGCTGGTTATTGAGCAGTCAGAACCCGTTATATACGTTTTCCCATACATTTCGCGGTCGTATTCGACCACCCGGGTTTCGAAGGGTTAATAAAGATCTATCTATCCGTATCTTCACACAAAGTCTCTCATTCATACACTCATCTTAAACCTTCATAGCTCTTTTCAAGCACGCTTGCCGGTTCCTAGGGCTCTTGACCCCACCTGATAAAACACAACCAATTTGATTTTGGTAGGTGACTTTTGGCCTTCCTGAGCTCCTACATCCTGCTACTTTCGCGTCGTAGGTATATCTGTTTCGTTGTTCTTTCCTCTTGCATTCTTTCTATATGACGAACCTCTTTCTAACGAACTATCTTTCTTACATTCATAGCGAACTCGATCTACAAGTGTTATACCCTATATTTTGCGCAATGCTCACATTTCTACGATGTTTATTCTACTTTCAAGGTTTCTCTGCTAAACTCAGCTCTCACTTTCATATATTAACATCGGTATAAGCACCGCGTTGTGTACGGCAGCTGTGCCTGCCGAGTCTAGTTTTTGCTGTCAAGAAATTTTCCCAGTGCTCCATTCGCACTATTCCCTGCGCTCACTCGCCTCTCCATAGTAGTAGTGTACCTTTCATCTTACAAAAGTGCATCCAATATACATATAGTCTCATTCTCTTGTTCCAAACACTACATCATTACCTGTAATTCTTACGTTCGTTCTGATTTCTTCTTTTTCGGATACCATTATCTTTGTTTTCTTTGCATTCAGTTGTAAGCTTCCTTTGTTGTGTTGTGAGCCTCTCCAATCCATTCTCCATCATAAATTGCACTGGAGTCAAAAAGTGTGCCACCTAGTTTGATCACCTTGGCTTCAATCTCATATATTCCTGCTGACTTTCCATTTTTCAGACCATTAAAGACCATTCAATCTCGTCCATAGTAATGCCCTCGGTAGATGTAGACAAAGCCAGTCATAATCTCACTCGTAATATCGTCTTGGACTATATAATACATTTCCCCGAAATGTTTCTCACACACTTCCTGGGTGTTAGCAGAATGTTACTATTTAAACTTTATCTTATCTATTTTGGATTATTGGATTATGATGAATAACCTCGTAATTTCTTTATCTCCCTCCAAACAAATTTGTTATTCGCCTCAAAATTTCTTGTCAAATTCTCTTCCTCGTTCATAATTATTCACTTTTACTAAAGCCTTGATTTCATTCTTGCATCGACGTTAAATTTCCTTCTTCTTCTCTCTCATACTATCACTTAGGTATGATAGTATACGATGCGACATAATTCAACCAAGATTTTCCACGGAGGATGCAATCTCCGCATACCACCTTTCAAGGATTTATATCTGTTTGTGCGTCCATGTGCTTCTTTTGCGCTTTCTTGTTATACTATTTTCAGAACTTTCCTGCAACTATCCACATCAAATCGGAAATACTGTATACATAGTTGCGTTCGCAAGTCTTTCACTGATTAGACGTGCATATATTCTTCCTTACGCTTTCATCTTCCAATGTTCAAACGCTCTTTATCTTTCATGGTCTTCGAAAGTAGTACACGTTTGTCAGTACTTCTACTTCTTAAATAGGCCAACAAACTGGCGTATCACCAGTCAGTGGTCCGTTTCAAGAGTAGGATCACTATATATATCAAAATCAAATCGACCTCACTTTTTTATCATTCCGTATCCCTATCGTAATAGCTCTGCCGTAATTCAGTCTCAGCCAGTGCTTTCTAAACTGTATAAAAGCCATGCGAATGTCGTACATCCTCATGTCCGGGACATCTATGGTATAGTGACCGTTCAGATTAGCTGTTACACATTTCATGTAATATGCGTATGTTGTGTAATATACATTTCATGTGTAAATTTCTACCAAAAATTAAAAAGTGTAGCTCTTTATAGGTAATAAAACTTAAAAAATACACACTACTTAAACAGGAACCCCTTTTTTTCATTTTCCTGACATAATATCAATTTTCTGGTATAATTTAAACTCGTCACGTTAGGGCAGATAAACAATGTATGTTTAATAATAGGGTCCGGTTGGCTTTCTTGGATGATACTTTACCATTTCCATTCTTACCTTTTACCTACTACTACTTTACCTTACCATTCTTGGGATGGAACCCTAATTAATTCGACAAAGGTCCGTTTTGACTCTGAATACAGTTAATAATTAAACCTTAGTCTTAGCCTCGACGATAAAGATTCAGCCTATTAATCGACTAATCGCGGGTATGTATATTGGTTGGGGTATACCACTTAAATCGTGTTTTCGAATTCATGTACATATCTATATTTATTACTTGCTCAGCGATGAAGGAAACATCACGATGAAAACTGCACGTCCAAGAATTTATAATTCGAAAGAAGTGTGACCTAACATAAGAAAGATTTGAAAAAAAATAGAATTTCAACTACCACTTATTTATGCGGCGCAAATGCGCAAAAGTTGTACGGTATAAAACTCTAGACGCGAAAGTCTTACTCACATTAAAACTGCCTTGTGTTTATTCAACATCGACATAACCATACATGCCACGTGACATGAAGCGGTTATCGTAGCGTACCTTTCAGGACTTTCACTCACATTTATAATGTAACAAAAATGTCTAGGGATACATCATTTACTTAATGCTATTGCTATAGAATGTAAGTATTGTAACTTTTGTTGACATATTATTTTATTATTAATTTGACCGTATTAAGATAACTCAGTGTTATGACAAACGCAGCTAGTCAAAACAAAATGTAACTACTTTCTTGAAAATACATTATCCATTTCGTCCGTAGTCAAACGCGGTGTGAAATGCGTGGCAACATACAGCACTACACATGCCTTTGAAACAATTTCATAAGCTACCTACAACAGCCACAAATCAACACTCTCGTTTTTTCCTTTGTGTTCTGCCGCAACATAAATGAATACCTGGAGCCTTGTTGCAGTGCCTGTATTTCAGTGCATTGCTATATCCCAGCGTCCTTTGTCTTGCAGGGCTTTACGTGTAATATTTTTCAGTAAAATCCAGTACAATGTTTGTGAAACGATAACTAAGCCTCAACTATGGCCTGAGTTTGATACAGTGGCTGTAGTAAGCCGCCTTCTGCTCCCACGATTGAAGGTTTGTGTACTGCATAAAACATTTTTTTTTACTTATGAACAAATATAGAATTTAATGATAACAGCATTAAAAAGTTACCCTAAATCGCGTCTAAATATTAGGTAAAACAGTCCATAAAGCAAATGTAATGTTGTAAAATAACTTTTTATATTCTTGCATTCTGTGCGGTATTAGAGATATATGCTGTTCTCAAAAAATATTTGGTAGAGAATACTATATATCTTTAATTTAGTTCTTGTATCGTTTATTTATGGCAAATATAGTTTATAATATAAATCTGAATCACGAATTAAGTGGTACATACCAAGATTCGAACCGGGAACCATTCGGTCAATTGGTCGGTTCTTTATCCATTGGGACATCACTGATGTATAAATATATATAATATATTTTACCAACACCATTGTAGTGAGTGTATACATATGTACGTAATATATATATATTTTAGTCACTTTGTACTCGTATAATAATGGATAGCTTTGATGCAGCACGTACTGAAACGTAGAAACATCTAGTACGTACCCAATTTATCTGCCAATATAACTGAATTGTAACGTCTATCTTCACTATGTATGCACAGGTTTACCACATATTACGAGGTTGTGCGACAGTGACACTTTCGCGATTTACGAGGTTGTTTGTAATAATGAAGAATGGTTTAACATTATCTTCTTTGTATCCACGTCAATCCATGTTGATTATTTCAAATTATACGTTTTTTCTGCTTGTATTACTAATATAACCGTTATTATGTGAAGTTGGTACGAGTAGTATGCCTGAGTCTTTTATTATTTGGCTCACATAGTTTCCAGGGCTACAAGTGGACCGATCAGCGGGTAATATCTTTTTTATGCCATTTCACGGTCCATCTGATGTAAAGTGGTTATTGTAGCCTATGAACGCAAAGATATAAGAAGCATCGCTTGCGCATTGTCAGTCCTCCAGCTAACATAACAACTCTTCAGGAGCTTGCTAATAATCCCACTCACTCACTTGAATACAACAACCGTCCTTTGTCTTTTGCTGCCTTTTTTTGCGAGGTGGAGGTACTTCTCCAGTCGAGCTGCTTATATGCACCCTACCTATCTTAATTAACTATCTTAGTCATCTATCGTAAACAGCCGACCGATAGTTTAAGGTGCCCGAATCACGCAGGACTAAAACCCATTCATAGACATCTGTCCACGCTGCTTACCAAGGTAATTATGCATAATATATTATACTGACACGCACAACAACACCATCCAGTGTTTCCACTAGTCAACAATATAATAAAGTCAAAGCAGGACCGAGTTTGAATATGGATTATACTTACAAAAATGGTGGCGCAATCGGAATATTCCATGACCCTGGTGCATGCGTCATACAAAAACTACAGAACGCATATTTCATTCTATTTTAGACGATAAAAACTTATATACCAAGTAGATATACATACAATAAGTATTTTAGGTTCCTGCGGAAAATTTGAAACCATATTCAACTCCAGCGATGCCGCGAGCAACAGCTAGTTAAAAAATATGTCGGTTGATCGTCAGAAATTAGACACCAATATTTTCAAGAGAGGGCAATATTGGTAATGATGCTGCAGTTTTTGTACGTAATAAAAGGCGTAATAAATTTTAAACCCTACATGAATTTTATTTTATAACAGCTGCCAGAGACAGCCAATTTTCACAGAAAAGTGGCATACACTAACTGAATTTTCAACTATTTCTAACTTCTTATTGAACACCTTAACAGCAACACAAACACTATGTTTGTGGGTTAATGTAGCCAATATTTGTGGTAGCTCATAACAAGATAAATTTTTAAAGTTGATTTATCTATATATATAAAAATTAATCCCTATTTCCCTTGGTCACGCCATAACTTGAGAACGACTTAACCGATTTCATTCATCTTTTTTTGTTTGTTTTCAAATACTTTATAGAAGGTTCTTACGGAATGAAAAATTAAGAAAATTGCACAGTAAATTGAAGAATATCAAAAAACTTAACGACTATTTTAATTTCGCGCGTTTAATAGCCAATCGTATGTCGCATGTTCCCATGTCGGAAAACCAGCAACATTATGTATTTAAATATATTATTTTAAATATTTATTCCAGTTTGAAGTTCCAGAACAACGTCTGACGTGTCAGCTAGTTCATAATGCTAATAAACAAGCCTTAGGTGAAAATTGATTGGTGGGTCTCGAGATGCCGTATATGGATAAAAAACTACCAAGAGAGAAACGGTCTCGCTCGCAAAGGATTCCGTATCACAGTGATACGGTGATAAAAGTGCCTCAATACATACGTTTCTTGTATCTGTATTTTACTAAATATTGTTACAGCGGCTATACAAATTTTATAAAAAATCAAGTGTCTACTTATTACGGTTTCAAATACTGTAGTAGACGAATGGACAGACTGACTAATAGGTACACAAACAGACAGCGGAGCCTAGTAACAGAACTTCGAAACTCGGCGTCGAAAACGTCGATTTAAGCACTTCATTAAGTGTGGTATTCAATGCTTCAAGGAAAACTACTTCAGTCAATAACCATAATGACCACATTTACAGCAGCCCTAATTTACAGCGCGACTTTTATCACTCACAATAATTTGGTGAACACATACATACTCGTATGTATTTACAGCGGACATAGAGGCTCTCTTTTGTAATATAAAATTGTTTCAATATCAGCCGCTTTTGCCCACAACAGTATGCCATACGACATAATGCTATGAAAATTGCTGAAATAGACTAAGCGCGCAGTAACCACATCTGTCAATTGTCTAACTCTCCTAACTGCATATGCGGCGGAGCTGAACTTACAGGCCAGTTTTTTTATGTGGGAGGCCCCTCTGTCATTTGGAGTCTATTGTAATTCCAAGAAATACAGTATCATGAATAAATTCTAGTACATTATTGTCAATGATAACTTCTGTATCTGTAGTCTACCAAATGTGGCTTCTGCCAGCCACATTTTGTAGGCTAAATTTCATACACTTAGTTTTTGTTTATTTTAATAAAAGATTATTACACGTGAACCAATTAAAACAAGTTCTCAGGATAATTTCTAATACTGTAATATAACAAATTTTATTTATATATTTGACAAAATAAAATTTAACATATTTATCCTGGTAAACGAACAGAAAAAGTTAGAATAAATTAAAGCTCAACTAAATAAAGATAATTGAATGATATCTATATAATATCATAAGAAATAACAACTAATCTACTATTCTATTACTAGCTATAATAGCTATTTCTTGCATTGTATAATCAAATAAAATATAAAATAAAAATATTACTTCAGACAATAAGGCTACGTGCCAACTATCTGTATTTGTTAGTGTCTTCATTATTATTTTGTATTTCTCCAAGGCAATTATTATATGTATGAAAATTTATTAGCGACTAGTAACGCGACTTCGTCCTCGTGATCTAAGAGATGTAAGTGGACAAAATCCACTTCAGCGCTCTCTGTCTTAATAATTTGTAAACTTTTAGCCAACAATGATATTCTCATGGTATTGCCAAAATAAAATGTATAATATTTCTTATTGATACTTGTTACGACGTGTATAGTGTTTGTATTTGACATTTATTCTTGACTGACGAATTACATTCCATTAAACACTATGACTATATTTACTTTTAATCCAACAAAACATCATCCATCTCTCCGAGCTATACAAACATCGCCCATTTGATTATACCTTTCCGACTACTAGGGCGGCTTCTTTAGAACTGTGTGCGCACACTTTATCATTTTGCTTGTTGTAGTGCTCTTCAATCGTAAAAATTTTTCATCAGTAAAGAGATATTTCTGTGCATTTCACCTACGTGTCGTATATCTTTTGAAGTATCTTGAATATGACCGACGTTTTCCATACCCACTTTGTGCAAGGCAATCACTGCAATCCTATTTTCTTTAACACCCCATGCCGTAATATAATTTGATAATAAACACGAAAAAAATATGTAAAACGGTGGTAAATCAAAAAAGTTTTTACCATAATTAACGAGTTCCAAATTTAAAATAATTAAACAGTTGAAAAAAAGAAAAGTTTGTATGTAACAGTATTTATGGGCAGACTAGTTATATTTGATGTCTTATGCACTTTGTGTTATCGCGTGCAATTTATTATTAAACCAACAGTTTATCAGTCAAATCTCTACGATAAAAATATAAATAGGTATCTAAATAGTTAATAGATGCAGGTGTTACTTTCCAAAAGTCAAATTTCCATGAAATTTGATCTAACGTGCTTTGTGTTTGTGTTATATAATTGGTGACGGAAGCACACAAAGCAGGTTAGATCAAATTGCGTGCTAAAAGTTATCTATATCTCTACCAATATAATTCATTTAAAAGAATGTAGCGGACTATACTGAAACAAAAACAATTGTTCAGTTGTTGTGTAAATATGATATAAAATGGAGCCACATTAAACAATTCGAATGGATGTTATTAACATGTTTGCAAACAGACTACTAACATACTCGTATTTGAAAAGGGTTAATAAAACTTTGAGGACAGGCGGGCAAAAGGGAGATGTGCCCTGTGAACTGTGTTACTACTATACATAAATTGGGTCACCGGTCACCACACTGTTTAAAAAATATCCGGGTTTAGGTACAACATTTTCTGTTAATATATCTGAAATATATACATATCAATATAAACCAGTTGAGAATGCGCAAGCTTGCATTGCCAGAGGAACACCTGGCTCGTCAATTATATTACAATTCAAAATGTTTTTTGAAGTGAAAACTTCTTTAGCGTTGTGCACTTTTTGGGATGAGTAAAAAATGCTAAACTCGCGTCAGGACACGTGACCCTGACCGTAAGATTTTGGTGAGAATTAGAACTTAAGTTCGCTGCAGCGTTAAAACATTAGCTACCTCTAATTAAACAATTAAAACATGAAGCGCTAGATCGTTAATAGGGTATTATTTTCTCACGACCAAAACATTGTAAGCGCCATGAAATTGTTGGCGTTTACGCGTTTCGTTTAACGTAGGTTATCAACATCGCTGTTTGGTTTAAGCGGCGCAGGACGCTTGCGCGAGTGTGCGTGTGTGTTGAGTTTTAGAGATTGGCGATGATAATGCTGGTGATGATGATGGTGAATGAGTCGTTGAAATTATGGATGAAAGTTGATTTTTCTGAGAGATAAACTTTTTAATGTAAAATAATTGTAATAGTTCTGAAGTGTTAAATTTTTAATGCAATATACATTGACATGTTTGTGTACGATAGCGCAATAAATGACTATTGTATTTTACCACATACATGATAGTACTTTTCTACCGATAAATAAAGCAATTCGTGCGAAATTATTCCCTAACCATTCCAAAATATTCAAAAATGCACAACGTTAATGTTCAAGTTTGCAAGTTCAAGCCATTTTGACCGTTTTCCTTAAGAGATAGGAACGGTGTTCCTGAACAATCCTATTCTACTTTTTTATGTTGAATCCGAATCTGAAGTCAAAATTTGAATATTTGAAAAAAAACGACAGACACACGCACAGACAAACGCACGGACAAACGCACAGACAAACATATACAATTCATATAGGAACGGTTTTCCTGAAAATACTACAATATTACATTAACATTAGATTCTTTCTATCGCCCGATATTTATAAGCCATCAGTATGAAAATCGTAAATGAAGCCGCAGCCTCTGTATGGATAGCCATTGTTCCTGGGTACTTACAGCGATGTACGCCGGCTAAGACGCGCTTAAGCTGTCGGAACGTCTATTATTATGATTAAGCTAACTTAAGAGAATTAGGGCACGTCAAAGAAGCCCTACTGCGGAAACACTTCTGTCTATTTATAACTTCACGCCAATTCCCCTATGGGGTAGGCAGAGAGAACCAAACGCCGCATGACTCGACCCTTACGAACCTCAAACGATTCTTTAACATTAATAGATCTTCTCATGCAAGCACGAGGATTTCTAGCGCTTCTGGCATCATCTTCTGATAATGCGCGATCCATTTGGTCATGACAGGTAAGTCTTGGCCTTCCTCAGCTCCTACATTCTTCTTCTTTAGCGTTGTATAATTCTTTATTCGTGCATTGTTTCTACATGTACGAACCAACGGAGTTCTTATTTTGGCACCAACACTCTCTTTCAGACGCTAATAAATTTTGCACAACGTCCGCATTTCGACCGCGTTTATCCTACTTTCATGATCTCTCTACCATACCCAGCTCTCGCTTTCATAAGTCAGCGTTAGGACCAGCACTGCATTGTGTAGCGAATTGTGCCTTCTGGTTCAAGCTTTTATTGCCACAAAGTTTTCCCAATGCTCTATTCAGACTATTATCAGCACTCACTCGTCTATTCACATCAGCGGTGTACCTTCCATCCCAACTGAAAACGCGTCCAAGATATGGAATCTCATACACTAGTTCCAACACTTCATCATCAACCAATTCATATTTAAAAGAGAAGAAAACAGAACCAATATAAGGATTACTTACATTGGTTCTGTTTTCTTCTCTTTCAAATACCACTGTCTATATTTTCGTCGCAAATAACAATTCCTTTAATGTCTTTTGATTGCAGCAAATGAGTAAAATTAACAAAAGTTCCTTAGCTTTGATAGCAGCAGGGGCATCAACGTGCGAGCGATATTTCTTGTATTATAAGATTCCATATGTAACGTTAATCTCTATACATAAGGTAAACTATTTGCTTGAATGCCTCCCGATTACATAAAAAACAACAAATTCTGTGCTAGTTTACGAGTACACACATCACATAACAATTTAATCATAAAGGCTCTGGAGTTACAAATATCTATAGGTAAATGTATGTTCTCAACTCACGCTGTTGCTAGAAAATGTATTCCAATAAATTGAATTGAAAGGTTTCTTTAAATTATTTAGTTGTAAAGAAAATCTCCACGAATGTTCAAACTGTGTATAGAGCTTTCTGCTGAAAATTTTCTGCAAGGCGGCTTGAAGTTTTGCAAAAATATTTTAAAAACCATACTTGTCATCGCGCGAATCTAGTCTTATTATTGCAAAAGTCAATAAGCTCGAATCTATCATCAAGCAAGCCGTACTAATAACTCTCCCCTACCTAATCATTTCCATTAAAATTAAATTAATCCTATTTCGGCATTCTTGACACAAATATTGCTTCTGGCGTTTGTTTTTCGTAGCCATTGGCTCGGTACGTATAAGCCCCGTCACGACAACACAACGTAAACGCCGCGTTGTCGCTTAAACATAATATCGATTTGGTACAATCAAAGCCAAAATGTATATAGAAGAGGAAACTCTACTTCGGGTTTTGCTGTTAAAGAAAAAGCTAATTAAAAGCTATGGAAGGATCCATTGTGGAGTTGACAACGAGGCGTCTTTTTTTGTTCATTACAACACATGATGGAAAACAATAAACATTTTCACTATTAGAATAGCACGCATGCTAATAATACAGTATGCCTAGTAGCCTAATAGTAAATACAAGATCACATACTACAGGCCACCGTTCATAGTGTAACAATGGAATTAATATTATACAGTACCCCGTAACAGTAAACTGCCAATATGAAACTTTGAAGAATTCAGGACGTCAATACCACAGACATTAAAAGAATATAATAATAATGTAATAATACCACTTTATTTCTTCCACTCAGTAAGTGTTGACGAAAACAAAAGAAGTGTTCTATAGGTAAATATTTATTTATTAAATCTTTTAAACGTACTTTCAACTCTCAATATTATGGCGGCATCGAAACAGACATGCACATATGAAAAAAAAAGGAAAATTATTTGATATCTATGTTATTACCAGAAACAATTGAATGAATTAATCGTTGCTCCTTGTTTATTCAAATCTGTTAAATGATTTAGTGAGCCAAGTAAATTTTCATATTGTCAGTTAAAATGTCTATTAAATGCAAAGTCTCGGTTAACCACGTTATCACAACCAAATGTGCCAATTATAAACACAACGAAGATTAATCCCCTTTATGGGCGAGGATTTGACCCTCGCATTGAGATTCAGAGGGTGCAATGAGGAAGCAGAGGGAGTCATCAAAGAGTCGTACGTGGGATACTAAATACTTTAGCAGACACTTTAACATGATTAATGACATACATGTTTCTAATCTGTGGTCGTAATAGATGCGATTTAGTCCTCAGCAGTTGAGATTGAAACCATAATTTACTTTAGAGAATGTACGTAATCGTACGTTCGAAACGTAGAGCTTTCATACTGGAGCAGATGTGTTTCTCAAACAGGGTCTTATTGCGGGAGCTATATTATTATCTGTGCTTATTGTAACAGATATATTTATTATCTGTGCTTATTGTAACAGATTTTTTGTTTAAAACTGTACTAGTCATTATTAAAAAAAAAAACAATGAAAATCCTTTCTTTTCTCCTTTTTTAGGGTTCCGTACCCAAAGGGTTAAACGGAACCCTATTACTGAGGCTCCGCTGTCCGTCCGTCCGTCCGTCCGTCTGTCACCAGGCTGTATCTCATGAACCGTGATAGTTAGACAGTTGAAATTTTCACAGATGATGTATTTCTGTTGCCGCTATAACAACAAATACTAAAAAATAGAATAAAATAAATATTTAAGGGGGCTCCCATACAACAAATGTGATTTTATTGCCTTTTTTATAGATAATGGTACGGAACCCTTCGTGCGCGAGTCCCACTCGCACTTGGCCGATTTTTTATCTTTACCCATAATTGGGTGAGGCAAACCTAATCAAAACCAGACCTGAATGTAGTCAAAATCAAAAGCACTAGTGCGAATTGATCTTTTAAGGTGCGTGTTCTTACTACGATTTTACTTAACTTTTGGAAACCTTTTTGTCTATCTCTAATAAGTTGTGCTACTTAAGAAACATCACTCTAATTTGCTATAAATATGATATTTTAACAAAAGTAACAATTGTAACTAATTTATACTTGTAAAGGATATAAGATAAGGGGTCATTGTTATCTATGACATACAATTGAAAAAACGAACGGTGGATTCAGCCACCTCAGTTTAAGTTTCGGTTTTAAATTTTTGATACGATACCCTAAAAACTTTAATTCTGCTTGTAAATAAAAATAAATATAATTCAATCGGTCGAGATACTATGCCATAGAATAAAAACACATGTCAAGGAATGAAACTTTGATATGTTTGATTTGATTTTTACAAGAAGTACAATTTCTTCAAGAAATATTATTTGAAAAGTTGTAGTTGTACTTTAAAATTTTAAATATACCTGTTTATAAATAATACTGGTAAAATAAAAAAATAATTTAAGAACGATATACAATAATCGTTAACAACTTAGATGTTATCATATCGTTCTTAAAACATTCCCAATTCATCCTTAAATAGCACGTTTTAAACCCATCTTAAATGTTGCAAACTGCTTTTGAAACTTTTTTTATTGGGAATCCGAACGTTAATTCCGATTAAATGAGAGCCTGAATGAGATTGTTAATTTCGGATAAATTAATTATAATAATGTAAAACGATAATCTATTGAAATAATTTCCCATATCAATTTTTAAAAAGTTACAACTTACAGCGTTAATCATGATTTTTAAACCTTTATAATAATATTTTTTTTAAATGTAGTTCCATCTATTATATACATTCTTCACTTCGATTTTGTCTTTATTAACAAATATTTTTTTCCAGCAGGCCTTGTAATTCATTTCCTCTTTCCCAAGTAAACGTAGTTTCGCAAGTAAGAGTAACTTACGCATGAAGTTCTTCATGCGTAAGTTATTCACGAATAACATCTAAAATGCGCTCAAATTTTCTTGTATACATTTATATATCCAGGTCCCAGGACACGTCTGAATTTCCTGCACGTGGTTATTTCAACAATGTGCATTACTTAGTCCTGGGATATTTGTATTTCTTGAATTCAAAATGATATCAAATTGTTCACTTTAAGTTTCTACCTAAAAATAATTTCCTCGTGGCCAGAAATATAGATAGATACGTTTCATCCATTCTAAGATCCATCATAAGATAGTAAAGTAAAAAACCACGGAAGAATAATGATTTTCTAAAAATAGTTACATCCGTTCTTCTAAACTTACCTTTTTCCTGTTGTTGTCGCAAAGTAATACTCTCTGTGGAAAATATCCCTGCTTCATTGTAGCTGTAGTATTTATATTACTGATTAATTAAAGCAATTGCGTTCTTGATGTAGTAATTATAATGTTATATAAGACCTACATTTTATACACATTTACATACGTTGATTTAATACGTTAGCACAAATGTAAGTCGAATAATTATTCATGATATATAAGCGCGAAATGCTAATTTCCGTACATGTTTCAATGATATGTTATGAGATGAACGTGCAATGAGTGTGATGTAATTGCAAACATAATAAAGGTAGACTTTGATGATTTTTTACCAGACGGAGATTTTATACAAAAGTCGTCTGCATGGGTGCCTCTGTCTCACCAATTTCTACCGCTAAGCAGCTATATTTATACTTAGTCTGGCCATAAATATTAACATCCCCGTGGTGTTGTGAGCGTCAATAGGCTGCGGTGACCGCTCACCATCTGATGCGGCCCGCATGATTGTTTGCCAATTTAGTTCTAAAAAAAAATAGTTAAGTAAAATGATACTCATTAAAGTTATGGCATAATATATGTATACCATAAACTTATTATAATACATACCAAAAAGTAACAAAATATAATTTATTGTTAAATGATCGTAAGCGTTGACAATTTCTTGATAAATCTTTAGTTCTTTTGTTGCGATACCATATATGACAGACCTATCATTAGTATTAAATAAACGTACAACAATTTTCCTAGTAGTAAAGTTCCTATTGTTCATATTTTTTGATTGATATCATTGACTGGCCTAATTTTATAACAAGTTGTTTAATAGTAGTTTATGCAACTGTCATATAATAGAGAGAATTGAAACATGAGTGTAGTTTTTTAAAACGAGCTGCAGGCGAGTTTCAAAATTAGATTACACGAGTGTTTTAATATCTGATTATATGCAGTTGCATACACTACTTTATTTAATCTCATGGCTATAGGTAGCTACATTAAATAAAATGCAATATAAAAGAAACAAATTATTTATTATAATAATTATACACATTTTGAATATTGCAATTATGAAACTGAACCTGAATAACAGGCTGGGGGGCGCTATAAGAGCTAGTCGTTGTCGGGGTTGACAATGGAACGTTTATATTAATTTCATTTTTATTATTTTCTATGGAATTGAGTATCGAATTGGATATTAAGATTTTGTTAGTTATAGAATCGTCTATGTAGCCTTCTGCAGCTGTTGTTGACTTCCACCCTCCGTGACGCTTTAGTGCTGTTATGTCTCCGCGAGCATCGATTAGTAAGGTTGCAGAAGTTCTGCGGAAGCAATGTCCCGTGTACGAATCTGAGTTTGGAAGATTAAGATAAACTGGCTATCGTTTTACCCAACATTCCAAATTTGTTAATACCAACTCTTTGTTGGGTGCATTTCCCAGATATGTAATTCAAAAAGAAGGAAGGATTGCTACATGAATTTGGTCGCAGTTCTATGTATTGTTTACATAATTGGTAATATTTGCCCGTTATGGATCGATCTATTGGAATGGATTGGAATGGATGGAAAAGATCGGTCTATTTTGTTTTTTGTGTTCCAAATTTTAACTAAAATTGATGATTCGAAAACTACAAGTTTTGAATATTTGGTAATATCAATTTCGTTGTAAATACTCAGTGTACTTTTAATCATAGAATATTTAGACCATAAGGACGAACACTTAAAGTTATCCGATAACTCTTGAAAGTAGGCTAACAAAACGTTGTCGGAAAATGAGTTAGCCTTTTTGTTCATTTTCCAAGTTATAAAGTCTTGGTAACATTTGTCGTACGCTTTTCTTGATTTTTCTGGCAAAAGACTATTCGTCAGTTTCTTGGCTGTTTCTAGAATGTCAGATGGAGTTAAATTTTCATCATTATCATCGGTGTTGCTTGACATTTTTGCTACTAAAGTTTTATCCAACACAATATTACTCAAATTCGTATGTACGAAATAGCGCCATAATGGAAAAAGTCTGTTATTGGTTTATTGGCTCGGATCCAGCACGCATGCGCGTTGCGCGCTCACCACAGATAATGTGTACTTAAATTGAATTGAAACCTCCTTGGTCGGGACACATGTACTTTAATAATTAAAAAATTGTTTTAAAGCATTGTTTTGTTAGGAGAATAATGCTTTAATTTAATTTTTTAATTTTCTTAAAGAAGTATGTAAATAAAATATACCAATAAAATTCTGTATTTCATTTCATAATTAGAATATTACCGAATGAGATTATATAAAAGCTTTTTATTTCATTTCTTCCAATGATATTACCATTACGTGACAGATTTTCAAAAAGGTTTACTATTAGCCCCTGCCGCATTACTTCAGTCGATATGCAAATGGCATTGTTAAGTACTTCAAATATAATTTGCATGTCTAGTACAACATTAAATTGAATTGAATTATTAAACTAATATTCTCCAAAAACATGTTTGTAGTGGGTAAATTATACTACAGCTTTTATTATTACTTTTGTAAAAATAAAAGCTGTGTCAAACAATTCAAAAGTTGGGTACCATATACATTATGGTCAGTTTGAGAGAGTACGGCTTGCTCTAAATGCCATGATAATTTGGAGTTCCTAAAACAATCCGTACGATTGGCAGTGAAGAATTTTCCCATGGAAAGAGTGCGTGCTTCTATTGATAACTGACCTCAACGTTTAAAGGACTGTATGGCAGCTAATGGAGACCACGAATAAGCTTACCGTATACATCATGTTTTAGCAGTGTTTATGGCAGTGTCAGAACTTGGTCTTTGAAATCCTGTAAATATAATGTTGTTACAGTTCATAAAGGATATGATTTACAATAAAAATATAATGACAATTTTACCACTAGCTACGAATAACATAGTTTTAAATAAAGTACAAAATCTTTCACAAAACAACTAAATGAATTGTCGCACTTGAACTTGTGGTTTGGGTTACGTTAAGCCATGTTTTAACCGGATTTATACCCAGTTTGCATAAAGATATGAAAAATGGAATGATGTATTTAATTTTCACAATTATTAGACTAACCTACCATAACCAAATTGGTGGTGTTTTATCAGAAGGTGATGTCAGGAGCCTTAGGAATCGGTGAGCGTACATGAAAAGACCTATGAACGTTAAAGAAGCGAGTGAAGTGTCTAAGTACCGCGTCTTATGGCGCTCGGTTCTCTCTGCCTACCCCGCAAAGGATCTGGCGTAAAGATATACACATATATATATATATACATTAGAATACATATATATATATATATATATATACATTAGAATACGTAATATATGTTGTTCTTTTGCTGTCGTATTAAGTGCTAGACAATTCCGTTTAAAGAAACAAGTTCTCTCCAGCATGAATGCTTTAATTTGCATAAGTACGTTTAAATACAATCTGTAAAGTAATTTATGGCCTCAGTTTCAACTGCTAAGGACCAAATGACTTCTATTACGAATACAAATTAGAAATATCTATGTCATTGACCATGATAAACGATCTACTAAAGCATTTAGTATCTACGTACGACGCTTTAATAAGTCCCTTTGTTCCCACATTGGACCCTCTTATTGAATGTAACAGCCAAATCTCCGCCCATAAGCCGAATAAATAGTAAAAATGCGCCAACCATAAATTTATTCAATGAGTCTCCTTTTGGCTAACACAGTGTTATAATGAACTGAATTAAAATTTAGGCGGATGACTTTTTACTTTTATTTATTACTTAACTACTCTTTGACTAACAAGAGACATTTTTTTTACCCGACTATATACCATTTTTAGACTATATACATTTTTTTTACCGATACTTAATTTGGCAGTTTTTTTGTATGTGGAGTTATAAACCATACCTACACTCATAGCTTATCGCTTTCGCCATTGATACTCTCCTTCGCCTTCGGTCACATGAATCTGTGAAATTAGGTAATTCATTGAAATTGAATTTTCAGTTTTTAAACCATTTATAGTTATTTATAATACTAAATCGAAGACAAGCATTGGATCTGAAACAACAGCGGAAGAATTACAACAATTGAATACTGTAATGAATGAGGAGGTTAAATTTTTTTTTCTTTGTACATGTCTATGAAATGTCATTGTCAAAATTGGTAATAAAAATTAATTTGGAATATATACATATTTAAAATTAAAATGTTCGATAGACGTCCAACGAAGTAACAAAGACAGTCTACGCTAAGATCTGATCAGGAACGCACGGTGTACCGACTACCGGCGTCTGTGACCTTCAGCCCCTGCGACGGTAATAATAATAATAAATAAATAAATAATAATAATAATAAATATTGTCGGACAAATTACACAGTGCCACCCAGCCCCAAAGTAAGCGAAGCTTGTGTTATGGGTACTAGACAACTGATAAACATACGTAAATACATTTTTTTTTTGTAAATACATACTTATTATACATAGAAAATACCCAGACCAATACAAACAGACATGTTCATGCACACAAATGTTTGTACTGTGTGGGAATCGAACCCACGAGCGTTGGTGTCAAAGTAGCGTTACAGCGCGTTCCACCACTGAGCCACCGAGCTCGTCAAATGGTCAAACGGTGGACTTCGGCGGCCGGCATCTTCTGACCGTTGCGTGTTGGACCGCGAGGCAGTCCCCACCGATTCTTACTATCTACTGCGTCTTGGTCTTCGACGGCCGTGAGCCCCTCGCGCGCGCTTGCTGAGGTTCGCTGGCAAGCTCTTCTACAGCCGGCGGCAGCTTTCTACATTTGCCGGGTGCTGCTGAGAGTGAACTTTGGTTAGATCGATCCAACGAGACTTCTCAAATACTAAACTAGCCAAACTCTAAGAATCCGTTTTATTTTAATATCTTACGCTGTAAATATTAGTCTAATAAATCTGTAATTCCTTTTTAAAAGACCCTTTTCTTTCCAATAAGTAATATTACAAGGGTAAGGTATGAAAGTAAATGTAATGAAGACAGGGTGCCAGATAATGATCGGAGATGAAAAGCGGAACGAGGCAATGAATTTGTTTTTCTAGGTTCTATGTTTACGAGAGATGGAAAATGTTAGGGCGATATTGAAAGAATAGTGAAAGCAGGAAATTGTATCAATGGTGCGTTCGACTCCATTGTAATTTGTTACAAGATAACGAGAAAAGCTCGCTTTCCAACACTGATGTACGGCAGTGAAACTTGGGTATGGCAGAAGAAGCGTTTAAAGTAGTGTGAACGCTGTAGTACTGTTGCAGCTGCTGTACTGCTGTAGACATAAGAGCGTTGAGGAGTATGCTCGGAGTTAGAATGATTGAGTGAGTAAGGAAAATAACGATACGAGAACTATGTGGAATGCGTTTCGTCCACTTTGATAACTAAATTTACGTAACCAGTTACAAGACAAGATTTTTGTTTCGCTGTTTGGTAACTAGTTGTGAGAGAAGAATTATTATTTTGCCACTTTCGTAGATCAAATTATTTTCATTTTTGTAACCCGAGATATTACGAGTAGTTTTTATAAAAAGAAAATAACATCGGAATAAAGTGTTTTTTACGTAACTTTTAAGTAGGTACTATTATCGGAAGTCCGAAAATATTTCTCATGCCATTTAATAATATTTTCGATGAGCTAGAGCTACTTTCTCAGTCGGGCTGTTTTAAATCTGTATGGGAAAATTGATTTTATTTGCAGTACTTTTATTTTTATTCATGAGTACATTAAACTCGTTTCAGATAGCAGATGATTATGTTGCCACCAATGGTTCTAGATGTATGTATGGAGATATGCCATTCCTTTGGTAGCCTAATTTATGGAATCGCAATTTTACAATACCTACGTTAAAATTTATGAGACATAGGAATCCAATTTCAAATGCATTTTCAACCCAATTGTAGAGCCAGAATTCGGATATATTTTCCACACCCGTAACGCCATGTTAATATATTAAGGTCTAGCTGAAGCCCGCGGCTTCAGACGCGTGAGATTTGGGTTTTTAGTAGCCTTTGTTAATCTCCAGCCTTCAAACTCTTTCTGTTAAAAGAAAATCAATGTTCAGGGCCTTTCTTTGTAAGTAATTACCCTAGACTTCTTCGCGTGGCATACATATTAACAAACATGTATAAAATATTTACACTAATACTTCTTTATAAACGATGTTGGACGTATTTTTCCTATTTTCTGGAGCAACGACATTTGGGGCATCACTCACTCGTGAATATGCCATGTATAAGTTGGCCATGCATAAAGCAGTGGCTTGCTTAAATTATAAAAACTATCAAAAATTATAAAAACACTATTGAGATGCCAGCATTGCCCAAAATTTGTGTTATACTCTTTGTTTATGACGTTCGCAATGATGATGTAAAAAAGATAATTTGTCGGGAAGCGAGTGTCAATAGAAAGAATGCAAGACGATAAAATGACGAAATTGATTTACAATGCGAAAGTGGAAAGATGTAGGAGCCGAAGAAGAACCTACCACGACTAAATTGGTCGTATTTTATCAGAAGCTGTGTCAGACGCCCTAGAAATCGACGAGTATGTATTAAAAGAGCAATGAATATTAGAGAAGTAAGTGAGGTATGACCGCGTTTTATAACGCTAAGTTACTCCCTGGCTTACTTCCAAACATTTGTTGTCAGATTCATATTCATTAATCCTCCAAGCCTTCGTTCAAAAAATATTTTTGATGTGTCTTTTTGTCAGAAAAGGACAGATCTATTTCAGGTATTTTTTTATACCACTAAGGTGGCAAACAAGCTTACGACCTGCCTGATGGTAAGCAGTTACCGCAGCCTATGGAGTATTGCAACACCAGGGGTGTCACTCTTGCGTTGACAACCCTATTATAGAATAGAATCCTTTTACAACAACAAGTGATTTACCGGTCTAAGCAATTTAATGTAAGCATACTTTACATTTGTATGAATATTCTGAGAGGTAACTTTGGGAATATTATTCTTTAAACAGTTTTCTAAGCGCATGGCTCTCTTTTATATTGTAATTTTTTTTATAATACCCGCCGCTTTCCCTACAACGGTATAACATCCTCCATACAGCAGTGAAAGCAGCTGAAATAGACTTAATGTGCAGTAGTCACATCCGTCATTTGTCTAATTCTTCTAACTGCATAATTATGCGGCGTAGCTGCGTTTACTAGCCGTATATAGATTTTTGCACATCGTCGAACAGATTTTGTAATTGCCCCAAAAGTAGAATTAATTTTTTTGTTAATATATTCCAACACCTACCCAGTCATATATCTAAAATAACTATATATAAATACTTAGCTCGTATTGCCAGAAAGCAAAGTCAAAATACTACTGACATATACGAGTATAACATATCGTAAATTAGTTTACAAAGCTCATAATTATCCTAATTGATTGTTTTGGAGAGCCCTTTAAATTGTTACAATCGCTTAGGTATCGATAACAGAATGACCTTTCAAGTGAGTACCGTATATAATACCGCCTTAAATGTTGTCTTGTGTGGAAACCGAACCCGAAGATGTTGGTGTCAAAGTCGCGTCATTCACGACTGAGTCACCGAGCTCTTCAACTTTATTCATCGCGGGAAGGCTACAACCCGTTAAGGAGTTATTGTTTGACTACACTGAAAACTGGCTTCTTTGAAGTGCCTTATCTCTCATTCGTCAGAGCCTAGTTAGTTAATTAGTAGGGTTCACTGCGCATATGTCAGCCTGGCTTTGACTCTAAACTACACTTCACTTTCATTAAATGTATATTTCGACTTGCCTACTCTATTACAATAATGTGAACGCAAACTGAATATATATTATAAAATAATATATAATTTTCTTTTGTTAACATTCACAATAGTTTTTTAAGAAAAATATAAAAATATATTGGTAGTTATTTACGAGCTTTAATGTTATCAATAAAAAAAAATTAATCAGTAGAAAAATAATATTAGAAACATTCAAATTCGTTTGTTTTTATAATGTTCAATAATAATTAAGGTCGAAATTGGTCCATTAGGGCGAACGCTAGTGTACTTGTAACCTCAACACTTGTTGGTACCGGTTGTATTGATGATATCAAAGGCGTGACGTTACCTAAAGTAATATGGGTAAATACTTTAAAGTTAGTATTTCAAAAACTATATTCTTTTTTTAAGAAATGTAATATGCACTTTTATATTAAAAAAAATATATATAATAAAGAAAATTCAATAAATTATTAATAAAATTATAACTAAATTGCATCTAAAATTAAATAATACCTAATAAATCTAAAAAAATAATAACCTTACATAAATCTAAAACATGCGGCCCTGTGGCATTGTACCAACGATGCTGGCAGCATTTCCGCTAGTAGTAAGCATTAGTTAATATAGTATAATAACGGTCACAGCTTCGATCCATCTAAGTTAATATAAGAGCCTTTATTTCGTCAAATACGAAGAAAATCTACATTTTTCAGTTCACTGCTTAGAGACTTAAGCAGCGAACAGGAACGCCTGGCCGGTATCACGCAATGTCTTAAATTATTACAGAGCAAAAAACCTTATTCGCTGGGTCTTTTCAGTACCTACAATTACGTTCTTGGAGTGGAGGGTTGGCCATTATGGTTTTTTAAGTGAAAACTTCTTTAGGCACACTGCGCAGTTTTTAGGGTACCGTACCCAAAGGGTAAAACGGAACCCTATTACTGAGGCTCCGCTGTCCGTCCGTCCGTCTGTCACCAGGCTGTATCTCATGAACCGTGGTAGTTAGACAGTTGAAATTTTCACAGATGATGTATTTCTGTTGCCGCTATAACAACAAATACTAAAAAATAGAATAAAATAAATATTTAAGGGGGCTCCCATACAACAAACGTGATTATTTTGCCCATTTTTGCTCGATATTGATAACGGCAACAGGTAGACGCTTGAAATATTCACAGAATATTTACTTATATATTTACTTTAAGAACAAATAATTAAATTAGAATTAAACAAATATTTAAGGGGGCTCCCATACAACAAACGTGATTTTTTTGCCGTTTTTATAGATAATGGTACGGAACCCTTCGTGTGCGAGTCCGACTCGCACTTGACCGATTTTTTTTATACTTACAACGTCGGAAAGCACTCAAGCATACGGCTCACCAGATGTAAAGCGGTTACCGTAGCCTATGAACGCTTGTTATACATTAAGTATCACTCGCGCGATGTCTCCTCTGCAGCTAACACAGCAACTTCTTAGGAACTTACTGGTGTCCTCACTGACACGCAGGAACACAACAACCCTCTAGGGAGTTGTTATTTGGCTGCGGTTTTCTGTGAGGTGGAGGTTCTTCCCCAGATGGGCTGCTTTGATGCGCCCAACCTATCTTGAAGCACCCAGACCAAAAAAAAACAAACATGTTCATGCACACAAATATTTGTTCTGTGTGGGAATCGAACCCACGTACGTTGGTGTCAAAGTTGCGTCATTTATGACTGCGCCACCGAGCTCGTCAATAGCATAGACTACTTTTGGAATGGGGAAAAACACTGAACTTGAGTAATCATCACGCTCAGAAATGCATGTGAAAATGAGGCTCGTTATTATTAAATATTATAAAATTGATATATATTTATTAATTTGTTTGTATTATATAGATAATAATCAATCTTTTCCAGGTAAAACAGCGCTATAAACGAAAATTTTATTACAGAATTTATACTTAAAAAAAAATATTTATATATAAAAATAATTCCTAATAAAAAATACTTCCTAAAAATATTTTTTTTTTATTTTTTTATATTAGTTCAGCATAGTGGCCCCTCTTTGCCTGATGGTAAGCGAAAGAGGAGCCCAAATCGCAACTGCAACTGACAGCATACTACATCCCGCATCCTGTCAGTTGACGCTGCCATGCTGACCCGCAAAATGCTTCTTCACGCTTCGTTTGAAGGATCCCATATTGTAGGAAGGAGGGAACACATGTGCAGGCAAGGCGTTCCACTTTTTGATGGTACGACAAAGATAGGAGTTGCCGAACTTTTTGGTACGCGAAGAGATATTCTCAACCGTGGAACTATGACATCGCAAGCCCGCACGTGTGGTTCTATGACGGAAGGGTGAGGGTGGGATAAGGGAAAACAGTTCTTCAGAGCACTCGCCATGGTAAAGGCGGTAAAATACGCTTAGAGAGCCTATGTCCCTACGGAGTTGAAGAGGTTCTAGGCTTTTGGTGACCTCTTCGTCGTCAATTATGCGGATAGCCCGTCGCTGTAACCTATCGAGAGCCTCAAGAAGATACTGTGCGGAGCCGTCCCAGAGATGCGAGCAATACTCCACGCAGGCCCGAACTTGTGTCTTATAAAGCAGACAAAGTTGGTCCGGCGTGAAGAACCGGCGCACCCTGTTCAGGACTCCGAGCTTTCTTGAGGCTGTTGAGATGAGGCTCTCGATGTAATAACGCTGGTTAAGGTCGTAATGAATACCCATACCCAGCATGTTCAGGCTATCACGCATACTGAGGGAAGCACCCTGAAGACTGGGAGTGGGAAGGAAGGGGGACATTTTTGTTGTAAACGCGCAAACCTGAGTTTTCTCGGCATTAAACTCAACCAGGTTATTGGAACCCCATTTACTAATGAGATCCAAAACCCGATTCAGTTCAACGACAAGACTCTCACGCCTCTCACCGATTTCTGTCCGACCAGCACCAGGCCGACCGAAATATCGCCCATGGACCGTACTGTCATCTGCATAGCAATGAATATTACCAAGTGGCAGCATGTCATTGATATGCAGAAGAAAGAGGGTGGGCGATAGAACGGAGCCCTGTGGGACACCGGCATTCACTGATATGAACCGCGAAGCGCATCCATCTGCAAGGACGCGGATTCTAAGCTTATGCAGGAAGCCAGCAATCCAATTACAAAGCTGGAGGGGCAGACCGTATGCCGGAAGTTTGGAGAGAAGTGCTTTGTGCCAGACCCGATCAAACGCCTTGGCGATATCTAGGCTGACTGCCATGGATTCGCCATATTTATCGATTGCCTCCCCCCAGAGGTGCGTCACATACGCTAGAAGATCACCCGTTGATCGTTTCGGTCTAAAACCATACTGACGATCATTGATTATGGAGTGATCTTCTAGGTAACGGATCAATTGTTTGTTAAGAATCCGTTCCATGACTTTGCACAACACTGAAGTTACGGCAATGGGGCGGTAATTCGATGGGTCAGAACGGTCTCCCTTTTTGGGGACCGGCTGCACATTAGCCTCTCTCCAAGCATCCGGAACGGAACCGGTCGAGTACGAGAGGCGGAAGAGGCGCGTTAGCACCGGAGACAACTCCGCTGCACATTTTTTAAGAACAATCGCTGGGATACCGTCAGGACCACTGGCTTTTCGGACATCGAGTGACTGTAGTTCAAAACGCACATCGCGCTGCCTGATGTGGATATCAGGCATAGCGGATCCACTGGAGGGTATTGTTGGTGGTTGCGTGCTACAGTCATCGATCCGGGAGTTAGCCGCAAAGAGGCTGGCCATAAGATCGGCTTTCTCCTGCGGCTGATGAGCCAGTGAGCCATCAGGGCATCGCAGCGGTGGCAGCGAGGGCTGGCAGAAGTTGGCCTGCACGGCTTTGGCCAGTCGCCAGTAGCTACGCGATCCAGTAGGGTGCGCCACTAGTTCCGTGCCGACTCGTGTAACGCGCTGGGCGTCCGCTTTTATGTATGCTCTCTTGCAGATCTTGGTGGCAGTGTTATAGGCTGATTTCAGTGAGTTAGTATTCGGATCTTTAAGGGCGCGACCCCTGATCCAAGCGCGATACGCCGCCTGTTTGTTACTAACAGCTTCAGCGCATTCGCGATTAAACCAAGGGCGTCTCCGGCTTTTGATGACGACATCGGAGTGGGGAATGTAGTATTCCATGCCAACGCCGATCTCATCAACAATGGCCGCAGCACTCGCCGTTAGATTCTTCTCACTGAAACAGCGCTGCCCCCATGGGACGGAAGCAAAGTAGTCGCGCATACCGTCCCAATCTGCTGACGAGTGCCAGACACGCCGCCTAACCTCTGTGGGTTGTGGCGGAATCGCGCTCGGCACTGTGCTGGATACTAGGCAGTGGTCAGATGTGCCCAGGGGCGCCCCGACCTCAACCCGGTAGCCAGCAGGGTGGGTGGTCAGCAGTAGATCTAGCAGAGAGGGCTCCTGACCAGCAACATCAGGTATTCTGGTGGGTTGGTGCACCAGTTGCGTCAGGTTGTGCGAAAGAGCGAACGCGTGGGCGGTCCTTCCTGCATGGTTAGTTGTGGAGGATCCCAACCAGGAGTCGTGGTGAGAGTTAAAGTCCCCCAAACATACCATCTCTGCAGTAGGATACCGCTCCTGCGCTACATCTGCCGCCCGACTCATGTACTCAAAGAGCCGAGTTGTCTCCGTGTCCCTAGTATGGGGTCGGTATAGGCACATGTAAATACGGCTCTGAAGGCCCAGGTTTACATGCACCCAGAGGACAGGAAAGGAGGAATCCTCTAGGCAGCGCAGACGGCGACAACATACATCCGAGCGGACAAATAAACAGACCCCGGCTTTCGCGAGGAAATTCTCCTCAAGCACATAACCGGGATACTGGAGGTAGGACGTGTCCGCTGGACGCTGAATCTGTGTCTCCGTCAGGAAGAGCATGGCGGGCCGTGCCGTCTCTAGGTGTTGGTGGACGGCATTAAGGTTAGAGTGGAGTCCGCGGATGTTAGCGAACTCAACCTTGAACAGGGTGGTGGGGGAGTGCACCGCTGTTAGACCATCTTTCCCTATTTACGCTGTCATGAGTAATGTAAAGAACGGAAGCGTGAAGCGGGAGAGAATTGCCACGACATTGGGGAAGAAACGCGGTGGACTGTTTCTCCATTAGTTTGTCGACAAAGGAGCTGTGCTGATCCGTCGGACGGAAGGGCCCCCGAACCCCCCCGGAAGTAGTCGCCGGGTCCCCACCATCCGGTCACCAATCGGCACGACGATCTACCCCGAGATTATGCGCGGTATGAAAGGGCAGCCTCTCAAGGTGGTTAGTCTTGATTGGGCCCCTGTACTATACCGCGGGCGGCCAGCGGAACAACCGTTTCAACGGGTCTCCCTGGCCGACGGGTCAGCTCAGTCCTTCTGACAATGGATAGACAGAATCCACCACTGTTCCCGCAATATCGCGTCAACAATCCCCCGAGCACTGGTTATACACCAGCTGATCCCGAAACGCGACGTACTCATAGGTACGCCACTTCACGGGTGTTTCGCCGTGTGTACGGTGGTAGCCAACCAGGCGGGTATTTACCCTACCACCGGCTGAAATGCTGGAACGTTAGGAAATCCCATAGTCGCCTCTTACGACACCCAGGGGAAGAGAGGGGGCGGTGATTTTTAATATTCTTTCTCCGTCACCGCACGGATATAATAATATTTCTTAACAACCCAAAAATACTGTTTACAAGTTAGTGAAGCTAAAAATTATTCACTTCTGTCGTCCGACGGCAGCCAGACAGACGGTCTTGTACAGCCAGACTGATCATTTTCAATATTCACTATCTAAATTCGCTGAAATGCACTTGAAATTCCTTACAAAACTTAGTGTTAAAACGAACCAAAGCGTGACTATGTTTTTTATATAACTTATTGCGATCTTTTCACCATAATTTTCTACCGACATACATTAAAAGCAGGCAGGGGGACCGAATAAAAGCGGCTTGTTTATTTTTTAGTCTTAGTAAAAAAATGTGTATTCAATGGTAGGGATTGAGTGCAATATGCTATACCTATAATATTTCTTCATTTCGCTTCGACTCTACGTCAGCGAGCATTGCGCCAAGGTGTTATGAACGTGGCCTCAGCTTACCAGAGAGCCACACAGAAATACTTTATTTCACACCGCGAAAACTGTAAAGTATTGAGTTTCCACGATTACTGGATTTTAAACTACCTAACTAATTTTCTAGATAGTTATTCCAATTGGCAAACATGTGGATTGGATGGGTGTGCAGCCATTGTATAATATTTCTCAACTTAAGGAAGCAATGGCATACGCTAGACAGCCCTAATACATAGACAGTCTTAACAAACTGGCTTTCTGTCACGAGACTGTGTAAAAGTTATACTGTATAACTTTAAACTTTTACGGTTGTTTATTGTAGGTAGGAAACATCCCGCGGTTTATTTATTATATTTTCCCAATATGTCGGCAACGTTGCCGACGCCATAGTCACGTAACTAGACGTGACGTCTGCAACGACGCTAAAATATCGGGAAAATATAGACACAAATCGCGGTAGTCCCGTACCCGCAATAGTAATAAAAGATTTACTGTTCTTGAACTCTCAAAACATTTATCACAGGGAAAACCAGATCTTTTTAGGTTAGAAGGTAACACGTCGTTGGAAATATAATTTCTTGGATTTATGGGTTTTCTGACGAAGTTTTCTTTCACTGTGGAAATAGTGATAATTACAAATATGAAGGTATATAAATCCGTAAACACGACTTTAGGGGGCACATGCAGTTGGTCAATAAGCCTTTATCTACTGGGCTATAACTACTCGTATTTCATGTCTATTATTAGTATCGTCTTAAAATAGCTTAAGGTAGCGGACCCCGCCAATTATAATGGATTTTGGAGATGAAATAAAAAGTAATAAAATAAAACAAACAAGACGTAACCAATTTCGTTGAATAGTCGAGTATTAATGATATTACGAGTACCAACGTTAATACTGGTAGCAAACAGCCCAATTTTTTTTACTATTTGTTTATTTAATATAATAAAATATAATAATATGTATATATATTTTATTTTAATTCGATAAAATGTATTGTAACAAACACAGGTCTTAAGCCACATAACATTCGCGAAAGCAAAATACGCAATTTTAGCATGTAAAATATATGCCCAATTTATTGTTCAAAGTTTCATCGAAGCAACCCTACTAAAATGAAGAATTGCTTTAATAAATAAACATTTGAATAAATAAGTATGTAGGTTCTGAGTTTAGAAAAGTCTCGGACTGCTTAATTTTTCATATACAAAGTTCTTGCCAAAAACAAAACCAATGTGTTTTTCCTACAAATCTTGGCACTATTCCGAAAATCGACCTAAATTATTTAACTTGTTTCAGATAATGCCAAATTCATTGTCAGACGAAAATTTATGAATACAGTCGCTTAATCATGCCACTAACACAGAAAAACTATTTATATAATTTATCCTTGTAATAAAATTTAGGTGTGAATTAGTTTGAATAATAATTTATTTATTTTATTTGTAGACAAATTATTTTAACTATAATTCTTTAGTTATTATATGACTGAAGAGTATTTTTATAGATACCTATTAAAAAGTAGATATTTCAATATTTATTATTAGACTCTGATTATTTGAGGATATATAATAGGATCCAGTTGACGATTAGTTATCTTGATTAGATACCTTTATTTAAAACAAATTTTATACTTATATAATAAACAATGCTATAAAATTTAATGTTGTTTGTTTTTACTGAAATATTTTAGTTATTTTTACTGGACCTATTTTACGTAATACTCTGAATATCTAGGTATATAGTGAATTAATTATAGTATTTTTTTTATAAATCATAAGAATACAGCGCCTAAGTATAATTGATGGTTAAACGAACTTACCTTACATGAAGTTTTATCCTTCCCATCCTATGATAATGTCTAATGGTCATACACTAAACTCGGTAAAATAAGTCCCTGTAAAATTAATGACGAAAATGTCCCTTCATAGCTAGCTGCGGGAGGGGGCTAATTGAAAAAGTTATTTTTGAAGATATTCATTTTTCCCCTAAAATGTTACAGTGATATGTCATATTGCACTTATTCTAATCAATTTTGGGCATGTGAAGTTATTACGTAAGTATTCGTAATAATAGCATTTATTTAACAATGTGGCATACACTTTCCATATAATGTTTATTTGTAATTGACATATGTTCGAATATTGATTTAAAATGATATTCTATTGTCTTCCGCAATGGTTGTCGTGTTGAAACTATCGATTATATATTGAAGTATTATATTCCTACGTACTCTGCTTACAACAGTGTATTATTTTCCATTAGGTTATGGGCAGTATTTAAATACTGTTAAAATCGTATAGTTGAAATTGTGATATAAACGAAATCGTGTGCAATGGCGGATCACGAGTCTAGTCTGGGACTGTGTGGTATCAAGAAACTAATTGGTACGACGGACTTTCCTGACTGGAAGTTTCAGGTACGTAACTACCTTGAGAACAGAAACTGGTGGAAAGTGATCGAGGCTACTATTGTAAATGATAGTATAGTCGATATCGACAGAAAAGCTAGAACCACGATATGTTTATTGCTTGAACCCTCATGTTTTACACACGTTTATAATGCAAAGACTGCTAAAGAAGTGTGGTATAATCTTTGTAAAGCGTACAAAGATAAAGGGTGGGGGAGGCGAATCACACTTCAACGACAACTTTGGCAATGTAAGTTAGATAATTTCGAGTCTATGGAGAAATATATTTCTCGAGTTATATTTCTGTCGCAGCAATTGGCTGACATTGATGCTAAGATATCAGATGAATGGATTATTTCCATATTATTGAGTGGCTTGACCGAAGAATACAACCCTTTAATAATGGCTGTAGATAATAGTGGACAAGAGATTCGTCTAGAGCAAATCAAAACTAAATTATTACAGGAAGGAAATAGACAAAAAGAAATGAATCTAAGCGGTGAACAAGCTTTGGCCACTAATAAAGTACAAAATATTGCAGGATCAAATCACAAAACATTTGATAGAAAGCAAAAATTTATGTACAAATGTTTTAAGTGTCATAAACAAGGGCACAAAGCGTCTGAGTGCAAAGAGAAAAAACAAAATTATGCTATGATTTGCATGAATACGGGTGAATCAAATACGTTTAACAAAAATAGTTGGTATCTGGATAGTGGATGCTCAAACCACATGACCCATGACATAAATAAGTTGACTGATTATAAAAAACAGCAAAGTGACTTGAAAATAAAAGTGGCGAATGGGCAAGAATTAAAAGTTCAAGGTAAAGGGAATGCTGAGCCAAACCTCGGTTGTAGTACTAAACTTGTACTAAGTAACGTACTACATGTACCCGAATTATCAATGAATCTCATTTCTGCGAGTAATCTTGTTAAAAAGAAGTATGCTATAAATATTGACAAAGAAGGCTGCACTATAAAGAAGGACAACCAAATAATCGCAAATTGTCGTGAAGTTGGCGGCATTTACGGATTAAAAGAAAAACAAAATTGTATGGTCAACATGACATTGTCAAATGGAATATTGTCAAATCTTTGGCATAGAAGATTAGCACATTTATGCAGAAATTATATGGAAACCTTGAAAAATCTTGTGACTGGAATTGATTTTAAAAACACAGATTTTATTGAACCGTGTGTACCGTGTATTAATGGGAAGACGTGCAAAAGTCCTTTCAAAAATAAATGTACCAGAGCATTGACTATTTAGAATTAGTACACACCGATATATGCGGCCCAATGGAAGAGCCATCGCTTAGTGGTTCGAGGTATATGTTACTCTTTATCGACGATTATACTCGCAAAACACATGTTTATTTTTTGTGTAATAAAAATCAAGCTTTTGATAAATTTCGCGAGTATAAAGCTGAAGTTGAGACAGAAACGAGTAAGTCGATAAAATGCCTAAGATCCGACAACGGGTCAGAATTTTGCAATCGTGCTTTTGATAATTTTTTGAAGTCTGCGGGCATAAAACATCAAAAAACTGTTCCCTATACGCCCGAGCATAATTCCGTGGCCGAAAGAGCCAACAAAACGATTATCGAAAAGGCAAGAACGTTGCTTTGTGAGGCAAACCTAAGTAAGAAATACTGGGCAGAGGCACCTAATGTTGTAATATATTTAAAGAACAGAAGTCCTACCAAAGCTATTACTAACGCTGTACCGGAGGAAATGTGGACGAAAAGGAAAATTGACTTAAGTCATTTGAAAGTGTTTCGATGTTTAGCTTATGTTTTGAAACCGAAACAAAAGAGACAGAAACTAGACATGAAGACTGAAGAAATGATCTTTATCGGTTATCCTACAAATACAAAGGGTTACCGTTTGATAGATCCAAAAACGGGTAAAATATCTGTAGCAAGAGATGTAAAATTTTTAGAGAATGTATTTCCTGGTGAAGCCAGCACGGAAGTGAAGAAAAACACAGTTGTTTCTTTGAACATTGAGGAGGAACAAAAAGAGCCTGTGATAAATGAAATACGTGATGATAATTCAAAGAGTGAGTACGAGTTCCTAGAACCCGATACGACAAATATTGAGTCAATTTTAAGACCTGACATGTATATCAGCGAAATAACGGGACCGTGTGATAGTGCTGAGAAAACTATAGAAGCCGATTTTAATGAGGAGGCAAGCGATTCAGGTTTAATTACAACCGAGAGAAGATATCCTCTTCGTGAGCGTAAACCAGTGGATTATTATAAATGTAACGCTACCGCAGAGATTAATGGTGATCCATTAACGATTGAAGAAGCACTTGCGAGGCCAGATAGTGATTTATGGCAAAAGGCTGTGGACGACGAGCTGCAATCGTTGAAGGAGAATCAGACCTGGATGTTGGTAGACCTACCACCTGATAAGAAGCCGATCCAGTGCAAATGGGTATTTAAGATAAAAAAGGATAGCGACGGTAAGATAGTCAAGCATAAAGCTAGGCTAGTAGCCAAGGGATTTACGCAGGTACGTGGCGTAGATTATAGTGAGACTTATTCACCGGTAGTTCGAAGCTCCACATTAAGATTATTATTATCGTTGGCGGCTCAATACGATTGGTTCATTGACCAGTGGGACGTAACTACTGCTTTTCTTTATGGAAAGTTAAAAGAAAATATTTACATGCTACAGCCGAAGGGGACAATAGTGAAAGGTCAAGAAAGAAAAGTATGTTTGCTTCAAAAATCTTTATACGGTTTGAAACAAGCGTCACACGCATGGTATGATGAACTAGATAAGGTAATGTTAGACTTAGGATTTATACAATCAAAAATAGAGCCATGTTTGTATCAGAAAAGGTTAAATGACAATAACAAAATAATTGTTGTTATTTATGTTGATGATATTTTTGTGTTTGGTAATAATGAGAGCCAAAAACAGAAGTTGAAAAATAACTTGCTAAATAAATTTTAAATCAAAGATTTAGGTCCTGCTAGACATGTTTTGGGTATGAGATTAAGAAGGGCAAATAATGCCTTATATCTCGATCAGGAACAATATATTCAAAACCTGTTGGATGATTTTCAAATGAAAGACTGTAAACCTGTCGTGACCCCGATGGAGGTTGGACTCCGATTACAAAAAACATCGGAATCGCATTGTAACTTGCCATATCAAAATCTTATAGGATGTCTTAATTATTTGGCGGTTAATACAAGACCAGATATCGCACATGTTGTTAGTGTGTTGTCACAGTTCAATTCATGTTATAGTGAATTACATTACAAATGTGCGAAACGAGTTCTTAGGTATTTAAAGGAGACATTAAATCTCTGTCTCGTGTTTCGAAAGTCAAAACATTTAGATTTGCATGGCTATGTCGATGCGGATTGGGGCGGGTCATACGACCGAAAGTCTTTCACGGGATTGATTTTTAAATTAGGTGAAAACTTAATTTCATGGGAGAGCCGCAAACAGCAGTGCGTTTCTCTGTCTTCGACGGAAGCAGAATACGTCGGTTTATGTCAAGCTTCTAAGGAAGCTATTTATTTGAATAGTTTATTAGACTGTTTGACAAATAAGGTATGTCAAAAACCTGTGGTTATTTTTAATGACAATCAGTCGTCGCATAAAATTGCGAAAAATAAAATGAACCACAATAGGACTAAACACATTGATATTAAATATCATTTTATTCGAGAAGCGGTGTTGAGTAATAAAGTGGAAATAAAGTACATGTCGTCTGATAAAATGGTTGCAGACATAATGACAAAGTGTTTGCATGGTCCTAAGATTAAAGGATTCCTTTCGCACTTATGTTTAGAGAAATTATCTATTAAGGGGGCAGATGTGACTTAGTTTGAGATTTATTCTTGTTTTTATAGAATCTGTTTTAAAGAGAAAATTTATTAAAGGGTGCGGACATGAATTGATTTTATTTTTGTGTATTTATTTCTACTGTGATTTGTATTGTATTAGAAGTACAGTCAGGTTAAAAATTTTGTAAGTACAGTCAGCTACAAAATATTTTAATATGTAATAGATTAAGGGTGCGTAATGGAGGTTTTATATGTACGTATGTAATCTATTACATGTACACTGCCATATAATGTTTATTTGTAATTGACATATGTTCGAATATTGATTTAAAATGATAGTCTATTGTCTTCCGCAATGGTTGTCGTGTTGAAACTATCGATTATATATTGAAGTATTATATTCCTACGTACTCTGCTTACAACAGTGTATTATTTTCCATTATGATGTTATGCGTCTTACTCTTCCTAACACATAAACAAGCTCGTTTAGTCAGAGACCTTATATTGCCGATCTTTCTCTATGGAGTAGATTGTGGACAATCAAGAGAGGAACAGATAATAGATGTATTCGAAATATGGTGCTGGATACGTACAAATGTAAGTACAAATTCTCTCCCAACTTGGCATTAAGAGCCGACTGTCCACCATATGTCAAGGCGTACTTTCATATTTTGACCACATAATTCGAAGAGGAGATCTAGAAAAACTGGTCATTGTTAGTAACACCGAAGAAAAGAGAACACGCGGCCTGTTGCCAAGACGTTGATGTGACCAAATAAAACAAGCCAAGTCCTCATCTAATTTTTTCCAGGCAGAGCTCTACTTCTCTGTCTAGTTTATTGCAAATTTGTATAGTTTAGTACAAAGTCTGTCTATATGAGATTTCCAGTTACAAAGATTGTCTACAGACACGATCAAGAATACAGTTGATTCCATTTCCTCTAATTTTATAACTATCATATGTAATGTTTAATGGTACTATAGTTTGATTACCTGTGATTTTAAAATTGATTATTTTTGTTTTCGTCATATTACTGCTTAATCCATTTTGATTGAGCCAAGTAATTATATTTTTCAAAGTGTTGTTAATGTCCGTTTCGTAATGGATGTCCTTTCTTTTTTCAATTAATAGTGTTGTGTCATCAGCGTACACAATACATTTATTGTTAGTAACAGTTGATAAGTCATTAATATAAATAAAGAACAGTAGCGGTCCCAAAGTGCTACTTTGAGGTACAGTACTGCCATTGTGACAAAATTTGGATCTGTATGTGGTCTTATGATGTCCCCTCAGTTTTAGGATCTCAACGCATTAATATGACACTGAAGGTAGCTTTCCATCCGCATGCACGCTTTTCCTCGTATACCATAATTATCCATCCCAATAAAATGCAATGTGATACAAAATCAAAGGCACTGGTTATGTCTAGAAAGATAGCCGTAACAGGTATTCTATCATTTAGTTTTTGCGTAAGTGTTTTAATGACATGAAGACAGGCCAAACTCGTTGACATATTTTCTCTAAAACACAATCCATTGTACAATTCTTAAGTACACACACACACACACACAAGCAGTCTCTCCCTAGGATGAGCTATCTAAAATGTCTTCATGGGTTCGTCGTATTTTCGTCGTCGTCGTTATTTTATTATACGAGCAATGTCTCAAAAGTTTCGTAATGAGAAGGTAATAACTACTTTTTTTTTATACTATGACAAATAGCAAACAGACATACAATGCGCCTGATGTAAAGCGGTTACCGTAGCCTATAAATGCTAGCAACAAATAGAATGTCGCTAGCGCGTTGCCACCCCCGCTGTCAACACAGTAACTCCTCATCTTATGGTGACCTCAGTCACTCGCAAGAACACAACAACCCTCCAGGGAGGTGTTATTTGGCTTCTTCTGTGAGGTGGAGGTACTTCACCAGTCGGGCTAACATCGTGCCCTACCTCTCATTCGCCAGAGCCTCGTCTGTTGATAAGCAGGGTGCACCACGTGCAGGTGAGCTTGGCTTTGACTCTAAAACTGATATTGAGCCACTTACACCCTAAAATAACTACGTCAAGTTTGTATCCATACACATGTTATTAAAATACTTCTCACATCATAATCATGTGACACGAAAATGTAAATTACTACGTATCATCAAGAATTAAACTCTAAAGTTCAGAATAGTTTTGATAGCAATCATCGTGGAGGTTCGTATATTACTTGGAATTGTCATGTAGCAGAAGTTTCTAGTTATGTAATCATATAACTTAAGCTTGTCAGTTACGCCACGGAACAGTAATACTGGTAATATTACACTTTCACGTTTACCAGCTCATAATATAAGTAACTAGCAGTCAGAATGGTATTTGAAATTTGTTACAATACTACCCCAATAACTCATCCCACTGCTGGGATACGGGTCTCCCTTCAAAGTCGTATAATCCACCACGCTGCTCACGCTGTGAATTGACGGAGGCGAGAGTTTTCAAGCCGTCCAAAGGCCACTGACTTATTTTAACTAGTGACATGCGTCCATTAGAGCCGAGACTGACGGCTTAATGTGCCCTCCGAAGTTCGGAGAAGCTGGAGATAGATAAATACACAGGCTGCGGTCGAAATTGCTTAACCTGCGTATTCGTCTAGAATGTGCAACGACCCCATCGAGCTCTCAACAACACAATATCAGGTCGAAAATGAGTTAAAATCAACAAAAAACGCATGTTTGATACTCTCTTATAAAGTTAATAACAGATTAAAAACAGATACTTCGCCTCGACTTCACGCAGGTAGATGATATAGAGAATGATATATCTTTGGTAACTTGGGTTACGTTATTGTTACTATCGTAAGGATCTATATTATTTTTGTAAATATACCGCATGTTACTCGCTGATAATGTAGCCTTCTATAGGTGAGAGATTTTACTAAATCGATTAAATATTTTTTGAGTTTATATCTTACAAACAAACATACAAAAAAAAATTTTTTGTCTTTATAATATTAAGTATTGATAACAGATTAAAAAGAGATACTTGTGCTTTAATTTTGAAGGTGGTCTTAATGCACAGTTATTGTTAATGATTAGTTTAACAACGTGAAAGCAAAAGCCAGAAGAGACAGATGCGTAGCCGTAGCTGTAGAAAATATTAAATTAAGTTAAATATAGAAATTATGCATTCACACCTACAATTATTCTCCAATAAGTAAAACTTAACGAATAAATTGTTTTCCACGATTCAAAATCTTAAAGAATTGTATGCTATTTTCATCTCTCTGATCTAATTTCATATACGTTTCTCTATACTACGTTGGAAAGTAAATAAACATACAACATACCCAGTGTGAAATATTTGCCGTAGCCTATGAACCCTTGTCATACAGAAAGTATTGATCGCGCATCCGTTCCCGCTGCCTATATAGCAGGAAGCTCCAACAATAACAACTCCCTACTAGAGGGTTGCTGTGTTCCTGTGAGTGAAGTCACCAGTAAGCTCCCAAAGAGTTGCTGTGTAAATAGCAAGTCGCAAGCGTTAATAGGCTACGGTACCCGCTTTACATCAGGCAGGCCGTATGCTTGTCTACCGTCCTGCCGTAGTATAAAAAAAAGCTTCCTCACTCAACCAATACAACTCACGAGGAGCTGTTATTTGGTTACGGTTTTCTGTGAGGTGGACGTACTTCCCCAGTCGGGCCGCTCAACATGTATAGCTATACACTACCTCTCTTTCGCTAGGGCGTCGTTTGCTCGCTAGTACGGTGCACCACGTGATTGACTCCAAAGATGTTGCCTAGCTAGTACAGCCCAACTTTTTTTTGTCACGTTTCTTTTCCAACAGACTAACGTATGTAGATATATATTTCGTTTTAGAAAATGAATAACTAAACTGAAGATACAAGAATGCGGGACGAAAGAATGACGAAACAGATATACAATGCAAAAGTGGAAGGATGCAGGAGCCGAGGAAGGCCGAGACTAACCTACCATGACCAAATTGGTCGTGTTTTATCAGAAGGTGATGTCAGAAGCCCCAGGAACCGGCGAGCGTGCATGAAAAGAGCTATGAATGTCACAGAAGCGAGTGAAGTATGCAAGGACCGCGTCTTATGGCGCTCGGTTCTCTCTGCCTACCCCGCAAGGGACTTGGCGTGAAGATATACAAGATACACAAAGTCTGCGAATTCCAGATCCATAACATTTTCTTACATCGGGGTATCGTGATACACCTAGGTAATGCTAAAAATATTTGAGTATTTATACATTTTATAAGCACGTTTACGCTCAAAGGTTCTATTCACGATCAATCAAAAGTAAGAAAACTTGCATTTCCTCGGTAACATAAAGCTTTTAAGGGAAAATAAAGCGAAGCCGTAAATTCCATATGGTTTAAAAGCACTTCTGGTATCCATACTGAGTGATTACATGAGCGTTTCGTCTAGGTATATTTTAACGTTTCAACTTCTCCGGATGTTAACCGGAACTAGGATTACCAGTGAATAACTGCCTTTTAAGTGTAAAAATTTGTTCAGGAGTTTCTAAATTTGTCTTAAAATAAAATTGGTTATTTTATCATATTGTTGATTATATTCTATGGATATCTATAAGTAATTTATCCCAATGTATAGATACCAGTCTTTCAATAGACAGGGTTTCTTACTTGTTTGCCACCCGACGGAGTCTAAAAGTGTCCATAGGCTGTGTAACAGTTTCACATCAGGCGGGCTGAACACTTGTTTGCCACCCGACAAAGTCTAAAAGTGTCCATAGGCTGTGTAACAGTTTCACATCAGGTGGGCTGAACACTTCTTTGCCACCTGACGGATCATCATCATCATCTCATGATTATGAAAAAAAAAAAAGATGTGGCACTCGGGGACTGCCGCAGGAAAGCTATTGCATAGCATTTTTTTTATCAACTTATGCAATTATAATTATTTTTTCATCACTTTCTTCATTAATAAATGCACTTTGTTTATTCATATTTAAAACACTTTATACACAAATTTTACGCGTATAGCTATTCACCAGCAACTGATTTTCACTGTTGTACATAGGTACACCTATGTATACATATAACATGTATACTTACGGGGCGCACATGCGGTGAGTGTGGCATTATAAAGATATGACAGATACCTATACACCTATATACTTTCTCGCAAACAGCTGCTTACGTATTCATCCGATTTCGGAGCAGCTCGTCTCGATCCGTGCGAGCTTCGTACTGTCATACCATATACATACACGTTAAGCGAACGCTCGGCCGAGCTACATGGTAGGCTGAGTGGGGGGGTGTTAGGTTTTATTTTCGTTACGGAATTTCTTGATTCGGTCGCCGCGCTCAAAGCCCGCGATAAAAGCTATGCAATAAGTAAAAGTGTCCATAGGCTATGTAACAGTTTCACATCTAAAAGTGTCCATAGGCTGTGTAACAGTTTCACATCAGGCGGGCTGAACACTCTTTGCCACCCGACGGATCATCATCATCTGATGATTATGAAAAAAAAAAACTTCTACCAATTTTCTTACTTGTTTGCCACCCAACGGATCATCATCATCATCTGATGATTATGAAAAAAAACGAGCTACATGGTAGGCGGAGTGGGGGTGTTAGTTTTTATTTTCGTTACGGAATTTCTTAATTCGGTTGCCGCACTCAAAGCCCGCGATAAAAGCTGTGCAATAGCTTAAAAATGCGAACGAAGCCGCGAGTAAAAGCTAGTATAATATATATAATAAAGAAACAGGGTAGAGCGGCGAGCTATTAAAATGAGATTTAGATGTATTATTAGAACTGGGCTATTGCAGAAGAGGCACGGACACCTGCCATAACTATCATATTCAGATGTAACTTTTGGCAGGCGGTGGCTCGCCACTCAGTAGATGGGCCCTCGAAATGCCAGAGAAACTCGGCCGGGGGCAATACCGGTGTGAGTGACTCAGGGGTGTCGAGAGGTGTGCTGCGCTTTCTCCGAAGTTACTCGCGGCGTTATGCCCTTTAACACTTCCACCCCTGGAGCATATCACCTGCTAGAGCAATGTATTATTATTATTGTATTATAGTAATTATTTTACACGTATATAATTACTTTGTTTGGAAGAGATTGCGGCGCGATAAGACCGCCGTTATAATGGTACTTTCTTGTTTTTGTTTCTATGCATTTGTATATTATTACCGTGACCGCAATAGTTACAGAAATATCGTCTAAAATGGCGGAAAAATTGCTTAGTAATTTTCTTAATATCATTATCGACAATTTAATCATTACCGCTAACGAGACCACCTAACGGTGACGCTGTATACTTGGAGATAGGAACCCAAATTGCGGTCATTAGTCGCTTATGTACGAGTATATAGGTGTCCGTTGACTGCAGTGATATCTAGTAGACTTCTTTCGAAGTGAATTAATACTTGAATATGAAGTTAACATCCATAATTGCTGTGGTGCTCGCGATTGTATTAATCACAAATTCCGGACATGCGAGACCTGAACCAGGCTTAATATCAAATTTATTTAAACTTGTAAGTATATACTTTGATTAAAGGGTTATAAATTGCTCAGAATGCAATAGAGACAGCTATTATATGTTCGAGATTTCTCAAAGCCTCTACATCTCTACACATCTACAGTTCGGGTAAAAGTTGAAAATAGGGTCAACCATGGTTTAAACGTAATAAGCGTTGTTACACGCATGGTCTTTCCTTAGAATGGGGCACAACAAATGTACAATATTTATTCATTTGATACACGGATATGCCAGAATATTATACTAGGAAAAAGTTTTGACGAGCTTGGTGGCGCAGTGGTTAGTAACGCTACTTTGACACCAACGCTCGTGAGTTCGACTTAACATCAGAACAAAGATTTGTGTGCATGAACATGTATGTTTATCTTGGTCTACGTGTTTTTATAAACGGTAGGGCGCATCAAAGCCCGTCTGGGAGGTAACTCCACCTCACAGAAAACCACAGCCAAATGACAACTCCATAAAAGGATTTTTGTGTTCCTGCGTGTGAGTGAGGTCACCAATAAGCTAAGAAGGAGTTATTGTGTTACCAATAGAGGTGGCATCATACGACTGATACTTAATGTATTGCAAGCGTTAACTGGCTGCGGTAACCACTTTAGATGAGGTGAGCCATATTCTTATATGCTTTCAAAGGTGTTAAAAACATGAAAACATTTATGAAATAAATTGAACAAACAAACAAATATAGGTAATATGGGTATTTCATATAGCTTATTTACATATTAATCTATAATATATTTTATTTATTCCAGTCAGGAGCTATCAAAACAATAAAGAAAATAGTCAAAACAGTACAAGATCATCAAAAACCAAACAGTGTTGTAATTCATCCAAATTCCGCGAACGAAAGGACGACTTATATTAATGAACAATAATTCTCAAGATTTGAAAATAATATTAGAATAGCATAAACAACATTTGTGAGCTTGTAGTTATGTAGTAATAAAATTAATCTACTTTCTTATTTGAAAATTTTATTTGAGATTGAAGCATAAGATTATCCTGTGAAACAGAATTTGATTAAGGTATACAACCCTCATAAAATATATATAATTTTTGACAAATGCAGAGTATCCAAAATGAACATTAGCCCAATTGTCGTCTTAGCGAAGGAATACTGGTGGAAAACAGGTCAACATCAAATGGTATGCTGTTAAAACTACTATAACTGCGAGTAAGAGTAAGCTATTCTGTCAATAATTAGTAGTCGCAAAGGGTACATTTAGTACAGGACGCGTATGAGCTTAAGTTGATGAGTACTGAATGTTAATTTGGAAAGTAGCTCAGGACTGTCCACCTTCCCTGTGTCCATTTGCATCAACAAACAAATAAAGCTATGTTCCGTCATATTTCAAGAGGCAAGAAGTATAACGTTTTCACCGGTGTTGATAATCAATACTTTGCTGCTGTGCTTTAAAGTATAAGTAACGCAAAAATCGTTTCTGTATGCATTTATCCGCTTCTTGTAAAATGCATACTGAGGATTCCATATTTGGGATGCATATAAATAAAAAAAATGGCTGCAGGCAAATATACAATAAAAAAAATACTGTCTTTAAAGAACGAAAATCTGTCGAAGTTGAACGCTTTTGAAGCTTTCTGTACTATATAATCAATATGTTGATCAAAAATGAGCTGACAACAAGCTCATTTTTTAATGACACCCAAGTCCCTCAGTACGTTAACTTTTTTGTATGTATGTATGTATATCTTCACGCCAGGTCCTTTGCGGGGTAGGCAAAGAGAACCGAGCGCCATAAGACGCGGTCGTTACACACTTAACTTTCTTAATCTTTTTATTCACCAATTTATAACCTACGTCAATAATGAATGTTTTGCGAGTAAATGTTACATAAAGACATTTGGAAACATAAAGATCTGGTTTATTAGTTACACAATGGGATTGAAAGCTTAACAGATCCTCTTGGAAGTATAATAGTAGGTACCAAGATATGAGAATAGTTACTGAAATAGCAGAACATTTTAAATAATGTCACTATATACTAGCTAATCTTTTAAAATTTGAGATATAAAAAAGTAGCATAAGACGAGTTTTAGTACAAAAAGAACTTTTTAGGTGAGTGAGGTAGTTAGTTACTAGATAATACTATTTTGCTCGCGATTTTTTATCTCAATGGTTATATATTTATTTCCTTCTTTGCATTTATTAAATATATTTTTATCAAAAATGGGTATTTTCATACAACAACAGAACTAAGATATTTAACTTATTGCTTCACATAGGACCTTTATGCAAGCTAAACTTATAAACTTGTTATCTTTTCTGTTTTAAAACCATATTGTAGATTTACTAGTGACATATAAGTGTTAACTATCATTCGTAAAACACCATTAATAATAAATTAAAATTTTCAGATTAATAGATTGTACTACACTTACATATTATGCCATTTTATTCTCAAGACTACGTTAGAAGTCACCGGTATATATATTTGTAGCTTTGAGCTGTTACCTACAGATCTATTTACCAGCTTCACGCCCTGGACTGTTGATTGCCGTATGAGTATACTTATAGAAGATGAAACCCTAATAATAACTATATAATAAACACTAGAGCCTTACTTGATGCCATTAGTGCGGCATGCATATCTGTTTTTCACAGAATATAATATATTCATCACATTTCATCTACTCTCTCCCAAAATATATTCAATATATTTTGGGAGAGAGTAGATGAATTGTACATATAATCCGAGAAATGAAACTCACTCATCTACCATTTCCATCGGACAACAAGGTGTCAAATGTGTCGTGGGCCGTATGTTTGTACGCCTTCCGACATTGTATTAAAAAAAAACAAAATGCTTTGTTGCTTCGTTAAAAATCCGATATTAATTAAGAATATATTGAATTACAATCAAGTTTAATATATATTATTTAAAATCAAACTAACTATATGAATATTACAATCACTTTTAACTCGTCATAAGCATTTTGATGTTTCATTTTCATTATTATAACACATATTCCTAAAAGTCAAAACAAAGAAAATTGCAAAACGAAAGAATTGAAGTGAGACTTAACTAGATTTAGACTAGACGCCGACTAGATTCGAACTTATCTTTCGTCACCTCATACATCAATTAACCATTGCACAGGGTATGATAATGATAACACGTGCCTCGAGGAAATCATTAGTCAAGTATTGCTGTTAATATATATTTACATTAAAATTATATATTTGTTTTACTATCTGCAAAAGAAATGCGAACTTGATACAGCTGTTCGCAGTGCGTACTGCTAAAATTAACATTAATAGATTAACATTAATGATGCATTGATGTTTTATCATAGATACTTATTTCCTCTTCCACTGCACGTCTGTTACATTTTGATAATTCATGTAAAATAAGTAACGGTATTGTAAAAGTTGTTATTTCCTCGTGCCGCGTCAAGCATATCTTTTAGCTCCTTAGACTGGAAAATCATAAAATTATATCAATAATACAAGAAATATATCGTAGCACTCCAGTGCATCTTTAGAATAATTGTTTACATGAAAATAAAATAACAGTAATGAGCAATATCTATAACATCTAAAAACAATAGTGTTACGTCAGAAGCGTTTATTTCCGAGTCGTGTATTTTTTTAAGCAATCAAACATACGGTTTCCTGGTATAAAGTGAATACTACAACCTATAAAAGCTAGCAACATAGGAAGTAACGCTCATGTGTTGCCACTTCCGTTGCTAATACAGTCACTACTCAAGTTTGGACTGTCATTATTTTCCTAATATACATAATTGTATTCGATATTAACAAAATATGTTCTTCCTTATAAACTTAGAGGTTATGTCAGTGTTAGTAAATAAAAGCGGATTTCTCATGTTTACTGTATTTCACAGGAGAGGCAATACACTAATTGGCAGGCATACTACTTTTGTAGGTGTGGGGAGTGTCGGCAAATCCACTTTTATTCGTTAGTTTCACATACATATAGAAAGCGGAATCAAAAACCCGATATGAAATAACCGCACACGAGTTCTCTGGTTTGCAATATGTGGACTCCACCATACGAATATCGCTTGATATACGAAACTGAAATTAACCCCACTAACCCCGGTCGAATTTTGGCATGTACCACTAAATTCGTGTTTTCGTATTTATGTACATATTCGTAATTATTACTTGCTCGACGGGGAAAGAAAACATCGCGTGGAAACCCGCAAGTTCAAGGAAATTATTTTTCGAAAAACGTATGACCTAACCTAAGAACGGGCTGATTTCTCTACGGGTTGTGGACATCTAGCGACAGTCGCTCGATGTATAAATCAGTATGTTCGCCAAATATTTAGGCTTAGGTAGTGGACCCCGCTATTCGTAATGGATTAGGAAACGGGATAACGCTAGGAAGAAACTTACTCTTGGTAGATATCATGTAGCTTTATATAAAAATATTTCAAAATTTAGTAAAATACTTACTATTATTTTCCCCACTGGTGTGGCGTAAGTGGCACAGGCTAGTATTGCGAGCATAGCCATCACCGAAATTAATAAAATGGTAAATTTCATTGCCATTTTAAGTATATAATAAAAACATATTAATTATCTTCTCACTGTATTGTAACGCTTCTAATTTATGTATATTTGTTAAGAGTAGGTGTGACTCTATTTATTCATCTAGGTAATGATGACAATCATTTAGTTATCTCAAAATCTTCTGTCCAGATTCAATATTAATGTGTACTATGAGTAGATATACCTACTTCTTATGCGACAATATACAATAGACGGTTCTGATTAATGACATGTAGAGATATGTAGTAGGTACTACGGCAAGACTTACCTACCATAAATAAATAAAAAAATGATTTTATTTCGACCAACTTAGATCATACAATATGTTAGAGATATTAAGACACCTTAGATTATCTTATTGTTTGTATAGTAGATTAGGGTTACATTTCTTTGTTCCTCAGTATGTGAACCATTGAGCAATGGTTCACATACCGAAGATCATATCTTTTAGCAAACATGCTCAGGATGCTGTTGGAGCTAGCCCGGACCCTGCGCACCAGGGATGCACACCGTTTTCGCATAGTTGCAAAAAAGCAGTCTACTCTAGCTTCGGCGAACATCCCCGACGCGCTACAATATCGGGGCATCCCCATCAGCCTGAACGCATTGTTATATTGAATGCGTAGAGCGCTGAACTGCTTGTGCGTGTAATCAACCCACAGGCTGCTCGTGTAAAACGATGTACAATAAGCTCGGAATAGTGTAATTTTAACTGCTGTAGAACATCGAGCAAACCTGCAGGTTATCATATTCGCTCGCACAGACAGCGCCCTACGCTCTTTTTCTATGTCTATATTGTCTCTCATCCCGGAAGTCACCCAATGTCCCAGATACTTGAGTTGGTCTACTCTCTTGAGCGGGGTTCCATTTAATCGAATAGCTGGAACACTGCGCATATATTTTCTGCCAGGATGAAAGACAATATATTCACTCTTATGTACGTTATATTTTAACCCGTGGTTTTCGGCATACCTCTGGCATATACTTATTAATTTATTTATGCCACAAACAGAGGCACTAAGCAGCACCATATCGTCCGCGTAACTAATATTATTTACACATATATCATCAATGCGGCAGCCGACATGTGCACCTCTGAGCTCCTCTATCAGCGCGTTTACATAGAGGTTAAAGAGCTTAGGCGAGGACAGACCCCCTTGCCTCACCCCATATTCCAACCTGTATGGTTCCGACCAAATTGTGACAAAATTGTTCGTATTCTAACAGAAGGTGATGTCAGGAGCCCTAGAAACCGGCGAGCGTGCATGAGAAGAGCAATGAATGTTAAAGAAGCGAGTGAAATATGTAAGGTTCGAATCACGTGGCGCTCAGTTCTCTCTGCCTACCCCACAAGGGATTTGGCGTGAAGTTATAGATAGATAGAAAATCCATGATTACATGACAGGTAATAAAAATATGCGATTATGCCTTAATTTAGGTCATCCTCGATTAGGCAATGTCACATATCAATTGTTATCATTTTCAATTGATCAAGATCTGTGGAACAGAAAAGGCATAGAATGGCAACTATGAGCTAACAGGAGCGGTAGACGTATGGCCCAGCTCATCGCTGGATACATAACATCAGCGTGATGTACCACAATTTGATTACACATGGTAAACGCACTGAGATCTGTTAAGGAAGGCGAGGAAGAATGCTACAATGTGTTTTTTCTTCATTGATTTTTCTTGCGACTTTACTTCCATGAACCCTTTTTAAATTTTAAGTAATCCATGTCAGAATTAAAGGCTTTCAGAGATCGTTTTAACCTTCTATGATTCATTATATTTAAACCGATTAAATATACTTTAGTAGTTCTAACTCAGTATCCTGTTCCTGGCATTTCCTTAATGTTGAGAAATCAATAACGGATGGTGAGGATATCGTTTCAACTACTCGCGACCGTTTATGTGTTGAATATTGGTGCTGAACTGAGATATGTATTCCAAATATCTGATCCTTCTAGGAGTATCGTCTATACTTGGTTTTTTTGATAGTGCATATATCAAAGGTTTGTGGTCGGTATATATTGTGAATATGCGTCCTTCAATCAATTTTCTAAAATGCTTGACCACTAAGTATATTCCTAATAACTCTCTGTCGTACGTGGAGTGTTTGGTTTGAGCTTCTGTCAATTAGTACAAAAATTGCCTTGACGAACTCCAAAATGTTCTATACTTAAAATATGAAAGTCTATATAGGGAAATAACGTTACCGTTCCTGTAATGTAGGCTACGAGCAGTACGTTGACTGAGTGAAGATATTCATAATACTGCCCGTAACATCACAATTAATTATTTATTTTCTAGCATTCTCTTTCTGGATAACGCATGTGGACAATTTGCAAAACTAAAAGGGAAAGTGCTTAAACAATTTACGGAAATACGAGACCGAGTGAAAAATGCTATTTATTTGGGGACCAGGAGAATTACAGTCTTATTTTCTACTAGCTGTCCCCCGACTTCGTACGCGTGGTATTCGGAGTAAGAATAGGTTATGTTACTAACAAGAGAGGTATTCTATGGGAGATACTGTGTTGTGTTGGTGAGCTGGAGTGCTTTTCTTTCTAAGTCTAGGCGTTGTGTTATGTTAATTGTATTTTAATATAGCTATTGCTCGCGACCTTGTCCGCGTGTACTTTAGTTTATAAACACCGTCTTTTAATTCTGACGGGCAGGTATTTAGTATATTCAAAAAGGATAACACATATTATTTCTTATAACTGCTGTCCGTGTTTTGGATTTTCCTAGAATTTCAAAAAGTGCTTAAAGTGTATTTAACCAACGTTAATTTGTAAGAAATATAAGCCATAATAGGCCAGCGGATAAGGGACCGGCCGGTATTTCCCTTACTTTTTGTCACTCAGCTAATAAAAAAAATCCTTACTCTGACGGGTTACATCATAGTTTACTCTAGCTGTTTGCAATCTTTATTGATGTTCATCTTCTATTTTAGATAATTCTGGCGTTGTCGTGTCGCTCAGCTATTAATCGTGCTTCACGTTCTAAACTATATTCCAGCTCTGTAGACTGCAAAGCTCTTAGATAGCTCGGCTATTTAAGAGCTCGAGCGCATTACTCTGTCAGTGAAAGTCTCAGACTCACGCAATAGTCCATGAAGCTCGCGATCGGCAGTTAGACGTGCTTGCCGTTGTTCAAATGTCTCCTGAGACCAAACACTTGCTGTCTGAACTCTATGGGACCTCAAGCGAGTTTCCCTGTACGTAAAGGTCTCAGATTCAGTAGAAATTCTCACTGAGCCGAAGTTTCTGTAGCGCGTAACCTGGCTTGACGTTCCTGGGATGCAGTTAGTCTCGCCGCACAGTGTTCTTCAGATTCCTGTGATAGAACTAATCTCATCCATTTAGCACTTTTGCTGCGCCAGGAAAGGTTCGAGGTGTTCTTAAAAAACAATTTTTCTTTTAACTTAACTACTAACCTAACTAAAAACCACAAAAGATGGATTAGTTATTTATTACATAAGTGGTATGGGAATAACTGTCACTGAGCCCTTATGCGAGGATAGTAACTGCTTGTTACTCAAATATTCTAAAATTGCTATAGTCTCGATTTACCGTCCGCCTTGCTTTCATAATATATAGAAGTTTATTGAATTCAGCCTTCAGAGCCCGTTATATGCCTTTTCCCATACATTTCGCGGTCATATATGACCACACGGGTTTCGAAGGGTTAAATAATATTTTAACATTACTATCAATCATACAAGAACGTCTCAGTGATAAGCAATATCAACATCTATATAAAAAAATGTTATGATACCAGAGTACCCGAATACCTTAATCTTAATGCTTTTAATGGGTTGCTACAGGCACATGATATACGAACAAGAAATAATGCTTATCTTGATCACGTTATGCTGCGTTATAACATGATAGCAACTACTGTAGTTCTGACTTGACTGTGACAGACCACCAAGCTGTGATACTTTGTTTTAAGACGTCAATAAAACAGACACAGAAGTATGTAAAGCGTAAAAAAGATAACCACGCCAAAATTAAATATGGGTTAGAGAACACCCCAAACAAAGGCCCCCGGTTAATAACTTTCTGTATCAGCAAGCAAAATTTATTTGATGTATTACTTAATTACCTGTTCAATTCAATCAATTATCTTGATTGGCACCTTAGTGGTATAAAAAAACAGCGGCACTGTTACTTTCAATGGTTAATAATATCATTTTGAGATTGAAAAACGGTTGAAGTGGGTCATGTCGACCGCCACTTAATGATTTCCGGCTGCTTAAATTGTTACAGACAAATCATATTGAAATAATTATAAAAGATATGATAGATAGATAGATAGATAGAATAAGCTTTATTTACATAATAATTTTACAGGAAATTTCTTAAAAAATAGTAAAATATGAATACCTATTATGCAACAAGGCGGCTAAATGTTTTAAGTTTGTATGATTTCGAGGTTATATGTATGGATTTTTATGGACAGGCAGTGACGAAATTATTATCTCGTCGGTCGCATAGATGTCACCCCTTTCGATTTTTTATTTCGGTCTAAATAACATTTTTTATTGTTATTAAATGATCTTCGTTATTATCAATATGTCGCCTCTCTTGCACAGCCACGGCGTGATGTGATGATCACGCAGCCAAGACATCGCCGTGATATATATGAGCCTGTAGAATACTAAACAAAAAGCCTTGAATACAGCCGATGATGTCAATGCTGTAAAATCTATGATCACAGCGACGAGCGAAGCTACGAGTAGGTACAAAGGTTCGCTGAGAATTGCATAGCTGATTATTCGAGAGTTTTACAAATACATAGTGTGACTGATACCGAAGTACGCGAACTATTTAGAGGAATTTAATTTAATTTATCATATGTATTTAGATAATAGTAATACTAATATCGTATGTAATGATTATTGAATACGATATTAGTATCGTCATTTAATTGTCAAATTATAAAACTATTATTGATATATTTCTTGATTTGATTAAGATATTCTATCAGAAGGTGATGTCCGGAGCTTTAGAAACCGGCGAGTGTGCATGACAAGAGCAATTAATGTTAAAGAAGCGAGTGGAGTTGTTCCCCCTGCCTACCCCGCAAGGGATTTGGCGTGAAGTTATAAACAGATTAAGAAGTCTTGATAGCCTTTTTGTAGATGTACGCCCTTCGTGCTTTGAAAGGCTCGTTGAGATATCGTTCTCGTTTGTTCCTGCACACCAAGACAGTAAGTAGCCTTCGACGGGCTTGAAAGCAGTGGTATCTGTCGCACTGGTAGTAGTACCACGTAACGGAGTAGGTATATACTAAACTCCATTTAATGAACTGATATCCTCATTATCCCAGTAGTAGAATGACTGTCGCTTAATTGGAAGTAATTATAATTACATTAATACATATTTTATTTGGTACCTTTGGTACAGTCTCATATACAGAACGTTTAAAAAAATTAAGTCGATTTCATTTTGTTTTTTTTTTCATCACTTTTTAGTTAACTGACAAATCTTCGCGTCCTCATCAATAATAATAAATATCCCCACGCACGCCTGTGAAGTCGGGAGGCATACAAGCATATGGCCTACCTGATGTAAAGCGGGTACCGTAGCCTGTACCCGCTTTACATCAGGTGGGCCGTATGCTTGTATGCCTCCCGATGTAGTATAAAAAAAAATCCAAAAGCTATGCAATCTGTCTGGATCTGGAGGTTTACAATTATGTGCCGAACGAATTAGACCTCTTTTTTTCACTTGTTTACCCTTGTATTAACGCTTGCGATATATTACAATCTTCAATTACAATCAACCAAGTTCTTCTAACTTCTAACCATCAAAAACCCTAACTTTGTTGCTAACCCTAACCCGTCAAAAAAATCCGATTTTTTGCCAGGCGTCCAAAGAATCGTTCCGGTTCTGATTGTTTTATGCCCCTATCGGCTGTACCCAAAGATTCCGACATACCAAGGTATTTGTAAGTTCTAACTTCAGAGAAGGATCTGAGGGACGTAATCTCTGAGAGTTGTAAACTATCGGAATTCACAACTCTCCTCCTATCTATATGTATGATCGCAGATTTACAAGTAACAACACCAAACTCCATACCTATGGTGCTACAGAAACTTTCAGTTACTTTCGGCTCCAATTTAATCGACGATTTGACGAGCTCGGTGGCTCAGTCGTCAATGACGCGGCTTGGACACCAACCCTCGTGGGTTCGATTCCCACACAAGGCAAACATTTGTGTGCATGAACATGTATGTTTGTCTTGGTCTGGATGTTTTAAGAGAGGAAGGGCGCATTAAATAAGCTCGTCTGGGAAGTATCTCCACCTCACAGAAAACCGCAGCCAAATAACAACTTTATAGAGGGTTGTTGTGTTCCTGCGTGTGAGTGAGGTTACCAGTAAGCTCCTAAGGAATTGCTGTGTTAGCAGCAGAAGTGGCATACCGCTAGTAATACTTGATGTATAGCAAGCCTTGCTGTGTTCGCAGCAGAGGTGGCAAACCGCTAGTAATACTTGATGTATAGCAAGCCTTGCTGTGTTCGCAGCAGAGGTGGCATACCGCTAGTAATACTTGATGTATAGCAAGCGTTGCTGTGTTCGCAGCAGAGGTGGCATACCGCTAGTAATACTTGATGTATAGCAAGCGTTGCTGTGTTCGCAGCAGAGGTGGCATAGCGCTAGCAATACTTGATGTATAGCAAGCGTTGCTGTGTTCGCAGCAGAGGTGGCATACCGCTAGTAATACTTGATGTATAGCAAGCGTTGCTGTGTTCGCAGCAGAGGTGGCATACCGCTAGTAATACTTGATGTATAGCAAGCGTTGCTGTGTTCGCAGCAGAGGTGGCATACCGCTAGTAATACTTGATGTATAGCAAGCGTTGCTATGTTCGCAGCAGAGGTGGCATACCGCTAGTAATACTTGATGTATAGCAAGCGTTGCTGTGTTCGCAGCAGAGGTGGCATACCGCTAGTAATACTTGATGTATAGCAAGCCTTGCTGTGTTCGCAGCAGAGGTGGCATACCGCTAGTAATACTTGATGTATAGCAAGCGTTGCTGTGTTCGCAGCAGAGGTGGCATACCGCTAGTAATACTTGATGTATAGCAAGCGTTGCTGTGTTCGCAGCAGAGGTGGCATACCGCTAGTAATACTTGATGTATAGCAAGCGTTGCTATGTTCGCAGCAGAGGTGGCAAACCGCTAGTAATACTTGATGTATAGCAAGCCTTGCTGTGTTCGCAGCAGAGGTGGCAAACCGCTAGTAATACTTGATGTATAGCAAGCCTTGCTGTGTTCGCAGCAGAGGTGGCATACCGCTAGTAATACTTGATGTATAGCAAGCGTTGCTGTGTTCGCAGCAGAGGTGGCATACCGCTAGTAATACTTGATGTATAGCAAGCGTTGCTGTGTTCGCAGCAGAGGTGACATACCGCTAGTAATACTTGATGTATAGCAAGCGTTGCTGTGTTCGCAGCAGAGGTGGCATACCGCTAGTAATACTTGATGTATAGCAAGCGTTGCTATGTTCGCAGCAGAGGTGGCATACCGCTAGTAATACTTGATGTATAGCAAGCGTTGCTGTGTTCGCAGCAGAGGTGGCATACCGCTAGTAATACTTGATGTATAGCAAGCGTTGCTGTGTTCGCAGCAGAGGTGGCATACCGCTAGTAACACTTGATGTATAGCAAGCGTTGCTGTGTTCGTAGCAGAGGTGGCATACCGCTAGTAATACTTGATGTATAGCAAGCGTTGCTGTGTTCGCAGCAGAGGTGGCATACCGCTAGTAATACTTGATGTATAGCAAGCGTTGCTGTGTTCGCAGCAGAGGTGGCATACCGCTAGTAATACTTGATGTATAGCAAGCGTTGCTGTGTTCGCAGCAGAGGTGGCATACCGCTAGTAATACTTGATGTATAGCAAGCGTGTTTTGGCTATTTTAACCGCTATACATCCAAATAATCACAAATTTATTGAAAACTGCTAATATTCTCTGCGCGTTCTCAGACTACGGCAAGCGGTGTAATTGTTAAAGAAAAGTGTTCGATCATATCGAACAACTCCTCGGAACACAAACCATTGTACAATCGGTGGAACACAAAGGGAGGCAAGGTCTCTCTATTAATTTAACACCCATTACAGTTCCAATATATGAGGAAGACTTCCCCACCGCCGGCGAGTGTACGGTTGTAGAGAGAAGCTGTTGTTGCTAGAGGCATCACAGCGAACAACTCGTCGGAACACAGTCCTGGTATACAATCAGTAGAGCACAAAAAGTTAGGCAAAGTATCTCCTTAAAATCAAGTGTTTAATACCGTGTGTAAACTTAGAATTGTCGACAATTCTCATAGCTCGTCTCAGAATCGAATCGTATGTTTATTAATTCGAAGGCAATATTACCGGTGCTATCATCCGCTCTTGTCATGTTAAATGACAATTGATATAGACTTGGTGTGCTCAAACAGAGTAAAGCAGTACTTCAGCGCGGGGCAAATACTTATGTTATATAAATCTTATGTCAGACCGCACATGGAGTACTGCAGTCACCTTTGGGCGGGAGCACCTGGATACCAGCTTGGACTGTGTGAGTCTGTTCAGAGACGAGCTGAAGAGCAGTATTGTCGACGATCCAAAGCTTACACACGGTACGCACCCTAAGGAGAGATTTTGCCTCCCATTATGTGTTCTACTACCTAGTGAAATCTGCTCTATCACGGAAGAATTTTACCTCGATGATAAACTCTCTCGTATCCCTTAAATATTTATATCAAAACAAAGATAATGCTACCTACCGTAAACTTTTTGTATTTATAAAACTGTCCTACGATTTCTCAAATAGCGCCGGAGACCCGGTTAAAATTGCATGTGATGTGGTGCTGCCCCAGCGTCGTGTCTGATGTGACTCATTGAGTACTTTAAATACAAGAGAAATATACTGTAAAATTCTCTATCAGTGACTCTAAGGCTGGCTGGTAGAGATCTCTTTCTGCGATAAGTCCTCTTATGTACCATTACCTCTTTTACTAATTATTTTTATTGTATATTTCGTAACGTACATTAAAGATATTGCAAACAATGCCTGATGAAAACTGAGACAGAAGAAGACAGGTTAAGAAGTTACGGTTATTGGAGAGTAATGTTTGTTCAGAGGACAATTTAATAGTATTTTATTTGGCATTTTATTTTAATGGTATTTTAATGGTAGGCTATATTCTAATGGTGTCTAAACAGTGATTTATAAAAGAAAATCCGTTCGGTAGTTTTTGCGTGATGCGTAGGTATTGAAGATAATTTGAAGAAACAGACAAGAAATTTAAAAATTACCACTTTATCGTCAATGGCTATTGATGTCTATACTAATATTATAAAGAGGAAAGATTTGATTGTTTGTTTGCATTGAATAGGCTCCGAAACTACTAGACCGATTTGAAAACTGTTTTACCATTAGAAGCCGACATTGTCCCTGATGAACATAGGCTACTTTCTACCGCGGGAAAATGCTTCATTCCTACGGGAAAACGGGTAATGATATATGATTCGAATTCTACGCAAACGAAGTTGCGGGCGAATGCTAGTAGCAGTGAAATTAAAAAAATTAAATAATGATGCAGCAAGTCTTTCTGCTTCAGTATTTAAAAAATATGCGAAACAGACACTGCTATGATTTTATTATGATACATTTTACACTGACAGAACATGTCAAAATTAAATCACTGTGACAGTAGAAAGAAAACAAATTGATTTAGATACAAATTTATGTAATGTAAAAATAAACCTTTGCATATTATCAAATAATGTACATAGAATCTCAAAACATACAAGAAAAATCTTCTGCGTTAACTGTACCGACTTTCATCCGCTAGGGGTATACGAAATGCTTGCGAAATAGAAAAATGAGAAATTTGCACCTGACTTTAATGAGAGGTATTGTAATGCATTCCCGATTTCACTCTCCCTAGTCATTCGGGTCACTATGATTCACACCGGACGAGACTTTTTCGACTTAATATGGCCACCAGTGAAGCAGTACATAGTTCACAAATGAACAAATAAATACTAATTAGGTACATTGAATTGCGGTTCAAACTTCTGTATAATTAAAGGCAGGTTTAACGACTATACCCGTGTCACGTCAGCTCTTGTGAAGGCTCGAGACGAAAGAAGACTTAAAGGACATATGCCTATAAATTTACTTCATTCCACAGTTATATCTACTATATGCCTTGGATATACGTCGAGCTCACAGAGAGTGTGCTACTACCTCCCTACCTAACCTATTGTAAAGTATATTTTCTAATTTTCTAGTAACACACCATTATTCCTTTTTCACACCTTTTATGTTAGAATTAATTAAATTTTAAATTTAAAGAAATTAGATTCTCTAAATAAGAAAGGTATCGAGCGTCGAACTCTTCTCCTGTATAGCCGGTGCACCACGTGTAGTGTGTTTACTTAAAAATGAGATAGCAAGTCATGTACTACTTCTCTCACACACATACTTTTTATGTTATTTAGTTATAAGTAAATTTACTAACAACTAAATAACTTAAAAAGACCGTATGTATAGTACAACAGTTGTTACGAATAATTATACTGCTGCCAGCTGCATTGCGTTACATTTCGTTCATTTTTAAAGAATAAATAAGTAAACGGAAGGGATTAATGTTATAATTTTATATAATTTCTGCACGTTGTAATATTTCCATGTAGTAGAATAGTATACTGTGATCACTTTCCAATCTTCTCAATTACATCAGAAACTGTACCAGCCGCACCGATATACCTTAAACCATGTGCCTGTAATACAAAATCATACATTAATGAACGAAGTACGTATTTACTAAAATATCATTGATATAAAATACTATTTACTCCATTAAGAGGAATCATAATGTACATTGAATTTCTTTTTATTAATTATAAGGGAATGCTGCTTAAAATGAAATATCGCGGTGCTCTAACAGACACAAACCTTTTCTACTGTATAGAAGCTCAACATGTATGAAAGCTAAAGCTCGCCAACAATCCCTGAAATCCCTGAGCTCGACCCTGAAACACTACTGTAGTTCTTCATTTCCCAAGCACGCGTGTTATCATCGTATTGGGATCCTCGGTGTCGAGATCTCTAACGAAGTACGAAACGAAATAAAGAAGTTTCATTCCGAAATTATCTGGAGGAAAAGCTCGTGATGGCGTTCAAGAAACTTGATGTACTCAACAAAGTGATGCGATACGTGATGAAAACCGCAAATGGAGTACCGACAATATGTTGTGTTCCGGGAGTTATTCGGTAAGATCAGCGCAAGTTTTTTTTTTTTTCGAAAATTGCATCGCTCGCCTTGGCTACGCCGGCAGGGAATTTATCCCCCTACAGGAATCGTAACAGATACATACTATGCATATTTAGAGAAGGGTTCTGTCGAGAAAAACTAGATTAGGAAATAATCTCTCTAAAGTTTTCCCGAGGAACTACCTACATCTTGAGATTTTACAAAAAGTGCCCAAAGTTTTCAGGGTCGGTAACGCTCCTGGGTTCATTAGCAAGATAAACTTACCATTAGGCAGGCCATACGCTAGTTTCCCACCTTAAATAAATTAAATCTTTCATCCTTTAACAACTCTTGAGTTATGGACACTTCAGTACACTGTTCAACATGTAAATTTCATCAACCTGTGACTAACCCAATGGACTGAATTGCTTATTATCCACAACGAGAACTGAAATACGTGCAACGAATGAATGGTCGGATACACGAGCCGGTATTAGTATTTATACTTACAAGAAGTTTTCCTCCTGCTCTGAGTGCAGCGCCGAACTGGGGTTGAGGTTCAGGGTTAGGCTCAGGGTTGGGGGAAGCTTGCCCAACGCCAATGAACAAAGCAAGCACCGCAATTACCATCACGATCAGACTGATGAACTTCATTGTTATTGAAGGCGACGTGTTGAATATTCGAAACTTGTACAAGTAGTATGATCGATATCGAAGCACACGAACTATTTAAAGGTAAGATCTTCATATTAATTAAGATAACACTACATCATAATGATAGAGTAATCACTGTGTCGTTGATAAACAATATAATGGTTATTAACAGGTTTTTATATTTATTGGAATTGTCTCGTTACCAGTCAGTCTAATTGAACACGCAAGCTATATCGAATATAGTTATGTCTTTGGATGTATTAATTTCTTTAAAGCCAAGTGACACAAAACGTGGACGCAATTTGACGCGGTCCGTTCGCTTTTTTTGTGTCAGGTTCCATACAAACACAAATGTTACAAATAATCCCATTCCGTGTCAATGCTGCTTTTCCGCTTTTCCTGTCCCTGTGGGTTTTCACTTTTAGAGCTTTTCTGGACATCGTAGGAAGGCATAAATGAATATCCCCATATAATGTTTGACGAGCTCGGTGGCTCAGTCGTGAATGACGCGACCTTGACACCAACGCTCGTAGGTTCGATTTCCACACAAGGCAAACATTTGTGTGCATGAACATGGCTGTTTGTCTTGGTCTGGATGTTTTTAAGAGAGGTAGGGCGCATCAAAGCAGCCCGTCTGGGAAAGTACCTCCTCACAGAAAACCGTAGCCAAATAATAATTTCCTAGAGGGTTGTTGTGTTCTTGCGTGTGAGTGAGGTCACCAGTAAGCTCCCAAGGAGTTGCTGTGTAAGTAGGAGACGAGGCATCGCGCGAGTGATACTTAATATATCGCAAGCGTTAATAGGCTACGGTACCCGCTTTATAAATGTAAAGTAGTTACCGTAGCCAATAAATGCTTGCAAAACATGAGGTATCCCTCGCGCGCCACCTATGCTGCTAATACAGAAACTTGACAGGAGATTACTAGTAATCTTATTTATTCGCAAGAACACAACAAACGCTCTTGGTAGTTGTTATTTGGGTGCAATTTTCAATTAATCGATAGTAAAGAATTTTTTCGAAAATAAATGAATAGTTTAAACTTTTCAATAATCATTTCTACAAATTATTTATTTCTATAAACATATTAACATATTTTTTTTGCAATGAATACATAAATATTCAAGACTCGGATATCAGAAATGTTTCTGATATCCGAGTCTTCTTCTTATTAGCCTTATCGTGTTTCCTAATCCATTAGAATTGGCAGGGTCTGCTATCTAAGCCATTGGATTTGGATACATACTAATTTTACTCTGCTTTTTACTCTGCCGTCAGACTCCCACAACCCATAGGGAAAACCAGACCTTACTCTTTTGAATTTTAATTTCTTAGACGTGCGTGTTTGCTCACGATGATTTCTTTCACCGAAGAGTAAGTGATAATTCCAAATATATATATATATGTACATCAATCCGAAAAGGCGAATTTAGTATACTGTTACGGTTACTTAATGTTTGCAATTTACAGATAATAAATACGCACGTCGGGAAAATTTCGTGAGCCTTCAAGCTTCCGAGAATATTTCGACTAAAAATGGCGTAATTTTGCGAATGAAGAAGAAGAAATAAATTTGATCCGAAATCGTAATTTCCATGAATTCAAATTGCATCGAAAAGATTTCCATTTCATGACGAATATGGCATTCCGTGTCATTGTGAACGAACGTGAAATACCTATAGAAATAATTCTGAGAAATAATTCCGATTGAGTATGACAACTTTTCGATTCGAATGAGCTGCAGGAGTGCTTGAATTGCATTCTAAATGTTCGAAAACTTATACTTAAGTTATTTTGTATTTATGTCGTTTAGGGCACATCCTCTTTATTTAAAGTCCAATTCAAATAATTACATTTCAGACAACAAGTTTTACGACGATAGATCCATAGATAAACACCTTAAAATAAAATATATATTATATATTTTAATTTTAGGTATTTATCTATGGGCTTAGCTGCTGCTGTGTTAGCAAACGAGATGGCAACACGCAATAGATACGTTCTGCATTGCAAGCGTTCATAGCCTACGGTAACCGCTTTACATCAGGTGAAGTATGTAAGTATGTAAGTATTTAATTTATCTATGCATGCATACATCCCGACGTTGTACATAAAATAAAACACTAAATCCCGACTACGAAAAGGCAAAGAAATTTCTAGAGTAGAAATATTATAAACTGAACTCGAACTAATTCCTCATAGAGTCGGCGACGAGTAGCGTATGACGTTAGACAACCGTCCTTAGAACATTCGAAACATGATTCCCTCCACAGCGGAACTAAAATTTACTTTATGGCGTGATTCCAGTCGCTCAACGCTCAAGGTGAAGTTGGTTATCTTCTTCAAATATTCTACAACTTCCTCGACCGTTGGAAATCAATTGTTATCAAACGTACAAAGATGTCGATGATATTTCCACGCGCAGCTGTGGTAGTCCGGTTTGTGCGGTACCGCAGTAGTTGCAGTTGGAAGGCTTCTGCCTCTTCTTCCTTTCCACTTTTATGAAGTCCTGCTAATCGCACTGGTCCTGTGGGTAACTGGGTTACAAAACCTTGGGTGCGGGTTGACAACGACTTGACTTCTTCCGGGGTTTACATGATCGCTAAAATGTTGATTCGACATTTACGTTTGTACAAAGACATCGGTGCACGAAATTCCTTGCTTTTGTGTCGGGTAGTTCTATACCTATATACTCTAAAACCGCAGCTAAATAACTCCCTGGTGGGTTGTCATGTTCCTGCGTGTGAGTGAGGTCACCAGTAAGCTCCTAAGGAGTTGCTGTATTAGCAGCCAAGGTGGCATCGCGCGTGTCATACTTAATGTATTGCAAGCGCTCATATGCTACGGTAACCGCTTTACATCAGTTAAGCCGTATGCTTCCTGATATTCCATAAAAAATACTCAATTTGTATATTAAAGCTCTTTGTAATTGAGGAGTTCCGTTGGGTATTTTTGTAGTCCAGGGCGGTACGGTTTGACTATAGAAGGTACCTACCATTTTTTAGGATGGTCATAAACCCAACAACAATACCTCAGACTCAATAAATTTCCTACATTTTTGAGGATTTACTGACTGGGGTGTCGAATTCATACCCTTTTTCCACGAATTGCCTGATGTTTAGAATTTGCTCCCGCGTGCCTCTCCCTTTGACGAAACCGGCTTGCTCTTGTGGTATTTGCGAGTTCAAGTAGTGACGGATGCGACAGTTAATAATATGAAGCAGAACTTTGCTGGCATGAGATATTAGGGCTAGTGGACGGTAGTTATCACAAACCCTCGTAGAGCCCTTTTTATGAAGCAGTATGATAATGGATTCAGCCTAATCGCGTGGCCGTACACTGCTACGTGATATGTTATTACAGACCCTGTGGAGAGCGTCTATCCCATTATCACCTAGCTTTTTGAGCACCTCTGCTGTTATTTGATCAGGACCTGGGGTTTTTTTATCCTTGAGATGTCACACGGCTGCGGTAATTTCAGAACGTAGTATATAGAGTTCTGGCACTACACTGTTGCAATTGAGATCAAAATCAGGGCTGTCTAGAGATCTATTATACAACTGCGAACAATAACCACGCTATCTCTCCGCAATGCAATCAAGTTCGTGTATTAGCTGACCATTTTCATCATTGATTGCCCAGGCTTTGGTGATAATTACATATATGTACGTAAATTTGAAAACACGAATTTTAATGCTAAATGCCAGGATTCGAACCGGTGACCAGTTGATCCATAAACCGGTTCCTTATCCACTGGGCTATTACTGATAATAACTGCCAACAAGTTTAATCGTATAATGGTTGTAATTGTAATTACATTTGTTATAACCGCGCCGGTGCGAATATTAATGCGATTAACTAAAATGTTTGTTTATTATGGTGCACCTTGTCAATGGACAATATATGTACAAACAACAACAGATCATGCTATTCACTCACACATCTTATATCGTAGCAAAAAGATGAAATTTGTATAATTTTACATAGCTTGACCTGTGGTTGTGTGTACAAATAATCACGAGAGACACCGTAACACAGAATAACTGATTTTTTTAGTGCTAATTGTTATAAACCATAGATAAATGTTATAAAACACAAACTCCTCATTCCAACATACTTGTAGTCAAGAGTCTCGTTACAAAAATAAATTAATATATATCTATCTATCTATCTATAACTTCATGCCAAATCCCTTGCAGGGTAGGCAGAGAGAACCGAGCGCCACGTGACTCGATCCTTACATATCTCGCTTCTTTAACATTAATTAATATATAATTCGTTTTAAATCTGAAGGGCGGTGTCTAAGATATATAAATGGCTTTCATCATTACTTATGTATGTATATATAGGAAGCCATCTTCTGTTATAATCACAATCCTCTTTGGAGCTGTTAGTATCTGTCTACATATAGATCAACAATGAAATTTAACACTTTATTCATTGTGACTTTGGCGATGCTCGCCCTGTTCGCTGGCGAAGGTTACGCCAAACCCAATCCTGAACCAGAACCCGGTATCGGAAGCGGTTTAAGAACATTAGGAAGATTGGCTGTGAGTATTTCATCAAAGTTTCAAATGTGTTTATCTATAGTCATATTATCTCAAGATTTTTAATAGAGGTAGGGCGTAGTACCTTCACTTCACAGAAAACCGCATCCAAATAACAACTGCGTAGTGGGTTGATGTGTTCCTACGTGTAAGTGAGGTCACCAGTAAGCTCCTAAGGAGTTGCTGTATTAGCAGCAGAGGTGGCATCGATTATTAAGTGATATAGCGTAGCCTATAAACGCTTGCAATACATAAGTATCACTTGATAATCTATATCATTTATCGTAGCATTTATAGGCTACGGTAACTGCTTTACATCAAGTGAGCCTGTGCTTGTATGCCTCCCGACGTTGTATAAAAAAAGTTACCTACTGCTATCAATCATAATTTTCATTTCAACCCTAAACATGAGATACTTTATATTGGAAACAAGCGAATTCTCATTTCATGCACGCATTTATGTTATATCGTCTAGATTTAATTACGTCATTACAAATATAATCCTATAGCTCTCCACTCAGAAATCAAACTATTCCCGTAGATCTACTTAACCGATCTAACCTTTTACCAAGTCAGATAAAGAACCACACAAAAAAAAACATTTCTTTGGAATCAAATGACTATTTTTCTGTGAAGCAAGATTAATTTGACAGGCAGGCAGACTGATCAGAGTTCTAAAAACTAATTTTTACCTTTACACCATGCTAAATAATCATAAAACATCTTACTGTTTTATGAATGTACGTATCTACTTATAGACGATAATTATTTATGCAACGCCGAAGCAAATAAGCAAAAGGCTCACCTGATATTACGTGATTTCCATAGCGTATGTACGCTCGCAATATAAGAAGCAACGCTTGCGCGTTACGATTCACACTGGTAACACTGCAACTGTGTAACACACAACAGGCCGTGTGGCCGCGGCGTAAGAGTAGGTCACACTATCTCAAACCCTGGATGTCGTAAAAGGCGACTAAGCTAATATCCAGGCAATGAACAGCAGCGCCCCTTACTTTAATATACTTTAATAACTTACTGTGGTTGCCAATCCGCCTTAGAAGCATGGAAACTATGACAAAGATCCCCTCAGAAACATGAGTACGACAAAAAGACGGCCCCAGTCACCGGCAGCCCCACTGATCCTAGCTCGTGTAGCGGTCAGAGTACTAGCGCGGCAGGAGGTGCTAAGAATCTCCAGCTCCGACGCCACAGCTACCACGACGACGGAGTGAACCTGGCAACATGCAACACGCGTACAATGAGGGAACTAAGCAATTTGCTTTGGGATATAATAGGAGTATCCAAAGTTCGAAGACAGGGGGAGGACACGGTGATCCTTACATCCGGCAACTATCTTTTCCGAGGTGGTGTCGGGTTTATCGTCTGTAAACCTCTCGTCAGAAATGTACTAAAGATCGAAGCTGTGTTTGCGAGGGTTGCGTACCTTATACTCAAAATTACCAACCGGTGTTCGCTGAAGATCATACAGGCACTAACATCGACATACCCCAAAGATGAGGTTGAGGCTATGTATGAGGATATCTCCAAAGACATGCATGCCTCTAAAACTCACTACATAGTGCTGATGGGGGACTTCAATGCAAAACTGGGCACGAAACAGAACGATGAGCTGAGAATGGGAAAATTTGGAATCGGGCAACGAAACCAAAGAAGACAATTGCTGATCGACTTCATGGAATAGGAACTCTTTATGATGTACTCCTTCTTCAAGAAGCAGCCGCAGTGCAAGAAGACTTGGAGTAGCCCGGATAGTCCGACGAAAAATGCGATAGACTTCATCTTGACGACCAACCGGCATTTGTTCAATGATGTTTCTGTGATCAAGAGGCTAAACCGGAAGCGATCACCGGTTGATAAGAGGCATCTTGAACTTTAACATAAATCACGAAAGGTCTTGCCTGTTAAAGTCTACGCTCCGTCCATCTTGTGCCCTGATCCAAAACCGTGAAAGCTTTCAACTCGAACATCATAATCGTTTTCAGTAGCTAGGTGATTGCATAACACCGGACGATATCAACAGCAAGCTCGTCGAAACTGTCAATGCAGTGGGAGCTCAATTACTAAAGCCTCGTCCAAAACGAACCCAAAAGCTTATACATAAGAGTTATCGTCCTCAGTTGCATTGCATTAACACATCCTACCTCTCTTTCACCAGAGCCTAGTTTGTCAGTTCATAGGGTGCACGTGCTTTGACTCTACCGATGATAGTGCGGCAGTCTCGCCTCCTAGTTCACATGTTTGTGATGTGCGACGTTATGTCGTGTATTCTTGTAAATTATCTTTATGATTTAGTATTTTTTCATAACTCTTGCTCATAAGCCTCATACCATGCACGCAAAGTGGGCCGTAACATCTTAATGTACCTCATAGGCGTAACAGACTTGTATTTTGAAATTTTATTGTATCACAGGTGATCCATATGTCATATTCCAGGCCATCGGTTTTAATCAAAGAAAAAATATATTAGCTTAGCTTAGCTAGCTTTTACAGGTATTGCTTCAATTTTATATATAAATCAGGCCTGAATATGTCACTCGTTAGCATGTCTTTATTACATGTATTTACATTACCTGTGCGATAAAATTGAACATTACCACAATCATATTAATAATGTATAACATATTTCTTTCATATCTATTTAGTATTATCATCATAGATAAGCATAGGTGTAAGACATAAATTGAAACATAACACCATCGAAGTTTAAAAACGAGTTCTTAGTCTTGTTCCTTAGTCAACGGAGCTCTCTCAAACTTATCGCGGAGATTCAGTTGATCCATTGCATATTTTGAATTAGTCACCTGGTCCCGGTGACATCCAGATATTCCCAATTCGCACAGTTCGATTAGTTGATGTTCAACTGTAACTAACTTCAATGCAAAGCATCTGTAACTGCACTTTTATGTTTTCGTAATAATAGTATCAAAAAATACAAAATTTGTGTTCAGTTGCCTAATTCAAAATACATATGCATTAGGTCACCTGAACCTTACGATTCATGATGGTAAGGTTCACTCTACTACCATATCTATTCCGAATCTACTTGCCAAATATTTCTAAAAATAAGAAAGAAAGTTCTTCCTCAGGAATTTAATGGTCTTCATTATGTGTAATTCCTGTACCGCTTAGGAAGTGCAATAATGAGTTATTAAAACCTTCAACGTTTCTAAATAGTATTTCGTTTGTAATTTCTACTCTACCGTCATTAATACAAATTACACTATTATTGTAATTTGATACAGATACCAACAATGTAGGTAGTGATTTTGTTTGCTTAACTACTATGTTTTTATCATTTTGCAGGGAAAGGCCGTGGGTGCACTCAGCGCAGCGGGAGTTGTGCATGATATTTACAATAGAGTTACTGGATAAGAAACACAATTGCAAATGTAATTAATGTCAGTATACTGCCTGCATATTAACAAATATATAGTTTTATTATGCCATCCATCTTGTTTTAATAAGTTTTTTTTTTTTTATTGTTCTTCTCCCCCGTTTGCCAGGGACGTTTTTAATGCTTGCTTGGTTTTGCTGGTTACGATTCACAATATCTTGGGTATATTCCCGCGTCCTTGAGACCTGAGGTCTGCTACCTTCAGCTGTATAAAGGCTACCGGCGGCGTGACGATTGCCATTTACTCTATAGGTGGAGCGATACAAGCCTTGTTCACTGTATATTTACATACAATGACAAGCCTCTCACCATTGCTCCCTAGTTTTTTCGTTTTATGACAGCCCTTCAGGGAGAGTTTTTGGCCACAGCTTCACTAGTCCCATTTCGCCGTAATTCCGTTTGCTCTGCAGACTGCCTTCATCACATACCTGCTGAAATCTATAAATGCCCTTCTAGATTCTTAGCCCATTAACAGGTCGGCAAGGCTGTCTTTGGACAGTCTACAGTGCAAACGTTGCTCCAGCTCCATCCTTTTTGCCCCAAACCGTGGGCACTCCAGCAGAACGTGCAGCACATCCTCGGAGGTCCCAGACTGACACACACACCACGGCTCGTTCCTCAATTTAAACCGGTGTAGGTACTGGCCGAATCCTCCGTGACCCGTAATAATTTGGGTCATCAGACTATCCGGCCTAGTACCCATCGCGTATTTGTATGCCAGAAAGCCATCAGGCAGGAAGATCCGTGGGCTTCTCCCTGGTTTCATCCTTGTAGATTGTGTCCCACTCCACCAGGGTCTCCCGCCTAATGACTGTCTTTGCATACGAAACCGGGAACGAGTCGTAGCTTGCCGCTGTTTTCTTTTTGAGAGCCGCATATTTTGCTAACTCGTCTACTCTTTCGTTTCCCGGAGTACCCACGTGAGCCCGCAGCCAGTACAGGTTTACGTCCACTCCAGACGCCAGCAAGGAGCGCACGTTCGACTGAATCCTAAAAGCGACAGGATGCAGCGTGCCTCCGTTCTGCAGTAACTCGAGGGATGATATGCTATCACTCAGTATGTTTACCCTCGAGTAACCACCTTACTTCACTACCTCTGTCGCCTTCAGAATCGCGAACATTTCGCTTCGTCCAGTCGGTATGTTTTAGAAGCAATTTCCCCTCCATCTCGCCACACGCTCAGGGCTGCTCCCACTCTATCCCCGATCCTACTGCCGTCTGTGTAGACGCAGACGCCTGATGGTAATTTGCTTGGGTCTGCCGGCCTATAGGTCAATGCTATTTTTAGGGCTGGATGTGGACTGTCGCCGAATGGAACCGGTCTTTCCAGTTCCCTGTCCTTCAGTACGTCCAGCGTTTTCCCCCTTTTGATTTCAAATAGACGGGCCACCTCAATTACTCTCATGTCAATAGGCAACATCCCGGCCACAGCCAGTGCCGCCACCAGAGGTACTGTACGGTATGCCTTACTAACTTTCAGCGCGATGGCCCTCTGGATAGATCTAAGCTGCTTTTTGGTCTTTAGCCGGGACACTGCACCGGCCCAGACACTAGCCCCATATAGTATCATCGGCTCGATGACGGACACGTAGATGGTTTCAAGTATCTCTGGGTTCAGACCCCATGTGACTTTGGCAGCTCTGGTTAGCTGTTTATAAACATATGCGGCTTTTTTGCATACCGTGGTCAAATGTGGTCCGAACCTTAGCTTATTATCAATTACAATTCCCAAGAGTTTTATATGGGTTGCTATTTCCACGTGTCCGCCACCCATCCTCAAAAGAGGCGTCCCGTCTAGTCGTTTCCTCGTTATAACCATGGCCTTCGTCTTGTGCGGGCCGAACCTAAGTTTGTTTCGCTGACCCCAGTTTTCTGCCAGGGCCAGCGCTGCGTTAGCTCTGGCTCCCAGTTCCCCTATCGTATCCGCCGACATTATTATAAATAAGTCGTCTGCAAACGCCTGGCAGTATTCTCCAAGGTCCCCGAGTTCATTTAAGAGATCATCCATTAGTATGTTCCACAGGGTGGGTCCCGCTATTGATCCCTGGACGCAGCCCGAGAGGCTGCGTCCCCTCCTCTCCAGCATAACTCAACGAGACTCTGCGTCTTTCGAAATATGATTTCATCACCCTGTGGATATTTCCCGGGCTCCTTCTCATCGCCAGCCCATGCAGCATTGCCGGCCACCACGCATTGTCGAAGGCTCCCTCTATGTCCAGTGAAATTAGCAGAGCGATCTTTTTCTCTTTTTGTATTTGTTTAATTTGTGTCATGGCATCATAGAGGGAGTCCTCAGTCCCGCGCTGCGGCATAAAGCCATACTGCCGTGGGTTTAGGCCACCGAGGAGGCGCCATCGAATTCTCCCAACGATTACTTTCTCGAGGACCTTACCGAGCACTGACAAAAGACCTATCGGCCGATACGATCTGGGATGCTCCGGATCCTTTCCGCTCTTTCCCACCAGCCTCACAATCGCTACCTTGAATTGTGTGGGGAAATGGCCAACCCTTAGGCACATGTTTGCCAGCTTTAGGAAGGTTCCGCCGTCCGCGGCCAACGCCTTCTCCACTATATCGGCAGTAAGTCCGTCTTCTCCGGGTGCCTTCCTGGATGAGAAGCTTCTAGCCGCCTCTAGGATTTCGTCAGGCGTTATCGGGTAGTCATCATCTGCTTTAGATTCCTCCATCTTAGCCTGTATCCTCAACGCCTCCTGCTCCGGCGTATCCGCCTCCGGAGTGGCCTCCGGAAATAGAGTCTCCAGGAGGAGGGGTGTTTTAATAAGTTAATAGAAGTACCAAAGGACACAGTTTGGAATCACAAATTATTGCAGTACTCTTTTATAACTGTCCTCTTCTATAGATGTGGGAAAGCGACGAGCATACGACCCAACTCATGTTAGGTACTTGGTTATCGTAGCCTATGAACGGTTAAAAACAGGGTACGGCTAGCGCATTGCCATCGCTTTGGCTGTCACAGCGACCACTCAGGAGATAGCATTACTTACTTCCATGTACACAATATAAAGAGAGGTTGGGCGCATCAAAGCATGTCTGGGAAAGTACCTCCACCTCACAGAACACCGCAGCCAAATAACAACTCCCTATAGGATTGGTGTGTCCCTGTGTGTGAGTGAGGTCACCAGTAAGCTGCTAAGGAGTTGCTGTGTTAGCAGCAGCGGAGGCATCTCGCGAGTGATACTTATTGTATAGTATTTTACGGTAACCGCTTTTCATCAGGTGAGCCGTATGCCTTCCGACGATGTATAAAAAGAAACAACCCTTTATAGAGTTGTTGTTTGGGACATACGCGGTCGGGCTGGTTTGATTCACCATACCTGAGTTAAACTGAGTAAAGTTTAGCATAATATTTGTCATTTATCGAAAATAGTAGGAAGTTTACTTTGGGTACCCTCTGAGTACAGAGGATATCGAGGCCGCTTATCTAGTTTTGCTTGCACTTTAAACCGTATCGTAGAGGCAATCAAGTATCTTCAAGTACATTTTGTCGTACATTGTATTGTATCTGTGTAATCGATGAGAGGTGGCGAATACGGCCGGCTGCTCGTTTTATGCGATATAACGCAAGGGTTGTAAGACTAAATTTGATTCATTTGGGTTTAGCCGAGTTTAGCAAAAGATTATCACACGTGAACCAGTTTAAAATGGCAGATACAACACCATTTGCCTTGTCAATATTTTTACACCGGCGGGCCACATTAAAAATTACAGAGGTATCATTAGCAAATAGTAATATCCGCCATTTTCAGCACCATGTAGGGCAGATTATTCGCTACTAAAAGTAAAAATACGCATACTATAAATAAAAATCGGCCAAGTGCGAGACGGACTCGCGCACGAAGGGTTCCGTACCATTATCTATAAAAACGGCAAAAAAATCACGTTTGTTGTATGGGAGCCCCCCTTAAATATTTGTTTTATTTTAATTTAATTATTTATTCTTAAAGTGAATATATAACTAAATATTCTGAGAATATTTCAAGCGTCTACCTGTTGTCGTTATCAATGTCGAGCAAAAACGAGCAAAAAAATCACGTTTGTTGTATGGGAGCCCCCTTAAATATTTACTTTATTCTATTTTTTAGTATTTGTTGTTATAGCGGCAACAGAAATACTTTAGCTGTTAAAATTTCAACTGTCTAACTATCACGGTTCATGAGATACAGCCTGGTGACAGACGGACGGACGGACGGACAGTGAAATCTCAGTAATAGGGTTCCATTTTACCCTTTGGATGCGGAACCCTAAAAAGGGACCCAAAATAGAAACCTGGGGCACACCGATATTAACTTACTGCCTTAAGATATAACCCCCTTTATATGTCAACTGTATGCAATTTATTATTTAAATAAGATGCCATCAAGTTCTATGCTTTACCTCTAACTCCATAATAGTTCAGCTTGAGTAACAATGTCTGATGATCGACACAATCAAAAGCTTTAAAGGGATCACAGAAAACCCCAACAGCATCCAGTGATGTCTACCATGTGTTAAGGATATGCCTAACCAAAGCCGTAAAGGTAAAGAAAAAAAAAAACTGTAAAGGAGTTGCAATTGATCAATTTCATCTGACATGATGTCACAATGGCAAATTTGTATTTTTTGACACTAATAGATAATTTTATTAGTGACTTTTATTTGACTATGGATATATCATATCTGTAGGCACACATTATGTGCACAGTGCACACAAGCGCATTTTGTTTATGTACCATCGGTATCTAGACATAACTTTCAAAGAAATCTAGGCATAAGATAGCCATTTTAGTAGCTTATAATATTAATAGCATTAACAGTTTACAATGTAAACTACAAATTAATTATGTAGATTTGACTGCAGATTTAAACTACTCAAAAAGACAAAAGGAAAGCAAAGCCTAAGCTTTGTACATCAAAATATTCAAGGCTTTCCTGGCTGTGGAGAAATAGTATAACTATTTTTAGGAAAATATAATATTGATATACTATATTTAACGGAACATTGACTAAACAAAAGTGAAATATTATTTGAAATCAGTAGTTATAAAATAGGTAATTGCTTTAATAGAGAGTCTTCGATTAGAAGCGGTTCAATGATAATTATAAAAAAAAATGGGTGCCTGCACTTATGTACCCGCGTGAGAAGAAGACTATTATTAAATTATTAATATTAAATATTTATTAAAAGAATCTTTAAATAAATATTTAACATTAATAATTTAATAATAGTTAGTATTAATTATATAAAATAATAATATTTTAATTTATAAGAAGGATTATTGGAGTAAAATTAAAAACATCTTTCAAGTAGTAGCGGCGATGTTATGGAGTGTATTACATACAAGTCAAATGTCAAGTACAAATGTTATACATTTTTGACTATAGCGCCATCTACCGGTAATACCGTGAAACATTTAGCAGCTTCAACCTGTTACTTTTGTGTTATAGTGATACGCGCGCATCTTAAAATTTCACTTTCATCATATTTTCATAACGCGCCTAAAGAAGTATAAGTTCAAAAATGCTACAAATCCAAAGAACGTAAGAACATTGTTAGGCTCTCTGTTGAATGCACTATTGAGATTTCATGTCTTGAACTAGATAACTGATATAACATAATTATTTGTGTATACAAACCTCTTAGCAGTGATTTTACACAATTTGAGCAGGTAATGAACTTTAAGAAAAGTTTTTACAGGCAAAAAAGGCATAGTGATTTCAACGTAGACATACTAGTAAACACACAAACAACTCTTAGATTTTTAAATTTATTTAAATCATTTAGTTTAAATAATGTTTTCCTGGCGCCTACACGAATCACAGCCACATCTGCGACTTGTCTAGATAATATCTTTTGTGTGTAGACCACTGACCACTAACAAACTTATTAAATACAACAATGTGCTGAGGGAAAGGTTACCATTATTGCATTACTCTGTAGACAATCCTAATTTGTTCTATACTAATTTATTTCATGTTATCTCCAGTGTGTACCAAAACATATTCAAAACTAAAAAGATGAATACCAGACGGTCGCTAGGAGCTGTGATTGGTATGCTGACACCAACCATACTCTCCAGACGCAATTTGGACAACTACTTGGAAGGAAAACAAAAATCAATTCCAATGGGGCAGTCCAAATCGCCTTCAAAGATTTTATTGATTCTCGCTCCCATTATTTTAAACTAAACGTTTTTTCTATCATTTTGCAGGGCAAGGTACTAAATGCAACCGGAGCGGCAGGATTTGTAGATACATGATATATACGAAAAAAATACTGGATAAGAAACACAATTTAAAATATAATCAATGGCAATATACCGCTTATTAACGAATATATAGTTTTACTAGCTGACCCGGCAAACGTTGTTCTGCCATATAAATTATTTCGTATTAATATTATCTAATTATTTCTTTTATGATTTTTTTATGAAATATACTTTGCTACCTATTCTCATACCTACCAAATATACATAAAGAAATCATAAATCGTTTCGAAGGAGTACGACCACAAACACCGTGTTACGAGATTTTTATACTCCAATTAGCTCATTCGAACTTGCGCCGGCCGGCACCTACCTACTAACATAGATATATGCCGTTCATGCCATGGTTACTCAATCGTCATTTCATTGGTTGCTGCAGACGCCTCCGGCATTGCTTGTCGCCACGGTGCAACCTCTGCTACGAATATAGCTACTGAGGATTACTGCTAATCTCACGCAGGAACACAAAAACCTTCCAGGAATTTGTTACTTGCCTGTAGTTTCCTCTGAGGTAAAGGTACTTCCCCAGACGGGATGCTTCGAGGGGTCGTACCTCTCTTTAAAACACCCTGAGCAAGAGAAACACACATGTTCATGCACACAAATTATTGTCCTATGTGGGATGAATTGAATTCGCCCGATTCGACAACTACCTATAAAGTTTATAATTTTATTATGTATAGTCGTGTCACTACATTCACATGTTGTTTATAGAGGTAGGCTATCGTTCCGGCTTCATAGAATAAATGTTTATTTTAACTGGTTACAACTGAATAAATTGATTGGCGAATATGATGACCGTTTAATTATTTAAAACTATCTTGTAGTATTACTATGGAATTACAATGCGAATCGACCAATGGAATCTTTTCAAAATCTTTTCAAAAACAAAATTCGGGCTCTTATGTTAAGGATTTAGCAGTGCTCGAATTCGTCTTACATTTTCACCTTGCATCAGCGAATTTTTTGAGAGCCGAATAAGGCATAGGCCCGTATAAGCATATCATCATAAAACCTACTATTTCCCTCTACTACTTACCATATTCCAGAAATTATTTGTTAACTTTGCCAATGATTGCTAATGAAAAGCGAAAATTATAAAAAAATAAATTATGTTTCGTACGTCAAATGATGCCCTTTTCAGAGTGTCTAGTGTAGAAATTATGATCAATATGTCAGAAGACAATCTATATATATAAAAGGACAAGTCGAAAGGCTAAGACGCACCCACAGCCGTAACCGCCAATGGTAGAAACGTGAAATTTGGAGAATGTGTTCATTATAAAGGGTAGGTACCCACTAAGAAAGGATTTTCCGAAATTCAGACCCCAAGGGGGTTAAATGGGAGTTCAAAGTTTGTATGGGAAAAAAAAAATAGTTGGACTATTTTATTCAAAATTTCTTAAGAGCATTCCTAGCGAAAAATTAGAAAACACGTGTTTCAGGATTTTTCCGAATTCAACCCCCAGAAGGGGAAAATGGGGGTGAAATGTCTAAAAATTAACTTCGTTTTGTTTTTTATGGTTTATCGGGTTGCTGATTACGAAAAAATAGCAATTTAAAAATCCAACATGGCGGACGTAGTATATCATCGGGATGATGATATACTACGTCCGCCATGTTGGGGTGCAATGGGGTTAAAATGTCTAAATATCAATATGGGTGTCGTTTTTGTGGTTTATCGGGTTGCTGATTACGAAAATAATAGCAATTTAACAATCCAACATGGCGGACGTAAAATATCATCAACTCCCTCCCTCCCCCTCTCCCGCACCCCATCCGCTCTTATAATTGTATTATCTATTTACATGTATATCTCTCCTCCTTCTCAGTTCCCTCATTCCACCTCTCTCGCTACCCCTCCCCTGTTCCGCTACCCCTCCCTTCTCCCACTACCCCTCCCCTCTCATCCTCTCTTGCTACCCCTCCTCCGCAAAAAATACCCCATGCCCCTCCATAGCGAAACACAAACTGGAAAAGATGGTTATCCTCTGTATAGGAGGCGGTCTCCGGATGATGGAGGATTTACTGTGAATATAAATGGGAATCCAGTTCTTTTAAGAACTTTCAATGCTCACATAAACATTGAGTATTGTAATTCGGTAAAATCTATAAAATATGTTTGTAAGTATGTTAATAAAGGGTCCGATCAGGCTACATTTGCTTTAGAAAATGACAAAGATGAGGTGAAGATTTATGAAAGTGGAAGATATATAAGTAGTTCGGAGGCTGTATGGCGTATACTTGGGTTTCCCATACATGAACGATTTCCTACAGTATTTCACCTAGCGGTACACTTAGAGAATGGACAGAGGATATATTTCAATTCACAAAATTTGGCCGACAGATTAAATAATACTAAAAAAACTACACTTCTGGCATTTTTTGAACTGTGCCAGCAAGATAACTTTGCTAATACTTTATTGTATTCTGAAGTTCCTGCGTATTACATATGGAACAATAATACATTCGAGAGGGGGAAAAGAGGAATTGATGTTGAAGGATAGTCTGGCGTGAAGAAAGATCAAGCTTTAGGAAGGGTATACACGGTTCATCCAAACAATGCGGAGTGCTACTATCTTCGTATGCTTCTTCACGTAATTCGAGGTCCTACGTCATTTGAAGTATTAAAAACGGTGGATGGTGTGCTATACCCTACATTCCAAGCCGCTTGCAAGGCTTTACATTTACTTGAAGATGACGAGCACTGGTGTGCAGCGCTGGAAGAAGCTGCACTTTGTCAATCACCTTCGATGATGCAAGAGCTATTTTCAGTTCTATTTGTGCATTGTCAAGTATCAGATCCCATTAAATCTGTGGAATAAATTCAAAGAACATTTATCTGAAAACTTTAGGCGTCAAGTTGAAAAAAATGTGGAAGTAGATGTAGACCAGTTTTCTAACCACATATTTAATAATTGTTTATTATCTATTGAAGAGTCTCTACAAGTTTTAGGTGGTCGCACACTTGGGGAGTATGGTATGCCACAGCCAAGTAGAGTATAAACATTAGAAAACAGGGAGTATTTAAGAGAGACTAATTACAATTCAGAAATGTTAGCAAACGTAGTCGCAAACAATGAGTATACTCTGACTGCGGAACAAAAATTAGCCTATGATGATATCATTACTAGCATAGAACAGAATGCAGGTGGAATTTTCTTTTTAGATGCTCCAGGGGACACTGGAAAAACGTTTCTGATTAACTTGTATTGTGTATGATCCTCGCTAAAATAAGGAGCACGCGCAATATCGCGTTAGCCGTCGCATCATCTGGGATGCTGCAATCTTACTGGACGGAGGCCGAACTGCACATTCTGCATTTAAATTGCCTCTCAACTTCAATGTCTTAGAAAACCCTATGTGCAACATACCCAAACAGAGCAATTTCGCTGAGGTATTAAAACATACCAAAATAATAGTTTGGGACGAAATAACAATGGCACATAAAGGAGGCATTGAAGCTTTGAACAGGAGCATCCGTGACATTAAGGATAACGGAAATTTAATGGGTAGTGTGACAGTACTGCTCGCAGGAGATTTTCGCCAAACATTACCAGTGGTGCCTAAAGGAACGAGAGCCGACGAGATTAAAGCCAGTCTTAAGAGATTTGTTTTATGGTCATCAGTAAGAGTACTTAAACTCACAAGAAATATGAGAGTACATCTAAAAGGCGACGTTACTGCGGGACTGTTTGCAGATATGCTGCTTAAAATAGGAAATGGGGAACGTAATGACTGTGACGGTAAAGTGATATTAACAGAAGAGTTGTGCACTATGGTGGCTACTGTTCAATAAATGAAATGGTACTGAAATCGATGACAGGAGAGGAAAAGGTATGTAATTCAATAGACTCGGCGGTAAATTCGGATGATGCCGTTAATTATCCGGTGGAATTTTTGAACTCCTTAAAACCCGCGGGTCTTCCTCCCCACAAACTTACCTTACGGACAGGGACACCTATAATATTATTACACAATTTGAAGCCTCCGAAGCTCTGCAACGGGACCCGACTACAGGTCAAGCGTCTACATCAAAACTTAATCGAGGCCATTGTTATAACTGGCTGTGCTCAGGGTGAGACAGTGTTTCTGCCGAAAATCCCATTGATTTCCAATGATCTCCCTTTTGAATTTAAACGCGTACAATTCCCTGTCAAGGTTACCGATATTACAAATTCTCTTCTGTCTGTCTGCATGTTACCTTTTCAAGTTAAAATCGCTGGACATAAATTTGGCAAGGGACTTTAAGGCATGAGGATGGACGTACTGGTCGCGATAATGGACATCCACGCGAGCGAAGCCGCGGGCGGAAGCTAGTTTTACATATAAATATTGGAACACCTTACTACCGGAATTGGGATCGACAGACAGCGATATTTAAAATCAAAAAAACTCAATTATTTTTCATCATTATCCGGTTCCAGTCGGTTAATAAGACTGTTCTTTATCCAGTTCTACTCGTAGTCAAAACATGGATAAGAAAAGGCTAAGACGATAGAAAGCGACCCGACAGGGTGTCGTTATTTCCGTGGAAGATGGGGAGGGAGGTATGGGACGCAACTTGCGTTAACACTATGGCCTCTTCTCATCTCCATCGCGCTATCTTCAAGGCTGGCAGGCTGAGGCGGCCGAACTTTAAAAAAAGAATAAATACCGTGGTCTTGGCTCCGACTACATCTTTGTTCCTTTCGGAGTAGAGACTCTGGGTCCGTGGGGTCCAGGCGCGCAGTCGCTTTTTAAAGAACTAGCGAGACGTCTGGTCGACGTCACCGGCGACCAAAGAGCTGGTAGCTTTCTCACTCAGCGCATTAATATTGCAATTTAACACGGAAATACTGCACGTATCGTTGGTAACATATATTACAAAAATGTTAAGTTTTGTGGGACCAACAGGCACAAGAAATAAATTGAAACACGATACTAGCGAAGTTTAAAAACTTTATAGAAGTTTACTGGTGACCTCTCTCACACGCGGGAACACAACAACCCTCTAGTGAGTTGTTATTTGGCTGTGGTTTTCTGTGAGGTGATGCGCCCTTCTCTTGAAATACCCAGACCAAGACAAACAGACATGTTCATGGACACAAATGTTTGTCCTGTGCGCGAATCGAACCCACGAGCGTTGGTGTCAAAGTAACGTAACAGCGCGTTTCGCCACTGCACCATCGAGCTCGTCAACTTAATAAGTCTACGATAATAACTTAATAAGTCTCCGACATTGCTGTATTAAGTAATTATTTCCTTGGCAATATGAAATACGGGAAGAATAGGAAATTGCACATTCAAATGATGAAAGCTTTCATTCCCGCTTTCCATACAGCCTCTCGTTTGTAATTCGCTCTCTTCCGCCTTTAATCCACACTATACTATTATTTCACTTTAATAGTAATTCCAACAATGTACTAGAATGATCAATACATTTTGTTGGCTTTACTAATATTTTTTGTCATTTTTCTTTATACCGCCGCACCCCAGCCTATTGACGTTCGCAACACCACGGGCATGTTACTCGCGCGCCGCCAATCTTGTGACCGAAGGCTGTTTCGTCACAATACCCAGTAATTTCTCTGCCATATCTCACCCTTCAAATCAGAACCCAGCTATATAAATATAGCTGCTTGGCGGTAGAATTAGGTGAGACAGATGTACCCACGCTGACGACTTTTATATAAAGCCTCCCTCTGGTTTTTACGAGTATATCTGATTTTACAGTCTGGCCTGAAGGCCGTGACAGCGATCGACGTGGCAGAAATAGTGTTTATGAGAAAGTTACTGGATAAGAATCACAGTCAATTGATAGAATCAATCAAGTAGATAACTTTATTATGCCATTTATCTTGTTCTATTAGATAAATAGAAGACACAAAAACTTCAACATTCGTCTTCCTTTTTTTATAACATTCCTTTCTCTTGCTTGATGTCGACAAGCTTACAATACGACCCGCCAGATGTAAAATGGTTGCCGTAGCCTATGAACGTTTGCAACAACTCGGGAGCTTACTGATAAATTCACCCACTTGCAGGAACACAGTAACCGTTTAGGAACATTTTGATTGGTGGCAGTTTTTTTGTGAGGTGGGGGTGCTTACATCCGCAGTTGAAAATAGCCAAAATCAACGATTAAATTAGTCGCGTAAGATTCATAAAGAATCCGTTATCACCTTATTATATCCGTATTACTCTTAAAAATATTTACACACACACACACGCATATATAGATATATTTCGATAAATTTATTGGCTGATTTAATTTACCATCGAACTAAAATCGTAGCATGAAATACTTTCACCACATCAACCCTCATTCATCCCACTGCAGGGATACGGGTCAACCGGGTTTAGAGCATACTCCACCAGGCTGCTCAAATGCGAATTGGCGGAGGCCATTATTTGCAAGCCATTCGAGGGCCACTGACTTAGCTTATAGGCTGCGGTCGACGTTGCTTAACCTGGGTGTTTGGTTAGAATGACACGCACAACGACACCATCGAGCTCGAATAAATCGACATGAAATACTATGTTAAATTTTAATTGCACTCGTAAAACGTAAATTCTTCAACAATACTCGAAAACTTATATTTAAGTTATATTATACTTGATCATTTCTAGCATATACTTTTTATCATGCTGATGGTACGGTTAAAACGCTTCGTGGCGTCAATCGTAATACTTAGATTCTTTCTCACTATCCTTCACTGCCTTGCACAGTCCTTGTCAATAAAGATATTCGCATTGATGCACATGGGATGAGAAAGACGTTCTAACACAGAATAACTGTAGGTTCTTGGGCTAATTGCTACTAGCTAACTACAAAATCAACTCATTTGAGTACAGATGGGTCTTATGACAAAAATGATTTAATATTTAATTGATTTTAAATATGAAGATATGCGATATCGAAATGACTTTCATCATTACTTACTTATAAATATATATAGGATGACATCTTCTGTTCAAGTCACATTCCTCTTAGACACATACTTCATCTATATACTTTATATCAACAATGAAATTCACCTCTTTATTCATTGTGGCTTTGGCGATGCTCGCTCTGTTCACTGGCGAAGGTTACGCCAAACCCAACCCTGAACCAGAACCCGGTATAGGAAGCGGTTTAAAAACATTAGGAAGATTGGCTGTGAGTATTTCACCAAAGTTTCAAATGTTTTAACTACATTCATATTACCATAAAGCCTGCTACTATCAATCATACTTTAAGTTTTGAGCATAAAGTATGTATGACACTCTGTATTGGAAAGAATCGTATTCCCATTTCGTGTAGTTCTATTTGTATAAATTAGATTGGCTGAAGCCACTTCATATATAATCCTATAGTACCCCAGTCAGTAAAAAACTCTAACTACGTTCATATATTTGGGATATGCGACGTTACTTAGTAACGTCTACTTAGGTTTTTGTAAATTATCTTGATTATTTAGTATATTTCTATAATACTTGCTCATGAACAGGCTCTTGCAGGGAAAACGAGTCGTGAAGTGTTAATATCGCCCATAGAAGTGAGAGGCTTGTATTTTCTTTCATTGCATTGCATCATATACGATCAATATGTCAAATTCCAGGTCATCCGTTTAAATGGTTTAAATCAAAGAAAGAATATATTTTTGGTTACCAAACATTGCTTGTTAAATGCAAACATGCAAAATTTTTACATGCTTGAATTAGCTTCTACAGTATTCCATCACAATTATTTATTCACATAGATAACTCATATTTGTATATTGGTCGTTCCTTGGCATGGTTTTATTACATGCATTTTCAGTATCTGTGTAATAAAATTACCGATAATTAAATAATAATATATTTTTTATATATAGGATATTTTTATATAATATATTTTTTTATATAGGTTATATATGTTTCTTGCAATAGAGTACTCGTATATAGTACAGATAAACAAACGCTGACGTATATTTATAGTCACTAGGAAAATATTAATTTTCCTAGTGACCAACAGGCGTAAGAAATAAATTGAAACATCACACTACCTAAATTTATAAAAAAGCACTACTAGCACTAGCTCCTTAGTCAACTAAGCTCACTCAAATTAATCCCGGAGGATCAGTCGATACATCGCATATTTTGAATTAGGCAACTGAGCCTAGTGACTTCCAGGTATTCCCAAATTCACACAGTCCGACCAGTTGACCTTCAAATGTAACGGCCCCGAGGCGGTGCAGCCCAGGATTCTGCGTTGCCGAGTTATTCTTGCGAATGGGTCCATCTTCAGAGACTTAGTTCTCTAATTTCTTCTACGGTATATCCTTAAACTTGCGAAGGGAATCGGTATGTTATAAGCGTATTAAGCGAATCGGTATAGCCTATAACAGCCTTATTTCACACTATAGTGGTGCAAAACATCGATCGCGCATTTTATATAAAGCGTATAGCGAAATAGAAAAATCGCAGGGGAGGGCAGTTCCCTGGAGCCTCACTCGAGTTTGGAGTTCGTAACTCGAAGCTCGCAGGCGCAATTTCTACTGCTGGTTTCGTAATTATGATGAAATGTAATTAACTCAAATGAAGTGCGTCTGTAAATTGTTGCACTGTTGTGTTTACATAATATGAAAAAACCGTGTCTATACAAATTATAAAAATTGTCGACGGACTCAATTGCCCAATTCAAAACATGCATTATATCAACTGCACTACTCACGGCTTACCGCGACGATTCTACCGTCATTAATACAAATTACACTATTATTAGATATAGTTTTATTTAGTAGTTGTTTACTTTAATACAAATATCAACATGCAATGATGGTGGCATTTTGTTTACTTAACTGACTATCATTTTGCAGGGAAAGGTACTAACTGGAGCCGGAGCGGCAGGATTTGTGCATGATATGTACCAGAAAATTACTGGATAAGAAACACAATTTAAAATGTAATCAATGTCAATATACCGCTTATAAACAAGTACATAGTTTCATTATGTCATCCACCTTGTTTTAATAACTTTAATAAGTTAATAGAAATCCCAAAGGACACATTATGGAATCCCAAATCTTCGCGGTCCTTTTCTATAATTTTCCTTTTCCATTGACGTGGGAAAGCGACGAGCCTATGAACGCCTGAAAAGAATATACAGCTAGCACGCTGCCGCCGCTGCTGCTAACACAGCAAAACCTCATGAGGTTAGTGGTTGACTTAAACACGGTCATCTTTCGAAAATAGTCGGAATCAACGACTGAGGGTTCTTCCCTCCTAAGTGCAGAGAATTTCGAGGCGGCTAATCTCTAGTTTTGCTTGCACTTTGAACTATATCGTGAAAAGAATCGGGTACCTTCGGGTATCTTATAGCGCATATTGTATTGTGTACTTTATGTACATTGAGGACCGACGAGAATATAGTGGAGCTAGAAGATGAACTGAGCAACTTGTATTGGGATATAATTGGACTGTCCGAAGTTCGAAGACAAGGGGAGGACACGGTAATCCTTAACTCACGCAACTTGCTTTACTACCAGGAAGGCGACCATCTATCCCAAGGCGGTGTTGTGTTTATCGGTTGTAAGCCTAACGTTAGCAATATACTGAAAGTCGAGGCTGTGTCGACGAGGGTTGCGTACCTTACACTCGAATTCAAAATTACCAAACGGTATTCGCTGAAGGTCTTACAGATCTACGCATCAACTTCGACACACCCCGATGATGAGGTGGAGGCTATGTTTGAAGACATCTCCAAAGCCATACATAGCTCGAAATCTCACTACACAGTGCTGATGGGGCCTTCAATGCAAAGCTGGACGCGAAACAGAAGGACGAGTTGAGAGTGAGGCAATTTGGAATCGGGCAACGCAACCAAAGGGGCCAACTGCTGGTCGACTTCATGCAAGAAACAGCCTCAGCGCAAGTAGACCTGGAGTAACTCAGATGGTTCTACGAAAAATGGGATAGATTTCATCTTGACGACGAACCGGGATTTGTTCAATGATGTCTCTGTGGTCAACAGGGTGAATACAGTGCTCGTAACGACTCTAGAGCTAAACTAACTCGACACTATATCCAAGATATCCCGGACATCAGTCTGTATGAGATTCGGATGGCTCTCAAACAGCTTAAAAATGGGAAAGTACTGGGTGAGGAGAAATTATGTGCGGAGCTTGTGAAAGCGGGCGGAAAGCCGATACTTGTAGTATTTCAGAGACTATTCAATTACATCATATACCTCCGGTGAAACTTCAGACGCCTAGTCATATTGTCCTTCAAAAAGGGTGATAAGCCTTTTGAATAACTATAGGCCGATATCGCTTCTAAGCTGCGTTAATGTACTGTTTTCGAGAGTCGTCACAAACCATCTCGCACATAGACTTGACGAATTTCATCCTCCCGAACACGCCGGAATCCGAAAACGCTTTAGCGCAGTAGACCACATACATATCCTCCATCAGATTATACAGAAGACTGAGGAGTATAATCTGCCCTTATGTCTGGCTTATGTCGACTGCGAAAACGCCTTTGATTCCTTTGAGACATAGACGGTGCTACAGTCTCTTCAGCGAATTGACTATCGGTACATCGAAGTGTTGAAGTGCTTATACAGTAAAGCAGTCTTTCTTAAAGGGGGTGATAACGCTCCTTTGTAGGCACTGAATGCCTAGAGGGGGGTGGTAATGGACGCAGAAAGGGGGCTATGGTTGATTTGTAATTTCATGGTGAGTGCTGTATTTCAATTCTATATAAACTTCTAGCTAGCTATAAGCTTATTCTATATAAAACAAAAGATTGTAAGAGGAGCGGCCGACCTCGCACAGTTAGGACACCAGCGGTCATCAAAGCAGTGAAGGCGCGAATCCAAAGAAATCACGTGCGTAACAAAAAATCTTAGCTCTTCACATGGGATTAAGCAGAACCACTGTCAAAAGAGTGTCAAATGAAGACCTGGGACTACGACCTTATCGTAAAAGATCCTGCGCTTTGTTACGGCGGTACGCGGGAAAAATATACCGCGAAATATTGTTTTCGGATGAAAAAGTTTTTACCATCGAAGAAAGTTACAACAAACAAAATGATAAGGTGTATGCCCTCAGTTGCGAAGAAGCGAGCGCGCGTGATCCGAGGGTCCAGCGAGGGCATTATCCTTCATCAATCATGGTTTGGCTTGGAGTCTCATATTCAGGCTTAAACTGAGGTATTTTTCTGCGTGGTTTACCAAAATACCGTCCTAACAAACATAGTAGAGCCTCTTTCTCAAACAATATTTAAAAACAGACACTGGTTATTCCAACAGGACTCTTCACCAGCTCATATGGCACGTAGCACTCAAAACTGGAATGTGGAATTGACTTCATCGTGCATGAAAACTGTCCCTCTTCTAGTCCAGATTTAAACCCACAGGACTACAAGATATGGCAACATTTGGAGGAGAAAGTCTGCGCTAAACCTCATCCGAATTTGGAGTCTCTCCGAGCATCTCTGGTTAAAGCAGCGGCAGAAATAGATATAAATGTGGTGCGTGCTGCGATCGATGACTGGCCGCGTCGATTAAGGGCATGTATTCAAAATGGAGGAAGGCATTTCGAATAATGTAAATACAATTTTATTGAACATTTAATTACCTTCCATTTCATATATAACTTTTACATAATTATCAATTATATCAAAAGTTTTTGACAGAACTTATGACCTGACTAGGTATATATATATTTTCATTACGAGATCATTATTTCATTGACGAGCTTGGTGGCGCAGTGGTGGAACGCGCTGTTACGCTACTTTGACACCAACGCTCGTGGGTTCGATTCCCACACAGTACAAACATTTGTGTGCATGAACATGTCTGTTTGTATTGGTCTGGGTATTTTCTATGTATAATAAGTATGTATTTACAAAAAAATATATGTATTTACGCATGTTTATCAGTTGTCTAGTACCCATAACACAAGCTTCGCTTACTTTGGGGCTAGGTGGCGCTGTGTAATTTGTCTGGCAATATTTATTTAAAGGAAAAATGAATCATTAGTGGTTTCGCGTGTAATCGTTAAACAAGTACTTAAATTCAACACTTTACTTACATAACATGTCATCAAAGCAGTCAATAAAATCCGAAACAACTCTTTAAATGACAGATTATTTATGCAGCTTTGTGTTGCTACTGATGAAAATCCAAGATGTACCACAGCAGTGTATTTGTAATGGCACCAAAGCTGTATAACAAGTTACCTAAACACATACTACAAATGAAAAAATTTTTCGCCTTTAAGAAGAAAGTCAAGGACATTCTCCTTAATAAAGCTTATTATAGTATTAATGAATATTTCAATGATAATATTAATATGTGTTGACATTTTGTTTAATATAATTCAATAATTAATAATAAAATATATGTAAGTATATGATTTCTTAAAGGACGATATGCAAACAATTGACAATTTCATGACTATGTTATGCATAATTTTGTACACTGTAATGGTAGAATACGGTATAGAACCTAATATTTCTTGTAATATCCTTAATGTAACCTGTATTCATGCAAAATAAACAATTTGATTTGATTTGATTTGAAAATTTTGATTAGACAACCGATTTATTTATATATTTATTTAGCATAAAAACAGATTACAATCGTTATAAACAATGTACATAAATAAATAAGTAGTGTTGATCAAAATCGTAATCCAAAAGTATGTATGCCTAACAGCATTACATCTTAAGATTAATTACACGCTAGAGAGTGCTAGAAATGACGAGTTATACATTTCAATTATTTAGTAATAGTAATTAACAATATAAAATAAAATACAAAAAAAAAATATATAATATAATAATAAACAAATTCTTATGGCTGAATGGATTGGTTATTTATTCGCCTCCGGAACTGTGGCAGTGTAAGATGAAAAATATCAACGTCTCTATTGGAGATAAGGATCTCGTTGTATAGGCGGCACATCCTGACAATGGGATTATAATAAGATGTATTAATAAGATGTTCGTGAAAACTTGGAGACTTAAAAATATTGAAATTACGATTTCGTGCTCTAAATCGAGTGTTAAAGTTTAACAGGGAAAGAAGATTAACGGAGTCCAAAAACTATGTACAATCTTATAAAGCAAAATTAGATCACTGTTGTGATGTCGTATGTTTAGAGGTGTCATATTAAAGTGCTCAAGACGTTCTTCATAGGAGTTAAGTTTTCGTCCCATACCAGATCTATAGCTAACAATTTTTAAACATCGCTTCTGAATACTTTCAATTCTATCACTGTGGACCTTATAGAAGGGAGACCAAATTGTACAGTTATATTCGAGAACACTTCTTACGAGGGAATAATAAATATGTATAAAGCTTTTAGTTTGCCGAAATTGTTTTGTAGATCTCGAAATAAAACCGAGTAGACGTGAGCTACGCTCAACTATGTAATCATAGTGGTTTCGAAATGTCAGCTCGGAGTCAAAAAGAACACCCTAATCTTTTGCGACAGTTCTGCGAGTTAAACTTCACCCCCAACGGAATAGTCGGCAAGGATCTTGTTGATTTTCTTGATAAAGGATATTACAAAGCATTTACTAATGTTAAGCTGCATATAATTGCGGCGGCACCATTCAGAGAGTAAATCCAAGTCAGTTTGTAACTTCAATGCGTCGGTGCAGTTGCTCGCTGTGGTAAATATTTTAAGGTCATCCGCATAGAGTAGGCAAGGATAAGATAAGGTGTCGATTAAATCATTTATGAATACCAAGAACAGGAGTGGACCCAAATGACTACCTTGTGGCACTCCAGATGTAACTGTAACCGGTTTAGAGAGATGACCCTTTACTGCCACTAGCTGACTCCTCCGACTTAAATAATATTCAAACCAGCGGAGTAAACTGCCGTGCACACCGAAAAAAGCTAATTTATTTCGAAGTACTCCATGATTAACTATGTCAAACGCCTTAGAAAAATCCGTATAGATCGAGTCCTCTTGGAGTCTCTTAGCAAAAGAGCCGCACAAATAATTCTTATATTCAAGCAGGTTAGATGTTGTAGATTTGTCAGATATAAATCCATGCTGTTGAGAGCGCAAAAAGGGCTTAACATAATTATAAAGCAAATCGTATACGACACTCTCGAACAGCTTTGCTATGCGCGAAAGTATGCTAATCGGTCGATAATTATTACAATTGGTTTTATCACCAGATTTGTATACGGGTATTCCCGTTTTGGAAAACAGCTCACGTTATTACGTGAGCTGTTTTCCAAAGCGTAGGAAATTTACCAGTTTTAATGGATTTTGTAAAAAGCAGTTGCAAGGGTATGCTTAGTTCAAACGCGCATTTTTTTATAAAAAGGGCAGGTAGTTCATTTGACCCAGGACCCTTATTAACATCCAGATTCTTAATTTTTCTTATAATTGATTCTAATGTAATATCTATATCGCTTAATGTGTTATTCGGCAAGATACTTGAAGGTGGTATATAATTTGGAACATTTGAGGCATCTTCAAAAACAGAACCGAAATATTTAGAAAATAGCTCACACACCTCCGTTGGGTTGGTCGAGGTAGTTGCTTCACATTCAACTGTTACTGGAATTGAGTTCACGCCTTTCTTACTATTTACCTATCTCCAGAATGCCTTTATGTCACTTTCAAGAGAATCTTCAATTGATGTGACGAAAATTCTGTAGCAGCTTTCAATCATACGCTTAGATTTGGCTCTATAATAGTTAAATTCATCGTAGTCGCGCGGATTTCCAAATTTTTTGTAACGTTTATGGAAATAGTACTTTCTCTCTATATAATGTTTAAATGTGGGGGTAAACCAAATTGGATATTTGTCATTTTTATTTTTTGATAATGGTGTGAATTTACTGACAATGTCATTAATTATAGAATAAAATTTACTTACATCTGCATCAATGTCGGAGGAAGACAAGATGCTATTCCAATCTACTTTAGACAGAGCGGATCTAACTTCGTCAAATTTGCATTTATTGAAATTATACTTCCTACGCGATATAGGCTTTACATATGCAGGATACAATCCAGAATTACACTCGATATTCACGGCTATAGCCGGGTGACGACTGTCTAAGCGACTTAGAGCATCCGTCGTACCGCAAACTTCAACATCTACCGTAGCTAGCACAAGATCAAGGCGACGGTTATTAGCGTTTTGTATACTATTAAATTGTTTAAGGTTACAAAGATACATAGATTCACATAAGAGATGACACTTATTATCTTGAGGAGGGCTAGGTTTCATGGCTAATAAATCAAGATCCCTAGTCCAAGATAATCGAGGGGTGGTATAATCGCCAATACAAACAAATTTAGAAGTATCACTTGAGTTTAAAACTACCTTATGACAATTCTCGTAAAATGATTCAAGTACCTCTTTGGACAGATCCGGAGGCAAATAACATAAACATATGTTTATTATTTTGTTATGTTTATTGATAGGGATAACAGACAACCACAAATCCTCTATATCACTGTCCCAAGAAGCCTGCCTAATAACTTTAATATCTTTCTTAACTGCGATCAGCACGCCACCTCCTTCACTTTTATCAATGATGGTACTAGAGCGATCACGTCGGTAAACATTATAACGAGAATCAAACAATTCCGAGTCAAACACACTATTAATTAGGTTAGTCTCAGTGAGACAAATTATGTCATAACTGGCGGTTAAAACATTAAGATATATATCAGTCATTTTAGAAGGAATCCTGTTGACATTCTGATAGTATACTACGAGTAACATTTTGAATTCAAGGGAATTTAAAACATAGACATTATAACTTAATACTAGTATTGAATATACTAACTACACTACACTAACTTATCCAAAACCTCAACGTTTTTTACGTATATGCTGCCACTGTTATCGTCTTTACGCAGGTACACTCGTCCATATTTGACCCAGACGTATTTATATTGATTGGCTCTGGCGAACTTTCTAGCAGCGGCATGCAGCTGTTTACATTCAGGTGAAAGACGTTCAACAACATATTTTTTTTGTGTTTCGACAGAGATTCCTAGGTGGCGTGAGTTTAGCGTGTCTTTGGGATGAGCCTTGTTATATCTCTGAACTGCAGATAACATCGAATCGTTCATTCTGGGTGAAGCCAACGTGACCAAAATGTTCCTTGCCCGACTGGAGTTCGTGTCCATCTTGGCCACTCTGCAGCACGCTTGAATGCTGCTGTCGTCGATCGGAAAGTTTACGATATCACAGAGTTTCTTGAATAGCAACATTACATTCTCATTACGAGACTCAGGTACTGCTTGTATTTCCACGTTGCAGCTGCCAGATGTTTTCTCCATTACCGACAACCGGTTATTCAAATTACGGAGGTCCCCGTGCAAGCGCTCACTGTCTGATTCCAAGATCTTGATTGCAGTATCTTTTTCAGCTAACCTTGATTTTAAAGTTGTATGTTATGAGCTCAAAAAGTCGGTAGCGGCGTTGAGATCATCCTTGAGCTCATTTACTACACAACCCATCTCTGCCCGAACCATGATCCTGACCCGCCTTCAATGCTGCACGAAATTCGCTCATGAATGACGAAAGTGACGCATTGAGTTTTTGGTCAAACAAAGAGCTGATTTTTCCATAGTGACACCATTGCACCCTGAGTTGCAGGGAGTAGGGTCTGAGATTGTTGAGATGGATATGGTACTATTGTTTTGGGGGTCAAAGGACATATTCATTGAGTTATCTATTGGTAACTGATGGCACCTAACTGGAGTGTCCGCGTTCTTTACACGCCTTTGCGATACATTACTGCAAGCAGGACATGCCCACGAAGCTTTGTACGCTTGAGATAATGCCAAAAAATGCTCTTCCCCTATATTTAGACCTTTTTTTTTTTTGTTACGCGGGGAAAAATGCGTTACGCACACCACCGGTGCCTGGGTGGCCTCCGGTGGTAGTGTGGGACTCCCCGTCGGCTGGGCTGCCCTACGGTATACCCACTAAACAACCCCGCGAATTGCCATCGGCCGCGTTGGTGTGGTGCCCCGGATCTGTCAGCAACAGGGCACCACTGCGACTGGCCAGCCCCTCAGAAGGGGCCGAACTTCTTCACTCTAGGAGCCATCCCGGCAAATTGGGACAGCCCCTCCGGCGGCGGGACCACTATGGGGCCAGGTTCCCATCCTGACCCCTAGTCCCACATATTAGGGAGGCGGCAATAGGTGCGCGTAGCGCCTACGCCGCACTCCCGTCCGCCGTCTCCGGAGCGGGACAGCCTCGGGATCATCCTCCCTGTCCCGCTCCGAGGCCTCCTTCTGGGACATGACCGTCTCACAGAAGGAGGCCACCGCCTGCCAGGCACTGTCACTCCCGAGCCCCCTATATTTAGACCTATAGCAACCTCGACAGTGCCGACACACAAGAAAGTTGCCGTCTACAATAACACTCAAACATCCGTTGCAGTTATTCATCTCAATATATAATATCTTATAGGTTTGTTTACACACTGAGTCACCTTGTAGCACTTGTAGAATATTGTCTTAAAACACGAAACGTTGTCACTTATTAACACTAGAATATTATTATTTACTAGAAACGAGATTATTAAATCACCATAGTATTGTTTCAGGTACGATTTTATAACTTTTTATGCTTTATAATAATAATAAATGTCGGAGCTAATTCAATTGAGTTTACTTCGGAGAGCGCCCTCTAGCGAATTGATAATGAATTGATTGATCGATTGATCACAGAAGTGCGTTGGCTATCGAAAAGGAAATTGTCTGACTCGATTTCACAATCTGTTTGACTCTATAATAGAGATCTTGGAAAACAAAGACACACAATTGTGAGACAACCTCATAACATTAATGAATGATATCGTGTACCTGACAGACCTTTATAAATTACTTGATGATATGAATGTCCAACTTCAATGAGATGACTTGAACTTAATAAAAACAAAAAATGTCGCTGCTGCTTTCTTAGCTAAGCTGCTCTTACACAAGAAGAATATCGGCAGACGTGAGTTCCACAATTTTCCCAATTTATCAGTATCTTGCAACAATGACGACTTGCTTGTCTACTGCCAACATTTAGAAACCCTCCACAGGGATTTCATAGAAAGATTCCGGGACATTTGGAAATTGGAAATACCAGACTGGGCGTTGGATCCTGTTTCAAATGTCAACACAGCAATTTTACCTCAGCTGGAAGAAGAACTTACAGAACTGATAACGAACGAGGAAATAAAAATCAAATTCAAAAATGCCTACCAAGAATTTTGGCTACAAAAGTCAATTCCGCAATTATACCCTGCGTTGTGGTCTTTATTAAAATTGAATTAAATTAAAATTGATTACCTATCTATATTGTTTCTTTTAATTTGAATAAAAGATATTCTTAATATTATAAAGTTGCGTTTTAATTGCTCTCACTGGTAAAAATGTATCGTTTAGAATGTAAATTTAAACTCCAGACCAGATTACTATAGCACACTATACCAAGTCATCTGTATGGTAAATATTTATATTTTTTATAATATGGGATCTACACCTACTAAGGAGGTCATTATTGCCCAGACCTCCACCAAAAATGCCACGGCGTAGAACTCGGAGAAAAATAATGTGCTCTTATCAATTACAGTAGTATGTCTGCTACTAGCGGTCTTAGTGGCACTGCGCTGCGCAGCAAAGTTACACACAAAATGGATGTAAAATGAGTTTAGGAGGCAAACCATGGAAAGTATTATGCCCCGCGTAAGCGTCAGACGAAGGGAACATGCCACGGAAGGATAACGTTGAATACTTACTAATAATAGCATCATTAAATTAAATATTTTAATTTATATCAATAAATAATACATACGGATAGTTAACCTCAATTATATTGGAGCATTTGAAAAAGTATACAAGCACAATTTTTTTCACTAATATTTACGAATAATCAAAAATATTAAACAAAATATTCAATTTAAATCACTACTGAATATAATTTATTAGCACTTGATTTAAGGTACTTTGCGCTTCCGGTACCGATTAAGTACAATCCGGTACGAAAGTAGATGCATGCCGCCGCCGTTGCCATGGCTACTCCGGCCGTTTAGCGGGCAGCTTCAACCTGTAACTTTTGTGTTACAGTGATGCGCGCGCATCTTAAAATTTCACTCTCTTTTTCATAACGCACCTAAAGAAATATAACTTCAAAAATATTTGTCACCACACTCGTCACATGACGTCATCGCAAGGTCGAAGTAAAACAATTAATACGAATAAGCATTCCCGAGGTCACTATCGTAATACTTTTTGTACAGAACAGAAAGTTGAATCACTTCACAGTAGATACTGAGTCGACAGACAGTCAAACACAAAGTAACGCAGAAGGTACTTCTTCTACGAGTTCATGTGCAGACAAGTTTTTTCGTTTCTAAACAAATATTGTCTTATGATAGCATTAATTTGGTAATTTTTAGTATACATAGTGTAGAACATACGTTTTGGTAGATACAGGAGCATCCCTGTCAGCTATTAAGTATGATATTTTAGACCAATTGAAGATTGATTTATACGAAACTAAGTTAAAATCCCTATGATTTTGTTTAATTAACTTTACAAAGCCAACACCTTCGGTTTAGGCAAAAGTTATAAAACTTTTTTTTGAAGATTTACCATGTGAATCTGTACGCATAATAAATAGGTGAAGAATTTATGAGAACGTATAGAGGCATTATAAATTATGAGACCGACTGTTTGTCTCTGAGAGTAAAATCATCATCATCATCTCAGTCTGAATTCGTCCACTGCCGAACATAGGCCTCCCCTCTTGCGTGCCACTTGTCTCGATTCTGTGCCACCTGCATCCATCGACTCCTTGCAATCCTCTTCAGGTCGTGGCTCCATCTAGTGGGGGGTCGTCCCACACTGCGTGTACTGGTACGGCGACGCCATTCTAGAACCTTTCTTCCCAAGCAGTTGCCGGTTCTACGAACTATATGGCCGGCCCACTGCCGCTTCAGCTTGCTTATCCTGTGTGTGATCTAAAGCAGTTATCTTAGTTCTACTACGGATATTCTCATTTCTGATTCTATCACGCAGAGAAACCTCGAGCATAGCTCTTTCCGTAGCACGCTGAGCGACCTTGAGCTTCCCATACGGCCTGCAGTGAACGGCCACGTATTAGTTCCGTATGTCATCACTGGCAACACACACTGTTCGAAGACCCTACTCTTCAGGCGTTGAGGTATTTTGGACGAGAATATGTGTCGAAGTTTCCCAAACGCTGCCGAGCCGAGTTGGATCCGCCTGTTGACCTTTCGGTCGAAGTTGGACTTACCTAACTGGAATAACTTGCCCTAGATAGGACATATTCGTCGAAAACTTCTAGCTTAGTGCTTCCAACCGTGACCGGCGTAGGTGTAACAAGGACATTTGACATGATCTTAGTATCGTCCATATTCATCTTGAGACTTACCTTGTTGGAAACACTATTGAGGTCATTTAGCATAGCGCCAAGCTCCTCCAGCGATTTAGCCATAAGAACTATATCATTAGCAAATCGAAGGTGAGTGATGAATTCGCCACTGACGTTTATGCCATATCCTTTCCAGCCTAAGCTTGAAGACATCTTCCAATGCTGCGGTGAAGACTTTCGGGGACATAACATCGCCCTGTCTTACACATTTCTGCACTTAGATCGGTTCCATACTCTGGTCCTGTACTCGGATACACATCGTTGCCCTACTGTACAAGCACGCTTCGATATACCGATAGTCAATTCGGCATCGCTGGAGAGACCGTATCACCGCCCATATCTCAACGAAATCAAAAACTTTTTCGTAGTCCACATACGCCAGATATAATGGCAGATTGTACTCCTCAGTCTTCTGTATAATCTGACGGAGGGTATGTATGTGGTCTACGGTGCTAAAATCTTTTCGGAATCCGGCTTGATCGGGAGGCTGAAATACGGTTAAAACGCTTCGCGGCGTCAATCGTACTATTTCGATTTTTTGTCATTACCCTTCACTGCCTTGCACAGCCCTTGTCAATAAACATGTTCGAATTGATGCCAATGGGACGAGAGAGATGTTCTAACTAACTAGAATAACTGTAGGTTCTAGTGCTAATTGCTACTAGCCATATGTGATTACATAATCAACTCATTTGAGTACAGATAAGAGTGTTATGACAAAAATGATTTAATATTTAATTTATTTTAAATATGAAGATCTACGAGATCAAAATGACTTTCATCATTACTTACTTATAAATATATATAGGATGACATCTTCTGTTTAAGTCACATTCGTGTTAGACTCAACCTTCGTCTATATACTTTTAGATCAACAATGAAATTCACCTCTTTATTTATCGTGGCTTTGGCGATGCTGGTACTGTTCACTGGCGAAGGTTACGCCAAAGCCAACCCTGAACCGGAACCCGGTATAGGAAGCGGTTTAAAAACATTAGGAAGGTTGGGAGTGAGTATTTCACCAAAGTTTCAAATGTTTTAACTACAGTAATATTACCATAAAGCCTACTACTATCAGTCATACTTTAAGTTTTGAGCTTAAGGTAATATGACTCACTCTGTATTGGAAATAATCGTATTCTCATTTCGTGTAGTTTTATATATATCGATTAGATTTGATAAAGCCACTTAAAATATAATCCTATAGTACCCCACTCAGGAATAAACTCTATGGGATAGTTCATATATTTGAGATGTACAACGTTACTTGGGTTCTTGTAAATTATCTTGATTATTTAGTATATTTCTATGATGCTTGCCCATGAATAGCCTTATCCACGCAAAACGGGCCGAAAAGTCTTAATATCGCCCACAGGAGTAATATTTGTATTTTTTTTAATTTTATTGCATCATGTCCAATCCATTTGTCAAATTCCAGGTCATCGGTTTAAATGGTATAAATCAAAGAAATAATGTATTTTTGGTTACCAAATATTGCTTGTTAAATGTAAACATCCTAAATTCTGAAAATAATACATTATTGACTTAGCTTCTACAGTATCCCATTACAAATATTTATTCAAATAGATAACTCATATCTGTATATGGGTCGTTCCTTGGCATGGTTTTATTACATGCATTTTCAGTATCAGTGCAATAATATTAACGATTACCGCCCTAATAATATAATATAGGTAAGCATTTTTCTTGTAATAGATGGCAGTACTCGTATATAGTACAGATAAACAAAGGCTGACATACATTTATTAACTTAATTTTGTTTTGGTAAGTTTATTATGAAAAGTAAGAACAAAAACGTTCAATTTCGTAGTGACTAACAGGCGCCAGAAATAAATTAAAAATAACACTACCTAAAATTATAAAAAAGTACTAGTCTGGCTCCTTAGTAAAATAAGCTCACTCAAACTAATTCCGGAGGTTCAGTTGATCCATTGCGTATTTTAAATTAGGCATCTGAGCCCAATGACGTCCAGGTATTCCCAAATTCGCACAGTAATTTGATGGGACTCATTATAAGTAACAGGGGTGATACAGAAATTGCAAACATGAGTTGTTAAAGACTTCGAACTTTCTAAACAGCATCCCGTTTGTAACTCGTACTCTACCGTCATTAATACAAATTACACTATTATTGTAGTTTTGTTTAGTAGTAGTTTAGTTTAATACATTTATCAACAATGTAGTAGTACAATGATGGTGGCATTTTGTTTGCTTAACTGATAGTCTTTTTATCATTTTGCAGGGAAAGGTACTAACTGGAGCCCGAGCGGCTGGATTTGTGCATGATATGTACAAGAAAATTACTGGATAAGAAACACAATTTAAAAAGTAATCAATGTCAATATACCGCTTATTAACAAGTACAGAGTTTCATTATGTCATCTAGCTTGTCTTAAAAATAAGTTAATAGAAAACCTTAAGGATACAATACGGTATAGAGCGAATGGTTCTTTTTTGTAAGATAAAAATTGTCTCAATGTCAGCCGCCGTTCCCCACTACAGTATACCATACAGCATAATGCTGTGAAAGTAGCTGAAATAGACTAAGCGCGCAGTAGCCATATCCGTCAATTGTCTGATACTCCTAATTACATATGCAGCGGAGCTTAGATTACTGGCAAGTTTATTTATATGAGTGCACCATTGTAATTTGGAGTCTACTGGAATTGGTATTCCAGTTCCAGTTTCCAATTTCTTGATGGAAACACAGTATTATTAACAAATTGTAATTTATTAATCGCAATGAGATCTTCAGTATTGGCAGAAGTCACATTCGGGAGACTAAATTTGATGCATTTGGTTTTAGCCTAGTTTAGCAAAAGATTATCACTCGTGACCAGTTTGAAATAACAGACACAACACCATTTACCTTGTCAATAGTTTCACACCGGCGAATGTCATTAAAAATTAGAGCGGTCTCATCAGCAAATAGTACTATATCCGCCATTTTTTGCATGTAGGGCAGATTATTCGCATATACTAAAAATAAAAAGGGACTCAAAATAGAACCCTGAGGCACCCCGATATTAACATTACTGCCTTTAGATTTAACCTCATTTATGTCAACTGTTTGCAATCTGTTATTTAAATAAGATGCAATCAAGTTCTGTGCTTCACCTCGAACTCCATAATAGTTCAGCTTGAGTAACAATGTCTAATGATTGACATAATCGTAAGCTTTAGAGAGATCACAGAAAATCCCATCCAAATAGCGTCCTGTGATCTCTACCATGCATTAAGGATATGCCTAACCAATCTCATCCATGGTTATGCCTTCATCGAACGCCGTCATCGTGGAGTGAGCACCAGACTTACTCTCAGTGCCCAAGGCGTAGTAATACATTTCCTCAAAATATTAACTCTACCATTCTAATATTTCCCAAATGTTAGCAAGAATGGTACCAGCTTTATTTACTTCTCTTCAAAAAAATTTGGTATCCGCCTCGAAGATTTTCGTCAGCCCCTCTTCCTCATACATAATTTCTCACCTCTGTTTCACTAAAGCTTTGGTTTCATTATTGCATAGACGGTATATTTTATTTTTCTTCTCTCTCATACTTTCAGTTAAGGCCAGAGATGGTACATAATCCAGTTAAGCTTTCCACTTTCTTGCTACGGAGGATTCAACCTCTGCGTCTTACTAGGTGTCTCCTTTTAACGTTTTATACCTCTTTATCCGTAGTAGATTCACCAGCTGTAAAAGAATTGCAATTGTCAAGCATTATCCTTTCGAATATTTTACTCAAAATACTGGCAGTATAGACATGGGTCTGTAATTCACCAGCTCACTCTTTTCCCCTGACTTCAATATAGGAATACTTTACTAAATTTTATTAAGTCTGGGAACACCCCAACCCATATCTACACATATAAAAACAATATGTGACGAGTGTAGAGCTATTGCCTCGATAATACAATAAAATACTTTAATAGACTCCTGAGTGATTTTTAATGTTCAACTGTTTAACAGTTTTAATTATCTTAGTTGGTTCAATATGTGTAAACTGAAAAAAATCCACACTAGGTCGTACATTTTCTTTTAACAACTCAGCAGCACCATCTGGAGATGAATAAGATAGTTAGTAGTAAGATACGGGATATTGATGAAGTAATGTTGAAATAGATCTGCTACTCGTATTTGTTTAACGGCTGTGATACTTTGATTGACATATTTTATAGAACACTCATTATCCTGTGACTTATATTTGCCTATTTCTTTTTACTAACAATATCCTACATAGCCTTAATTTTATTTAATGATTGCTTAATTTTGTTTTTAATATACATAGATTTCGCTTCTCTGCAAAATTTTTTAAATATTTTGGAATAGTTCTCGACATAATTGCCAAAAACTGGGTCAAAACTGTAATACTTTTCTGCATAGGTATAAATCAAATATTTTGATTCTACTTAGCAGAATACCTGTACTTCCCCAAACATTAAACACAAATTTATTTATGGTATAAATTTGTTTACGTTTAAATATTTTTTGATATTCATTGGATATGTATAGCATGTGACAGATTGGGATAATGAAAATTAGCATCGTTCTACAGTGTAATTCAACAATTGCAACCTGACATTCAATACATGATTGTATGTAATATGTTTGTGCTCATTGGTATGTACAAGAGATAACTTCTTAAATCTGTATTATATGAACCTTGATAAACTACGAACTGACCGCAGTGATATAAGGTCAAGTTGCTAATTATTGTTTTATTTATATGGCCACAATTACAAAAAACATTACCTAGACAAGTTGCAGATGTGGCCGTTATACGTGTAGGCTTCAAAAATAGATTTTCAATATCCAAGGATTTAAATTAATTTAAAAATCTAATACATATTTATGTTTCTACTAATACATCAACGTTAAAATCACCGCGGACGATTACGTATTTTTACTATTGAAAACTTTTCTTAAACTATCCTCAATTACTCGCTCAAATTACAAATAATCGCCGCTGGGAGGTCTATATACACAAATAATTATATAATTCTCTAATTCAGCACATGACACCTCGATAGTGCACTCAATAGAGAGCCTAACAATATCCAAACGTTCTTTGGCTTTTTGGTAGTTTTTTAACACAATTATTGACCCACTTCTTATTGAATACTCTTTATTATAGCAATTGATTATTTTATAATTACTAATGCTAAATGATATTTCACTCTTTTTTAACCAAAGCTCAGTCAAACATAAAATATCAATGTCGTATTTTTCCAAAACATGTACTACATCTTCACAGCCAGGAAAGCCTTGAATATTTTGGTGTATAAGATTTAAGTTTTGCTTTCCTTTTGTCTCGTAGAGTGGTTTAAATCTGCAGCCTAATCGATAAAATTAGTTTTAGTTTGTCATTTACATTTTAAATGATAAACTAACTAAAACATTTGTCGCATAACGTTTGCTGACCGCGTTCGTAATGAAGATGTGAGAGAAAGAGTTGGTCTGAAAGAGAGTGTCGGTGTTAAGATAAGAAAGGGCATGCTCCGTTGGTTTGGACATGTAGAAAGAATGCAGGACGAAAGAATGACGAAAAAGATATACAATGCAAAAGTGGAAGGATGTAGGAGCCGAGAAAGACCGAGACTAACCTATCATGACCAAATTGGTCATGTTTTATCAGAAGGTGATGTCAGGAGCCCCGGGAACCGGCGAGCGTGCATGAAAAGAGCTATGAACGTCACAGAAGCGAGTGAAGCATTTTTGAATATTTTATATATTTTGGAATGGTTAGGGAATAATTTCGCACGAATTGCTTTATTCATCAGTATCAAAGTCAAAGTCAAAATCTTTTTATTCCGTAAAAATGGCTACATTTGTTTGGAATCGTCACAATTTTTTTCCCTACCGTGCAGTTCATGACTAGGTGAGCACTGATAAAAATACTGCCAAAAAACTCAGGCATCCCTCTTTTGGTATCCAAACAAATTTACATAATTTATTACTTACATTGTAATTGGATCGACTCAATCCCAGACATTTTTATCATTAATATAGTCAGATACTTTATAATATGCCCTGCTACACAATCTGGCTTTAATAGTAGTTTTAAATTTGTTTATTGACAATTCTCTTATATTGCTGGGAAGTTTGTTATAGAACTGTATACATTGCCCCATAAAAGAATTACTTATTTTGTGGAGACGGCTTGCATGTAACACAAGATTATGCTTATATCTAGTATTTATGTTATTTTATGGACATACAAAAGATTTTCATAGATATATTGCGATGCGACTGTTAGAATATTTATTTCTTTGAATTTTTCTCTAAGGCTCTCCCGGGGACCAAGTTTGTAGATAGCTCTTATGGCTCTCTTTTGCAATAAAAAGATGGTGTTAATGTCCGCGGAGTTACCCCAAAGAAGAATTCCGTATGACATAATACTATGAAAGTAACTGAAATAAACTATTCTAGCCGTATCAACATCAGTGAGCCGTCTAATAGTTTTCACTGCATAGGCTGCAGAACTTAGTTTTCCTGATAATTTTTCAATTTGTGGGCCCCATTGTAGTCTGGAGTCAATTGTTATACCCAAGAACACAGTTGTCTCCACAGGGGCTAAATTAGTTCCATTAACATGTACATTGGTAGTCACCTGTCTTACATTAGGTGTTGAGAACTTAATTACTTTAGTCTTTTTATCATTTAAAAGCAGATTTTTAACATTAAACCAATGCATAACTTTAGAGAGAGCATCGTTAACTTCGTCATAATTACCTAACTGTCTATTAATTTTAAATGTCAAAGAGGTATCATTCGCAAACAATACAATCTCATGTTTATCCTTTACATAATAAGGTAAGTCATTTATATATCCTAAAAATAAAAATGTACCTAGAATTGACCCCTGTGGGACTCCCATGACTACAGGGGACCCCGAAGATCTTTTACCATTAACATCGACCTTCTGTATCCTATTGCCCAGATAAGAAGACAGAAGTTCGAGAGCCTTGTTCCTGATACCGTAGTGGTGTAATTTTCTGACAAGAGTGTCATGGTGCACGCAGTCAAACGCTTTAGACAGATCACAGATAATTCCCAAAGCATCTTACAAACCTTCCCATGCCGCGAATATACTTTTAAGCAAATGAATCCCTGCGTCAATAGTTGAACAACCTCTCGTAAATCCGAACTGTCTCCTATGAAGCAAATTATGTGTATTAAAATGTCTGAGCAACTGGCTAAGCATTAGTTTTTCAAAAATTTTACTGAGAATGGGCAGTATGGAAACAGGTCGAAAATTCGAAGGGTCCGAACTATCACCAGATTTAAATAATGGAATGATTTTACTATGTTTCATCAAGTCAGGAAATACACCAGATGCCACACAACAATTGAAAATTGTAGCTAAATGTGGAGCGATTGAAATAATAATAGAAGATATGGTTTTGACAGATAGACCCCACAGATCTTTAGTATTTTTCATATTTATTGATTTAAAAGCGTTCAAAACATCTTTTGGGCTTACAGCTGAAAATTCAAATATTGTGTCGCATTCTACCACGCTCTATTTGAGAACGAGTTCAGCAGCTATAGAAGAAGACCTAAAATTTCTCGTAGTAATAAGAGGAATGTTAGAAAAATATTTTTCAAACTCAGTCGCAATTTCTACATCATTTTTGATATCTATATCATTTATCTTTAACTGAAAGTCTCGACTACGTACTTTCGCTCTACCCGTCTCATTATTTATCATATTCCAAACAGATTTAATAATATTTGTTGAACCATTAATTTTATTTCTTAAATATATAGACTTAGCATTGGAACAGGCTCGTTTAAATATTTTAGCATAATTTTTTACAAGTTCTTGAAAAGTCGGATTGTGATTACAGGTCCTTTCTTCATAAAGTTCATACAATTTATTCCGACTTTTGTAAATACCAGGAGTTGCCCAATCAAATTGGTTGTGTTTTATCAGGTGGGGTCAAGAGCCCTAGGAACCGGCAAGCGTGCTTGAAAAGAGCTATGAAGGTTTAAGATGAGTGTATGAATGAGAGACTTTGTGTGAAGATACGGATAGATAGATCTTTATTAATAACCAGCTGGCTTCATATATCGATCATTACCGATACAAAATAAACGAGAATAAACGAGAGCCCAAACTCGATGGGATTGAATTGTTTGTTCCCAGAATCAGACTATTTTATGGACAACGGGTAAAAGTACTTCTTTCTAACATTTCAAAATTAAATATAATTTCTGGAAGAAATTTTACATTTCGTCTCCTTGAAATACGACAATAAAAGCTTTTACATCACATAAATAACGAAACAACGAAAGTGATAAATGCGGCCATTTTAGCGCTTTCGTAATAGGCTGCGGTAAACAGGAAGTAACTTCGAACGATGGGGATGGAAGAAAGGAAATGATGGTTGAACTCTATTGTGGAGTACGAATAAAGAAACCTTAGCGTCCATAAAATTATTTATAACTTTCCTGTCGCAGCTCCATTATAAGTAGATTTTAAGGCTGTCAGGAAACCCTGATTTCTTAAAAACACACACACACATACACGACGTAATTGTACAGAACTAGGTAAGTGCGGACGAGATTTCTATCTCTCTATAACTTCACGCCAAATACCTTGCGGGGTAACTTATCACCATACTTCCAAGAACGATGTTATAACGATGTTATAGCGAAAGACATAATACTCATGAATATTTATTGATAGTTTTATTGCCGTTTTATCTGTTTTAATTAACACTAAAAGTTTCATTTGAAGACACTACAGAATGAGTAAGAGTACAAATGACTCCTCACGTGTTCTTATTTCTGCATTACAGTCTTTAAGTAAAAGCTATATTCATATCACGTTTCATTTCTTTTGCTCTCCTTCTTTCTAGTGCTATCCCGTTTCGTAATCCATTAGAATAGACGGGATCTACTACCTAAGCCTAAGGATTCGGGGAAGATATAGATTTTTATATCGAGTGATTATCATCAGATCTCTACAACCCAGAGGGAAAACCAGACCTTTCTTAGTAATGGTTATTTATTTTAATTATTTATGAGGTAAGGTCGCACATCTTACAAAATATTATTTGTTGGACATACGGAATTCCTCACGATGTTTTCCTTCACAGTCGAACAAGTAATAATTACAAATATGTACATAAATTCGAAGCATAGCTGCCTCCACGGGTACGATGCGTATAATTCACACAATCCATCCCAATCTGCCAACTTATAGTGCACTACGTGACGATATTGGGTAGGCATGGGTCTGGTGCAAGGCACTTGGGTCCGAATGAAACAGTGATCCGACAAGCCAAGTGGCACATCTACTGAGATGTTATACTCATCCGAACGTGTGGTCAGCAGAATGTCCAGTCGAGAGCTCTTCTTGAAAGTTCTTGAAAAGTCGGATTGTGATTACAGGTCCTTTCTTCATAAAGTTCATACAATTTATTCCGACATTTGTAAATACCTGGAGTTGCCCAATCACTGAATGTCATACGGTCACTTACAGACAGTTGTTTTGGAGTAAAGATTGTATTAAATTCACTAGTGATTAAGCTAAATAACGAACTGTGCAAGTGGTCCGGAGTACCGTGATAGGGCAACAATACAATTTTTTCTGCTATATTAGACTTAAATCTTTCTAAGCGGCTTTTACTAAATGGTATATAATTTATTTGCTTTCTTTGTATTTTTGAAGAATTTGGAAATGAAACCAATTGACCTGAATGGTCTGACTGAACTTTATTAATTATAGATTGATACGAAGGTTTTACATTGCTAAATATATTATCAATACATGTAGCACTTGTAGCAGTTACTCTTGTTGGCTATGTAAAAATATGATGCAAATTGTTTGATTTAAATAAATTTAAAAAGTTGTAGGTAACAGTATTTTTCTCCAAGATATTTATATTAAAGTCTCCACAAATTATAACAGTTTTATGGCTATTAGATAATTTATTTAAGGCATCCTCCATGATATTTGAAAATGTTTCAAAGGGCGTGCTAGGAGGTTTATACAGGTTCATAACAATGAATCGTTCCAATTCAATGCATGAAATCTCTACAACTCGCTCAACAGAGAGGCTCACAATGTCACACCTTTCTTTAAATTTAAGCAACTTATTTAATAATATTAAAGAGCCACCATGTATATACTTCTCTCTGATGAATGAGCTTGCATCCTGGTGGTTATTGAAGCTGAAAATGAATTGATGGTGTTTTAGCCAGTGCTCAGTATAATAAAATATCAATATTGCTACAATTCATAAACAACTCCAATTCTAACTCCTTTCCTATCATCCCCTGAATGTTTTGGTGCACCAGGTTGATACAGTTATTATTATTTCTATATTCTTGACAATTTACAATTGATGGGGATATTGTATTATTATTACTTTGTTTCATTTTGAATATTATTATTATTACTATTTACATTGCCAGAGTATAACTCTATTGTCTTGTAACCTAATTTAAAGAATTTGGAATATCTTCCAAGGTACCATTACATAATGTCAAATTATCTAACTGCTCAAAAGAAGCAGGGTTGTTAGCCAAACTTTTGGCTGGTTTCTTAAAACAATATGATAGCAAATCTGCTATTTGTCTTTTATAAAAATTGCTAAGATAAAATTTATCTTCTGTCAAATTATAATGTTTATTATTAAATATATTTATGTCAAGTATATGAAATTTGGCATCATATAATGTCAATGTATGCATTTTATCATTTAATCTATACCTAGATGCATTTTCCGCCTCGGGCAACAAATTACTGTATGGGAAAGTAAATAAAAACACTTTTCCCACATTTAACTGCTGTAACATATTAAAATATTTAATCATTATATGTTTGTTTAAATTTCCTCTCCTCCCAATAAAAACAATTAAAGTTGTGTTGGGGTGGTAATCCCTCTTAACTATTTTATCAACTATTTGAGTGAAACTGGCTCCAGGCAAACAATAATTGGTAACCAGTTTTCCTGATTTTTGTAATAATAATTGGCCCATATTTTTACCTATTTCATCACTATACATTATTATTTTGGAGTTATTATTTTCGCTATTATTATTTAATGATGATGACATCTGTTTAAAAGCACTACTATTAATGGCCTCATTCACATTGTGGCTATGTACTTGAGATAGTTTCGAGGATCGAGTTACCTGTGAACATTTCATCGGAGTTCGGGTTAATTCATTTCTATTGTACAAGTTACTAAGAGACGATAATTTTTGTTCATTTTCTCTCAAGTCAGCTACTAATCTATCCATGCCTACACTGTATAAAAGTACTATCATGTATATGGTAAACTTCCGGCTCTCCTTAACATATAAGGAGCGACTGAATTTAGCCGTGTTTGAATTCGCCTCCCATGTTCACCTTGCATCAGAGATTTTTTTGAGAGCCGAATAAGGCATATGCCCCTAAAGGCATATCGTAAAACCTATTTCCCCCTACTACTTACCATATTCTAGAAATTATTTGCTATATTTGCCAATTATTGCCAACGAAAAACTAAATTTCGTAAGACAAACGAAGTTCTTTTCAGAGTCTATAGTGTAGAAATTATGATCAATAAGTTCATAAATAATTCAGAGTCAAGAAAAACTCAATTATTTTGCGTTCTTTGACCAGGTCTAATAATGACATATACTTATATAAGAAGAGGTTAAGATATATTTATAGGTAGTTTTAAATTACATTTCTTCGTAGAAATTTATTTTGCTATCGCTAATAATTCAACATATCAGTTTATAATATTACGGGTTAAGGTATGAAATTGCCGATTTGTACTGAAAAATTAAAACACTTTTTTTTCTAAAATGGAACATATTTATTTAATCAAAATATTTACTATCATTATCTATACATTGCTGCCATGTAATCGGAAGTTTATTATTTTAGGTAAAAATAAAAGGTAATAAAGGCAGAAGGTTATACCTTTGCGATAGAGCTCTGGGGATTTAGATTCAACAAACCGTGTAAAAGCATTTTGTACAGCATGCTAGGAAGAAAATTTTTTGTAACTCGTACAATAATGGTGAAGATCGATTCACGAGTCGGGGCTGTTTCACAGCCAATTTTAGCGATCATTTTTCGAAGTTCGGCACAGTAAACATCTGCTGTTATTGCTTGACCAGACCTGGGAAAGCTATAGTGAATAACGCTATGAAGAGACCACCAAACAGTTACCATTTTCTTTTTATTGGTAAGCTTTGCCTTAGGGCACTGTTGCAGCGTTTGACCTGGGGTCACCCATTATATTTTCGCTTACGATTATCGTTAAGAATCCACTTTCCGTCACAATTCGATCCAATAATCCTTCATTTTTGTACCGATTTAATAAGGCAATACAAGTTTCAACACGCGTTTCTTTTTGCAGATCAGTCAAATCATTATGTATCCATTTTTCATGTTTTTCTAACTTATTGATTTGATGCAAATGAGTCAATATTGTAGATAATGTAATGTTAAACCATGCCGCTAATTCCTGGGTAGTTTGACTCGGATCGACTTCAATCATCTCCTTCCATTCCGCGTTATTCACCTGTGTAAGTGTGGTCTTCCACGTGGTTTGTTCTTCAAATCGAAGTTTCAATTACGAAAGCGTTTAAACCAAAAACGCACGGTGCGTTCATTAGCAGCCTCCTCTATAAACGCAGCATTGATATTGCGAGCCGTTTCTGCCGCGTTAGTTTCGTGTCGGAACTCGTATTCAAAAATAATAAAACAAATGAAATTCGAAAATCAAATGTTGCACATTTTTATGTATAGGCTAGGTATATATTCTCATCGGTATCATGTGAAATAAGTTTCACTCGAAAATCTAACACCATGAAGGTTTAATGTCAATTAAAGTTATATAACTATAAAACGGCAATTTCATACTTTATGTAATATAAAAATGTAAAATTTCGTTGGACCAACAAATAAATCGTTGGACAAGAAATAAATTGAAAGACAAGGTACCATTGAAGTTTTAAAACAAACACTTTTTTTATACGACTTCGGGAAGCATACGGCCCACCTGATGTAAAGCGGTTACCGTAGCCTATAAACGCTTGGAATACATAAAGTATCACTAGCTTGATGCCACCTCTGCTGCTAACACAGCAAGGATTAAATCTGATGTTTCCTTCGTAGCTGTCATTGATGATGATAGGCAGTACATTGAATTTGATCGGTTTTTTAATTATTCACGGCTTGTGCGATCCGTTGCTTTCGTTGTAAGATTTATTAATAATTGTAGAAAACCGTTAATAGCGTCAACTTTCGTAAGAGAAGAACTTCGAAATGCGTTAAATATCATCATTTCTATTTGTGAAGAGGAATCATTTCCTGAATATAGGTTACTTTTGAATAAACGGAATTTGTCTAAAAAGAGTCAAGTTAAAATTTAATTAAATGAGACTTAATTATTATTGACAAGCAATACAACAATGTCCGTGGTCGGCGACTTATTAAGTTTTTATCGTAGACGTATTAAGTTGACGAGCTCGGTGGCGCAATGGCGAAATACGCTGTTATGTTATTTGACACTAACGCTCGTGGGTTCGATTCCCACTCAGGACAAACATTTGTGTGCATGAACATATCTGTTTGTCTTGGTCTGGGTGTTTTAATAGAGGTAGGGCCCTTCAAAGCAGCCCGTCTGGGAAAGTTCCTTCACCTCACAGAAACCAAAGTAACGTAACAGCGCATTTCGCCACTGCGCCACCGAGCTCGTCAACTTAATACGTCTACGATAAAAACTTAATAAGTCGCCGACCACGCACATTGCTGTATTAAGTAACTATTTCCTTGGGAATATGCAATACGGGCGGTATAGGAAATTGCACACTTAAATGATGAAAGCCTTCATTCCCGCTTTCCATACAGCCTCTCGTTTGTAATTCCCTCTCTTCCGCCTTTAATTCACACTATACTATTATTTCACTTTAATAGTAATTCCATCAAAGTACTAGAATGATCAATACATTTAACTTGCTTTACTAATATTTTTGTCATTTTACAGTCTAAGGTCCTGACTGCAAACGGCGCGGCAGAAGTAGTGTTTACGAGAAAGTTACTGGATAAGAATCACAATTTAAAACGTAATGACTATTTTTATCCTGAAAATTAACAAACAGATAATTTTATTATGCCATTTATCTTGTTCTATAAATAGAAGACACAGAAACTTCAACATTCGTCTTCCTTTTTTATAACATTCCTTTTCCTTGTTTGATGTCGACAAGCTTACAATCCATACGACCCGCCAGATGTAAAATGGTTGCTGTAGCCTATGAACGCTTGCAACAACTGAGGAGCTTACTGATAAATTCACTCACTTGCAGGAACAAATAACCTTTTAGGAACATTTTGATTACTTAATTCCCCAGTCGAAAATAGCAGAAATCGCCGATTGAATTAGTCGCGTAAGATTCATAAAGAATTCGTTATGACCTTATAACCGTATTAGTTCAAAGAGATATTATTTTATCAATTATTATGTCTTGCGTTAAATTCATTCGCTCATTTAATTTACCATCGAACTAAAATCGTAGCATGAAATACTATGTTAAAATTTAATTGCACTCGTAAAACGTAAAATCTCAGAATATAAATTTCTTTAAATATACTCGAAAATTTATATTTATTATACTCGTACTTCATCATTTCTGGCATATAATTTTTATCATGCTGATGGTCCGGATAAAACGCTTCGCGGCATCAATCGTAGCTACTATTAGATTCTTTGTTACTATACTTCACTACCTTGCACAGTCCTTGACAATGAATGTGGTAGAATTGGTGAACATGTGATGAGAGAGACGTGGCGTGGCGCTCGGTTCTCTCTGCCTACCCCGTAAGGGATTTGGCGTGAAGTTATAGTAGTAGTAGTATTAGTGATGAGACGTTCTAATACAGTAGGTTCTAGTGCTAATTGCTACTAGCCATAGGTGATTACATAATCAACTCATTTGAGTACAGATATGAGTCTCGTGACAAAAATGATTTAATATTTAATTGATTTTAAATATGAAGGTTTACGATATCGAAATGACTTTCATCATTACTTATAAATATATATATAGGATGACATCTTCTGTTCAAGTCACATTCCACTTAGATCAGCCATCATCTTTATACTTTAGATCAACAATGAAATTCACCTCTTTATTCATTGTGGCTTTGGCGATGCTGGCTCTGTTAACTGGCGAAGGTTACGCCAAACCTAACCCTGAACCAGAACCCGGTATAGGAAGCGGTTTAAAAACATTAGGAAGATTGGCTGTGAGTATATCACCAAAGTTTCAAATGTTTTATCTACAGTCATATTACCATATAACCAACTACCATCAATCATACTTTAAGTTTTGAGCATAAAGTATGTATGACACACTGTATTGGAAAGAATCGTATTCCCATTTCGTGTAGTTCTATTGTATCGATTAGATTTGATGAAGCCACTTCATATATAAATAATCCTATAGGAATAAACTAGGGTAGTTCATATATTTATGATGTGCGATGTTACTTGGATTCGTGTAAATTACCTTGATTGTTTAGTATATTTATTTCTATGATACTAGCTCCTGAACAGCCTTAATATCGCAACAGATGTCTTAATATCGCCCATAATCGGACTAATAGTCTTGTATTTTTTTTAATTTCATTGCATCATATCCGATCCATGTTATGTCAAATCCAAGTCGTCGATTTAAATGATTTAAATCAATGAAAGAATGTATTTTTGGTTACCAAACATTGATTGTTAAATGCAAAAATCCTAAAATTTGTGCTCGAATTAGCTTCTACAGTATTCCATCATTCATTATTTATTCAAATAGATAACTCATACCTGTATATCGGTCGTTCCTTACCGCCATAATAATAGATAACAATATAGGTAAGCATGTTTCTTATAATGGAGTACTCGTATATAGCACAGATAAACAAAGGCTATTTTGTTTTGGTAAGTTAATTATGAAAATTAGGAACAAAAATATTAATTTTCCTAGTGACCAACAGGCGCAAGAAATAAATTGAAACGTAATACTACCTAAATATATAAAAAAGTACTAGTCTGGCTCCTTAGGCAACTAAGCTCACTCAAACTAATCACGGAGGTTCAGTTGATCCACTGCATATTTTGAATTAGGCAACTGAGCCTAGTGACGTCCAGGTATTCCGAGATTGGCACAGTCCGACCAGGTGACCTTCCAATGTAATTGACTCGAATGCAGCACATCTGTAAACTGCACTGTTGTGTTTACATAATATTAGTATCAAAAAAAATCCGTGTCTATACAAATTATAAAATTTGTCGACGGACTCAATTGCCCAATTCAAAATATGCTTTATGGCAACTGCACTACTCACGGCTTACGACCGCGACGATTCTTGTCTTATGTTTCTAAAAATATAATACAGAAATTGATACAGAAATTGCAAACATGAGTCATTAAAGACTTCGACATTTCTAAATAGCCTCTCGTTTGTAACTCCTACTCTACCGTCATTAACACAATTACACTATTATTGTAGTTTTGTTTAGTAGTAGTTTAGTTTAATAGACATATCAACAATGTAGGTAGTGCAATGATGGTGGCATTTCGTTTGCTTAACTAATATTATTTTTATCATTTTACAGGGAAAGGTACTAACTGGAGCCGGAGCGGCAGGATTTGTGCATGATATGTACCAGAAAATTACTGGATAAGAAACACAATTTAAAATATAATCAATGTCAATATACCGCTTATTAACGAGTACATAGTTTTATTATGTCATCTACCTTGTCTTAATAAGTTCAATAAGTTAATAGCAATCCCAAAGGACACAGTGCGGTCACAGTATGGTATAGAGCGAATGGCTCTTTTTTGTAAGATGAAAATTGTCTCAATGTCAGCAATGTATTACTACAGTATTCCATACGACGATTTAAAAAATGTGTTTTAAATATATAATGTTGTAAAAAGTGCCTTGCCCACGGCAGGGGTGTAAGTATTAAAATATATATATATATATACCATACGACATAATATTAATAAATATTGTCGGACAAATTACACAGCGCCACCTAGCCCCAAAGTAAGCGAAGCTTGTGTTATGGGTACTAGACAACTGATAAACATACGTAAATACATTTTTTTTTTGTAAATACATACTTATTATATATAGAAAACACCCAGACCAAGACAAACAGACATGTTCATGCACACAAATGTTTGTACTGTGTAGGAATCGAACCCACGAGCGTTGGTGTCAAAGTAGCGTAACAACGTGTTTCACCACTGCGCCACCGAGCTCGTCAAATTGATCGATGATGATGTGGTAGTGCAATGATGGTAACATTTTGTTTGCTTAACTTATCGGGCGCATACAGGTTACAATGTGGTGTGAGGCAGGGGGGTATTTCGTCACCTTCTATTTTTAACCTGTACGTGAACAGTCTGATCGCTGAGCTCAGCAATGTTAGTGTTGGATGCTCAATTGATGGTAAATTTGTTAATAACATTAGTTATGCTGATGATATGGCACTTTTGACTCCATCAATCGGAGCCTTGAGAAAGCTGATTAGTGTTTATGAAAGGTACGCAGAGGCTCATGGGCTCAGCTATAATGGAAAGAAAAGTGAGGTGATGATTTTCAAATCAGGTAAAAAGACATACGCAAGACCATATATCCAGCTTGCTGGTATTGAACTGAAAGTCGTTAATAAATTTAAATACCTGGGCCACTGGGTCTCAGACGACCTATGCGATGACCTTGATATTAAGAGGGAACGCAGGGCATTGGCGGTTCGGTGCAATATGCTGGCCCGTAGATTTTCCCGTTGTACTAAGGATGTAAAAATAACCTTATTCAAGGCATACTGCCAATCCATGTACACGTGCGGCTTGTGGACTACATATACGCGCCGAGCCATCAATGCTCTGCGTGTGCAATACAACAATGGGTTTAGGATGTTGTTGGGGCTGTCTCTTCACTGTAGTGCGTCAGGGATGTTTGCTGTAGAACACACAGATGGGTTTTATAGCGTAGTGCGTAAAAAAATTGCGTCCCTGTTACGCCGCATGCGGAACAGTGCCAACAACATTGTAAACATAATTGCCCGAGAGGATAGCACTATTGTACGCCACTGGGTAGAAGTTCATTTATCGCCGGCAGGCCAGAGGCGGGCAGTTAATACATGAATTGTAGGCACTCGAAATAGTCATATGCTTGCTCTATACTAATATAATTTAAGTAATCATGTATACTAACTCAACTTATGGGCTATGCCCGAAATAAATGATTTATTATTATTATTATATTATTTTTATTCACGGGTATTATCCCGGTCATTTGATAAGCGTGCGCGGGGATATAGATCCAACGCGTAGAGGCCCTTTGGAGAAGATTCATGTTATGTTTACACCCACCGAGACCCGCTCCTAAAAATATCGTTAGATCCATATATCTATGAGCAGGTCACGGCAGGAATTGGGACTATTGCGAATGTGTAGGAAATTATTAGTCTATTGTAATGATATCTGGAGGGATTAATGGTACTGGGTTATTGCAGAAGAAGGACGGACACCTGCCATAACTATCATATCTGACTGTTACTTTTGGCAGGTTATTATTATTATTGTTATTATTATTATTATTAACTGGTAGTTTTTTTTATCATTTTGCAGGGCAAGGTACTGACTGCAACCGGAGCGGCAAGATTTATGTATCATATCTACGAGAAAATTACTGGATAAGAAACACAATTTAAAATGTAATCAATGTCAATATACCGCTTATTAACAAATATGTAACTTTAGTAGCTGACCCGGCAAACGTTGTCTTGCCATATAAATAATTTCTTATTAATATATTCAAATTATTTTTTTTATGATTCCTTTTATGAAATATACTTTGCGACCTATTCTCATACCTATCAAATATACATTAAAAAGTTCATAAAAATCGGTCGAGCCGTTTCGGAGGAGTGCGACCACAAATACCGTGACACGAGATTTTTATATATAACTAGCTTATGCCCGCGGCTTCGCACGCGTAGATTTTGGAATTTCAGCAGTTTTACTTACTTTTATTTTACTTCTTATTTTTTAGTACATTCATCATTAAATAGTAAAAGTATCAAATATCCTTATTTGTGTAGTAATGAAGATATGTCACGGCCTGTTCGGTTTTCATTAACTATTTGATACTGGCTGTATACACTCAAAGCACCTCTTTATTCTCAACATTGCCTATTTCAAAAACATAAAAGTTTCAAGCCACTTAAAAAAATATCTGCCTGGGTTGAAATTCAAAAAAATCTTTCTTATCTCTCATATGCATTACAAAAGGAACCTATTGGTGAGTCAGTGAATTAGATAGGAACTCCATTTCTATTAATATAGATTAGCGTCTCGTTCAAACACAATTTCAACCCCCTTTTCACCTCACCTCACCTCGTTAAGGGTGGAATTTTTGAAAACGTTGAAACCAATTTTTTTTTGGATTCTAATAGAGAGTATCTATACAAAGTTTCAAGTCACTAACTTCAAAAAGTTTTCTGCTCCATACAAATTGTCACCCCCTTTTCAGCCCCTAAAGGTGGAATTTAAAAACCGCTGAAATACTTATTTGACATCTTGATTGAAAGTATATTTACAGTCTAAAGCAGCACTTTAAAAAATATCAATTTCGTAATAATTCAACTTTTAGTTCAAGAAATACTTTTGACCTCCATTACACCCGGGGGGGAATTTTAGAAACTACTTTTTTGGATTTTAATTAAGAGTCTCTGTATAAATATAAAAGTCAACATCTTTTTTTTTTTTTTTTGACCTGACTATGTAGTTAGCCCCGAGTGGGCTGTTACTACGTCACCGGACTAAAGAGGCGGGCGTGAGGCGCCACAGCCTAGCAAAACTAAGTATAACGACAATCTAAGGGCCCCCGAGAGGGGTCGAACCTCGGCTTTGGAGGACGTCGTTGGGGAAACTAATCGACCACGCGGGTTCGTGCCTGAAGGGCTTTATGGAGAGAGGCGCCCAGGTACCTGGGCTACTCGGTACCTGGTGTATCGCGCAGAATTCCTAACTCTTCGCGCCCGGATCCGCCGAGCGCGGTGTGTGTGTGGAGTGTTGGGGTTGGAGTCTGTGGGGGAGAGGTAGGGGGCGTTCGCAACAGTTAGTCATCATCATCACTGAGGTCTACACTTAATGAGCTACAAAAGAAACCATAGCGCGTTTCAATTTGGCTTATGGCGTCATCTCTTAGCAATAATTGGGACTAATCGAAACTAATACATATTTTATATATTTTATGCCTCTGTTTTTAACCCCCGACGAAAACACGACGGGGTGTTATAAGTTAGACATGTGTGTGTGTGTGTGTGTGTGTGTGTGTGAGTGAGTGGTGTGTGTGTGTCTATGTGATCCTGAGTCTTTCTGTGTCATCGTAGCTCCCGCACGGATGAACCGATATAGATTTTTGTTTGAAAGGTGTATTAGTCGGGAGTGTTCTTAGCTATGTTTGGTGAAAATTGGTCCAGCACTGAAATGAAAGGGCGAATGACGAACTGACTTTCTGGACTGTCGGGGAGGTTTTAAATTTTAAACAATTAGATATTTTCTGCATTCGGATTGCCAACTTGTCGACCGCGGCACATCCGTGCGCGCACGGCCCGCTAGATAGAAGAGTTTCGACAGGTTCGAATTCGATAATGTAGGTAAAAACGATAATGTTTTATACTTATTAGTTTAGAAAAAACATTTTACATTTGGTTCATGACTTTCAATGAAACACCAAAATGAAATGAAAAAACCAAAATGAAAATTGAATTTCAATCGAATAACTTCAAAAACGGAAAGTTTCATACTAACTTTGCATCCCCGTTTTACCGCCCTTAAGGGATGATTTTTGAGAAAAATATTGTACTCGTTTTTCATGCCTTTCAATAAAGAACCTTCATGCTGAATTTCATTCGAATAACTTCAAAAACGGCAAAGTTTCATACTAACTTTGCATCCCCGTTTTACCGCCCTTAAGGGATGATTTTTGAGAAAAATATTTTACTCGTGTTTCATGCCTTTCAATAAAGAACCTTCATGCTGAATTTCATTCGAATAACTTCAAAAACGGCAAAGTTTCATACTAATTTTGCGCCCCTGTTTAGCCCCCTAAGGGATGATTTTTGAGAAAAATATTTTAGTCGTGTTTCATGCCTTTCAATAAAGAACCTTCATGCTGAATTTCATTCGAATAACTTCAAAAACGGCAAAGTTTCATACTAACTTTGCATCCCCGTTTTACCGCCCTTAAAAGGATGATTTTTGAGAAAAATATTTTACTCGTGTTTCATACCTTTCAATAAAGAACCTTCATGCTGAATTTCATTAACTATTTGATATTGACTGAATTTTCAAATCACCTCTTTATTAAAAACACAACATTATCTATTTTAAAAACATAACTGTACAAAGTCACTAACTTCAAATGATATTTCTGCTCCACACAAACTCCAACCCCCTTTTCATTCTGCTCCATACATATTGTCAACCTCCTTTTCAGCCTCCTAAAGGTGGAATTTTGAAAAACGCTGAAATTACTTTTTTGTTGTCTTGATTGAGAGTATGGTTACAAAGTCTAAAGCAGCTCACTTTAAAAAATAAAAACAATTTCTTAACAATTCAACTTTTAGTTCAAGAAATACTTATGATCCCCCATTACACCCTTTAAGGGGTGGAATTTTTGAAAACGCTGAAGTTACTTTTTTTGGATTCAAATAGAGAGTGTCTACACACACACACACTACAAAGTTTCAATTAACTAACTTGAAAAAAAAATTCTGCTCCATACAAACTGTCAATCCCCTTTTCACCCCCTTAGGGGTTGAATTTCAAAAAATCCTTTCTTATGTCTCGTGAGAATTATAAAAGTAACGTCTTTGCAAAATTTCAGATTTCCAGGTTCAAGGGTTGGGCCTCGGCGTTGATGACTCATTGAATTAGTCAGGAACTCCATTTTTATATATATATAGATTGTATCTGTGTATCGATGAAAGTTGGCGAATAAAGCCGGCAACCATGTCTTGCAATATTACGCAGGATTGCAGGGCCTCTTTTGTAGAACATCGAAAACGATTGGGTGCTGCTGGGGTGTCCATGCAGCTGGTAGGCTGGTAGTCAATTCCAACGCTGACAATACTCCTAATTCCTCTTATATATGTATACTCCTCCAAAAATATCGCTGCGATAGCCACATGAGGTTCCATAACCATCGGTCAGAGAGGTAAGAGATTAGTGACCGCATGACATTCTGTGCGGTGGAGTGCGTGATCGCAAGAAGCCAGCCATGGGATGTAGAAGCAGAAGTCCTCTTAGCAGCGAACAGGATATACACAGAGGCTATAGCTAATAAAATTAAAAAAACTAAAAGTCCAATTAGCTCATTCGAACTAGCGCATTGCACATTGGCACCCATCTACTATCATTAGTAGATGCATGCCGTCCCTACCATGGCTACTCGATCGTCATTTCATCGGTTGCTGCAGTTGCCTCCGGGATTGCTGGTTACGACGACGATAATCTCACGCAGGAACACAAAAACCTTCCAGAAAGTTGTTACTTGCCTGCAGTTTCCTCTGAGGCGTTCTTCCCCAGGCGGGATGCTTTAAGTGGTCGTACCTCGCTTTAAAAGACCCTGAGCAAGACAAACAGACATGTTCATGCGTACAAATTATTGTCCTGTGTGAGATGAATCGAATTCGCCAGATTCGGCAACTACCTATACAAGTTTCTAATTATATCTCTAGTCGTGTCATTACATTCACCTGCGGTTTATAGAGATATGATATCGTTCCGACTTCGTAGGATAAATGTTTATTTTAACTGTTTATTTCAACGGTTACAACTGAATAAATTGATTACCGAATATGATGATCGTTTAATTACTTGAAACTATCTTGTGGTATAGAGAGCTCGATAGCGTCGTGCGCGTGTCATTCTAATCGAACACGCAGGTTAAGCAACGACAGCAGCCTGTCTGTGGGTGGGTTTATCTATCTCGAGTTTCTCCTTGCTCGAAGGGCCGTTAAGCCGTTGGTTCCGGCTGTTGTCGATAAATGACAGTCTTTAAGCTAAGTCAGTGGCCCTCGGGACGGCCACCTGCAGTGGGATGAGTAAAGATTGATATGGGTTTGGGATCTTGCAGTATTACTACGGAATTACAATGCGAACAATGTGGATCGACCAATGGAATCTTTAGAACAAACTTCCGGTTCTTATGTTAAGGAAAGACTGAATTTAGCCGTGTTCGAATTCCCATCACATGTTCACTTTGCATCAACGAGTTTGTTGAGAGCCGAATAAGGCATAGGCACCTAAAGGTATATCATCGTAAAATCTACTACATACCATATTCTAGATATTATTTTCTAACTTTGCCAATAATTGCTAACGAAAAATTAAATTTCTTACGACAAACGATGTAAGTTATGATCAATATGTTCAAAAATAATTCAAAATCAAGAAAAGCTCAATTATTTTTCATCATTATCTGATTCCAGTCGGTTAATAAGATGTTCTTTGACCAGGTCTAATAATGACATAGATAAGAAAAGGCTAAGATATATTTATAGTTAGTTTTAAATTACATTTCTTCGTAGACATTTCTTTTGCTACCGCTAATAATTCAACATAGTTTTGATCACTTTATTATAATATTATACTCGTATATTACACAAATGTTAAATTTTGTTGGACCAACAAGAAATAAATTAAAACACAATATTAATAGTAATGAAGTTTAAAACAAACACTTTTTATATACAACTTCGGGAAGCATAAAAGCATACGGCCTGATGTAAAGCTATTACCGTAGCCTATAAACGCTTGAAATACATTAAGTAACACTCGCGCGATGCCACCTCTGCAGCTAAAACAGCAAGGATTAAATCTGATGTTTCCTTCGTAGCTGTCATTGATGATGATAGGCAGTACATTCAATTTGATCGGTTTTTCAATTATTCACGGCTTGTGCGATCCATTGCTTACGTTGTAACATTTATTAATAATTGTAGAAAACAGTTAATAGCGTCAAATTTCTTAGGAGAAGAACTGCGAAATGCGCTAAATATTATCACATCTATTTGTGAAGAGGAATCATTTCTTGAATATAGGTTACTTTTGAATAAAATAATTTACCTGAAAAGAGTCAAGTTAAAATTTAATTAAATGAAATTTGATTATTATTGACAAGGTCGGTGGCGTAGTAACGAAACGCGCTGTTACGTTACTTTGACACCAACGCTCGTGGGTTCGATTCCCACACAGAGCAAATATTTGTGTGCATGAACATATCTGTTTGTCTTGGTCTAAATGTTTTCAAGAGAGGTAGTGCACAACAAAGCAGCCCGTCTGGGGAAGTACTTCCACCTCACAGAAAACCGCAACCTTATAACCACTCCCTTGAGGGTTGTTGTGTTGCTGCGTGTGAGTGAGGTCACTAGTAAACTACTAGGTAGTTGCTGTGTTAGCAGCAGATGAGGCATCGCGCGAGTAATACTTAGTGTATTGCAAGTATTCATAGGCTACGGTAACAACTTTCCATCAGGTGGGACGTATGCTCGTATGCCTTAATATATTATTTTACATTAAAAACTCTTTAGATGTATGAATTCTTTCTTATGCTATTTATTTCAAACTGATAGGTAGAATTTAAAGCCCTTAATTTTTGTGAAGGCGCAGGGTGGACAGATTTTACGTTCAGCAACCTCTTTTGTAGGATTTGTCAAAGAGACATACGCTTTACCTGTCTTACGTAAAGTTTTTGCTATTTTGGATTTCCAGCCAGCAAGATTACGCATTCTTTTCTATTAAACTTTGAATCGCCGTGTTTGTTGGAGTAGAGTCACTCCATAGGAGTTTACTGGTGACCTCACTCACACGCAGGAATACTGCAACCCTATAGGGGGTTGTTATTTCACAGTAGGTTTCTGTGAGGTGAAGGTACTTCCCGAGACGGACTACTTTGATGCGCCGTACCTCTCTTAAAACTCCCAGACCAAGATAAACAGACATGTTCATGCACACAAATGTTTGTCCTGTGTGGAAATCGAACCCACGAGCGTTGGTGTCAAAGTAACGTAACAGCGCGTTTCGCCACTGCGCCACTGAGCTCGTCAAATTAATAAGTCTACGATAATAACTTAATAAGTCTCTGACCACGCACATTGTTGTATTAAGTAATTATTTCCTTGGGAATATGCCATACGGGCGGTATAGGAAATAGCACACTTAAATGATGAAAGCTTTCATTCTCGCTTTCCATACAGCATCTCGTTTGTAATTACCTCTCTTCCGCCTTTAATACACACTATACTATTATTTCACTTAAATAGTAATTCCAACAATGTACTAGAATGATCAATACATTTAATTTGCTTTACAAATTTTTTTTTGTCATTTTACAGTCTAAGGTCCTGACTGCAATCGGCGCGGTAGAAGTAGTGTTTACGAGAAAGTTACTGGATAAGAATCACAATTTAAAACATAATGTTTATTATTGTCCTGAAAGTTAACAAACAGATAATTTTATTATACCATTTATCTTGTTCTATAAGATAAACAGAAGACACAATACAAAAACTTCAACATTCGTCTTCCTTTTTTTATAACTTCTTTTTTATAACTTTATAACTTCCTTTTTTCCTCTTGCTTGATGTCGACAAGCTTACAACTCTTGCTGTAGCCTATGAACGCTTGCAACGACTCAGGAGCTTACTGATAAATTCACTCACTTGCAGGAACACAGTAGCCTATTAGGAACATTTTGATTACTTACTTCTCCAGTCGAAAATAGCCGAAATCGCCGATTGAATTAATAAGTCGCGTAAGATTTATAAATAATCCGTTAAGACCTTATACCCGTTTACTCTAAAAATACATTATTTTATCAATTATTATGTCTTGCGTTAAATTTATTCGCTCACTTATTTACCATCGAACTAAAGACGTAGCACGAAATACTTTATTAAATTTTAATTGCACTCGTAAATCATAAATTCGTAGTGCTAGAATTTCTTTAAAAATACTCGAAATCTTTTAAGTATATTATATAATACTTGATCATTTCTGGCATATACTTTTTATCATGCTGATAGTACGGTTCAAACGCTTCGCGGCGTAACTATAGTTGCACAGAGTAACTGTTCTAGTGCTAATTACTACTAGCCATAGGTGATTACATAATCAACTCATTTGAGTACAGATCTCTCAGTCTCATGACAAAAATTATTTAATTTTAATTGATTTTAAATATGAAGGTCTATGATATCGAAATGATTTTCATCATTACTTATAAATATATATAGGACGACATCTTCTGTTCAAGTCACATTCAACTTAGATACAGCCATCATCTATATACTTTAAAACAACAATGAAATTCACCTCTTTATTCATTGTGGCTTTGGCGATGCTGGCTCTGTTCACTGACGAAGGTTACGCCAAACCCAACCCTGAACCAGAACCCGGTATAGCAAGCGGTTTAAAAACATTAGGAAGATTGGCTGTGAGTATATCACCAAAGTTTCAAATGTTTTATCTACAGTCATATTACCATATAACCAACTACTATCAATCATACTTTACGTTTTGAACATAAAGTATGTATGAATGTATTAGTTCTATTGTATCGATTAGATTTGATGAAGCTACTTCATATATAATCCTATAGGAATAAACTGTAATTATGGGGTAGTTCATATATTTGGGATGTACGACGTAACTTGGGTTCTTGCAAATTATCTTGATTATCTATACAGATAAATAAAATTGAAGTGTCTGTTTGTAATATTAAAATAACCGCTTTTTACTAAATGCATATGGATGTATACACGGTGCATATACCAAAATGAATAGTTTTACAATTTTTGTATATCTGTTTGTTCCGCCTCATCTCTGAAACGGCTGGACCGATTTTGACGGGACTTTCACTCGCAGATAGCTGATGTAATAAGGAGTAACTTAGGCTACTATTATTTTAGAAATTTTTATTAATATAAATAAATAATAAAAAAATATCTATTCCGCGCGGACATATCTATTATTATTTTGCTGTTCGCTGTTTTACTCTGCTTATTTAGGTACTTATAATCAAATCAAATAAATAAAATTATAACTGAACAATAATTTTTTTGTTAGATTCCGCGCGGACGAAGTCGCGGGCACAGCTAGTTTAGTATATTTATTTCTATGATACTTGCTCCTGAATAGCCTCATGCACGCAAAACGGACCGTAAAGTCTTAATATCGTCCATAGCACTAATAGGCTTGTATTTTTTTTTTATTTCATAGCATCATATCCGATCCATATGTCAAATTCCAGATCGTCAGTTTAAATAGTTTAAATCAAAGAAAGAATCTATTTTTGGTTACCAAACATTGCATATGCATAAAATTTAAAAAATAAACGTTTGCATTTACCAAACTTTTATTTTTTAAATTTTACATACATTAATTAGCTTCTACAGTATTCCATCACAAATAATTATTCAAATAGATAACTTCTATCTGTATATCGATAGTTCTTTACCGCCCTAATAATAATAATATAGGTAAGCATATTTCTTGTATTAGAGTACTCGTATATAGTACATATAAACAAACACTAATATACATTTATTAACTCAATTTTGTTTTGGTAAGTTTATTATGAAAATTAAGAACAAAAATATTAATTTATTTTTCTAGTGACCAACAGGCGTATTGAAACGTAAATTTATAAACAAGTACTAGTCGGCTCCTTAGTCAACTAACCTCGCTCAAATTAATCAAATCACGGAGGTTCAGTTGATCCACTGCATATTTTGAATTAGGTAACTGAACCTAGCGACGTCCAGGTATTCCCAAATTCGCCCAAATGCCCAGTCCGACCCGTTGACCTTCAAATGTAATTGACACGAATGCAGTGCGTCTGTAAACTGCACTGTTGTGTTTACATAATATTGGCATAAAAAAATCCATGTCTATAAATAATAAAATTTATCGACGACCTCAATGGCCCAAATCAAAATATGCTTTGTGCCAATTGCACTACTCACTGCTTTCGACGGCGACGATTCTTGTCTTATGTTTGTAAAAATATAAGGAAGTAATAATTGCTTCATCAGTAATTTGATGAGACTTATTATAAGTAACAGGGATGATAGATAAATTGCAAACATGAGTCACTAAAAACCTTCTAAATAGCCTGTCGTCCTACTCTACCGTCATTAATACAAATTGGACTATTATTTATTATTGTAGTTTAGATTAATACAAATATCAATAATGTAGGTAGAGCAATGATGATGGCATTTTGTTTTCTTAATTCATTATTTTTATCATTTTGCAGGGAAAGGTACTAACTGGAGCCGGAGCGGCAGGATTTGTGCATGATATGTACGAGAAAATTACTGGATAAAAACACAATAATTAAAATGTAATCAATGTCAATATACCGCTTATTAACGAGTACATAGTTTCATTATGCCATCTACCTTGTCTTAATAAGTTCAATAAGTTAATAGAAATCCTAAGGGACACAGTACGGACACAGTATAGTATAGCGCGAATGGCTCTTTTTTGTAAGATAAAATTTGTCTCAATGTCAGCCGCCGTTCCCCACTACAGTATAGCACACGACATAATGTTGTGAAAGTAGCTGAAATAGACTAAGTGCTCGATAGCCATATCCGTCAATTGTCTGATACTCCTAACTGCATATGCAGCGGAGCTTAGCTTACCCGCAAGTTTATTTATATGGCTGCCCCATTGTAATTTGGACTCTACTGGAATTCCAGGAAACACAGCATTATTAAAAACTCTAATTTATTAATCCCAATTAGAACTTCAGTATTGGCAGAAATTATATTCGGAACACTAAATTTGATGCATTTGGTTTTAACCGAGTTTAGCAAAAGATGTGACACGATGTGACACGTGAACCAGTTTAAAATAGCAGACATAACACCATTTACCTTGTCAATATTTTCACACCGGTGGGCCACATTAAAAATTAGAAAGGTATCATTAGCAAATAGTACTATATCCAGCATTTTCTCAACCATGTAGGGCAGATCATTCGCATATACTAAAAAATATTATATATATATGTCAGAACGTGGATGTAATGGTCGTCAGGTGGCTCGTTGTTCATGGCGAATAAAGCGAAATACCAGCGTAGTTAATCTTCTCAATATTTAATCAGTCCATTACAATAATAATCGTAACAAAAGTTATGCTTAGATCGTAGATTACAACGGATTCAAAATGCGGTGGACGCGACACGTGCGATTGGCTCCATTGCTCGATTCGTAATGCGCTTCCAATGACGGTATCTCATCTTGACGTTTTTGACAACTGACAACAATCGACATTTCGAGCAAACCATAACAAACACAACCAATCCAACGATGTCGATTCCACCCAAGCGCCGACTTGACATTTTGATCCGTTATTATTAAAACTAGCATCACGGGGATTGATTTCTTCCGGGCTTCTCAATATGGTGTTGCTACCTCTGCGACATATATATAATAAAATATAAATAGCAGAGAGAGCATGAAAGTAGAATAAATGCGGTCGAGATGCGAGCACTGCGAAAAATTTGTGGTATAACGCTTGCTGACCACGTTCGAAATGATGACGTACGAAAGAGAGTTGATCTGAAAGAGAGTGTCAGAGATAAAATAAGAAAGGGCATGCTCCGTTGGCTCGGACATGTAGAAAGAATGCAATATTAAAGAATGACGAATCAGATATACAATGCGAAAAAGGAAGGATGTAGGAGCCGAGGAAGACCAAGACTAACCTACCATGACCAAATTAGTCGTGTTTTATCAGAAGGTGAGGTGAGCCTAACAATATCCAAACGTTCTTTGGCTAGTATTGTATTAGGTTTTAGCGACTATTACACATTGAATTAAACAATTTTTAACGGAAGTATCGCGTGTTTCATTTATTTTGTTGAACCTGACGTTTCAAACGCTTTGCAGCGTCCGTGGTCCGCGACCACACAAGACAATAGAGTTTTACTCTGGCAATGTAAATAGTAATAATAACAATATTCAAAATGAAACTAAAAGTAATAAAAATACAATATCCCCATCAATTGTAAATTGTCTAGAATATAGAAATAATAATAATTGTATCAACCTGGTGCACCAAAACATTCAGGGGATGATAGGAAAGGAGTTAGAATTGGAGTTGTTTATGAATTGTAGCAATATTGATATTTTATGTCTAACTGAGCACTGGCTAAAACACCATCAATTCATTTTCAGCTTCAATAACCACCAGGTTGCAAGCTCATTCATCAGAGAGAAGTATATACATGGTGGCTCTTTAATATTATTAAATAAATTGCTTAAATTTAAAGAAAGGTGTGACATTGTGAGCCTCTCTGTTGAGCGAGTTGTAGATATTTCATGCATTGAATTGGAACGATTCATTGTTATGAACCTGTATAAACCTCCTAGCACGCCCTTTGAAACATTTTCAAATATCATGGAGGATGCCTTAAATAAATTATCTAATAGCCATAAAACTGTTATAATTTGTGGAGACTTTAATATAAATATCTTGGAGAAAAATACTGTTACCTACAACCTTTTAAATTTATTTTAATCAAACAATTTGTATCATATTCTTACAGAGCCAACAAGAGTAACTGCTACAAGTGCTACATGTATTGATAATATATTTAGCAATGTAAAACCTTCGTATCAATCTATAATTAATAAAGTTCAGTCAGACCATTCAGGTTAGTTGGTTTCATTTCCAAATTCTTCAAAAGTACAAAGAAAGCAAATAAATTATATACCATTTAGTAAAAGCCGCTTAAAAAGATTTAAGTCTAATATAGCAGAAAAAATTGTATTGTTGCCCTATCACGGTGCTCCGGACCACTTGTACAGTTCGTTGTTTGGCTTGATCACTAGTGAATTTAATGCAATCTTTACTCCAAAACAACTGTCTGAAAGTGACCGTATGAGGTTCAGTGATTGGGCAACTCCTGGTATTTACAAAAGTCGGTATAAATTGTAGGAACTTTATGAAGAAAGGATCTGTAATCACAATCCGACTTTTCAAGAACTTGTAAAATTAATGGTTCAACAAATATTATTAAATCTGTTTGGAATATGATAAATAATGAGACGGGTAGAGCGAAAGTACGTAGTCGAGACTTTCAGTTAAAGATAAATGATATAGATATCAAAAATGATGTTGAAATTGCGACTGAGTTTGAAAAATATTTATCGAACATTCCTCTTTTAACTACGAGAAATCTTAGGTCTTCTTCTATAGCTGCTGAACTGGTTCTCAAACGGAGCGTGGTAGAATGCGACACAATATTTGAATTTTACAGCTGTAAGCCCAAAAGATGTTTTGAACGCTTTTAAATCAATAAATATGAAAAACACTAAAGATCTGTGGGGTCTATCTGTCAAAACCATTTCTTCTATTATTATTTCAATCGCTTCACATTTAGCTACAATTTTCAATTGTTGTGTGGCATCTGGTGTATTTCCTGACTTGATGAAACATAGTAAAATCATTCCTATATTTAAATCTGGTGATAGTTCGGACCCTTCGAATTTTCGACCTGTTTCCATACTGCCCATAAAGTCAGTAACAATGGGACCCACAAATTAAAAAATTATCAGGAAAACTAAGTTCTGTAGCCTATGCAGTGAAAACTATTAGACGGCTCACTGATGTTGATACGGCTAGAATAGTTTATTTCAGCTACTTTCATAGTATTATGTCACACGGAATTCTTCTTCTCCGCGGACATTAACACTATCTTTTTATTACAAAAGAGAGCCATAACTCTACAAACCTACAAACTTGGTCCCCGGGAGAGCCTTAGAGAAGAATTCAAAGAAATAAATATTCTAACAATCGCATCGCAATATATCTATGAAAATCTTTTGTATGTCCATGAAAACATAGACTCATTTTGTAAAAAGAGTGATACTCATAACATAAATACTAGATATAAGCATAATCTTGTGTTACATCCAAGCCGTCTCCACAAAATAAGTAATTCTTTTATGGGGCAATGTATACGGTTCTATAACAAACTTCCCAGCAATATAAGAGAATTGTCAATAAACAAATTTAAAACTACTATTAAAGCCAAATTGTGTAGCAGGACATATTATAAAGTATCTGACTATATTAATGATAAAAATGCCTGGGATTTAGTCGATCCAATTATAATGTAATTAATAAATTATGTAAATTTGTTTGGATACCAAAAGAGGGATGCCTGAGTTTTTTGGCAGTATTTTTATCAGTGCTCACCTAGTCATGAACTGCACGGTAGGGAAAAAAAATGTGATGATTCCAAACAAATGTAGCCATTTTTACTGAATAAAAAGATTTTGACTTTGACTCACACTAAACAACAGACGATCGCTAAATTAGAGACGCTACGATTGGAATGTCCCCGACATCCACCATACTCTCCAAATCTTACTCCACCAGATTACTACTTTTGTCGCAATTTGGATAACTAGGTACTTGCAAGAAAAAAAAATCAATTCCGATGGGGCAGTCCAAATCGCTCTCACAATTTTTTCAGCAATCAAATCAATGTACTACCTATAAAATGACGAAAGTACGTAGATAATAATGATATATGCTTCGATTGATTAAATACATATTTCATATATTGTTTTCATTTATTTTTTCCATATAAAACGTCAATTTCAAGGATTATAAGGAGCTGATATTGGTATCAAAAAAAATCATATCCACGTCTATACTAATTGTAAAATTTGTCAACGGACTCAATTGCCCAATTCAAAATATGCATTATGTCAACTGCACTGCTCACGGCTTACGACCGCAACGATTCTTGCCTTATGTTTTTTTGATAAGACTCATTATATGTACAGAAATTGCAAACATGAATCATTAAAGCCTTCAACCTTTCTAAATAGACTCTCGTTTGTAATTCCTTTTTTTTTTTTTTTTTTGTGACGCGGGGAAAAATGCGTTACGCACACCACCGGCGCCTGGGTGGCCTCCGATGGTAGTGTGGGACTCCCCGTCGGCTGCCCGACGGTATACCCACTAAACGACCCCGCGAAATGCCATCGGCCGCGTTGGTGTGGTGCCCCGGATCTGTCAGCAAGAGGGCACCACTGCGACTGGCCAGCCCCTCAAAAGGGGCCGGACTTCTTCACTCTAGAGGCCATCCCGGCAAATTGGGACAGCCCCACCGGCGGCGGGACCATTATGGGGCCAGGTTCCCAGCCTGACCCCTAGTCCCACAGGTTAGGGAGGCGGCAGTAGGTGCGCGTAGCGCCTACGCCGCACTCCCGTCCGCCGTCTCCGGAGCGGGGCAGCCAACGGATCATCCTCCCTGTCCCGCTCCGCGGCCTCCTTCTGGGACATGACCGTCTCACAGAAGGAGGCCATCGCCTGCCAGGCACTGTCGCTCCCGAGCATGTAGCGGACCACGCTCGGGAGCGAGAGGTCCGCGCTTCCCAGCGCGGACACCAGATCATGGCGCTGCCGTGACCACCTGGGACACTGCTCCAAGGTGTGCTGAGCAGTGTCCTCGGCCGCGCCACAATCGTGGCAGCCTGGCCGCTCCTCCCGCCTCGCGACCCGGTGCAGGTACTCACCGAAGCATCCATGTCCGGTGAGCATCTGCACCATGCGGAAGGTGAGGGGTTTGCGTCTACGACGCATCCACGCCTCCAGGACCGGGCGCAGCGCATCCGCAACGCGGACTCCGTACCGCGGCTGCGCCAGGTCCTCCCCCCACCTCCGCATCATCTCCTCATGCCCTCGCTGGCGATACCGCCCCACCTCCACCGACGTGGGGCGCTCGCCGAGGCTCCTCCTCTGGGCGACAAACAAGTACACCTCGGCGAGCACCTCCGCCGCCAACTCCCAGGGCGGATCACCAGCAAGGGCGGTCGCGGCCGTCCACGCCACCGTCCGGTACCCCCTTATCACCCTCTGCGCTATGACCCGCTGCGCTCTGCGCAGCTGAGCCCTATTGCGAGCGCAGAGGGCGTCCGCCCATATGGGGGCACCGTACGTGGCCATACTCCGGCAGATGCCGGAGTACAGCCGCCTGCACGCGGCGCTGGGCCCGCCCACATTGGGCAGGAGGCGACCCAGCGCCGCCGCAGCTCTGATGACCTTCGGCCCCAACCGCTCGAAGTGGGGGCCGAAGGTCCATCTCCCATCCAGGGTGAGGCCCAGGTAACTCATCTGGGCACTCACCCTAATCCTCACTCCTCCTATCTGGAGGTGCGCTCCCGAGGGGGGACCCCGCCTACCGGTCCCGCGGAAGAGGAGGGCCTCGGTTTTATCCAAGCGGACCCGAAGCCCAAGCCTCTCTATGCGGCTGACCACCAGTCCTACACCGATTTCGGCCAGCCGCGCCGCCTCCACGAAGGTCTTGCCCCGGGACGTGACGAGGGTGTCATCTGCATAGCAGATGACGCCCATCCCGGGGAGGAGACGGCCCCGCAGGACCCAGTCGTATGCGAGGTCCCACAAGATGGGGCCCAGAACGGACCCCTGTGGGACACCGCACACGACGCGCCTTCTGACCATCTGGCCCCTCGCGTCCTCGTAGCGCACCTCCCTGTCCTCCAGATACGCCTTCAACAGCCTCCCCAAGTACGGAGGCACCCCAAAGTACTTGAGGGCCTCCAGTAGGGTACTGTGGGGGAGGCTGTTGAAGGCGTTGGCGATGTCTAACGACACCGCCACCACCACATCTCCCTCGCGCTCCGCATCCTCCGTCACCGACCTTAGGCGCCTAATGGCGTCGACGGTCGACCGTCTGGCCCGGAACCCGACCTGGGCATCCGATAGGCCCGGTCCCGGGCCATCCTCCAAGTGCTGAGCGAGGCGGGAAACGACAACCCTTTCGAGGGCTTTCCCCGCCTCGTTCAGCAGAACGACCGGTCGAACCGCCGACCCCGAGTCCGGGGGCCGGTCTCCCTTCAGCAGAAGGCAGAGCCGGCCCACCCTGAAGGGTCCCGGGCAGCACCCCGACCGCAAGCAGCAGTCGAGGAGCTCCCGGAACCTGTCCCCGAGGTGCACGAGGGCCAATGCCAGCACCCTCCCGTGCACCCCGTCCGGACCCGGCGCCCTTTTCTTGCCTCGGAGGCGGTCAACGACCGCCTCCATCTCCTGGTCGGTGACGGGCGGCGGAGCGCCCTCCTCCTCTCCTCTGGAGTCCGACTGTAGGGCCATCCTCGGGGGAGCGTAGCCCCGTGGGTTGTCGGGGAAGAGTTCCCCGACAACCCTCTCCAACACGGCCGGCTGGAGGGTCTCTGTCAGTGGGGCCGACTGAGCGCGGATTTTGTTCCGCGCTCCCCTATACGGTCGGCCCCACGGGTCCCTGTCTAGGCCCTCCAGCAGCTCCTGCCACGCTCCCTCCTTGGCCCTACTTATGGCCATCTGCAAGGCTCTCTTCTTCTCCACGTATATGCCGTGCAGATGGCCATCTCTCCCTTCGTCCCGGGGGCGGCGACGCCTGCTCCGAGTATACGCCCTACGCGCCCCGTTGCAGGCGTCCCGGAGGCCGGCTATCTCAGCCGACCACCAGTAGACCGCCCGCCTCGGGGGCGGACGCCCAACGCTGGGCATGGCCGCTCCGCACACCGCCGTGAAGGCGTCGCAGAGACGGCCAGCCCCCTCCTCGGCGTCCAGATCCTCCATTGGCGGGAGGCCCCAGCGGCCGACAATGGCCGCCTCCTCTGCCAGTTCCCGGTCGAGCCTGGTGAGCGGCCAACGCGGGAACCGGCTCCGCCACCGGGACGAAGTCGTCGGACTCCCGGGGGCTGGAGACACCTCGAACCTGATATAACGATGGTCCGAGAGTGTCTCCACCCCCGTTTCAACCCTCCAGCCCTCCACTCGGCGTGCGGTGGACGCGGTGGCGAAGGACAGATCCACCACCGACCCTCCGTTCCACCGCACGCACGTGTGGACTGTCCCCCTATTTAAGAGGGACAGTCCCGCGGCCAGCGCCCACTCCTCCCCCATTCGCCCTTTGGCTTCCGTGGCCGGGTTCCCCCACGCCGTGGACTTGGCGTTGAAGTCACCGGCCACGACAACCTGGGCGGGCGCTAGCCGCCTCACAGCCGACCCCAGAGCGTCGAGCAGCCGCTCCAGGGCCGGCAGGTCGCGGTTCGGGGAGAAGTACACACCGATGATTGCGTACTCTCCCCGAACCGCCGCCACGTAACCCGCTCCCCTCCCCCACACCACGAGTGGGGGGCTGGCGCCAGGCCTCGCGACGATGGCCACGGAACCGTCCAGATCCCCGGCCCAGTTAGGCCGGGAGGGCACGAAATATGGTTCCGCAACCACCGCCACGTCCACGTCCCACTCCGCCATGGTCTGCAGGAAAAGGTCCTGAGCCCCGGCGGAGTGGTTGACGTTGGCCTGCAGGAAGCGAGGATGTCCGGCCATTACTCGGACATCCTAGCCTCCGGCGCCGTCTGCCGCCCACTCCCGCGAGAGATGGGTGGCGTTCTCCCGCGGACGGATGGGGGGTTGCAAAGACGGCCCGCCATCACGTGCGTCGCCTTCCGCCCAGCGTCTGCGCATACGGCACAGCGGGCCTGGGCCGAGCAGCCCGAGGCGATGTGCCCCGGCTGCCCGCACCGGTAACAAAGCCGGCTGCGGTCCTCCTTGGAGGGGCACAGCTCGGCTGTGTGCCCCTTCCCCATGCACTTATAACAATGCATGGGGCGCGCCTCCAGCAGCTGGAGCTGCACCCGGCTCCAGCCCACCCCGATACTGCCCAGCTCGAGCAGCTTCTTCGCTGCCGTCACCGGGCAGCGCATCAGGGCGGAGCTGGAACTCCGCCAGTCCGGGTGGGCGAAATCCGCCCGATTTCGCCCACCCGGACCTGCTCGGGGGTGCAGCCCCCCTCGCGCGCGACCGCAGCCTTCACCCGCTCCGCCGTAGCGGCGTCGTCCAGACCCGTGAGGCGGAACTCCGCACACTTCACGGGCCTGGACACCTCAGCAACGCTGGACAGGGCAGCCGACAACCTGGCTGCCAAGGCGTCAGCCTTCTCGTGACTGGACGAGCCGGGGACTTCGATAAGCCTCGCTCCGGTTGCAGACTTGCGAATCCGGAGCGAGCCGATTCCCAGCTCGCCCAGGTTTACCTCCCGCTCGGCCTTAAGCAGGGCCGAGGCATACGATGCCCCCCCCTTGGGCTGCCTCCGGCCGTAATTTGAGAATTACGGCCGTGGAGCCGGGGAGCACCACCTTGGGCTTTCAGCCCTCCTCCCTGCCTGCGGGAGCATTGGCTGACGCCTTGGCGGGCGCTGGCGCCGCAGGAGTCGCGGGGGCCGCGGTCTTTCGCGGCCTGCGGCGGACCACGTCGGTCCACGCCTCCTTAGGGACCTCGGTGGCCCCTGCTGCCGGCGACGGCGTCACCGCGGCCGGCTTCGCCCTTGATGTGGACGGGCCGAAGCTCGTCCACGTCTCCTGCGGGGCCCCACTGCGGGCGGGACCCGCTCCGGTGGCCGATCGCGTCTGAGATCGCGTCTGAGGGCGCACCTCGAGCTCTGCCGGCGCACTCGCCTTCTGCGGCTTAGTCGCCGGCCGACCTGCGCTCTCAATGGCAGCCCTCGCGGCCCTCGCCACCGCAGAGCCGTCGCCCGCCAATGGCGGACGGGCGACAACCGGAGGAGGCAGGCGCGACTCAATCGCGGCAAGCCGGCCGTCCACCAAGTTGCCGACGAGCCGGGCGATGTTGGACTCCAGGGTCTGGAGATCCACCTGGCCCGTCGACCCCTGCGCCTTCCTCTCGCTCCGGAGCTCCTGGAACTCCCGGCGGTGCGCCTTGACCTCCTCCCGCAAGGAGGCCACCTCCCGTTGGAGACGGGCGTTGTCAGCTCGGAGGCGGTGGGTCTCCTCCACCTCCGTGTGCACCACCAGGGCCCCCAGGATCTCCCGGATCCCGCTCGCAGCCCTCGCAATTTTTGCCGAGTAGCCCCCCTTGAGGCTCGCCGATTTCCCCGTGAGGTCGAGGATAAGCTCCAACATACCCTCGCCCCTCACCATGAGGTCCTCGGCGCCCCCTCCGAGTGGGCTCGCCGCTTCCCCCTCAGGGCTTCTCCCTTCGGGGCTTTTCTTCTCCGCCTCGGGGCTCACCCCCTCGGCGCTTCCTGCCGCCACATTCGTGCCCATCTTTGCCTTAAGGGCCCGCTTCTCAAGGAGCGCATTAAATGCCGCCTCCTTGGCCTCCTCCTTACGCACCCTCAGTTGTTGGCGGGCCCTGGCCAGGCTGGGGGCGATGCCGCCCCTCTTGCCGCGCCTGGCGGTGGGCACCTTCGCCCGCTCGTCGGGGGTCTCCGTCTCCGACCCCGAGAACAGGCGCTTCCGGCTCAGCTCAGACTCGGAGAGGGTGGTGACCATGGAGTCGGTCTCCACCCACCCCTCGCCCTCGCTATCCACCTCTTCCCTTCGTGGGCCCTCCGGGACGTCACCCCCCCCGGAACCTTTAGGCCCCAACGTACCCCCCCCCCCCCCACCCGGCATCACCGGGACTCGGCTGTCCAGGCTCGTGACCGAGAACTAGACAGCCCACACAGCACGAAAAACACGAACGACAAACACAAAAACCCAACAAGTAACAGAACAAACACCAACAAAAACCGCCTATGTTCGTCACCGAACAGTAACAAATACAAAAACAATAACCACCGCAACAAAAACACACCAAACACTCCACACCACCAAAACAAACGAAAAAGACTCCAATCGCAAAAATCCTCCTAGCCAAAAACTCACCCTCGCCCACAAGTATTGTATAACCGAATTTAGTCACCACCCACCGGCCACTGCGTTACCGCGCACCAGGTGGGATGGGTCCAGGGCAGACGACGTGGACGTATCGGTATACACTTGGGGGCCTGCCCCCTCGTTTGTAATTCCTACTCTACCGTCATTAATACAAATTACACTATCATTGTAGTTTAGTTTAATACAAATATCAACAATGTAGGTAGCCGTTGGTTATTCAGTTAAGTAGAGGTAAGTCCAACTTCGACCAAGAGGTCAACAGATGGATCCAACTCGGCTGGGCAGCGTTCGAGATATATTCTCGTCCAAAATACCTCAACGCCTGAAGAACAAGGTCTTGGAAGAACGGTTGGCAGTGATGACATGTGGAACTGAAACATTTAAAACCTTTCACTGCAGGCCGTATGGAGAAGCTTAAGGTCGCTCAGCGTAATATGGGACAGACCCACCACTCATTCCCACCACTGTTTTACAGCAGAATTAACAGCAGCGACCACCAAAAAGGCAATGAACAGTGAAGTCCATTGCTGTCCCGGGGGTTAAACTACAGCTGCCTAGAAACTCTTAACAAATTTAATCAGAAGAAATTTGTAAGAGTAGGAAGTTTTGAATTGACTTTCCCTCTTGGCAAAGTGAGAGACAGCAATATCATAAATAAAGCATTAAAAAACCTCAAAGAGATGGCTCGTCAAGTGAAGCTCAACTGCCGTGCACCACGGTTTATCAAATATCTAACACTATTGGGACCTAAATTGTGAGTTGTTACCTAACACATCGATTCCAATAATATAGATCGCTCAGCGTACTATGGAAAGAGCAATGCTCGGGATTTCTCTGCGTGATACAATCAGAAATGAGAATATCCGCAGTAGAACTAAGGTAACCGACATAGCCCACATGGTAAGCAAGCTGAAGTGACAGTGGGCCAGCCACATAGATCGTGGAACCGACAACCGCTGGGGAAGAAAGGTTCTCGAATGGCGTCCCCGTACCACTACACGAGACGGAACGATTACCTCAAGAGGTTTGGGAGTCGATTGGCGAGGGGCACTCTAGAGGAGAGGCCTATGTTCAGCAGTGAACGAATACGGGCTGCGATAATGATGATGTCACCATCATTGCACTACCGCATAGTGCAATGATGGTGACATTTTATTTGCTTGACTTCTTCGTTTGTCGTGAACTTCGTTTTTTTTTTTAAACAGAAACAATTTCAGGCCTACAGAGAAATAAAGGCTACTAGAAGCCCAAATCTCATGCGCGCGAAGCCGCGGGCTTCTGCTAGTTAACAAAATATATATAGTTTTACTGGCTGACCCGGCTAACGTTGTTCTGTCATATAAATTATTTATTATTAATATATTGTAATTATTTTTTTTATGATTTATTTTATGAAATATACTTTCCGACCTATTCTCATACTACCAAATATACATAAAAAAATCGGAGGAGTCGTAACGTATTAAAATAAGACGAATTACATAATATTATATATAAGAATCTTGTATCGCAAACACCAAGATTTTTATATTTAATATTATATTATTCGTCTTATTTTAATACCAAATGATTGCTTGTCACGATGATCCCACGATGCTACGAACATAGCAACTCCTTATGTACATAAGGATTACTGGTAATCTCACGCAGGAACACAAAAACCTTCCAGGAAGTTGTTACTTGCCTGCGGTTTCCTCTGAGGTGGAGGTACTTCACCAGGCGGGATGCTTTGAGTGGCCGTACCTCGCTTTAAAACACCCTGAGCAAGACAAACAGACATGTTCATGCGTACAAATTATTGTCCTGTGTGAGATGAATCGAATTCGCCAGATTCGGCAACTACCTATACAAGTTTCTAGCTTAGCCTAGCCTAGTTAGCTATACTTGAATTTCTTTAAATATACTCGAAAATGGATATACTTCACCATTTCGGGCATACACTTTTTACTATCCTGATGGTACGGTTAAAACGCTTCACGGCGTCAATCGTAAGTACTATTACATTCTTTGTTACTATACTTGCACACTACCTCGCGCAATCCTTGACAATGAACATGGTAGAATTGGTGCACGTGTGATGAGAGAGACGTTCTAACACAGAGTAACTGTAGGCTTCTAGTGCTAATTACTACTAATCAAAGGTGATAACATAATCAACTAACTTGAGTACAGATATGAGTCTCATGACAAAAATTATTAATATTTAATTGGTTTTCAATATGAAGGTCTACGATATCGAAATGACTTTCATCATTACTTACATATAAATATATATAGGATGACATCTTCAGTTCAAGTCACATTCCTCTTAGACACAGCCTTCATCTATATACTTTTAGAACAACAATGAAATTCACCTCTTTATTCATTGTGGCTTTGGCGATGCTGGCTCTGTTCACTGGCGAAGGTTACGCCAAACCAAACCCTGAACCAGAACCCGGTATTGCAAGCGGTTTAAAAACATTAGGAAGATTGGCTGTGAGTATTTTACCAAACATTCAAATGTTTTATCTACAGGCATATTACCATTAAACCTACTACTATCAATAACACTTTAAGTTTTGATCATAAGGTATGTATGTATGTGTAATTCTATTGTACTGATGAGATTTGATGAAGCTCCTTCATATATAATCCTATAGGAATAAACTCTAATTATGGTGTAGTTCATACATTTGAGATGTGCGACGTTACTTGGGTTCTTGTAAATTGTCTTGATTATTTAGTATATTTATTGCTATGATACTTGCTGCTGAACAACCTCATGCACGCAAAACGGACCGTAAAATCTTAATATCGTCCATAGGATAAATAGGCTTGTATTGTTTTTTATTTCATTGCATCATATCCGATCCATATGTCAATTTCCAAGTCGTCGGTTTAAATGATTTAAATCAAAGAAATAATGTATTTTTGGTTACCAAACATTGCTAGTTAAATGAAAACGTCCTAAATTTTTTAAATGCTTGCATGCTTGAATTAGCTTCTACAGTATTCCATCATAATTATTTATTCAAATAGATAACTCATACCTGTATATCGGCCGTTCCTTACCCCCCTAATAATAATAATAATATAGGTAAGCCTGTTTCTTGTAATAAAGTACTCGTATATAGTACAGAAAAACAAACGCTAACATACATTTATTAACTCAATTTTGTTTTGGTAAGTTAAATATTAATTTTGCTAGTGACCAACAGGGCCAAGAAATAAATTGAAACGTAATACTATCTAAATTTATATAAATATACTATTCTGGTTCCTTAGACAACTAAGCTAACTTAGACTAATCCCGGAGATTCAGATGATCCACGGCATATTTTGAATTAGACAACTGAGCCTAGTGACGTCCAAGTATTCCCAAATTCGCACAGTCCGACCAGTTAACCTTCAAGTGTAATTCACTCGAATGCAGTACGTCTGTAAACTGCGTTGTTGTGTTTACATAATATTAGTATCAAAAAAAATCCGTGTCTATACAAATTATAAAATTTGTCGACGGACTCAATTGCTTAATTCAAAATATGCTTTATGTCAACTGCACTACTCACGGCTTACAACGGCGACGATTCTTGTCTCATGTTTCTAAAAATATAACGAAGAAATAGTTGGTTCTTCAGTAATTTGATGAGACTCATTATAAGTAACAGGGGTGATACAGAAATTGCAAACATGAATCATTAAAGACTTCGACATTTCTAAATAGCCTCTCGTTTGTAACTCCTACTCTACCGTCATTAACACAAATTACACTATCATTATTGTAGTTTTGATTAATATAAATATCAACAATGTAGGTAGAGCAATGATGGTGGCATTTGTTTGCTTAACTAATGGTATTTTTATCATTTTGCAGGGAAAGGTACTAACTGGAGCCGGAGTGGCAGGATTTGCGCATGATATCTACGAGAAAATTACTGGATAAGAAACACAATAATTAAAATGTAATTAATGTTAATATACCGCTTATTCATAAGTACATAGTTTCATTATGTCATACACCTTGTTTTAATAAGTTAATAGAAATCCCAAAGGACACAGTATAGAATCCCAAATCTTCGCGATCATTTTTTTATAATTTTCCTTTTCCATTGACGTGGGAAAACGACGACCATACGATCCAACTGATGTAGAATAGATGAAGTGCTTACCGTACCTATGAACGCCTGAAAAGAGTATGTAGCTAGCACGCTGCGACGGCTGCTGCTATAACAGCAAAAACTCAGGAGGTTGGTAGTTGACTTAAACATTGTCATCTTTCGAAAATAGTCGGAATCAACGACTGAGGGTTCTTCCCTCCTAAGTACAGAGAATTTCAAGACGGCTAATCTCTAGGTTTGCTTGCACTTTGAACTGTATTGTGAAAGCACTCGGGTATCTTCGGGTATCTTGTATCGTATATTGTATTGTATCTATGTAATTAACGTACATTAAGGACTGACGAGAAGATGGTGGAGCTGGAAGAGGAACTGAGCAAGTTGCATTGGGTCAGATTCGATAACCACCAGGTTGCAAGCTCATTCATCAGAGATAACTGTATACATGGTGGCTCCTTAATATTATTAAATAAGTTGCTTAAATTTAAAGAAAGGGGTGACATTGTGAGCCTCTCTGTTGAGCGAGTTGTAGAGATTTCATGCATTGAATTGGAACGATTCATTGTTATGAACCTGTATAAACCTCCTAACACGCCCTTTGAAACATTTTCAAATATCATGGAGGATGCCTTAAATAAATTATCTAATAGCCATAAAACTGTTATAATTTGTGGAGACTTTAATATAAATATCTTGGAGAAAAATACTGTTACCTACAACTTTTTAAATTTATTTTAATCAAACAATTTGCATCATATTTTTACAGAGCCAACAAGAGTAACTGCTACAAGTGCTACATGTATTGATAATATATTTAGCAATGTAAAACCTTCGTATCAATCTATAATTAATAAAGTTCAGTCAGACCATTCAGGTCAGTTGGTTTCATTTCCAAATTCTTCAAAAGTACAAAGAAAGCAAATAAATTATATACCATTTAGTAAAAGCCGCTTAAAAAGATTTAAGTCTAATATAGCAGAAAAAATTGTATTGTTGCCCTATCACGGTGCTCCGGACCACTTGTACAGTTCGTTGTTTGGCTTGATCACTAGTGAATTTAATGCAATCTTTACTCCAAAACAACTGTCTGAAAGTGACCGTATGAGGTTCAGTGATTGGGCAACTCCTGGTATTTACAAAAGTCGGAATAAATTGTAGGAACTTTATGAAGAAAGGATCTGTAATCACAAACTTGTAAAATTAATGGTTCAACAAATATTATTAAATCTGTTTGGAATATGATAAATAATGAGACGGGTAGAGCGAAAGTACGTAGTCGAGACTTTCAGTTAAAGATAAATGATATAGATATCAAAAATGATGTTGAAATTGGGACTGAGTTTGAAAAATATTTTTCGAACATTCCTCTTTTAACTACGAGAAATCTTAGGTCTTCTTCTATAGCTGCTGAACTGGTTCTCAAACGGAGCGTGGTAGAATGCGACACAATATTTAAATTTTCAGCTGTAAGCCCAAAAGATGTTTTGAACGCTTTTAAATCAATAAATATGAAAAACACTAAAGATCTGTGGGGTCTATCTGTCAAAACCATTTCTTCTATTATTATTTCAATCGCTTCACATTTAGCTACAATTTTCAATTGTTGTGTGGCATCTGGTGTATTTCCTGACTTGACGAAACATAGTAAAATCATTCCTATATTTAAATCTGGTGATAGTTCGGACCCTTCGAATTTTCGACCTGTTTCCATACTGCCCATAAAGTCAGTAACAATGGGACCCACAAATTGAAAAATTATCAGGAAAACTAAGTTCTGCAGCCTATGCAGTGAAAACTATTAGACGGCTCACTGATGTTGATACGGCTAGAATAGTTTATTTCAGCTACTTTCATAGTATTATGTCATATGGAATTCTTCTTCTCCGCGGACATTAACACTATCTTTTTATTACAAAAGAGAGCCATAAGAGCTATCTACAAACTTGGTCCCCGGGAGAGCCTTAGAGAAGAATTCAAATGAATAAATATTCTAACAATCGCATCGCAATATATCTATGAAAATCTTTTGTATGTCCATAAAAACATAGACTCATTTTGTAAAAAGAGTGATACTCATAACATAAATACTAGATATAAGCATAATCTTGTGTTACATCCAAGCCGTCTCCACAAAATAAGTAATTCTTTTATGGGGCAATGTATACGGTTCTATAACAAACTTCCCAGCAATATAAGAGAATTGTCAATAAACAAATTTAAAACTACTATTAAAGCCAAATTGTGTAGCAGGACATATTATAAAGTATCTAACTATATTAATGATAAAAATGCCTGGGATTTAGTCGATCCAATTATAATGTAATTAATAAATTATGTAAATTTGTTTGGATACCAAAAGAGGGATGCCTGAGTTTTTTGGCAGTATTTTTATCAGTGCTCACCTAGTCATGAACAGCACGGTAGGGAAAAAAAATGTGATGATTCCAAACAAATGTAGCCATTTTTACTGAATAAAAAGATTTTGACTTTGACTTTGACTCACACTAAACAACAGACGATCGCTAAATTAGAGACTCTACGATTGGAATGTCCCCGACATCCACCATACTCTCCAAATCTTACTCCAACAGATTACTACTTTTGTCGCAATTTGGATAACTAGGTACTTGCAAGAAAAAAAATCAATTCCGATGGGGCAGTCCAAATCGCTCTCACTATTTTTTCAGCAATCGAATCAATGTACTACCTATAAAATGACGAAAGTACGTTGATAATAATGATATATGCTTCGATTGATTAAATACATATTTCATATAATTTTTATTTTTATTTTTTCCATATAAAACGTCAATTTCAAGGATTATAAGGAGCTGATATTGGTATCAAAAAAAATCATATCCACGTCTATACTAATTGTAAAATTTGTCAACGGACTCAATTGCCCAATTCAAAATATGCATTATGTCAACTGCACTGCTCACGGCTTACGACCGCAACGATTCTTGCCTTATGTTTTTTTGATAAGACTCATTATATGTACAGAAATTGCAAACATGAATCATTAAAGCCTTCAACCTTTCTAAATAGACTCTCGTTTGTAATTCCTACTCTACCGTCATTAATACAAATTACACTATTATTGTAGTTTAGTTTAATACAAATATCAACAATGTAGGTAGCCGTTCGAGATATATTCTCGTCCAAAATACCTCAACGCCTGAAGAACAAGGTCTTGGAAGAACGGTTGGCAGTGATGACATGTGGAACTGAAACATTTAAAACCTTTCACTGCAGGCCGTATGGAGAAGCTTAAGGTCGCTCAGCGTAATATGGGACAGGCCCACCACTCATTCCCACCACTGTTTTACAGCAGAATTAACAGCAGCGACCACCAAAAAGGCAATGAACAGTGAAGTCCATTGCCGTCCCGGGGGTTAAACTACAGCTGCCTAGAAACTCTTAACAAATTTAATCAGAAGAAATTTGTAAGAGTAGGAAGTTTGAATTGACTTTCCCTCTTGGCAAAGTGAGAGACAGCAATATCATAAATAAAGCATTAAAAACCTCAAAGAGATGGCTCGTCAAGTGAAGCTCACCTGCCGTGCACCACGGTTTATCAAATATCTAACACTATTGGGACCTAAATTGTGAGTTGTTACCTAACACATCGATTCCAATAATATAGATCGCTCAGCGTACTATGGAAAGAGCAATGCTCGGGATTTCTCTGCGTGATAGAATCAGAAATGAGAATATCCGCAGTAGAACTAAGGTAACCGACATAGCCCACATGGTAAGCAAGCTGAAGTGACAGTGGGCCAGCCACATAGATCGTGGAACCGGCAACCGCTGGGGAAGAAAGGTTCTCGAATGGCGTCCCAGTACCACTACACGAGACGGAACGATTACCTCAAGAGGTTTGGGAGTCGATTGGCGAGGGGCACTCTAGAGGGGAGGCCTATGTTCAGCAGTGAACGAATACGGGCTGCGATGATGATGATGTCACCATCATTGCACTACCGCATAGTGCAATGATGGTGACATTTTATTTGCTTGACTGGTAGTTTTTTATCATTTTGCAGGGCTAGGTACTGACTGCAACCGGAGCGGCAGGATTTGTGCATGATATTGTAATAACCCAATTGATGTGGACTTGATGTTGCTGGTGTGTAGCCAGTAGTAGCCTAAAACGATCGTCTAGTTTGGCTTCATCTGTTTTGAATTTTAAATTATTAAGCCTGAACTTCGTTTTTTTTTTAAACAGAAACAATTTCATGCCTACAGAGAAATAAAGGCTACTAGAAGCCCAAATCTCATGCGCGCGAAGCCGCGGGCTTCTGCTAGTTAACAAAATATATATAGTTTTACTGGCTGACCCGGCAAACATTGTTCTGTCATATAAATTATTTATTATTAATATATTGTAATTATTTTTTTTATGATTTATTTTATGAAATATACTTTCCGACCTATTCTCATACTACCAAATATACATAAAAAAATCGGAGGAGTCGTAACGTATTAAAATAAGACGAATTACATAATATTATTTATAAGAATCTTGTATCGCAAACACCAAGATTTTTATATTTAGTATTATATTATTCGTCTTATTTTAATACCAAATGATTGCTTGTCACGATGATCCCACGATGCTACGAACATAGCAACTCCTTATGTACATAAGGATTACTGGTAATCTCACGCAGGAACACAAAAACCTTCCAGGAAGTTGTTACTTGCCTGCGGTTTCCTCTGAGGTGGAGGTACTTCACCACGAGTTTACTTCACAATGAACATGGTAGAATTGGTGCACGTGTGATGAGAGAGACGTTCTAACACAGAGTAACTGTAGGCTTCTAGTGCTAATTACTACTAATCAAAGGTGATAACATAATCAACTAACTTGAGTACAGATATGAGTCTCATGACAAAAATTATTAATATTTAATTGGTTTTCAATATGAAGGTCTACGATATCGAAATGACTTTCATCATTACTTACATATAAATATATATAGGATGACATCTTCAGTTCAAGTCACATTCCTCTTAGACACAGCCTTCATCTATATACTTTTAGAACAACAATGAAATTCACCTCTTTATTCATTGTGGCTTTGGCGATGCTGGCTCTGTTCACTGGCGAAGGTTACGCCAAACCAAACCCTGAACCAGAACCCGGTATTGCAAGCGGTTTAAAAACATTAGGAAGATTGGCTGTGAGTATTTTACCAAACATTCAAATGTTTTATCTACAGGCATATTACCATTAAACCTACTACTATCAATAACACTTTAAGTTTTGATCATAAGGTATGTATGTATGTGTAATTCTATTGTACTGATGAGATTTGATGAAGCTCCTTCATATATAATCCTATAGGAATAAACTCTAACTATGGTGTAGTTCATACATTTGAGATGTGCGACGTTACTTGGGTTCTTGTAAATTGTCTTGATTATTTAGTATATTTATTGCTATGATACTTGCTGCTGAACAACCTCATGCACGCAAAACGGACCGTAAAATCTTAATATCGTCCATAGGAGTAATAGGCTTGTATTTTTTTTTATTTCATTGCATCATATCCGATCCATATGTCAATTTCCAAGTCGTCGGTTTAAATGATTTAAATCAAAGAAATAATGTATTTTTGGTTACCAAACATTGCTAGTTAAATGAAAACGTCCTAAATTTTTAAAATGCTTGCATGCCTGAATTAGCTTCTACAGTATTCCATCATAATTATTTATTCAAATAGATAACTCATACCTGTATATCGGCCGTTCCTTACCCCCCTAATAATAATAATAATATAGGTAAGCCTGTTTCTTGTAATAAAGTGCTCGTATATATACACATCAAAAGTGTCTAGGGATCAACATATATTTTTGCAATAACTTTTCTCCTGATTGATATTAATTAAAATTTTCTTTAAGGATTCATCAAATAAAGTGTTTTCGTTTGTCTACAGTAACGATAAACCAAGTCACCTTTGCATTAATAAAGAAATTTGCCATTTTCATAATAAAGGGATTTTTGACATTTGAACCACTAACATTAAAGTTCGAAAAAAAGACTGAAATAACAGTTTTCTTTAAAATTTTATTGGGTAACTTAAACAATTAATAATCCGTGTTTCTACCGCGAACACTAACAACACAAGAACATCGGTTTGGCATACTCAAAATGAGTTCATCCAAATCACGCTGTGGAATGGCCGCCCATGTTCGTTGCAACAACAAAAAAAGGTCTTCTTGCGACTGGATACCCTCCATATTCGGCAGAGCTCTTCTCTGTAGCATATCCCATGCATGGACACGGAGACAAGACCGATACATTCAAATCACAACTCGAAGAGCTCCAACAATAACCGCCATGATGTTAGCCGTGACGCTTCATCACTCTTCAGGGAACTTAATTAGCGACCAAACAGTCAGAAACCGCTTGCATGAAGTGAACCTTCATTCCCGAAGACCGCTAAGGGTACCACCTATAGCAATGCACAATCGTAGGATTCGATATCAATGGGCTCTTGAACACAGAAATTGGGCAGAAGAACAATGGCGTTTCGTGTGCTTTTCTGATGAGTCTCGTTTTGGTATGATATCGGATACAAGACGTATACGACACTGGAGAACCCCTGGACGCCAACAGCGATTAAAATCCTGCCAGGAAGTCCATCCTTATAGTGGTGGAACCATCATGGTATGGGCGGGTATTTGGATCGGCGGAAGAACTGAGTTGATTTGGATCAGAGGCAACCTCAACGCTCAAATTTATGCTGAGACGATTGTATCAGATGTCATCGTTCCTCTACAAGTGCAAATCGGTCCCTTATTTCAGTTAATGCATGATAATGCACGACCGCACACCGCAAGAGTTGTAAGACAGACGCTCGCGGCAGCTCTCGCCGCAGCTAACATCAATGTCATGCCCTGGCCTGCTCAGTCGCCAGACTTGAACCCGATTGAGCATGCATGGGATATGCTACAGAGAAGAGCTCTGCCGAATATGGAGGGTATCCAGTCGCAAGAAGACCTTTGTTTGTTGTTGCAACGAACATGGGCGGCCATTCCACAGCGTGATTTGGATGAACTCATTTTAAGTATGCCAAACCGATGTTCTTGTGTTGTTAGTGTTCGCGGTAGAAACACGGATTATTAATTGTTTAAGTTACCCAGTAAAATTTTAAAGAAAACTGTTATTTCAGTCTTTTTTTCGAACTTTAATGTTAGTGGTTCAAATGTCAAAAATCCCTTTATTATGAAAATGGCAAATTTCTTTATTAATGCAAAGGTGACTTGGTTTATCGTTACTTTAGACAAACGAAAACACTTTATTTGATGAATCCTGAAAGAAAATTTTAATTAATATCAATCAGGAGAAAAGTTATTGCAAAAATATATGTTGATCCCTAGACACTTTTGATGTGTGTAGTACAGAAAAACAAACGCTAACATACATTTATTAACTCAATTTTGTTTTGGTAAGTTAAATATTAATTTTCCTAGTGACCAACAGGGTCAAGAAATAAATTGAAACGTAATACTATCTAAATTTATATAAATATACTATTCTGGTTCCTTAGACAACTAAGCTAACTTAGACTAATCCCGGAGATTCAGATGATCCACTGCATATTTTGAATTAGACAACTGAGCCTAGTGACGTCCAAGTATTCCCAAATTCGCACAGTCCGACAAGTTAACCTTCAAGTGTAATTCACTCGAATGCAGTAAGTCTGTAAACTGCGTTGTTGTGTTTACATAATATTAGTATCAAAAAAAATCCGTCTATACAAATTATAAAATTTGTCGACGGACTCAATTGCTTAATTCAAAATATGCTTTATGTCAACTGCACTACTCACGGCTTACAACGGCGACGATTCTTGTCTCATGTTTCTAAAAATATAACGAAGAAATAGTTGGTTCTTCAGTAATTTGATGAGACTCATTATAAGTAACAGGGGTGATACAGAAATTGCAAACATGAATCATTAAAGACTTCGACATTTCTAAATAGCCTCTCGTTTGTAACTCCTACTCTACCGTCATTAACACAAATTACACTATCATTATTGTAGTTTAGATTAATATAAATATCAACAATGTAGGTAGAGCAATGATGGTGGCATTTGTTTGCTTAACTAATGGTATTTTTATCATTTTGCAGGGAAAGGTACTAAATGGAGCCGGAGTGGCAGGATTTGCGCATGATATCTACGAGAAAATTACTGGATAAGAAACACAATAATTAAAATGTAATTAATTTTAATATACCGCTTATTTATAAGTACATAGTTTCATTATGTCTATATTATGTATGTGTTTTAATAAGTTAATAGAAATCCCAAAGGACCCAGTATAGAATCCCAAATCTTCGCGATCATTTTTTTATAATTTTCCTTTCCCATTGACGTGGGAAAACGACGACCATACGATCCAACTGATGTAGAATAGATGAAGTGCTTACCGTACCTATGAACGCCTGAAAAGAGTATGTAGCTAGCACGCTGCGACGGCTGCTGCTATAACAGCAAAAACTCAGGAGGTTGGTAGTTGACTTAAACATTGTCATCTTTCGAAAATAGTCGGAATCAACGACTGAGGGTTCTTCCCTCCTAAGTACAGAGGATTTCAAGACGGCTAATCTCTAGGTTTGCTTGCACTTTGAACTGTATTGTGAAAGCACTCGGGTATCTTCGGGTATCTTGTATCGTATATTGTATTGTATCTATGTAATTAACGTACATTAAGGACTGACGAGAAGATGGTGGAGCTGGAAGAGGAACTGAGCAAGTTGCATTGGGTCAGATTCGATAACCACCAGGTTGCAAGCTCATTCATCAGAGATAACTGTATACATGGTGGCTCCGTAATATTATTAAATAAGTTGCTTAAATTTAAAGAAAGGGGTGACATTGTGAGCCTCTCTGTTGAGCGAGTTGTAGAGATTTCATGCATTGAATTGGAACGATTCATTGTTATGAACCTGTATAAACCTCCTAACACGCCCTTTGAAACATTTTCAAATATCATGGAGGATGCCTTAAATAAATTATCTAATAGCCATAAAACTGTTATAATTTGTGGAGACTTTAATATAAATATCTTGGAGAAAAATACTGTTACCTACAACTTTTTAAATTTATTTTAATCAAACAATTTGCATCATATTTTTACAGTGCCAACAAGAGTAACTGCTACAAGTGCTACATGTATTGATAATATATTTAGCAATGTAAAACCTTCGTATCAATCTATAATTAATAAAGTTCAGTCAGACCATTCAGGTCAGTTGGTTTCATTTCCAAATTCTTCAAAAGTACAAAGAAAGCAAATAAATTATATACCATTTAGTAAAAGCCGCTTAAAAAGATTTAAGTCTAATATAGCAGAAAAAATTGTATTGTTGCCCTATCACGGTGCTCCGGACCACTTGTACAGTTCGTTGTTTGGCTTGATCACTAGTGAATTTAATGCAATCTTTACTCCAAAACAACTGTCTGAAAGTGACCGTATGAGGTTCAGTGATTGGGCAACTCCTGGTATTTACAAAAGTCGGAATAAATTGTAGGAACTTTATGAAGAAAGGATCTGTAATCACAAACTTGTAAAATTAATGGTTCAACAAATATTATTAAATCTGTTTGGAATATGATAAATAATGAGACGGGTAGAGCGAAAGTACGTAGTCGAGACTTTCAGTTAAAGATAAATGATATACACACATCAAAAGTGTCTAGGGATCAACATATATTTTTGCAATAACTTTTCTCCTGATTGATATTAATTAAAATTTTATTTAAGGATTCATCAAATAAAGTGTTTTCGTTTATCTACAGTAACGATAAACCAAGTCACCTTTGCATTAATAAAGAAATTTGCCATTTTCATAATAAAGGGATTTTTGACATTTGAACCACTAACATTAAAGTTCGAAAAAAAGACTGAAATAACAGTTTTCTTTAAAATTTTATTGGGTAACTTAAACAATTAATAATCCGTGTTTCTACCGCGAACACTAACAACACAAGAACATCGGTTTGGCATACTCAAAATGAGTTCATCCAAATCACGCTGTGGAATGGCCGCCCATGTTCGTTGCAACAACAAAAAAAGGTCTTCTTGCGACTGGATACCCTCCATATTCGGCAGAGCTCTTCTCTGTAGCATATCCCATGCATGGACACGGAGACAAGACCGATACATTCAAATCACAACTCGAAGAGCTCCAACAATAACCGCCATGATGTTAGCCGTGACGCTTCATCACTCTTCAGGGAACTTAATTAGCGACCAAACAGTCAGAAACCGCTTGCATGAAGTGAACCTTCATTCCCGAAGACCGCTAAGGGTACCACATATAGCAATGCATAATCGTAGGATTCGATATCAATGGGCTCTTGAACACAGAAATTGGGCAGAAGAACAATGGCGTTTCGTGTGCTTTTCTGATGAGTCTCGTTTTGGTATGAGACCGGATACAAGACGTATACGACACTGGAGAACCCCTGGACGCCAACAGCGATTAAAATCCTGCCAGGAAGTCCATCCTTATAGTGGTGGAACCATCATGGTATGGGCGGGTATTTGGATCGGCGGAAGAACTGAGTTGATTTGGATCAGAGGCAACCTCAACGCTCAAATTTATGCTGAGACGATTGTATCAGACGTCATCGTTCCTCTACAAGTGCAAATCGGTCCCTTATTTCAGTTAATGCATGATAATGCACGACCGCATACCGCAAGAGTTGTAAGACAGACTCTCGCCGCAGCTAACATCAATGTCATGCCCTGGCCTGCTCAGTCGCCAGACTTGAACCCGATTGAGCATGCATGGGATATGATACAGAGAAGAGCTCTGCCGAATATGGAGGGTATCCAGTCGCAAGAAGACCTTTTTTTGTTGTTGCAACGAACATGGGCGGGCATCCAAATCACGCTTTGGATGAACTCATTTTGAGTATGCCAAACCGATGTTCTTGTGTTGTTAGTGTTCGCGGTAGAAACACGGATTATTAATTGTTTAAGTTACCCAATAAAATTTTAAAGAAAACTGTTATTTCAGTCTTTTTTTCGAACTTTAATGTTAGTGGTTCAAATGTCAGAAATCCCTTTATTATGAAAATGGCAAATTTCTTTATTAATGCAAAGGTGACTTGGTTTATCGTTACTGTAGATAAACGAAAACACTTTATTTGATGAATCCTTAAAGAAAATTTTAATTAATATCAATCAGGAGAAAAGTTATTGCAAAAATATATGTTGATCCCTAGACACTTTTGATGTGTGTATATATCAAAAATGATGTTGAAATTGCGACTGAGTTTGAAAAATATTTTTCGAACATTCCTCTTTTAACTACGAGAAATCTTAGGTCTTCTTCTATAGCTGCTGAACTGGTTCTCAAACGGAGCGTGGTAGAATGCGACACAATATTTGAATTTTACAGCTGTAAGCCCAAAAGATGTTTTGAACGCTTTTAAATCAATAAATATGAAAAACACTAAAGATCTGTGCGGTCTATCTGTCAAAACCATTTCTTCTATTATTATTTCAATCGCTTCACATTTAGCTACAATTTTCAAATGTTGTGTGGCATCTGGTGTATTTCCTGACTTGATGAAACATAGTAAAATCATTCCTATATTTAAATCTGGTGATAGTTCGGACCCTTCGAATTTTCGACCTGTTTCCATACTGCCCATAAAGTCAGTAACAATGGGACCCGCAAATTGAAAAATTATCAGGAAAACTAAGTTCTGCAGCCTGTGCAGTGAAAACTATTAGACGGCTCACTGATGTTGATACGGCTAGAATAGTTTATTTCAGCTACTTTCATAGTATTATGTCATACGGAATTCTTCTTCTCCGCGGACATAAGAGCTATCTACAAACTTGGTCCCCGGGAGAGCCTTAGAGAAGAATTCAAATAAATAAATATTCTAACAATCGCATCGCAATATATCTATGAAAATCTTTTGTATGTCCATAAAAACATAGACTCATTTTGTAAAAAGAGTGATACTCATAACATAAATACTAGATATAAGCATAATCTTGTGTTACATCCCAGCCGTCTCCACAAAATAAGTAATTCTTTTATGGGGCAATGTATACGGTTCTATAACAAACTTCCCAGCAATATAAGAGAATTGTCAATAAACAAATTTAAAACTACTATTAAAGCCAAATTGTGTAGCAGGACATATTATAAAGTATCTGACTATATTAATGATAAAAATGCCTGGGATTTAGTCGATCCAATTATAATGTAATTAATAAATTATGTAAATTTGTTTGGATACCAAAAGAGGGATGCCTGAGTTTTTTGGCAGTATTTTTATCAGTGCTCACCTAGTCATGAACTGCACGGTAGGGAAAAAAAATGTGATGATTCCAAATAAATGTAGCCATTTTTACTGAATAAAAAGATTTTGACTTTGACTCACACTAGACAACAGACGATCGCTAAATTAGAGACGCTACGATTGGAATGTCCCCGACATCCACCATACTCTCCAAATCTTACTCCAACAGATTACTACTTTTGTCGCAATTTGGATAACTAGGTACTTGCAAGAAAAAAAATCAATTCCGATGGGGCAGTCCAAATCGCTCTCACAATTTTTTCAGCAATCGAATCAATGTACTACCTATAAAATGACGAAAGTACGTAGATAATAATGATATATGCTTCGATTGATTAAATACATATTTCATATATTTTTTTCATTTATTTTTTCCATATAAAACGTCAATTTCAAGGATTATAAGGAGCTGATATTGGTATCAAAAAAAATCATATCCACGTCTATACTAATTGTAAAATTTGTCAACGGACTCAATTGCCCAATTCAAAATATGCATTATGTCAACTGCACTGCTCACGGCTTACGACCGCAACGATTCTTGCCTTATGTTTTTTTGATAAGACTCATTATATGTACAGAAATTGCAAACATGAATCATTAAAGCCTTCAACCTTTCTAAATAGACTCTCGTTTGTAATTCCTACTCTACCGTCATTAATACAAATTACACTATTATTGTAGTTTAGTTTAATACAAATATCAACAATGTAGGTAGCCGTTGGTTATTCAGTTAAGTAGAGGTAAGTCCAACTTCGACCAAGAGGTCAACAGATGGATCCAACTCGGCTGGGCAGCGTTCGAGATATATTCTCGTCCAAAATACCTCAACGCCTGAAGAACAAGGTCTTGGAAGAACGGTTGGCAGTGATGACATGTGGAACTGAAACATTTAAAACTTTCACTGCAGGCCGTATGGAGAAGCTTAAGGTCGCTCAGCGTAATATGGGACAGGCCCACCACTCATTCCCACCACTGTTTTACAGCAGAATTAACAGCAGCGACCACCAAAACGGCAATGAACAGTGAAGTCCATTGCTATCCCGGGGGTTAAACTACAGCTGCCTAGAAACTCTTAACAAATTTAATCAGAAGAAATTTGTAAGAGTAGGAAGTTTTGAATTGACTTTCCCTCTTGGCAAAGTGAGAGACAGCAATATCATAAATAAAGCATTAAAAAACCTCAAAGAGATGGCTCGTCAAGTGAAGCTCACCTGCCGTGCACCACGGTTTATCAAATATCTAACACTATTGGGACCTAAATTGTGAGTTGTTACCTAACACATCGATTCCAATAATATAGATCGCTCAGCGTACTATGGAAAGAGCAATTCTCGGGATTTCTCTGCGTGATAGAATCAGAAATGAGAATATCCGCAGTAGAACTAAGGTAACCGACATACCCCACATGGTAAGCAAGCTGAAGTGACAGTGGGCCAGCCACATAGATCGTGGAACCGACAAACGCTGGAGAAGAAAGGTTCTCGAATGGCGTCCCAGTACCACTACACGAGACGGAACGATTACCTCAAGAGGTTTGGGAGTCGATTGGCGAGGGGCACTCTAGAGGGGAGGCCTATGTTCAGCAGTGAACGAATACGGGCTGCGATGATGATGATGTCACCATCATTGCACTACCGCATAGTGCAATGATGGTGACATTTTATTTGCTTGACTGGTAGTTTTTTATCATTTTGCAGGGCTAGGTACTAACTGCAACCGGAGCGGCAGGATTTGTGCATGATATTGTAATAACCCAATTGATGTGGACTTGATGTTGCTGGTGTGTAGCCAGTAGTAGCCTAAAACGATCGTCTAGTTTTGCTTCATCTGTTTTGAATTTTAAATTATTAAGCCTGAACTTCGTTTTTTTTTTAAACAGAAACAATTTCATGCCTACAGAGAAATAAAGGCTACTAGAAGCCCAAATCTCATGCGTGCGAAGCCGCGGGCTTCTGCTAGTTAACAAATATATAGTTTTACTGGCTGACCCGGCAAACGTTGTTCTGTCATATAAATTATTTATTATTAATATATTGTAATTATTTTTTTTATGATTTATTTTATGAAATATACTTTCCGACCTATTCTCATACTACCAAATATACATAAAAAAATCGGAGGAGTCGTAACGTATTAAAATAAGACGAATTACATAATATTATATATAAGAATCTTGTATCGCAAACACCAAGATTTTTATATTTAATATTATATTATTCGTCTTATTTTAATACCAAATGATTGCTTGTCACGATGATCCCACGATGCTACGAACATAGCAACTCCTTATGTACATAAGGATTACTGGTAATCTCACGCAGGAACACAAAAACCTTCCAGGAAGTTGTTACTTGCCTGCGGTTTCCTCTGAGGTGGAGGTACTTCACCAGGCGGGATGCTTTGAGTGGCCGTACCTCGCTTTAAAACACCATGAGCAAGACAAACAGACATGTTCATGCGTACAAATTATTGTCCTGTGTGAGATGAATCGAATTCGCCAGATTCGGCAACTACCTATACAAGTTTCTAGCTTAGCCTAGCCTAGTTAGCTAAACTTGAATTTCTTTAAATATACTCGAAAATGTATATACTTCACCATTTCGGGCATACACTTTTTACTATCCTGATGGTACGGTTAAAACGCTTCACGGCGTCAATCGTAAGTACTATTACATTCTTTGTTACTATACTTGCACACTACCTCGCGCAATCCTTGACAATGAACATGGTAGAATTGGTGCACGTGTGATGAGAGAGACGTTCTAACACAGAGTAACTGTAGGCTTCTAGTGCTAATTACTACTAATCAAAGGTGATAACATAATCAACTAACTTGAGTACAGATATGAGTCTCATGACAAAAATTATTAATATTTAATTGGTTTTCAATATGAAGGTCTACGATATCGAAATGACTTTCATCATTACTTACATATAAATATATATAGGATGACATCTTCAGTTCAAGTCACATTCCTCTTAGACACAGCCTTCATCTATATACTTTTAGAACAACAATGAAATTCACCTCTTTATTCATTGTGGCTTTGGCGATGCTGGCTCTGTTCACTGGCGAAGGTTACGCCAAACCAAACCCTGAACCAGAACCCGGTATTGCAAGCGGTTTAAAAACATTAGGAAGATTGGCTGTGAGTATTTTACCAAACATTCAAATGTTTTATCTACAGGCATATTACCATTAAACCTACTACTATCAATAATACTTTAAGTTTTGATCATAAGGTATGTATGTATGTGTAATTCTATTGTACTGATGAGATTTGATGAAGCTCCTTCATATATAATCCTATAGGAATAAACTCTAACTATGGTGTAGTTCATACATTTGAGATGTGCGACGTTACTTGGGTTCTTGTAAATTGTGTTGATTATTTAGTATATTTATTGCTATGATACTTGGTGCTGAACAACCTCATGCACGCAAAAAGGACCGCAAAATCTTAATATCGTCCATAGGAGTAATAGGCTTGTATTTTTTTTTATTTCATTGCATCATATCCGATCCATATGTCAATTTCCAAGTCGTCGGTTTAAATGATTTAAATCAAAGAAATAATGTATTTTTGGTTACCAAACATTGCTAGTTAAATGAAAACGTCCTAAATTTTTAAAATGCTTGCATGCTTGAATTAGCTTCTACAGTATTCCATCATAATTATTTATTCAAATAGATAACTCATACCTGTATATCGGACGTTCCTTACCCCCCTAATAATAATAATATAGGTAAGCATGTTTCTTGTAATAAAGTACTCGTATATAGTACAGAAAAACAAACGCTAACATACATTTATTAACTCAATTTTGTTTTGGTAAGTTAAATATTAATTTTCCTAGTGACCAACAGGGCCAAGAAATAAATTGAAACGTAATTCTATCTAAATTTATACAAATATACTATTCTGGTTCCTTAGACAACTAAGCTAACTTAGACTAATCCCGGAGATTCAGATGATCCACGGCATATTTTGAATTAGACAACTGAGCCTAGTGACGTCCAAGTATTCCCAAATTCGCACAGTCCGACCAGTTAACCTTCAAGTGTAATTCACTCGAATGCAGTACGTCTGTAAACTGCGTTGTTGTGTTTACATAATATTAGTATCAAAAAAAATCCGTGTCTATACAAATTATAAAATTTGTCGACGGACTCAATTGCTTAATTCAAAATATGCTTTATGTCAACTGCACTACTCACGGCTTACAACGGCGACGATTCTTGTCTCATGTTTCTAAAAATATAACGAAGAAATAGTTGGTTCTTCAGTAATTTGATGAGACTCATTATAAGTAACAGGGGTGATACAGAAATTGCAAACATGAATCATTAAAGACTTCGACATTTCTAAATAGCCTCTCGTTTGTAACTCCTACTCTACCGTCATTAACACAAATTACACTATCATTATTGTAGTTTAGATTAATATAAATATCAACAATGTAGGTAGAGCAATGATGGTGGCATTTGTTTGCTTAACTAATGGTATTTTTATCATTTTGCAGGGAAAGGTACTAACTGGAGCCGGAGTGGCAGGATTTGCGCATGATATCTACGAGAAAATTACTGGATAAGAAACACAATAATTAAAATGTAATTAATGTTAATATACCGCTTATTTATAAGTACATAGTCATTATGTCATACACCTTGTTTTAATAAGTTAATAGAAATCCCAAAGGACACAGTATAGAATCCCAAATCTTCGCGATCATTTTTTTATAATTTTTCTTTTCCATTGACGTGGGAAAACGACGACCATACGATCCAACTGATGTAGAATAGATGAAGTGCTTACCGTACCTATGAACGCCTGAAAAGAGTATGTAGCTAGCACGCTGCGACGGCTGCTGCTATAACAGCAAAAACTCAGGAGGTTGGTAGTTGACTTAAACATTGTCATCTTTCGAAAATAGTCGGAATCAACGACTGAGGGTTCTTCCCTCCTAAGTACAGAGAATTTCAAGACGGCTAATCTCTAGGTTTGCTTGCACTTTGAACTGTATTGTGAAAGCACTCGGGTATCTTCGGGTATCTTGTATCGTATATTGTATTGTATCTATGTAATTAACGTACATTGCGGACTGACGAGAATATGGTGGAGCTGGAAGAGGAACTGAGCAAGTTGCATTCGGATATAACTGGACTGTCCGAAGACAGGGGGATGACACGGTAATCCTTAACTCTCACAACTAGCCTTAGAAAGGCGGCCATCTATCTCAAGGTGGTTTCGCGTTTATCGTCCGTAAGCCCAACGTCAGCAATGTACTAAAAGTCGAGGCTGTGTCGACGAGGGTTGCGTGCCTTATACTCGAATTCAAAATTACCAAACGGTATTCGCTGAAGGTCATACAGATCTACGCACCAACTTAGACACACCCCGATGATGAGGCTATGTATGAAGACATCTCCAAAGCCATACTACCTCGAAATCTCACTACACCGTGCTGATGGGGAACTTCAATGCAAAGCTGGACTCGAAACACTAAGGTCGAGTTGAGAGTAGGGCAATTTGGAATCCAATTTAATACAATTCGTATTAAAGAGTCAATAGCGCTGAACCAAGGCTCCAAAGTGTTCGCCAAAGATCTGTCTGTTAGGCAAAGTCAACTAAGGAAGATGAAGACCAAGACTGGCACCAATATTTCTACGAAGACTGAGATTCAGAGTGAGAAGAAAAAGTTCTATGGACAGCTATACACGTCGTCGCTACAGCCGAGCAACAATGCTAGTAACGACCCTAGAGCTGAACTGACTCGGCACTATACCGAAGATATCCCGTCAATTCCTTGTATCTAGTCCTTCAGAGGCTATTCAATTCCGTCATACACATCCGGTGAAACAACAGAATCGTGGAGCAAAAGCCTAATCATGCTGTTATTTAAAAGCGTGATAAGACCCTTTTGAAGAACTATAGGCTGATATCGCTTCTGAGCCGCGTTTATGTACTGTTTTCGAGACTCATCACAAACCGTCTCGCATGCAGACTTTGATGAATTTCACCCTCCCGAACAAGCCAGATTCTGAAAACGCTTTAGAACAGTAGACCACATACATACCCTCCGTCAGATTATACAGAAGACTGAGGAGTATAATCTGCCCTTATACCTGGCCTATGTTGACTACGAAAAAGCGTTTGATTCCGTTGAGACATGGGCGGTACTACAGTCTCTCCAGCGATGCCGAATTGACTATCGGTAAATCAAAGTGTTGAAGTGCTTATACAGTAAGACAACGATATATATTCGAGTACAGGATCAGAGAACGGAATCGATCCAAGTGCAAAAAGATGTAAGACAGGGCGATGTTATATCCCCGAAACTCTTCACCGCAGCATTGAAAGATGTCTTCAAGCTTTTGGACTACAAAGGATACGGTATAAACATCAATGGCGAATACATCACTGACCTTCAATTTGCTGACAATATAGTTCTCATGGCTAAATCGCTGGAGGAACTAAGCGCTATGCTCAAGGACCTCAATAGTGTTCCAACCAGGTAGGTCTCAAGATGAACATGGACAAGGTCATGTCGAATGTCCATGTCCATGTCCAACAACATGATTAGGCTTTTGCTCCACGATTCTGTTGTTTCACCGGATGTGTATGACGGAATTGAATAGCCACTGAAGGACTAGATACAAGGAATTGACGCGATATCTTCGGTATAGTGCCGAGTCAGTTCAGCTCTAGGGTCGTTACTAGCATTGTTGCTCGGCTGTAGCGACGACGTGTACAGCTGTCCATAGAACTTTTTCTTCTCACTCTGAATCTCAGTCTTCGTAGAAATATTGGTGCCAGTCTTGGTCTTCATCTTCCTTAGTTGACTTTGCCTAACAGACAGATCTTTGGCGAACACTTTGGAGCCTTGGTTCAGCTCTATCGACTCTTTAATACGAATTGTATTAAATTGGCGCATGTCTCGCCATATGCTTTTGGAAATCTGCCTGTACAGCTGTTTGTCTGTACACTAGCGTGTGAGCTGAAGACTGCAACCACATTTTACGTCTGACCTACATGATATTCTGCGTGTGAGTCGAGAGCTTCTGGGCGAGTCTGGAGATATTTAGCTCCCACTGTACAGTTTCCACATGGACAGTTTCCACGAGGTTGCTGTTGATATCGTCCGGTGTAACGCAACCATCCAGGCTCTGAAAACGACTATGAAGTTCGAGTTGAAAGCTTTCGAGGTTTTGGATCTGGGCACGAGATGGTCGGAGCATAGACTTCACTAGGCGGGATCTTTCCTGTTTTATGTCTTGGTTCAAGATGCCTGTAACCATCTGGTGATCTGTTCCGATTTTCACCCTCTTGATCACAGAAATATCATTGGACAAATGAAGCTTACTCGTCAAGATGAAGTCTATCTCATTTTTCATCGAACCATCTGGGTTACTTCAGGTCCACTTGCAATGCGGCTGCTTCTTGAAGAAGGAGTTCATTATAAAGAGTTCGTTCTTCTTCATGTAGTCGACTAGCAGTTGGCCCCTTTGGTTTCGTTGCCCGATTCCAGATGTCTTCATACATAGCCTCATCATCGGGGTGTGTCGATGTTGGTGCGTAGATCTGTACGACCTTCAGCGAATACCGTTTGGTAATTTTGAATTCGAGTATAAGGCACGCAACCCTCGTCAACACAGCCTCGACTTTTAGTACTACTAATGGAAAAGGAAAATTATAAAAAAAGGATCGCGAAGATTTGGGATTCTAAACTGTGTCCTTTGGGATTTCTATTAACTTATTGAACTTATTAAAACAAGGTGTATGACATAATGAAACTATGTACTTATAAATAAGCGGTATATTAACATTAATTACATTTTAATTATTGTGTTTCTTATCCAGTAATTTTCTCGTACACATCATGCGCAAATCCTGCCACTCCGGCTCCAGTTAGTACCTTTCCCTGCAAAATGATAAAAATACCATTAGTTAAGCAAACAAATGCCACCATCATTGCTCTACCTACATTGTTGATATTTATATTAATCTAAACTACAATAATAATAGTGTAATTTGTGTTAATGACGGTAGAGTAGGAGTTACAAACGAGAGGCTATTTAGAAATGTCGAAGTCTTTAATGATTCATGTTTGCAATTTCTGTATCACCCCTGTTACTTATAATGAGTCTCATCAAATTACTGAAGAACCAACTATTTCTTCGTTATATTTTTAGAAACATGCGACAAGTATCGTTGCCGTTGTAAGCCGTGAGTAGTGCAGTTGACATAAAGCATATTTTGAATTGGGCAATTGAGTCCGTCGACAAATTTTATAATTTGTATAGACACGGATTTTTTTTTGATACTAATATTATGTAAACACAACAATGCAGTTTACAGACGTACTGCATTCGAGTGAATTACATTTGAAGGTTAACTGGTCGGACTGTGCGAATTTGCGAATACTTGGACGTCACTAGGCTCAGTTGTCTAATTCAAAATATGCAGTGGATCATCTGAATCTCCGGGATTAGTTTAAGTTAGCTTAGTTGTCTAAGGAACCAGAATAGTACATTTATATAAGTTTAGATAGTATTACGTTTCAATGTATTTCTTGACCCTGTTGGTCACTAGGAAAATTAATATTTAACTTACCAAAACAAAATTGAATTAATAAATGTATGTTAGCGTTTGTTTTTCTGTACTATATACGAGTACTTTATTACAAGAAACATGCTTACCTATATTATTATTATGAGGGGGGTAAAGAACGGCCGATATACAGGTATGAGTTATCTATTTGAATAAATAATTATGATGGAATACTGCAGAAGCTAATTCAAACATGTAAAATTTTAAAAATTTAGGACGTTTGCATTTAACTAGCAATGTTTGGTAACCAAAAATCCATTCTTTCTTTGATTTAAATCATTTAAACCGACGACTTGGAATTTGACATATGGATCGGATATGATGCAAGGAAATAAAAAAAAATACAAGCCTATATTACTCCTATGGACGATATTAAGATTTTACGGTCCGTTTTGCGTGCATGAGGTTGTTCAGCAGCAAGTATCATAGCAATAAATATACTAAATAATCAAGACAATTTACAAGAACCCAAGTAACGTCGCACATCTCAAATATAATGAACTACACCATAGTTAGTTTGTTTGTTTGTTTGTTTGTAATATCTTTATTGTACATAAAATAACAATGAAAAATATAAATTAAAATGCAACACATTAATAAATATACAAAGGCGGACTTATTCCTATAAGGAATCTCTTCCAGTCAACCTTTGAGTGTCTAATTGGAATTTGGTAGGCGAGTGGCGCGGTAGTACAACATAAACGAAACAGATCATTATAATAATTAATAACAAATATAAAAGTAATAAATGTCAAAAAACAAAAATATATATATATGAAATTGAAAGTAGTTAGACAAAATAGAACAGAATATGAATATATATGTAAAGAAGAAAGAAAAAAAAACGAAAGAATAAAAGAAAACGAAATTAACTAAGATAAAAATAAAATCAGTCTAAAGCACCATGATCATCGTGAGAGCCTTTCAGAGCCAGTTTAAACGATTCAATGGTGGGAGACAATTTAATGTGCAAAGAAAGTGAATTCCACAATTTTGCAGCATGAACCGAGAAAGATTTGGTGTATGTACTACTGGTGTGCATAGGAATATTCAGTAAAGGATCCACTGAAGACCGCAGACGATTATCTATATCACGAAACTGAAACCTTTCACGTAAGTACTCAGACGCAGATGGGTTAAATAGTACGTTGAAAAGAAGGGACAATATATGGAATTTTCTACGTAGCCTAATCGGATGCCAACCGAGCTGCTTGCGAAATTCAGAGATGTGGTCGTACTTGCGCAGACCAAATACGTACATTAGAGTTTATTCCTATAGGATTATATATGAAGGAGCTTCATCAAATCTCATCAATACAATAGAACTACACATACATACATACCTTATGCTCAAAACTTAAGGTATTATTGATAGTAGTAGGTTTAATGGTAATATGCCTCTAGATAAAACATTTGAATGTTTGGTAAAATACTCACAGCCAATCTTCCTAATGTTTTTAAACCGCTTGCAATACCAGGTTCTGGTTCAGGGTTGGGTTTGGCGTAACTTTCGCCAGTGAACATAGCCAGCATCGCCAAAGCCACAATGAATAAAGAGGTGAATTTCATTGTTGATGTAAAAGTATATAGATGATGGCTGTGTCTAAGAAGAATGTGACTTGAACAGAAGATGTCATCCTATATATATTTATAAGTAACTAATGATGAAAGTTATTTCGATATCGTAGACCTTCATATTGAAAATCAATTAAATATTAATAATTTTTGTCATGAGACTTTTAACTGTACTCTAATGAGTTGATTATGTAATCACCTATGGCTTGTAGTAATTAGCCATAGGTGATTACATAATTGTTAATTTGGATATCATTTTCCTATATTCTTGTGTAATATTGTATTATTATTCGTGTTATCACTACATTTTTTTATTACATAGTTTATGTATAGATGCAGTTATGTTGTTAATAATGTATTCTCCTCTATTATTGAGGTAGGTACAGTCTGTAATATACATGTGATTTTACGACACTGTAAAATTCTCTATCAATGACTCTAAGGTTGGCTGGTAGAGATCCCTTATGGGATAAGTCCGTCAATAGTGTTCCAACCAGGTAGGTCTCAAGATGGACATGGACAAGGTCATGTCGAATGTCCATGTTACACCTGCAGAGTGTACGTAGTCCTTAGGTTATAGTTAACGTAATTGCTTCTTAATAATAGTACGTTATGTACGTAAGTTAAGAGTGTTTATGTTAGCAAATTATCTTTTATATATATATTATATAAATGTTTGTTTTGTGTAACTCTTATGTAGACCATATTTAGAGAAATATACCTACACTATTATTTTAGACTATGGTAACAGAAATTGACTTGTTAGATATTTTGTGAGCAATTAAAAGCTATACAAGGAAGTCTCAGCAAACTAAAACCCAAAAGGAGGGTCGGTAGTAATTTTGTAGGTTTATTAAGCTCATTGTCAAGTAATATCTCGAATGAACATGAGTCATTGGTCTTAAAATAGAGTGGTAATTAAATAAAGCATTATCCTTTCGAATGTTTAGTCAATACTGGCAAAAGAGGTGTGGATCTGTATTATCTTTGAAGTTTACTCTTTTCACTAGAATGGTTTACTAAATTTCATTAAGTCTGTGAACACAACCATACCGATTATAGGTAAGTCCCAAATATGGAGGAGTTATTTTTTAATTTAGAATCAATGGTATATAAAAAAAAAATGTTTTAAACTTTGCTTATTAAACGCAAATAACATCAAATTATAATGTGACGTCCTATAAAAATAAAATAAATAATATAAGCATTGGCGTCGTTCTATGCCTAACCCTGCGGACTTGGTTTTGATATTCAGCGATAGTTGTCAGACCACCACAACCTAAAGGGAAAACCAGACCTTTCTGAGGGTAGACAGGAAAAGGCTAAGACACATTTATTTGCGCTTTCCATTCAGATTGTCGTTTGTAATTCCTACTCCACCGCCTTTAATTATTTCACTTTAATAGTCACTCTAACGATAATCAATGTATTTTTGTCATTTTACAGTCTCAAGCCCTGACTGACTGACGATCGACGCGACAGAAGTAGTGGTCACGAGAAAATTACTGGATAAGAATTACCATTTAAAATGTTATCATTATCAATATCCTGCAAATTAACAAACATATAATTTTATTATGCTCTTAATCTTTTTCTAATGAACTAAAAGAAGACACAGTATAAAATCTAAAATATTTGTCTTACATTTTTCATAAGTTTCCTCTTCTTTTGACGTCGACTTACAAGCATACAACCTACCAGATTTAAATAGTTACCGTAGCCTATGAACGTTTGCAACAACTCAGAAGCTTAATGGTATATTCACTCACTCGCAGGAACACAATATCCTTTTAGAACTATGTTTATTGGTATCGGTTTTATGTGAGGCTACTTCCCCAGTTGAGCTGATTTGATGCACCCTACCTTCCTTAGATTAGCTTAACGATAGTCGTATAATGAAAATAACCGAATTCGACGGCTGAACGATTCGCATAAGATTCATAAAGGTACTGATACTACCATAAACCTGTAGTACGCTAAAAATATATTATTCTCAATTAAATTATCTTGTGTAAAGTTTAATTTACCATCGAACAAAACCCGTAACATAAAATACTTTGTAAAAGTTTTAATTACACTAGTAAAACATATAATCGAATTGCTTGAATTTCTTTAAAGGTCTCGAAAATTTATATCTAAATTATATTATATGGCACATACTTTTTATCATGCTGATAGTGCGGTTAAGACACTTCGCGGCGTCAATCATACTATTTTGATTCTAGCACAGTCCTTGCAAATGAACATGGAATTGATGCATATGTGATAAGAGACGCGTTCTAGTACAGAGTAACTGTGGTTCTAATGCTCATTGCTGCTAGCCATAGGTGATTACATAATCACCTCATTTGAGTACAGATAAGAGTCTCGTGACAAAAATGATTTAATATTTAATTGATTTCAAATTTGAAGGTCTACGATATCGAAATGACTTTAATCATTACCTACTTATAAATATATATATAGGATGGCATATTCTATCATGTCACATTCCTCTTAGAAACAGCCTTCATCTATATACTTTTAAATCAACAATGAAATTCGCCTCTTTATTCATTGTGGCTTTGGCGATGCTCGCTCTGTTCGCTGGCGAAGGTTACGCCAAACCCAACCCTGAACCGGAACCCGGTATAATAAGCGGTATAAAAACAATAGGAAGATTGGCTGTGAGTATTTGACTAAAGTTTGAAATATTTTTCCCATTTCGTGTACGCACTTATATTGTACCGACTAAATTTGATGAAGCCACTGCATATGTATTGCTATAGTACTCCACTCGTGAATAAACTATTCCCGTGGATCTACTTAATCGACCTAAATTTTTATCAAGCTCTTACTTAGTATAAGTTCAGATATAAATATAGATTGGCAGAAGTTAAGAGCCATACAACGAACTGTGCCTTTGGTATGAGATAACATTTGTTTTGTGAATCGAGTTTAAATTAACAGATAGACAGACTGACCAGAATTCTAAAATCTATTCTAATCTCTACACGATGCTAAATAATCATAAAATGTCTTACTATCACTCTACATATAGGTAATAAATATATATACAACATTGAAAGGAAAGCAACTATAAGGTTCACCCTATGTTAAGTGATTACCGTAGCGTATATATGCATGCAATGTATAAGGAGTATTGCTTGCACGTTGCGTCCCATGATGATAACAATGGAACTCTTTAGAAGCTCACTTGGAGCCTAACTCACTCGCAAGAACACAAAGCATGGTATGAATCATGAATACCATGCACGCAATGTGGGCCGTAACGTATTAATATCGCCCATGGGCGTAACAGTCTTGTATTTTTAAATTTTATTGCATCACATCTGATCTATATGTCATATTCCAGGTCATCAGTTCATCAAATCAGTTCAAATCAAAGAGAAAATGTTTTAGTTTAGTATAGCTAGCTTCTACAGATATTCCATCACAATTACATATATATACCTATATATGTCTGTATAAAAAACAAATAACTCACGCCAGTACATCGGTCAGTCCTTGGCATGATTTTATTACTTGTGCCATAAAATTGAAGATTTCATATGTACCTATATAGTATTATCACCATTGCCTTACATTTCTAAAAATATAAGGAAGAAAATTATTACTTCCTCAGAAATTTGATGAAATTAATTTTATGTAATTTTTGTACCGCCCAGGAAGCGCAAACAGGTGCCTTTCTAACTAGCCTCTCATTTGTAACTCCTACTCTACCGCACACACATTGCACTATTATTGTAGTTTAATGCAAAAATCACCAGTGTAAGAAGTGCAGTGATGGCAACATTTTGTTTGTTTAACTACTATGTTTTTTATCATTTTGCAGGGCAAGGCCGTGGGTGCACTGAGCGCAGCAGGAGTTGTGCATGATATTTACAATAGAGTTACTGGATAAGAAACACTACATATTTAAAATGTAATCAATGTCAATATACCGCATATAAATAAATATATAGTATTATTGTTTTAAACAATTAATAGACATATAACGTATATTGATTTGTGATTGCAAACACAGTATGTAATCACAAATCTTTGCAGTCCGTTTTTTATGACTTTCCTCTTCCATTGACGTGAAAAAGCGACGAACTTATGACCAAACTCATGGAACTTGATTATCGTAGCCTATGAACGCTTAAAACAGGGTCGTTGCCACCGCTTTTGCTAACACAGCAACAACTCAGAAGGATAAGTGGTAACATTACTTACTTACAAGAACACAACAACCCTTTAGAAAGTTGTTGTTTAGTACCTACACGGTCGGGCTAGTCTGCATTCTCTTAGTTGAGCATGATATCTGTCATCTATCGAATATACTCGGAACCTTACGACTTAGGGTACCCTCCAAATACAGAGGATCTCGAGGCGACTAACGCAATTCGATTGCACTTTGAACTGTATCGTGAAAGGACCGTCGGTCACCTTGTATTGTATTTGTCTAATTAATGAGAGGTGGCGAATATGGCCGGCTGCTCATGTCTTACGATATTACACTGGGTTGTAGGGCCTGTTCTGTAGAATATCGAGTACGTTGGGGTACTGCGGTGGTGTCCATGCAGCTGGTAGGCTGGTAGTAATTTCCTACTCTGACAATGCTCCTAATTCCTCTAACACATACTCCTCCTAAACTACAGCTGTGATAGCCGCAGATATCGGTCTGAGAGGTAAGAGGTTACCGCATGATTTACTGTGAGTTGGTGTTTGTGATCGCAACGAGCCCGCTCTGGGATGTAGTGGCAAAATTACTCTTAACAGCGTACAGGATATACACAGATGTTATTAACATGCAATTTGACGAACTAGCGCCGGCTGGCACTCACCTACAATCTTGCATGTGTAGATACCGTGGCTATTCGATCACCACTCTATCGGCTATTGCAGTCGTCTCCGGGATTGCTTGTCACGATTACCAGGGCAGCAACAGTGGTATCAAACTAAAAAGTAAGAGGCGGTTCGTGCCGGCATGGACCCTTTTCCAGAGGTGTTCACTTGGCGAAGGAACGGTGCCTGGACCTAAATTCTCTTTTTATTTATTTTTTATATACAGCGTCAGGAGGCATACTAACATACGACCGACCTGTACTAAAGCGGTTACCGCAACCTACGAACCTGCTGTTGTGGAAGTTGTGGAAGTAATGTGGAAGTTGTTATATGGTTGTGGTTTGCACTGAGGTGGCGGTATCTACTTCTCCAGACGGGTTGATTTGATGTGCCATACCTCTCTTTAATACACCAAGACATTATTGGCTAACTTTCCCAATGATTGATAATGAAACACGAACATTACAAAAAATATAATTAGGTTTCGTACGTCAAATTGAATTTGTACGTCGAGTTGAATTTGATACTAACATTTCAGCTGCTTATAGTCTATATAAAGACCCAAAACATTTTAAATTATCTGCAATTTCAATCCTATTTTCATTCATAGTAATAAAAAGTGTATCTTTATCGTGAGCTGTAAATTTAAACATAACGGCATATGATTTTGGTAACAATAACCTTCAAACTATTTACAGTAAACTATTCGTCAAAAACATGTAATAATTTGTTAGTTTTCATAGTCAGTTCGAGTAAATAATCCACCGACATAATACCATACCATTTGTATCATCTACAAATACAAGCACACTAATATAAACAGTTGTATTGTGTAAATGATTAACAAGGTCATTAATAAATAATATAAAAGTGTTGGATCCAATATTGAGCCTTGTGGTGGTACGCCTATTTCAATCGCTGTCATCTTTGATGCCATTTGGTTTCCTAGCAATTTTCCCATGCACTAAGAACATGCTTGGTCAATGTTACCCCTGCATATGTAGTCGATTTAACGCCTGTAAAACCGTATTGTGCACCATGAAAACTTTCATTGGTCTTAAAATAGAGTTGTAATTAAGCATTATCCTTTTGAATATTTTAATTATAATACTGTAAAAAAGATATGGATCTGCAATTCCCCAGTTTACTCTTCTCACTAGATTAGTTCATTAAATTCATTTATAATCATCCTTATGACAAATTGATATGTACATCTAGCCAGGATCTCATTTATATGTAATTTAAATAATTTGAGAGTGAAAGGCATTTTTTTTGTGATATTTGCAATGACACACAAAACATTATTCTTCTACATTCACCAGCACATTCCTTCTTCATGTGCACGTGCTGTTCGCAATGAATCTCGATGCGCCGCCGTCACATACGTATACTATTAAACTTACAAAATTTTATATATGTGCTTGTAATAGCTTTTACAATATTCCATCACAATTATGTATTCATTAAAAATAGATAAATCGTGCCTGTGTAGTCACTTCTTGGCATGATTTATTACATGCGACGATGTATACAGTTGACCATAGAACTTCTCCATCTAACTCAGTTTTTTTTTATACAACTTCAGGAGGCATCCAAGCATACGGCCCACCTAATGTAAGGCAGTTACCGTAGCCTATTAACGCTTGTAATACGTAAGTATCACTCGCGCGATGCCTCCTCTGCTGCCTACATAGAAATTCCTTAGGAGCTTACTGGTGACCTCACTCACACGCAGGAACACAACAACCCTCTAGGGAGTTGTTATTTGGCTGCGGTTTTCTGTGAGGTGGAGGGACTTCCCCAGACGGGCTGCTTTGATGCGCCCTACCTTCTCAGCCTTCGTAGAAATAATAGTGCCAGTGTTGGTCTTCAGCTTCGTTAGTTAACATTGCCCAACATACAGATCTTTGGCGAACACTTTGGCGCCTTGGTTCCGCTCTATCGTCTCTTTAACTCAAATTTTATTAAATTGGTGCATATCTCGCCGTATACCTTTGGAGATCTGCCTGTTCAGCTGTCTGTACTCAAGCGTGTGAGCTGAAGACTGCAACCACAATTCACGTCTGATCTGCATGAGACTCTTCGTGTGAGTGGAGAGCTTTTGATTCTTGTTGGGCGAGCCTGGAGAAATTTAGCATCGCCTGTATAGACAGTTTCCACGAGCTTGTTGTTTATATCGTACGGTGTTATGCAATCATCTAGGCACTGAAAACGATTATGAAGTTCGATTTGAAAGGTTTCGGTGTTTTGGATCAGGGCACGAGATGGACGAAGCATATACTCCACCAGATGAGACCTTTCCTGCTTTATATTAAGGTTCAAGATGCCTCCAGGTTACTCCAGGTCCACTTGCACTGCGGCTGCTTCTTGAAGAAGGAGTCATCATAAAGAGTTCCTTCTTCTCCATTAAGTCGACCAGCAGTTAACCCCTTTGGTGTTGGAAACACACAAAGCACTTTAGATCAAACTGCATGTAAATTTTACTTTCGATAATAACGTCTGAATCTATTCACTACATAATTATTCTTTTATTTACGTTAAAATAGCTGTGGCCGCGACTACAGCGCTCGCGTCGCATGGCTGAACATACGAATGGTTTCACACATACAAAAAAGGATGTATTAGTAAAGTCACTACTCATTAAAAGTCTAAACATAAATTTAATTAATAATATAATCAATTAATTATCTATATATCTATAACTTCAGGCCAAATCCCTTGCGGGGTAGACAGAGAGGAGAGACTCGGTTCTTACACAGCACACTTACTTCTTTAACATTCATAGTACATGCAAGCTCGCCGGTTTCTATGGTGCCTGATATCTATCTGATATCCTATTGATGAAACACAAAATTTTGGTCTTGGCCTTCCTCGGCTCCTACAACCTTCCACTTTCAAGTTGTATATCTGTTTCGTAATTCTGCCTTCCCGTATTCTTTCTTTGTGTCCGAGACAACGGAGCATACATCTTCTTACTATCATAGGCACGGGAATTACTGCGATTTGTTACATATTTGCCCGATATTTCGGCGACGTTGCAGATATCATTGTCACGGGATGACTGGATATGGCGAGTAGATATCAGCCCGTTAAGGGCGGACATATCTGTCTAACCTATTCTACGTCACTTACTCGGTGGCTTGTACACTACACTCGCGGGCTCGTGTTAGAGATTGCTATTCTAAACCCGCACGTAACATTTGTATAATTAGACGTTCCCAACAACTTGAAACGTGTTGCAAATGTCCATAGGCAATGGTAGCTGCTTACCATCAGACAGGCCGTACGCTTAAATAGTTAATATATTCAGGCGCTATTTTGCGAAAGTCAAATTTACATACAATTTGATCTAACCTGCTTTGTATACTTCCGTCACCAAGAAGTTGGTGAAAGAAGGGTCGGTGTTGGAAGCACACAAAGTAGGTTAGATCACATTACGCTTGCTACATAGACTACGGTAACTTCTTTATATTAGTTGGGCAGCATGCTTTTTTATATCACAAAGGTGGCAAACAAGCGTACAACCTGCAATTTAATCTAACCTGCTTTGTGTGCTTCTGCCACACAGAATAATTGAGCTCTCACAACTACAGCATTCTAGATATAGATATACTCGTATAACAGAAAGACTTGTGCTTGACCGGTTTTTCCAAATGACTACCCATTAAATCTCAATTTAACTAAAATAAATAATTACAACGGCGATTTGTACATTGTTGATAAAGTTAATTTGATTAACACTATTAGTAATTTTAAACTAATTCCGAAAATAGATTTTTAAGGGCGTTCATAATTATCGCTGGGAAAATACGTTGATACTTTAATCCTTTTGTTTTTATTTTTACAATTATGGCTGTTCAATATATTTTATACAATGCCGGGAGGCATGCAAGCAAACGGCAAACCTGTTGTAAAGTGGTTGCCGTAGACTACATCGTACCGTACATCGGTTGCAATATAGTAGGTATTACGCATCTTAGCAAATAAAAACACAGTAATTTTTTATCCATCTATCTATAACTTCACGTGAAATCTCAATCTCAACCTCATACAGCAATAATATTTAGCTTTGTTTCATCCGGCAAAACCGCCTTAAAGGGATCTCGCTTCGAAATAATATTACAGAAGCCGAAATTCTTACAGACTGTGGAGCTGGTAAAGTAGTTTTCATACCACGCAAACCCCTCATTCCCAACAATTTCCCGTGCAGCTTCCCGTGGGCGTATATTTCGCGATGACCATCTACAACTTCGACCCGCCGCCTGTATGTCGATCTCAGGACGAACTGTTTCTGCCACGGACAATTATAATGTTGCTTGCTCACCGGTCACTAGTTTAGATAATTTGTTTATACTAGCTTCTAAGAGTAAATCATCAAATATTGTATAAAAAGAAACTCTAGTTTTTGTTGTGTAATTTTTAACAAAATTGAACACTGTTTACCTACCCGTTCCAAGTCCATTTTATCTATCTATCAATAACTTCACGCCAAAGACCTTGCGAGGTAGGCAGATCGAACCGAGAGCTACATGATTCGATTCTTACACACCTCACTCGCATCTTTAACGTTCATTGCTCTTTTTATGCACGCTCGCCGGCTTCTAATGCTCCTGACATCACCTTCTGATAAAACACGACCATATGGTCATGGCGGGTAAGTCTTGGCCTTCCTCCGCTCCTACATCATTCTACTTTCGTGTTGCAGGTATGCTCGTAATTTTCTCCTGCTGCTCTCTTTCTACATGACCGAACCAACGGCGCATGCCTCTTCTTATTTTAACTTTTTTTTTATACTACGTCGTGAGGCATACAAGCATACGGCCCACCTGATGTCAGCTCCTTGGGAGCTTACTGGTGACCTCACTCACACGCAGCAACACAACAACTAGGGAGTTGTTATTTGGCTGCGGTTTTCTGTGAGGTGGAGGTACTTCCCCAGACGGGCTGTTTTGCTGCGCCCTATACCTCTCTTAAAACATCCAGACCGAGACAAACATACATGTTCATGCACACAAATGTTTGCCTTGTGTGGGAATCGAACCCACGAGCGTTGGTGTCAAAGTCGCCTAATTCATGACTGAGCCACCGAGCTCGTCAAAATCAGCTTTCAGATCAACTCTATTTCTAACATTATCATTCCGAATACCTACGGCCTACAAGCGTTACGCCACAAATTTAGCGTAACGTTCACATATCGACCGCGTTTATCCTACTTTCATGCTCTCTCTACTTTCTGCTATGCCATACCCAGCTCTCGCTTCCATAAGTATTCCATAAGTCCATTTTATTGGTATTTAATTGTCAACTGTCTCTGCAAAAATAAAAATATGTACCTTGAGTTGAGTTGAGTAGTTGCGTTTTCGTAAGGATCTCTAATTTCTTAAAAATAAAATATAGCCTATTTTAGGCACGCCTTCATAATATAGCATTCTATATGTCAAAGAATTTAGATATATAGTCTGTCAAGTGTAAGTACCTACCAGTACGGGGTGCAGCCAGTGCTTATTCTTTGGGCTGTGTCAGTTACTTTACTTCTCCTTGGTTCTACTGCGGATATCCTCCAAGAAGGCCAAGACTTACGAACAATAACAACATTGGTTTTGTTTTATCAGAACGTGATGTCAGGAACCCTAGAAACCGTCGAGCGTGCATGAGAAGAGCTATGAATGTTAAAGAAACGGGTGAGGTGTGTAAGGTGAGTCATGTGGCCTCTGCCGAGCCCGCAAGAGACTTGGCGTGAAGATATAGTAAGTCTTTTAATTTTTCGTTGTCATTAAGATGTAGTTCTGAGACGCACCGTTATCTTCACCTGTCGATATGTGTACCTACTAATGATTATAATAAGGATTCTTTTTTCTTCAGAAAATCTTATTTCAAAGGAGTTTTGTGTTTAAATATTGAATTTAAATTTATTACGAACAGTAATTATGTCTGGAAATGTGTGACAAGGGTGATAAGGCACTTATTTGTAGCATTGAGTTTTTGAGAAAAATGTACAATTGTTTTAGCTTTGAAATATTATATAATCGCATCTGTCATTTGTTTATTCTATATATTGACACAAAGTAGATCTATCACAAATAAATACCTACGATACAACAGTACGATACATATTATTATGAATTTGTTTATCAATTTAGTGCAACTCGCCATCTTGTGGTTAGTGGTAGAACTTTTGGCAAGGAGGGATATAGTCTATGATTCTTAAAATAGATGGCGTTACTAGTCTGCTTTTAAATTTTTTGAGCGAAATGATAAAACTAATAATTTGAATATTTTTCCAATATGGACAAAGTTAGTCTTTATAATTTTCATATTTTATGTGAGGGATTTTCTATGAATACAAGTAAATAATATAGTATGAAGACATACATATTTTATCTTTCAAGTCACATATACATTGATTGACATATCAAACTACCAGAGCTGCTGTGTGCAGTGCCAGTACTAACATTTTATAACTTATTGATTAGCCAAGTATTTGTGTGTGTTTTTTTTTACTAAATACGGTCACATATTTGGAAGCTGTTTAACTCCTACATCCGTCTGTATTGGCAAAGATATGATAAAGCGCATGGACCGGTTTAGGTACTTGGGATCTGCCCTTCACGCGTGGTGTGAAGGTATCGATTGCGACGTCAAGACAATCATGCTCGGGGATTCTCTGCGTGATAGAATCAGTAATGAGGATATCTGCATTAGAACTAAGGTAACCGACATAGCTCAATGGATAAGCAAGCTGAAGTAGCAGTGCGCCGGGCCCATAGTTCATAGAACTGACAACCACTAGGGAAGAAAGATTCTCGAATGGCGTCCCACTAGATGGAGCGACGACCTCAAGAGGTTTATAGGGAGTCGATGGATGCAAGTGGCACAGAATCGGAAAAGAATCGCGTTCTAGAGGGGAGCCCTATGTTCAGCAGTGGACAAAATACAGGCTGAAATGATTATGATTATTCAGTTGCCTATTATGGGAGGTCTAATTTTATTTTTTTCAATTTGTGGCCCACGTTTCATCGACGGAGTTGTTTAGTTGTATAAATAGAGCAAGGTTTGCACTTATAAAACTGTATGAATGTGGTGTCATCTCTCACTCCTCCTTAGATATATGTAGTGGGTAGAAGAGGCAGGTAAATCAGCCTGGATATCTGTCAGTGGGGCTACCCGCCGTCGATAGAACCGAATCATTAAGAGGGGGCATAAAGTTAAGTGGCGCATTTTGTTTTTATTGACGCCTTGAGGCTCGTTATATATACTTGGCGCAACGGGCATTTAAGACCAATTCCAAAAAACGCTCAATACAGGCACTGAAGAATCACATTTTTGTTTTTTTTTAAACATATCTTGTATTTATTATCTATGTACAAGTAACCAAAATTTTAATTATTGGTTATTGTGGCCACTTATAGCAATAATCAAAATAATTACTAATTGTAGATAAATAATAAAAACAGAATATGTCTCAAAAAACCATAAATATGGTTTTTCAGTGCCTGTATTGAGCGTTTTATGGAATTGGTCTTAAATTGAGCGTTATTAATAAAAACAAAATGAGGGCGCTACTTACTACTTTATGTCCTTCTAATAGAAGAATGTATTTGAAATTACATTTGACGCCGTCATCTACCCTACTTATAGTCGTGTATGTCACAGACATGTCAAAAGAGAAAAGTGTCACGTTCTTGTTACTCATACAGTTTCGATCAGCGGTCAAGAAGAAAAGCAACAAATATAAAATATGTAGGTACCTCGTGTACCAAGAATTTTATTAATCAAAAAAGAAAAAACAGTACAACACTAAAACGCATTATGAACAATAACAGATTTCCGTCTCACTAAGTTATTTTATTCCATAATTTTAACAATAGTTGCTGTATTAATACAGAATTGACTGTAAATTAGGTCCTACCACACATCGCCCTTTTCTACCCTACTAGTAGTAGTGTCATCTCACATTATTGGCAGTGCTTGAACATCTACATATACTTCGTATTTGAACTAATAAGCTACGAGGAATAATACAAACAGAGTAACAGTACAATTTAACAAAACGATATCTTTTTTATACCCCTAAGGAGAAAAACAATCTTATGGCCTGCCTGATGGTAAGTAGCTATTGCAGCCTAGAATATTTGCTGTCGCTGGTATCCACCCTGCAATATCAAATATTACACAAAGAGTTCCCCGAAAAAACCTTTTTTGGAACCGCACAGTACCCGACACGGCGGTTCCAGTCTGCGAGAATAATTGCTCCGATGCTGTTGGGACGTTGGTGTGATCCGCCCAACGTTTACGTTTTCATTAATTAGTACGTGACTGAAACATAGAGTTGCAGTTGTACCATTACAGTAATTGTACAATTCCCAACAGTCTATTAAGATTGGAATTCTTTTCAGCAGCAGCACTTACAGGATTTTTACGAAATGTTTGCATAGACCCCAATAATCATACCGAGGCGCAATCTGGAATGTTTCCAAACAAAAACGTGGACAGCTGATCACCAGACGAAATCTTTTTTTATATATAGGTATACAACGTTGGGAGGCATACAATATATTAGGATGTAGTGGTTACCGATTCGACGTGTTTACTGATAACCTCTCTCATACGCAAGAACATACCAACCCACGAAGGAGTTGATATTTGGTTGCGCTTATCTATTAGGTGAAGGTATTTCCTCTATATGACGGTGCCCTACCCATTTTTAACTATCGAAAACAGCCGGAACGACGGCTTAACGGCTTAATTCGAGGTGACTAAAGCCATCTATAGTCTACGGTCAACGCTGTTTACCTCACATGTTACAGTTTACACTAACATGCGCCTTTTCGTCATCCCCGTCCTCCAAATATGCGAGAAGTAAGTAAGGGCAAGTCATAGTAGTATAATTGAAGAACGTTAATCTTTATCAATTTGGTAGCAGCTTGTATAGCGTGTACCTTTTTATCTGATCATTCTTCGTAGATGCTGGTCTACTAAAATGTTTAATACTTTTTTCATTTTATATATGCTGTGCTTAGTATTCAGATGATTGCTGTACAAGCCAACAGTGCTTATATAAATACATATCAATACAGTTGCTATGAGATTCAGTTGTAACAAATGATTTTTTTCTATATGTACTTAAACCCATAGACCAGATCATAAACTTATTAGTAAACATTTAAAGCCAGGTTAGACCAACGCGGTGCTTGAAGATACCAATATGTATTAGTTTAGTAGAGTCGTTTTTAATAAACGGTAACCGTGACAATGAATCAACAATCAACGCAATGAAACATTTGCATCTGGCTGGCTTAACCCGATAAACTTAATTGAGCTGACCATGGAAACATTTAACTCTATCCGCGTTAAATTGTTACATCCATGGATCGCATTACTTTTTCGCCTGTTTTGTTTTTATGATATGAAACTTAATGGTTTGTTTCCTTTTCAAGTTTCGTTTTGCAAAAGTAATCACTACATGGAGCTGTTGTTTGGCATCACGAAATAGTTTTTGTATTTATTTAATTCAGTTTTTTTTCTAATTGTTTCAAATTTCAACAAGTATAGTTTTGAAATGTTCCACTGTAATTCAAGAAAATAAAGTACTTATATGTAAGGACTAAACTTTAGAACTTATCTTAATTATTTTGCATTGCAAGGCAAATTTTACCCTTGGTATCTCAACAATTCAAGGTGCTTACTTGATAAAATAGAAAAAAGAGGAGATCCCCTCATCAGTCAAAACAATATCTAAAATAAAATTAGTTTCATTCTTCATACTTAAGTACAAACATTTTTTAGTGACTCAACTTTTCAGTGAGAGTCAAACAATAATAATAAAATACTGTACTATCTACTTTCTTTACAAAAGCAATTTCTCACATGAACCCGTAGATTGTAGAAAGTGATTAGTACGATCATGTGTGTTTAAGCTTAGTTATCGATTGACGAGGAAGCAGCATAATGTGTGATAAACCTCGCCGATGGATCTGTGACTTGCACCCATTTTGGCATCCAGTAGTAAGGCGTAAAACAGTGCCGGCCGGGGAACGATTTCTCAAAGACGTATCTATAATATTTCGATTCCTTTGTTTTAGGTTGCACCCCTTCATATGTTACGTCTTCTTCGCGCAATCGTTCCGATATTATCTCTGATATCGTCGTGAATAAGGACTTTTTTATCGAAGCAACCCCGTCACTAAAAGCTTCCTTGTGTCTCCATAAAATGGCTTCAGGTAGCAGACCGGTTTTATCAAAACTGCTTCTTAGTAAATATTTCTCTACTCCATTGTCAGGTTGACGCAGTTTAGGGTCGACACTCAAATAGTGATGTGTAAATTGGACGTCTAAAAATGGTACACGAAGTTCTAAGCTAAAGGCACTCGTCGTACGATCGGCTCTAAGGCCATCGTACAAGTAAATATCTGAAAGAAGCCGTACACTCTCGTCGTGGGCTGCCATTGCTGACGGCGCGTCTCTGAAATAGATGTACCCCTGGGCGACTTCATCCGCACCTTCCCCGCTGAATATGACCGTAGTATCAGTGTTTTCTTTAATATATTTAGACAAAAGATACATTGGTAAACTAGCGCGTATAGTTGTTATATCGTAACTTTCCAAGTGATATATGACATTATCTAGTTCTCTTTCTATATCTGCTTCCGTAAATCTCACTTCATGGTGCTCTGTTTTCAGATGATCAGCTACGAGACGTGCTGCTATAAGGTCAGGAGAATCCCCCATGCCAATGGCAAATGTTTGAATTTTGTATGGCAGTTTTTCTTCTTTAGCTAGTTTAACTACTAATGCTGTTACAAGAGAAGAATCTAAACCGCCACTGAGGAGACAACCTATACGTCTATCTGCCATTAACCTTTTACGACAAGAGGCCTCTAGTAGGCATGCTGTTTTCTCTTTTATATCCATTTCTTTCAATACGTCTTCCGAAACGAAAGGTTTAAACCTAGGTGGCACGCCCGGCTTAAAATATTGCTCGGCGTGGTCTAGTTCAACTGTTCCGTCATCTAATATACTCCAAACTTCAAAATGTCCCGGTGGAAACTGAGCTAGGGTGGACTTTTCGCTTGCTTTCAACTTTAATCCCATAAGCCCTTTAGCCTCAGAAGAAACTGCCATCACTCCATTGTCAGGATCGTGTAATTTGAATAATGGACGTACTCCATAAGGATCACGAGCCAAATAAACTTTTTTCTTTTCACCATCGAGTAAGCAAAATGCAAATACGCCATCCAGTTGCTTCACGGTGTCAGCTATTCCGAATTTATGGTACATATGTATAATAGATTCTACGTCACAGTTGGTCTCATAAGGGAATTCATACTGTACTTGCAGACGTTTGCAGTTGTATATTTCACCATTGCAAATAAGAGTAGTGCGAGGATACCGATGCAAGCGAACCGGTTGCATGCCGTATAAACCATCGACGATAGCGAGTCTTTGGAATCCCAAGATGGCGCGCGGCTCGCGTGCGTCTTGTTCGATACGCCACGCGTCAGGTCCGCGGTGGACGATTGCTCCGAAACATTTGTTACAGGTAGCACTGAGACCTCCAGCTTGACCAAAAGTTGCCCAAATGCCGCACATTGTTGTTTAGTTGTATACCTGAAATCAAAACAGATGACTACATCAAATGAGAGCTAAATATAATTTTAGGCAGAGTATGTATCATTTACACATTGAATTTGCCGTCAGAATAAAAATCACACGCGATACGACAAAGAGTTAGAAGGAGTCATTAACCTCCTCAACCCTTCTTCCTTTCCCAATCCATTAAGATTGGCGGGGTTCGCCATCTTACGACGTGGGACATAAACTAAAAAAGGTCTGGTTTTTCTCTCTTGAGTTAGATAGGTCTGATGGCGGTCGGCCCCATGTCAAAATCAGTATCTTCGCCAAATCCTTATGCTTAGGTAGCGGATCCCGCCAATCCTAATGGATTAGTAAACAAGATAACGAAGCGAAGAAGAAAACAAGGTTACTTTTTGAAAAGAGGTCGGCACGAATTCATTTAATGGAGCTTTGCAAATAGCTCGTCGTCATTTTTTTGTGTAATAAATGCCTTTGATAACGTTGACTTACCCCACAATAACGGGAAAACCAGACCTTACGTTTGTCTATAATTTCTTGGACGTGCGGGTTTACCTCGGGAGGCATACAAGCATACGGTCCCCCTGATGACGACGAAAATCGACAAACGCGCGCAAGTGTGACGCGGTAAAATTAAAATTTTGGATGCGTTCGTTCCCAAACGTTTGCCATCATACAAAGTTATTATATTAAATTAATTAAATTATTATGACGTAAAATCTGTATGATTACAAAATATATAAATAAAATCATTATATTCACTTAGTGGTCCACCTAAGTCCTGGAACCAGCTCAGGGGGGGGGGGGGTCATGACCCCCATGACCCCCCCCCCCCCTGGATCCGCCGTTGACCGTAGCCTATTGACGCTTGAGATATATTAAGTGTCACTCGCGCGATGCCTCTTCTGCTGCTTACATAGCAACTCCTTAGGTGCTTACTGGTGACCTCACTCACACGCAGAACACAACAACCTTCTAGGGAGTTGTTAATTGGCTGCGGTTTCCTGTGAGGTGGAGGTACTTCCCCAGACAGGCTGCTTTGAAGCGCCCTACCTCTCTTAAAAAATATATATAGGTGCATACGTAACACATGTTTGACCCAATTAATTACGCCCGCTTGCGCTTCTCAGTAGCGGCTATGGCTTATTGCGTAGTGTTGCCATACTTTGGCAGTTCTTTTAGACAGTCATATAAAATAAAATAAAAATGTAAAATAATTAAGTTTGGATGAAAAAAGACACTATTAGGAAAGTCACACAAACCCAGATTAAGAGGCCTTGCTATAACTTCTGATAGCAAACAAGCATACAGCCCGCTTGATATGAAGCTACTACCTTAGCCTAGGAACATTTGCAACACAAGGATTGTCACTCGCGAGTTGTCACCACAGAAACCGCAGCCAGTTAACAGCTTTGGAGGGTTGTTCTGTACCCGAGAGTGAGGTTGCCATTATGGCAAAGATAATATAATGCTACAGTAATTATAATAAGGAACTAATGTGTTATCAGATGACTGTTGGACATGTTTTAGCGAATGTATAATAAGTTGTGCTCTGAGGAGTTGTTCGACATTATGGCAACAGCTTAGTTTTATAATCGCACAGCTCGCCGACGGCTGGGAGTGCATCCACTGAAACCGCAATGGTCGCGTACTGTGCAGTTCCAGAGAAGTTTTCTACCAAGAACTATTAAGTTGTGGAATGAGCTCCCTGCCAAGATTATCTCAAGGGACTACCCCATGGGGTTCCGCAAGAAAGCCGTGAAGAGGGTCTTACAGAGTCAGCAACGCAACCGTGACATCCCTGGTGTTGCCACAGGCCGCGGCAACTGCTTACTATCAGGCAGGCCGTACGCTTGTTTGCCACCTTAGTGGTATAAAAAAAAATAACAAAAAAACATTAGACGGTCCGTATGTTTGATTTTCATTCGACTGGCGTGAGACTGTTGACATAGCTCAATTAAACGCTTGTTGTTTGTGTTCGATGTTATTTTTTCCTCCATTATATAGTGGTTTATTTACATAATTTCCAAATTATCAAATAAACATTATAAACACAAGAATTTTCCCTGTGTGTTTTTAAGAAACACATCTATATCTAACGGTCTAACGGTACATTATCTTACCGTTAAAACATTTTAGCGCGATAACCACAGTAGATATTTTATAAACAGTAGATTAACAACCGTATTAAAATTTGGCTCTTTCTGACATAACTACCAATTGCTCGCTTTAGACCATCTGTTGATGATTTCGAAGTGGTATTAAAAGAACAGTTGCGAATGCATTGACTGATTTGACCGTGAACTTGGCTACAATCGTGCACTGGTGTGCCTCAGTAGGTATGGGTATGCGACAATTTCGAGGGTTTCTTAGTAGTTTGGGGTTGTGAGTGGATTCATTTCACCTTTAGAGCCAACGCCTACCTTACCTGCACGTGGTGCACCCTGCTTATCAACAGACGAGGCTCTGGCGAAAGAGACGACGTTGGGCACGCCGTTAGCTGGGGAAGTACCTCCACCTCACAACTGGGGAAGTACCTCCACCTCACAAAAGACAGCAGCCAAAATAACAACTTCCTGGAAGGTTGTGTGTTCCTGCAAGTGAGGTCACCAGAAGATGAGGAGTTGCTGTGTTGACAGCGGAGGTGGCAACGCGCTAGCGACATTCTTGTTGTTGCTAGCGTTCATAGGCTACGAGTAACTGCTTTACATCAGGCGCACCATATGCTTCTTTGCTATAAAAGTTATCCTAACGCTTATAGTTCTACTGTGCTAGTACATATTTGCCTTTTAAACTATTAATCTTTACTAAAGGACTACCTACCTAATAAAGGAGCAATGATCATCATCAGATTACCGTGCCCTATGACGATATTTGACGAGCTCGATGGCTCAGTCGTGACTGACGCAACTTTGACTGTTTTTATATATGTTTGTCTTTGTCTGGATGTTTAAAGAGAGGTAGGTCGCATCAAAGCAGCCCGTCAGGGGAAGTACCTCCACCTCACAGAGAACCGCAACCAAGTAACGACTCCCTGGAGGGTGGTTGTGTTCCTGCGTGTGAGTGAGGTCACCAGTAAGCTCCTAAGGAGTTGCTGTGTAAGCAGCAGAGGAGGCATCGCGCGAGTGATACTTAATATATTACAAGTGTTAATAGGCTACGGTAACTGCTTTACATCAGGTGGGCCGTATGATTTAATGCCTTCCGACGTTGTTAAAAAAAACCTGTGAAGTAGAAGCTTGCGTTACCATCCCCGCTGCTAATATAGGTCAGGAATATACTGGCAAACTCCTCAGTCGCAGGAATACTAAAAATGCACGTAATCTGCAACGCACGGTGTGCATCACGTCCTCTGTGTGTGGTGTGTTCCCCTACCCCTGTTGTGTTGGGCCACACTGTGTGAATCCGCGGCGCCGATTGCTGTCCTGCTCGCTGATTGTGGTTCGCTGCCAAGCTATACTACTGTCTGCGGCCTACATCTCCGTACGGGCCACCCGCCGTGACCGGGAGCCTCTGTCCGGGCCCTCAGTGTACTTTGGTTAAACCCATCCAAAGCGAGTCCTTAAAGCCAGTAGGCCGATTCTGCTAAAAAACTGCAACTGCACTGTAGCGCGGCGTGTGTCAAAATGCGTACATTTTGACGTTTTGTTAAACGTCGCTGCTGTCAGATCGCTTAACGACACGTCAAAGTATACGCATTTTGACACACGCAGCGCTGCAGTGCAGTTGCAGTTTTTTAGTAGAATCGGCCTACAGAACTAGCCCGAACTTTTAGAATCCGTCTTATTTATAATCTCATTTGTAAATATTAGTTTTAATAAATTGGTTATTGTTATTTTTGGAAGACCCTTATTTTTTAGGTAATTATTACTTTACAGTATATAAAAATACAAGAAGGGGTACAAAAGCGGGAGCGATACTCCTTACATCGCGTCGATAGACTACGGTTACCCCGTCCCATCGCGCCCGCTATGTCCTGACTTGTACAAAAAAATAGCATCCTACGTAATAAATTCATCGCTAAATAATACAAACAAATTTTTCTTACTTCGTCCTAACTACATCGGTAGCGCAGCGCGTAGCTGTTCGTAAATACACTGCAATATTGCATCATCGTCTGTGTCTAAACTCATCGAAGAGAAGTGAATAAACATTTAAAAGAAATACCTTCTGTCTCCTTTAAATTAATAATTAATTAATTAAATGTATACAATAAAATAATGTGTACCTATTTAAATGTTATAATATTACTAGTATCATTATGGAACTTACAACAAAATAATACTAATATAATTATGCTAAATATACAATTGTTACGGTTCTGAATTATTGCTGTGGTATACAAATGTAATTGAAACTGTATGTTAAATTCATTGCTATTTCTGTAAATATGTACTTGTGTCGTAGCTAATCGCATAGCAATATTTCTACAAATTGTACGAACTGTAAATGGTGTGGCTAATAAATGTAATTATTTATTAATCACATTCTTTTTAAAAAAATTACAATTTGTTTTACTCACCAGATATAAAAATTTTAAAATATAACCTAATCACAATCACTGGAAAATGCGTGAGTATAAGCGCTTGCATGCGAACTAACAGCAAACTCGAATCTAGTCTCTCTCTCTCGAACACGTTTCGCGCAGTCGTGCCTCGTGCCATGGAATGAATGATAATGGGTTTGACTGACTGCGTCGTTGCGTCATTCGTAGTCGTAGCTTCGCGCCAAGAATACATTTTTTTAACAGTTTTCCGGCCGTGGATACTAAGCAAAGATTTGAGCCTGTTTCTCTGTTTTTGGCGGTGCTGTATTTTGACACAGATTTTACGAGACTTGAAGAATATTTCATTATTTATAATTAGTACTTATTGTTGTAGAGCATGTATCTTCACGCCAGGTCCCTTACGGGATAGGCAGAAACAACTAGTACGAGTATTATAGAGATTACTAATGTTATACTAACTAATATTACAGAGCATAGTACTGTCTTAGGTTTTCGCGATTGTTGAATTAAACAATTTTTAACAGAAGTATCGCGTGTTTTATTTATTTTGTTGAACCTGACGTTTCGAATGCTTTGCAGCGTCCATGGTCGCAAGAAGACTATTTAAAACGCGCGATACTTCCGTTAAAAATTGTTTAATTCAATTACAGAGCATTTAATTAAATAAGCTACTAAGAATAAATTAACCAATAAATAAAGATACGTAGTAAATATTGATAGGAGCACTGCGCCAAATTTGTTACATAACGCTTGCTGACCGAGTTCGTAATGATGAGTAAGAAAGAAAGTTGGTCTGAAAGAGATTGTCGGTGTTAAGATAATAAAATGCATGCTCTGTTGGTTTGGACATATAGAAAGGCATGAAAGGATGAACGAGTGACGAAACACATATACAATGCGAAAGTGGACGGATGTAGGAGCCGAGTAAGACCAAGACTAACCTACTATGACCAAATTGGTCGTGTTTATCAGAAGGTGATGTCAGGAGTCCTAGGAAACGGCGAGCGTGCATGAAAAGAGCTATGAATGTTAGAAACGCGAGAGAAGTGTGTAACGAAGCGTCTTATGGCACCCGGTTCTCTCTGCCTACCCCGCAAGGGATCTGGCGTGTAGATATGTATACAAACAAATTACATTACAAGAACAAATTACACACCACTATTTAGTTGCAAACTAAGCAACTCCTGAAAAGAAATAGATCCATTCTGGTGCTTCTTTCTCAACATAGACTACTTTTGGGTGCTAAATGAGAAGGACCCACAGCGAAATTGCACCTGTGCTAGTGATTTAGAAAGACTATGATAGGTTCGTGTTTATCTAATATTTTAATAATACTAATATAAAAAGCATTCTTAAACACTATGTTGGTTACTCCCTTTACGCATTCCCATGAGCAACGAATTATGAACAAGATTTTGTTTAACATAGCGACTTATTATGCTAGCTATCCTGTATAGCGAGCAGTGGTAGAATCATCGATAGGTACCTGTTCTTGCTCAATAAATAAGAATTACGTAATATGAGTTAAATGGGGTTTGTGTATGTTTGAAGTCGTTTATTCATTGCTTTTAATCATACATTAAAGTCGTGAAGAATCCATCGTCTCTTGAACACTTGCGGCAGAATTTTATAAATCATACAACAAATAAATATGACTAAATAGGTGCATATTTCTCATAACTAAATCTTACTACTTATTTAGGTCTAAAGATCTTGTGTAGTCCCAAATTAAGCGAAACATGTGTTATAATATCCATCCATAGTACTTCACTTAACTTCCGATATAAGTGATAAACATCCCAATTTTTATTTTGTAAATACATATGAATGACATAGCTATTCATATATTGAACATATCATTCCTTTCATTCAACATCCATTGTTTCCTCTCTCTCCCTTCTGATGTATAGATGTGTATCCATCTTTTCACACGATAGCAGATCCATTTAAAGACTACTTCACCAATATCCCTTACATACCTCTTGTTACCTTAATGGAACACAAATTTAAAAAGTCATGTATTGTATAGACCACTGACCACAAACAAACTTATTAAGTACATCAATGTATTGGACAGGTTGCCTTCATTGGATTACTCTGTAGACAACCCTGACTTGTTATACACAAACTTGTTTCATATTACATCCAGTGAATATCAAAAAATATTCAAACGTAAACAGATTAATACTGCAAATAAATTTAAGTATAATGATTAGGCAAGCACAGGTATATTAATAAGTAGAACTAAAATATTTGAATGAAATGGAGAAAAGCCTTTTATATATTTGACCCAGACTAAAAACAAAATTAAGCACTCGACAAATAAAATAAAGGCATGGAATATTGCTAAAAAAGAAACAGGTAAATATAAACCACGCGATAATAAGTATTCTATTAAACATAATAATCAAAGTATAGCAGCTGCTAAACAAGTAGCAAATCTATTTGATGACTACTTCACTAATATCCCTTACAGTACTACTGACTTCCTTAACTCATTTCCATATACTACGTCTGAGTTAAGAAGAATGTACAAAGAAGGGTGGGGCTTTTTTAATTTTCACATATTCAGTTATGCGAAATGATTAAAACTTTTAAACAATTAAACATTAAAAACTCAAAGGATCATTGGTGAATGTCCATTGGATAAAAGTATTTTATTGTATTATTGAATCAACAGCTCTACACTTGACACTTATTTTTAATCAATGTATAGATATGGATGTTTTCCCAGACTTGATGAAATTTAATAAATTAATTCCATTATTCAAGTCTGGTGAAAAAAGTGAACTGGGGAATTATAGACCGATATCTATTTTGCCAGTATTAAGTAAAGTATTTAAAAGAATAATGCTTGCCCAATTGCAACTCTATTTTAAGAACAATAAATTTTTCATAATTCACAATACGGATTTACAGCAGGTAAATCCACTACAGATGCAGGAGTAGCATTGATCAAGCATGTTCTTAGCGCTTGGGAGAGATCCCAGGACGCTATTGGGGGTCTTCTGTGATCTCTCCAAAGCTTTTGATTGCGTCGACTATCGGACGTTATTGCTCAAGCTGTGACATTATGGAGTTAGAGGTAAAGCCCATAATTTGACTGCAACTTACTTAAGTAACAGAATACAGACTGTTGATATAAATGGGGTCAAATCTAAACACAGCAATGTTAATACAGGGGTGCTCCAGGGCTCAATATTGGACCCCTTTTCATTTTAGTATATGTGAATGATGTCCTACACCGAAAATGGCGGATATACTACTGTCTGCTGATACTTCTTTCATTTTTATAATAATAATAACAATATTTTATTTCAGATTCACATCCATAATTATTAGTTACAATGGTACTTATTAAATATGTTAGTACATTATTTTTAATTAATGTTGTTATTTTTAATGTTACTCGCCGGTGCTAAAATATTGACAAGGTAAATAGTGTTCCATCTCCCATTTTAAATTGGTTCACATGTAATATCTAATAACCTTTTATTAAACTCAACTAAAACCAAATGTATAAAATTTAGTCCATTAAATGTGGCTTCTGCCAATACAGTAGTTCTCATTTACAATAATGTACTACAATTTATTAAGATACTGTATTTCTTGGAATTACAATAGACTCAAAATTTCGGTGGGGCCCCCACATAAAAAAACTGGCCAGTAAGCTCAGCTCCGCCGCACATGCAGTTATGAGAATTAGACAATTGACAGATGTGGCTACTGCGCGTTTAGTCTATTTCAGCTACTTTCACAGTATTATGTCGTATGGTATACTGTTGTGAGTAAAAGCGTAAAAATATTACAAAAAAACTATTCAAAGAAATATATATAAATAATATAGTGAAAATCTTGCAGGAATAGATTGCGTATGCCGGTACATCGGCGTGCTGTGACTAATAGATCTTTTATTGTAAATTGTATTCGATTCTATAATAAATTACCTAAAACAGTTCTGTCCTTGTTTGACAATATGTTTGGAAATGATTCAGCACATATATTAATATATAAGTATATTTAATTGTAACACTTAATATCACTATATGTACACTTACATATATTTATTGTAATATACATTCTGTGTACTAAGTATCGGGAATTTGTCAATAAAACAAAAAATACAAATTATTCATCTAAATTTATTTTATCGCCTTCAAAGTAGGCCCCATCGCTTGCAATACAACATCTCCACCGCTTCACCCAGTCTTCCATACATTTTTCATAGGCTATTTGCGGTATGGCCTTTAGCTCATTCAGCGAATTTTCTTTTATGGCTTCTATCGACTCAAAACGTTTTCCTCGAAGTGGTAATTTTAACTTGGGAAATAAAAAAAAGTCAGACGGAGCCATATCAGGTGAATACGGTGCTTGGTCGAGAACTTTTGTTGAATTTTTCGCTAAAAACTCTTTCACTATAATGGCTGTGTGTGATGGTGCATTATCATGGTGCAGCATCCATGAGTTGTGTTGCCACAAATCTGGACGTTTTCGGCGGATACTCTCACGCAAACGCTTCATGACGCCTAAATAATATTCTTTATTCACTGTTTCTCCCTCTGGAAGGAATTCGGAGTGAACCACACCACGGTAGTCAAAAAAAACTGTCAGCATCACCTTGATTTTGGAGCGACTTTGCCGCGGTTTTTTGGGTTTCGGCTCGTTTTCGAGACGCCATTCTGAAGACTGTTGGCTTGTTTGCATGTCGTACTCATAAACCCATGTCTCGTCGCCAGTTATTATACGTTTCATAAAGGTCGGATCCGTAGAAGCTCGGGAAACCATGTCTTCAGCGACATGCTTTCGCTGAGCTTTTTGAACAAAATTGAGCTCTTTTGGAACTAGTCGAGCGGCGACGCGTTTCATGCCTAAAATGTCAATGAGAATGTTGTGGACGGACTTAAAAGATATGTTCACCTCACTAGCCAACTCTCTCAGACTCATACGTCGATTTTCGAGCACTAGCTTCTTGATTCTGTCGATGTTTTCTCTGGTCGTAGCGGTTGAAGGTCTACCAGAACGAGGCAAGTCTACTACTACTTCTCGGCCTTCTTTAAAAGCCTTATACCATTCATAAGCCCTTGTTTTCGATATACACGATTCGCCGTAGGTATTTCGCAACATTTTTAGTGATTCACCACATGAAATATCATTTGAAACACAAAATTTAAGGCACACTCTTTGTTCAACAATATTTTCCATTGTAAAAATCGCCGAGGACTCAAAACTATGACCAACAAAAAGTGTAGTTTAAAACAAATTAAATGACAGATCCCGCTCAAATTTTGCGCGCTAAATCAGTACAGTGCTACCAACATGCAGTAAAAAAATTAGAACGACCTCTTTTACGCGGGTCTTTTTATTGACATATTCCCGATACTTTTTACACAGAGTAGTATATTGATGATGAAAAAAGACCCTTATTGGCAAGTTTATTTTGGCATTTCTTCTTCGCCAATAGTAATTTTCGAAATGATGGTAAATTAAAAAAGAGAGATTAAAACTATGAAATATAATCAGATAAAAATGATCTTATTTAAAGAATGTAGGACGTGTCTAAGTAGCCGTAAGGGCCTAATGGCAAATAAATGATTGTTATCTTTTATCTTTTTAACCGGCAGACGTCGAAAGCAAAAAGCAAAAGCACGTCCACATTAAAGCCAGCCTCAAGATTTAGTGGCATACTAACATCAACGCCACCTACTGTGCCCAATTGTGTTTCCAAACCATCAAAGGACCCATTGAAATATACACACAAAATTTCATCCAAATCGGTTCATCCAGCCGTTTAGGAAGAGTTCGGTTTCAAACACACGTACAGAAAACTTATATATATTAAGATTGAAGCAATAGTTCCACACTTGCGGGTTGACCGATGCGAATGTGTTCCCGGATTTAATGAAATTTAGCAACTGATGCTATCATTCAGTCATGATATAAATTAAATATAAAAAAACAGAAGTTAGGTAATGATTAAACTGGGCAATAATAGATCAATATCTATATTTTAAAATTTTGAGTAAAATATTCGAATGGATAATAGTCAATCTAAGTGCAACTCTATTTTAAGACCAATGAAATTTTTCGTGATTTACTGTACGGTTTTACAGAACATACCTACCTCTCTCGCCTCTTCCACACTCATCAACCTCTTCTCGCATACTCTTCGGTTTTGGGTGCTCTTGTTTTGGACCTTTTACGATCAGTTATTCGCGCCAAAATATCTCGACAAGAAAACATTAAAATTTGTAACTTGGCTACAGAAGATCATCTTCACAATCCATCTAGTACACATCGACAATAAATAAATAAAAAAAGCAGAAGAAACGATGACTTATGCGCTCGATCGGTTGGAAAATATAAGTAACAATGGCATGCTTATAACTAGTATACTTCTTTAGCAAATGTATACAGCTAAAGAGCATGCTCGTCTTAGATGCTAATAAGCATACTTTTTCAGTAGCATGTCTATCTGAACCTTTATTTAAATATCGTGATGCAAACAAGCATACGACGTTAGTTATTTATCATCTTCGAGTTGTACATGCGTGTACTAACGTTTTTTTTTTTGGCTAATATCACGATATTTAAGTTATTTAGACTCACAAAATGACTTTTTTTGTAATTCTAGTGAGGAATAAAAATCTTTAAACCGATGAACCGACACACTCCTCGATTAGAGTACCTGATTTCATCTTCTTTAGTAGGTATCTACTGGAAAATAAACAAAAACAACAGTTCCTTTCTTTTTTTAGGTTAATAAGCGTACAGCCATCACACAGCCTCTTTGGGATACCTATAGTTCTGATGCCTCAGAAACATCACTTAATTACGGACGATCCTTAAATCCCTTGGTATCTTTAAGGCAAAACCTCATGTTGAAGTATCTTGGAAAAATACCTCCACAAAGTACAGTCGGCCCACAAAGGGAAGTAAAGCTTCTCCTGACTCACCTCACCTCTGAACACCCACCATACCTCTGAACGCAATCATAAACTTCAAAGGGGTATCAAGGTGCTTCCGCCCAAAAGTGACAACAAAAAAAACAAACAAAAGACGAAAATAAACAAAGGCTCACCACTAACAATCTCAACTACGATATCAAAATAAATGGTGTAGGGCAACGCACACAACTTTCTCGCAATATACTCGTATCTTTAACCTCCTCCTTGTTGGAACGTAGATACCAATCAAGGAAAACACAGGGAGAATATATTTCTTACTATCAAAAACAAACTTAAACTTTTACAAATATTTTTGGGTCATTCATAAAGTTCCAATTAACACCGCTTGTATTTTTAACACAAATCAATACAAAACTTCTCACACTTTTGAATTTAAATAATTTCCATTCCCCCCATACCCCTCAGCCCCTCACCCCCCTTATATTCTTAACATTGAAGTTAAAATAATATAGTAATAAGTGTTAAGATACTGTAAACGTAAAAAGTTTTATTTTTACCATTTTGCGAAAAAATTATCGTATTTTTTTCTTATATAAATGCTGTCCCTAAACTGAAGTTAATCATGAAATTAGACGGTTGTCTGTTAAGTTAGTTACAATTGTTGTAAACACACAGACACTCGGAGAAAGATTATTCAAATGAGTTTTTTTAGACTTGGCTACATAATTTTTACCACATCATCATATTGTCACAAAAGCAACATTAAAACTTGGTTTTGAACATGCTTTGATCAATATCTCGTAACCGAAAAAAAAACACGATCACAATACCTTCATCATGGTCATCAATGCCTCAAAAGTAAAAATAACGGTTAACACGTGTAGATAAGAAAAACCACGACAGAGATTATTAGCGTATCTATAGACAGACTATATATAGTTTGTGGCCCTGGCTTCATCTGAAAGGGAATACAAACGTCTTTCTTGAGTATGAGATAAATACCCGTTTGTTTTTACCAAATCCCATTGCAATTCGCTGAGAAGTTGAGTTAGTATTCGTAGCAGTGAGATGGTTACACTTCTTTGTATTTGTAACGTCATCTCGCTCAAACTTTTTTATTTTATGCAACGTCGGGAGGCATACAATCAGACGGCCCACCTGATGTACAGCGGTTACCGTGGTCTATGAACGCTTGCAATACATTAACCATTCGAAACCCGTGTGGTCATATATGACCGCGAAATGTATGGAAAAAGGTGTTATATACCTTTTTGGAAGCATCACTCGCGCGATGCCACCTCTGCTGCTGCAATTCCTTAGGAGCTTACTGGTGACCTCACTCACACGCAGGAACACAACAACTGGAGGGTTGTTATAGAATTATTATTTGGCTGCGGTTTTCGGTGAGGTGGAGGTAATTCCCCAGACGGGCTTTTTTTACTCTTTTCTTCTTCCTTCTTCTCTTCTGCAAAGTGTTTAACCAAATCTTCATCTAGCTTCGTGATTTGAGCAGTTTTCACGTATTCTCTTAAGAACTTTTTTGACGTGTTCCCATCATTGGTTGTTCAAAAACCTTGTTTGATGATGTCACCTTGTTTGACGGTGTGGGTGTACGGACGAAGTGGATAGAGCAGATACCAGTGACAACTTACTTCATATCAGAACCATGAAATTAACTAGAGATTGAACAATTCCTGACATTCCACGCGTTATTTATTTTATTTACCAAATTTACAGCAGAGTTAAAAAAAACGTCATTTACATCCATACATACACAAAAACACATTATTTCTGAAGAATAATATGTCAAAAAACAGTTGCAGCCTTAGATAATAAAAATAGTTCACATGCGCCTTAGCGCCAAGGCTGCAAGGCATATGCGCAAAATTTCTTTATCGGTACGAAGAATAAATTAAAGACGTTAATATACAAAAGATTTCACCGCTAACACTTTTGAACATAACGAGACAAAAAATCAACCTAACTCCGTACATTTTTTCGGTTTCAATTTTTTTTTAACCATGTTAGACCGAGTATAACCAACAATCGAACATAACAAATATTGTTTCAAATTAGATTACCTATCGTATGTAATTGTTTGATGTCAAAATAATGAATGATTGATGTCCACATTTTTTTTAAACCGGACCACAGTGCGTCCGCCTGACATGCACATCGATAATTGCTAAGTAGATTACTTGCACTACACTACTTTACGAAATCGTGCTAGTAATACTGCAATCATTAAGTTTTCGCTTTGTAATCTGCTTTTGTGAGAAATTTTGATGAAATTCATCAAAAACTTATACGATATTTAGAAATATCATTCGATTAATCGTAATATATACACAATTTACGAACTCCCTTTTAAAGGGTTTTCGTAAATTGTGCTTTTAAAGCTTAGAAGTTAAGCGATGGGAAATTTATCTGTATAGGACGTATAGACAGAGCGGCGCCATAATCCCCAAATCGTACCAGCGATGACGGCAGAATAGAACAAATAAATTTATTTGCACGCAATTCAAATATTTGCCCCGACTCGGATTAAATATCGCATTTGCGCGTTTATTTATTTAAGGTTCAGTATATAATAGAAATACACTTAATTGAAACAAATCGCGTAGTACGAAAATGGTGAATTCATCCTAATTCGATTTCAAATATTAATTCTCCTTCCAACTACATTCGGATTAGGACGCACAAGTATTCTATCTAATAGGTATTGCCTACCACACTGTAATGATTTAAATTTTCTGTTGACTTGATAAGAATGTGAACTATTTTTGGAGAAATATATTTTATAAGGACTATATTTTCCTTATGGCTGTTTCGTCGGACATTTGAAATTATTATAATTTTATTTCTACTTAGTTTTTATTAATCATACATTATGCTCGTCGAGCATTTTTGATTTTTTTTTATTTGAAATATTTTCCATGTCACAATTTTCAGTCGTGGGTTTTTTAATTTTTTTTTCTTTTATTTGCGTCTTATTTACTTTTAAACATAATTAAAAAAAATTAATATTATTTTGCTAAGAAAACAAAGCTATACAAAGAACTCAAAGGTAAGGCGTGGCCTACAACGATAAAACCAGTCGACGAGAAAATGCCTAGAGTAAGATTTACACAAAGTAATAAAAAATCCGTTGTATAATAAAAAAAAAAAAAACTTAAAACGTTTTGGAGAAACATGTGTACTGTAGCGTCACTGACGGTCAGTACCATTAAAACTTATCTAAGTACATGCTTAGGAATGAGACATATACTTACAAAACAAAAAATCGGCCCAGCCGTTTCTGAAAAGGAAAATGGTACTTAATAGATACACACACACAAACACCCCTTACCCCAACCCAAACTCATGTACCATATCCGTGGCCGTCACATCTAAAAATACTGTTAAAAATATTTCAAACAGATAATACGCTTAAATAGTTAATATTATGCTATTATGCGTCTAGTTCGATTTGACGAGCTCGGTGGTTCAGTCGTGAAAGTCGCGAACTTGACACCAACGCTCGTGGGTTCGATTCCCACACAGGGCAAACATTTGTGTGCATGAACATGTCTGCTTGTCTTGGTCTAGATGTTTTAAGAGAAGTAGGGCGCATCAAAGCAGCCCGTCTGGGGAAGTACCTCCACCTCTCAGAAAACCGGAACCAAATAACAACTCACTAGAGGGTTGTTGTGTTCCTGCGTGTGAGTGAGGTCATCAGTAAGCTCCCAAGGAGTTGCTGTGGAAGCAGCAGAGGAGGTATCGCGCGAGTGATACTTAATATATCGCAAGCGTTAATAGGCTACGGTACCCGCTTTACATCAGGTGGACAGTATGCTTGTATACCTCCCAACGTGGTATAAAAAAAACTTATGAACTTGATGAACGATGGTTGGATGGAAAGACAACATTTTGTCCTCTAAGTACTCTAAAGACATTGATTATATTTGTGTTTTGTATTATGTTACCACATGGCTACATTTTGTGGTGCAGTAAATTTTGGCACTATATTGTATTGTGTTTTCTTTTATTCAAAACCTTTGCCTTTAAGATGTAGATGATGAAGTTCTTATAGCCCCTTTGCGTACATGTTATGAGACAGTTGATGTGATGAAAAGTAATAAAAAAAAATAAACAGCCCAACTGAGGATATACCTCCACTTCACCGAAGACCAAGTCAAATATATGACAGCTCGATATTTCCAGTGACTGAGTTAAGTTTATTGTAGGTATTAGCAGTAGGAGTGGCAACATAGGAGAAATCTCTTTGTATCTCAAGATATATAGACTACGGTCGCTGTTTCTAATAAGGCGTATCATTGACACCGGACAGTGTAAAAAAAAAGTTTGTCAGTCATCCGTCACATTATTAATCACATCAAAAATCTGTGATGATCCCTCAAGCCTCTCGCTGGATTGAGTCATCCGAACCCTGTTTTTTAGGATCACGAATCTTGTTTACTTATGCTTACGTGTTTCGCGAAATAACAGTGTTATTCATAAGAATTATTAGTTTTATTAATACGCCAATACTGACACGTGCGTAGATAATGACGGAAAAGATATTTGTTCAGTTGCTGCCTCCGGCAGACGGCGCACAGGCTAGTGGTACGTGCTTTCAACATTGAATAACGTGGATATGTTTAATTCGGAATATTTATTTGAAACTAGTCATCAATATTGAGCACATCCAACAGCGATACAAGCTAATAATGATATTATAAACTAGCTACTTTCCGCACCTTAGATTGTTTCTAGCTTGCATTAGCAACAATAGAACGTTTACCATTGATATATAAGTAGGTATACATTTTAATTCTAATTATTATAATGTAACTTAGTGCATACGTTCACGCTATTTATGAAATAATAAAAGTAGTAATACATCAGAGTTAATCTTTTTCATAAAATTATTTGAGTAATCTCCAAGACGTTAAATTATAAAAAAGTAGAACAACAAATAGGTAATACATATATCACCCATTTATATAGGTAGCACGAAGATTTGAAGAAATAAACAGTAAAATGTAATAAATTAACCTCAAAGTTCCTCACTTATTACAAAGCAGATAGACGCATGAATATCTTTATATATATGATTCTTTATTAAGTGTGTATGTTACTGAACACCTCCTAAACGGCTGGACCTATTATGATGAAATTTTAAAGTGGTTTTAGCCTTATGAACGCTTTCAATAGAGGAAATGTCGCTCGCGTTACCACCCCCGCTACTAGTATGGCAACGCCTTACTAGAACTAGAACTGGAATTTTGTGTAACACATAAAGTTCCAGTTCCAAGTCACCGGTTTCCGTTATTGTAGGTGCTGTAAAACGCATCTCAGTGCAAAGTCGCTAGGGCACACAAATGGACGTAAAGCCTTATACTTAAAGGTCCTAGGTGGGCCTTGTATAAGCGCAGCCATGCAATTCTCTAAGCGACTCGTAATGGCTGTGTGCGTCGCTGTGATCACAGATGTCACAGCTTTGACATTGTCTACTGCGATCACGGCTAAATTATTTGGTATTCTATAAGGCTGTAAGCGTACGAGAGGCTGTTTGCCTTGTAGAATTCCAATTCCAAACGCAGCCTTGTGGCGCTAGTGTCGCACAATCATGAAAATCGACACCAAAGAATTGCAATTTTGTGTTCAAGGCTGTAACAGCCGATGTTTCCGAGGATGTAAGGACGTTTGCTCTTACAGAATTGCATGGCAGGGTTGTTGACAATTCTCACAACTCGTTTCCGAAGCGAACCTCAAGGTCCTAGGTGGTATTCAGGTGCTCCCGCCCTATGATTACTACATTACTCTATGTGCGGTGTGAATACTTACTGAACTGATCCGGATGGTGTGATACACATACATATAAACTACGGGCACTGCTTTCCCGCTGTTATTTTAATCTACACAGATAAGTAGTTCTCATCTGGGCTTACCATTGGCAGGCGGGGCAAAGACTTGAGTGGCTCACTTTTAAAAACAACCAAGGCAACATCAGTGGGTCCATGTTACTCCTAATGTTGAAACATCGTAAAAACAGTATATATGAGTGCAAAATTTTAATTAAATTTTACGCAGTAGATAAGTAGGTACCTTTGAGCATAATATTTATATGAAAGATAAAAGTTCAAGGAATGCTTGACTATTATTTTAGAGGTGGTCGAATGGAATCTATGAAGCTCTCTAAACAGAAACAATGGTCAGCACTAGGTAGACATTCCCCCTCTGGCATCTCATACAGATAGTCATCTAAAAACGTAACTTTCTCAAGATTGTGCTTTTTACAGCGACTAGAGTCAGCTAAATCATTGGAACCTTGGCTATCAACGTCGCAAAACGTCAAATTAGAATACTTCGCTCCAGGATCACTGTTAAAAGACGTTGTTCTTGTAACACAATCTGTTCGTTTATCTGTCGACTTGTCACAACAGGGTACCATGTAGTTTGTGCCCGATTCCTCATCTTTCAAAACTTTATGTACACTTCTATTCATTATGCGGAAGGCGACGAAACATGTAGGGCAAAATGAGTGAACTGTATTGGCGGCGTGGCGATTATGCGATTTCTCTAATAAACTTATTGTGCTGGCATCGGGATAGCTGAATCTATAATATGCAGGCTGTTGGAAAGAGACGCTTTCTCTACTCACTTGGATACTACGTTCCTGGAATTCAAGTTTGGAGCCGTCTGTAGTGTATGGGTTTCTTTCACATAATCTACACATGCATTTTAAGTTGGCTAGCTGATGTTTCAACATAAGAACCTCTAGCGGCTCCTGGCCGTAGTTCATCGTATCTACAACCATCACATTACGTGCAGTATCTCTAGAAATTCAAATGTTGAAACCATGGTTTTATTATTGTCACATTGTAGTAAGGTATTACAAGTACATTATTGCATTTTATTTTTTTCTGTCAATATATTACCAATGTCATTGTCCATGTTTGATAGTCATCTATCGACACAACAATAAAACATATGTCAGGTGTTCATAGATATTTCGTAAGCAAATTTAATATGTCAATGTCAACTGAAAATATCATGGATATCGTGGTACCTACAATAAATTATGCCATCGTAGAAATATAATGCAATGACATTCAGGCAATGATGAAAATCGTATAATGTTACATATCGAATCACCTATAGCCATCTATAATATCATTGATAGCCGTGTGATGAAAATTACAAATTCCTATATTTTATAAAATCATCAAAAACCATGAAGAAGTATCAAGGAACAAACAAGGTAATAATTCAACACCTTGACAAATAATGCTTATCTAAGTAAACAAATCGCTGATCTAAGCCATGCGTCCACATCAAATTATATAAATAATTTTTTTGGACTAACAAAATAAATAGTTACTAATTTTGGCTCGCGTCATTTTTTACCCATTACCATCTTGATATTTAGGTACGGTTAAGCCCTACCGGAATAAAAAAACAGAGATACCTACTGTTGATGATGATGACTATGAGGTGATGGTAGGAGCCTGAGGAACCAGCGATCGTGCTTGAAAAATGCTATGAATGTCCCGGAAGCGAGTGAGGTGTGTAAGGACCGAGTCATATGGCGCTCGGTTCTCTCTGCCTACCCCGCGAAGGACTTGGCGTCAAGTTAAAGTAGAATAGATAGTTTGTATTTTTAAACGACTGTGCTAAACCGGGAGTTTAATTAAGAGGTACCTACTTTTTCAGAAATGAATGTAGAATACATACTTTAAATTTTAACAACAACGAAGGAACAACGCATTTCGCTATCTGCAGTTGCGAAAGTGTTTGTTTGTTTCTCATTTCTTGACGTCAAACGAAGTAACACATTGTATATAATAAAAACCTAAGTCTAGGGGAGCGATCACTCTGACTCAATAGTAGGTATTCAGAACCAATGTCAACCTAGCTTACACGTCATGCATTCTATAAATCAGCCAACGCGGTTGCAGTTGTGACGATTAAACAGATATTGCATACTTTTCTGTAAATCGAAACTATATAATTAAGAGCAACCTGGCCGGAATGTTCCTCCTTACAGCTGCAAGCCCACAGTTGAATAACATGCCCCTTAAAAGTTTGTTTTCCTACGAGTAATGTCACAAAGAAGCTAACAAGTACTCGCTGAATCAGCGTTGACAACTGATATTCCTTATGTTACACGCGTTCTTAAGCTCGCTTCACATAATGCGGTTAATGACAACGGCGACATACCGAAACTGGAGGCCACTCAATACAAAAACTCGTACTTCATCCCAACTACCTCATATATCAACTTATACACATAACACATATCACTACAACCTATACACTAACGTCTTGAAGACAGTGGCGCATTGACAGAGGCCACTGACCGAATAGTCGGCATAAACCCTCGGCTGTGGATAACCACAACTTCCAATCATCTTCTTCTTAGCGTTATCCCGTTTCCTAATACATTAGGATAGGCAAGGTCCGCAACCTAAGCCTAAGCATTTGGTGAAGATACTGATTTTGACATGGAGCGACAGCCGTCAGACCTCCACAGCCCCGAGGGAAAACCAGGCCTATCTTATGTAAGGTCACACTAGTGATGGGACTCGAGTGATTTTTTTTCACTCGAGTCACTCGGTACTGGAAACTTTCTCACTCGAGTGAAGATAAAACTCGAGTGATTTTTATTGACTCGAGTCACTCGGAATATAAAACTCGAGTGACCAAAATTTTAAAACGATTTTTTAATTTTACATAGTAAATGTGTATTCATTTTCGCATTAATGTAAAAGCTACTCAAAAAAATCTAAACAAAATGTAAAAAAATAGAATTTTCCTTCAAACTAAACCTGTCATATATAATCAAGAAATCTCTTATATCAACTATCAGTCAAATTGAAATATTATAATTTAATAACGGTTTTTTATTCTAAACAAAAAACCGTTATTAAATTAAATTATAATATTTCAATTTTTATCAAAAAATGACCACGCAATTGCTTTTTTTACACGTTTACTCATTTTCACCACTTACTAATAACACACAGTCATAAATAACCAAAACATTAAACAGTAACAACTCACACAAACAGATTTCTACGTAATTAGAGAACCTACAGCGGGTAAACTTGTCACAACTTGAATTCTCACTCGGCTCGGTATAAACCACTCGAGTGGTACGAGTCAATCGAAACTCGAGTTGTCAAAAATTTAACTCGAGTGCGAGTAATATAAAAACTACTCGAGTCACTCGAGTGAAAAGCAACTCGAATCCCATCACTAGGTCACACTAATTTCGAAATATAATTTCTTCGACGTGCGGGCTTCCGCCCGATGTTTTTTCTTCGCCGCCAAGCAAGTGACAAACATAAATATGTACATAAATCCGAAAACGCGAATTTAGTGGTACATGGCACGATTCGAAACGGGGACCGGTTGCTTATTAGGCCGGTTTTATAACCACTGGGCAATCATTGCTCACATTTTTTTTTATTTATTGATATCAATCACTTTAGATATTTACATATCATAAAAATTTACGACCCAAAGGTACTTTTTGATATGTAAAATGTTTACTAAGGTTAAATGGCTTGGTAAATACTTATTCTATATAATTATTAGTAGGTAGGTGTGGGTTGTAAATATTATATGTATAGTGTGTAGGTCATTTTATAGTGTTTTATATGTAGTGCAATACTTTATTTGCATTAAATATGATATAGGTACTGTAGTTGCAATATAGAGTGGTTCACGTGTCTTGCTACTTTTATGCTGCATACAATTTATAAAGTTTTGACGATCTCGGTGGCGCAGTGGTTAATAACGCTACTTTGACACCAATGCTTCTCTTGGTTCGATTTCCACACAGTACAAAGATTTGTATGCATGAACATGCCTGTTTGTCTTGGTCTGGGGAAGTACCTTACCACACAGAAATACGCAGCCTAATAACAACTCCCTGGACGATTGTTGTTTTCCTGGGTGTGAATGAGGTCACCAGTAAGCTCCCAAGGAGTTGCAGCCAGAGATGGCAGCGCGCGAGTGATACTTAATATATTGCAAGCGTTCATGGACTACGGTAACAGCTTTACATCAGGAGGGCCGTATGTTTGTGTGCCTTCAGACTGACTGAAACTGTATAAAAAGCCACATATTAAGAAGTTTTTTTCGCGTCGTCCCGTTCCCCTGGGGCGATCGCATCCGATGGAGCTTTTGACGCCTTTCCGGCTAAAGGCGGACCCAGGGGGTGTTTTAGTCAGTGGGAATCTGACATAACTAGGTTCGTTCGCACGAAATAGTATCTTATGCAAGATTTCACCTCCTCCCTCCCGTGTTCCGGAGGGTGCCCCTCACGGAAGAATGACTAATGCACACCCGCGTGTGTGGGTTAGTCCTCCTTTTGTGGGTTTTCAATTTTCATGGGCGAAAAACAAAAAAAGTTTTTAATGTATTTATTTGACCTCGGAATTTCTTTTACTGCCCGAGAAAACTGCTGTGTGCGCTGTACTGCTTCTGATTGTTATTCAAACAAACATACATAATATCATTATGATGGGATACAGCCATTGGGGTAGGCAGAGACTACGGAACGCCAGGTGCACCGATCCAAACATACCTGCCTCTCTCGCCTCTTCCACAGTCATCCGCCTCTTCACGCATTCTCTTCAATTTCGGGTGCGTACTCAGCACATCAGATATTTCATCATGATTCCTACGTGAATGATCCATTATTCAAACACAGTGATCATAAAGCAAGTCGGGCCTCGCTTACTCAGCTTTTGAAATGTCTGATTACTACTTGGTCAATTTTAATTGATATTCAAACATAATTAGAATAGAAGTAGGTTAGACTTTGAGGACGCTCGCAAGTCTAACCCAATCCATACACTATTAACTTAGGAGTTAGATGTTTTGTACATATTGTCATGAGGTGATTCAAGTTTAGATAAATTAATCATTTTATCCATTACATAGCATAAACTTAGGTGAAACGACCTGTTTTTAATAAGGTATTTCGCCCATAGTTATAATGATCTTATACATATCTTAGGGATTTCAATAGGTTAGGTAATCTTGAAACACTGCTACGTTAGAACACAATAAAACTAAATTACAATGTGCACGTCTACGCATACGCAATATGTTCTGCCTAGTATGCGCTATTTAGTCTTTAATTTTTATTTCTTCTATGATTCTTTAATGTACGAGAATTCCTGGTTACTGTGTGATGGCGCGACGTTACACGTGACGTAAGAAACAATTTCATATGTATAGCTTAGGGGAGCATGGGATACAGTGGATCGTGGGTCACAGTGGATAGATCATTGTAGCTTTGCATATAGTGCACACAAACACGTGCGTGTCCGTGACGTTGCCGTTCTTACATTTCTTTCGCGTCCTAACTAGTCGCCATCTTGATTTCGGAGGTGGAGGTCGCGGGGCAGCGCACCGGTCGACAAGTAAGATACATATTATTTTTTTACGTGTTTTTGTAAAACGTTTTGCCTTTCTGTGTGCAAAGATTTTGCAAGTTTTGATTATTTGTCATGGTCTATGGTTAATGTAGAGGGATTTTATTAGTCTGATTTGTTTATTTAGCAAAAAAAAAAATATTGCGATTTTTTATGTCAGATTTCTATCAGTGGGGTACAGTGGATCGTTTTGAATTGGGATACAGTGGATCGAAACCACTGTTAAAAGATGTTTTTTTTTTTTTGTAGGAAAAATGCCACGGGATAGAAAAAGGAAGACCAATATTGGTCAGCATAGCGAAGACCAAATGCGAGCTGCTTTAGTTAAAATATCTGAAGGGCAAAAAATTAAAGCTGTAGCTAAATTGATGAATATTCCGTACACGACTTTGCACAGATATAACGAAAAAATAAAAAACTCATTGTCTGCTGATCCTATTAACACCGAAAGACTTACACCAAATTACTCAGTGCGAAAAATTTTCACTAATGTCCAAGAGAATAACTTAGTTGACTATTTAACGAGATGCAGCAATATGTTTTATGGTCTTACCTTACTAGATACCCGCCAATTAGCCTATGAAATGGCAGTCATAAACAACATCGTGGTACCACAAAAATGGCACGACACCCAGCTAGCAGGTCTCGAATGGTTACACAGTTTTAGAAAACGATTCCCCACACTCAGTTTGAGAACACCTGAAGGATGCAGTTTGAGTCGTGCCACGTCATTCAATCGCCACAATGTAACAATGTTCTATGATAATTTAGAAGATGTCATGGCTAGACATGATGGGTTCGGTGACGGAACTAGAGTGTATAATCTAGATGAAACAAATACCATGACTGTTCAGAAATCGGCTAAAGTTTTGGCAGTCAAAGGGCAAAAGCAAGTATCAAAAGTTACCAGCGCGGAAAGAGGAACTCTTGTGACTACGTGTTATATTGTGAACGCGTTGGGAAACACGTTACCGCCGGTCATGATATTTCCTAGAGTCCACTTCAAAAGCCATATGATAAATGGGGCTCCAACTGGAACTTTGGGCCTCGCAACACAAAGTGGATGGATGAACGGAGAATTATTTGTTCATACTATGCAACACTTCATAAAACACAGTAACAGTAGCAGAGATAATCCCAGTCTCTTGATTTTAGATAATCACGAGTCACACATATGCATCCAGGCATTGAATTTAGCCAAAGACAACGGCGTGACTGTTCTCACGGTTCCACCGCATTCGACTGGAGAAATGCAGCCATTAGATGTTGGTGTTTTTGGCCCGTTTAAAACGGCATATAATAAAGCGGTTGACAGTTGGATGATGCGGAACCCTGGCAAAACCTTCTCCATTTACGATGTGGCTGGAAGTGTCAAAGAAGCGCATATGAAGACAATGACACCAAACAACATTTGCAATGCTTTCAAGGCTACGGGTATTTTCCCCTTAAATAGGGATATTTTTACCGATGACGACTTCGCCCCTAGCGATGTTACCGACCGACAACTAGAATATGTATTTAATTTTCTAGAAAATAGAACCGAAGAACGCAGTCACATGCACAACGTTGATACTGAAGATAGAGATAGAACTAGAACTCCATCACCATCAGTTTTACTTCCTTATGATCAGGTATCGCCTGGAATTGATTTGTTAGCAAAGTCCCCTCATTGCTCCAACGAAGATCTTGTGTTGCCAACTGCTGTAGACGTACAAAAAGAGCCTTTGCCATCTGGATCAAGAAATATACCAACAAAACCACCTCAGTCTTCAATTCAAGTACCCCGGCTATCCGAGCTTGCTTTTGTGGTATTTGAACAGTCTGCTCAAAAATCTGTAGGAACTTCAACATGTAGATATACACAACAAACGCCAAAAAAATCAATTCTAAAGTCAGTAGAAAATACACCGTCGCCATCCAGAACTAACCCTCCAAAAACAGTGACTCTAAAGCTTTTAAACACACCTGGTACTCCTAGAAACAGTGCTGGACCGCCAAAACAATTTACGAGCCCATTCGAGTTCCGTGGATTACCAAAAGCTGTACCTAGAAAACGCGGAAGAACAGAAAGAAGGAAAGGTAAAAGCATGATAGCAACTGATACGCCAAATAAAAACGAAATCGAGCAAAGGGCGGAAGAAAAAAATAAACGGAAAAAAAGAAAGGAATCTGCAAAAGTTGCAAAAAAGAAAGTTTTAGAAAGCGACAGTGAAGAGGAAGAGACGATGAGTTTATATTCCGAAGAAGAGCCGATGTTTGATGAGGAGGAAGACGAAATTATCCACGTGGACCCTAAAAACTTCCGTCCTCTTCAAACTAGTCCAAGAGAAGGAAACTTTTTATTAGTAGAATTTGAGGTGAAAGAAAAGAAAATATATTACATCGCGAAGGTTATTGGAGATAAAAATAGAGACATTGAAGTAAGTTTTCTTAGAAAATCTGTGAAGAATCCCAATAAATTTCATGTACCAAATGTTCCGGATATTGCAACAGTCACATTGGATGACATAAAAATGATTTTACCTCAACCAGGATTTACTGGAAGTACTAAAAGAACTCAAGGGTTGTATCATTTCGATATAGATTTTGCAAAAATAGATCTTCGTTAAGTTTTATTGATCTCGTAGCACTTTAACTATTAGTTTTCTTAAGCTGATTATTTTTTGAGAGGATTATTTTTACTTTACTTATTTTTATTAGATAGATTAAAAGAACAGCAGATGTGTTTTTTACCTACCTACTTTAAAAAGAATGTAGGTTCTTATTTTTGATAATATTGCTTCTACTGTTTATAAAACTTACTAATGAAAGGACAGTAAGAAGATTATGTTCTTTTTATAAAGATTAATGTGATTTCAACATTGTGATTTAAAGACATATTATATGAATAATAAAGAGTTTAATCTTACTAAGTTACTAGTTTATAAAATAAATGTAGGTAATGTTGGTGATTTTGAAACTGTAACCAATGTAAATAGAGCGCCCGCCTGTAATATCATCTAAGTACAAATTAATGCGTATTGATTGGTTTAAAATAAACGATACAATATTATAATTAACATATTTTATTGGGTTCCAAATAGCTGTTATCCATTGTGCCCCATACGATCCATTGTAACCCTGCTCTGTATCCAATGTGACCCATTTATGGGTTACAGTGGATACTTTGCCATTTAATAAAAAAACTGGATTATTTCATAACTAAGTCTTTGTAAGGCTATTTTTGCAATATAGTTTCTAACTTAAATGTACCTTCTAGGTTTTTATTAAACCACTGATCAATCTGGTGTAGAAAAGGTGAAGTTAGAGCACTTATAAAAAAAAAAGATCCACTGATCCCCACGTTCCCCTACTTACGGTATATGTACATAAGCAAGCTATAGACCGCGCAACATTAACATATTTTTGTAAACAAAATATAAAATTTACACAAAACTAATTGACTTTTACACAAGATAAAAGGTACAACATGATAACGAATTAAAAAAAAAAATTTAGAACAATTTCGAAGCTTTAGGTAAAATTGACGTTTGTCACATCTTTACCAGGAGGAAGCACTTTTTAAACAAAACTACTATTGTGTGAAATTTAGGTAAAGAAATCTAATACAAGATTTATATTTACAGAATCGATTTCAGTTAGCAATAAATCCCACTTTAAAATGGCAATACCTACTACATGGTAGGTAATGTTACCAAGGCTTTCGTAGAATCTTCATAGAAGTCGTAACTGATGTAGGGTTGTCATAAGTCCAACGAAAAGAAACTAATTGCTGTTTATACGAAAGTACATAAGTCTTATTTAAACATTTTAAATAATTAATTTTTAATAATTAATTAATATGACACCGACTAAGAATGACATATTTAAGATATGACAAAAAAAGTTGCGGCAGGTTTCTCAATTCCTAACCAGATAAAAACCCAAATAAAAATGAAATGATGTCAACGTCTATTTTCTAAGTTTTGTAGTACCTAACTATGTACATAAAAATAATCATACCCACCAAAAATACCTAAATTACAAAACGAATGCTAAAAGATAACCCAGAAGTAACCTAAATAACATATAATATATACATGCGTAGCCTGCCAAATCCATAACCTTCTTTTTGACTTCGGCGTAATCAGATAAAATAGATATTTATCACAAAACTGCAGTATAACACTTTCAATCGTCTGTATGCAATCCGCCATAATTGTTTTATAAACAGTGCTGCCAACTTGAGAACATTTTACCAACAATAATCGGAACATCCAACCATTCTTTTATTATGCGTCTACATACTACATTTTTCTAATAACAGCTAATATGCGTTAAAAATGGAGTGTACTAAAGATAACACGAAAAAGAATTGTTGCCACGTTTGACGGTACCGCTTAGGTTGATTGTACCGATCGTAAGCAAATTGTTATACATACCTACTTATCTATTGGTATAGTATAGAGCAATTATAGTAATGTTCAATGCGTGACGAAATTTCTAGGCTATCGCTACTTCAATACAGACATTCCTTTAAGTCCGAAAACTATATTGTCGGACAAATTACACAGTGCCATCTAGCCCCAAAGTAAGCGAAGCTAGTGTTATGAGATAACTGATCTTTTTTTGCAAATACATACTTATACATATAAAACATCTAAACCAAGACAAACAGACATGTTCATGCACACAAATGTTTGTCCTGTGTCGGAATCGAACCCACGAGCGTAGGTGTCAAAGTAAGTAACTTTTCACATTTCGCCACTGCGCCACCAAGCTCGTCGAAACCTGGTGTACGAGCGTTAGTGTCAAAGTCGCGCCATTCACGACTACGCCACCGAGCTCGTAAAAGTCGTGGTAACTTTAGTGGGAACGGGCAAACGATATTTCTTACATTTCAAGCGTTCATAGGCTCAGTAACTGCTGAACATTCATTAGTCGATCGATTCAGGCGTTATTTTGCGGAAGTCAAAATTACAGACAATTTGATCTAAAGACAGACAGTTCATGAACATACATGTTTGTCCTGTACGGGAATCGAACCCATGAGCGTTGGTATCGAAGCAACGTTATTTACAACGAAGTCACCGAGGTCGTTACATACAAACTTCGCTGCAAACACTGCACCTGCGCAGATGTTTGCTGGTGGCATCAATTACTTGTAGTAACACACAACCTAGAGCATCACTATTTCGTAGCAGTATTCCTTTGTAGATTCCGTGATACAATCCCACTACTTCTAAATGTATATATGACTGTGGCTTGCCCCTCGATGCACCAGGTATATCTGAAAGGTGATTTAGTTCTAAACCTGACGATAAAGCACACACTTATCAAATATTTCTTTTTTTATCTTTATTACAAATCGTGGGACGTTTACGGCACCTCAGGATCTTATGGTTGTTGACCTTAACGATAGGTACCTCTGTATATGCAAATTCAAGGGCATAATGATTAATATTTTGTCAACATTTATAACAAGAACTTTTATGAAATCCAGTTCAGGAATCCACCGCAATGATAATCAAGGTTCACATATTCGCTATCTATCGATAATTTCACGCCAAATCCCTTGCGGAGTAGGCAGAGTGAACCGAGCGACTCAGTCCTCACACTCCTTATGCACGCTCATCAGTTTCTAAAGCTCCTGACATCACCTTCTCATAAAACACGATCAATTTACTCATGGTAGGTAGGTCTTGTCCTTCCTTAGCGCCTACATTCTTCTACTTGCATGTTATATATCTGTTTCGTAAGTCTTTCTTCCTGCATTCTTTCTACATGTCCGAACTGACGGAGCGTGCCTCTACTTAATTTAACACCGACACTCTTTGAGACCAACGCTGCTTCTAATAACATAATTGTCTATTATATCTATGACATTTTTTCACTTTACGTTTTCCACTTTTCTTTAATTTCAGGTATTCTGCGACTGTGAATTATGCAAGTGCACCGATTGCCCCGACATACTAAATTTGTTAGCAATAACAGTTACTGAAAACTCATGCAATTTTAGTTCTAAAAAAGAAGAGGGTATAAGGAAAAAAATATCTTCGTATTCTCAGCGTGTGACCCCAAAGAGATCAGACGTATCAGATGTCATAAACCCGAATAGATCTAATGTGTCGGGTCTTATAAAACCGAAAGTATCAAACCTGTTGGATGTGATGAAACATAATAGAGACTGCGGATGTGATATAGTAGCACACGCGGTGAGCACCAATACAAGTATAGGACTAATTAACAACTGTGACGAGGGGTTTACAAGTACCACAACTGAAACTCAGTCTGAATACTAAAAAACCAAAATCTTGTTTCATGTTTTATTTATCACTTCACTGTACAATATTTAATTATACTAAAACCATTAAAATGCCCGCAACGAAACAAAGAATAATCGCATTGATCCACAACTGTGTCTTCTGGCTAAATTTCATTAAGGGAGTTCGAAACAACAAGACAAAAATTAAGATATTTACTATATTAAGTTTACTATCTTTATCATTTCTATTGTATACTTTAAAAAAATCCAACAATGAATAGAACGTTATAAAGAGAATTTTAATTGCACGCGCAATTACATTTCTTTTTCTAACTACCTTCCCATAAAATATTTAGTCCTCAATATTATTTTCGTGATTTTGTGATTCATTTTGTTCCTTTTGAATTTTTTTGAATTTATCGCAAATATAATTCCAGTATTTGCTTCTAATTTTATCGTACTTAGTAGCTAGTGCGTGGCAAAGTAGTATGGCTCTATCTGCATTATGGAAAGTGTTAGTCTCCTCCTTCTTGATGGCTTCGTCACAGATATCGATTAGGAATGCTAATAAAAACGGTGATCTGCATTTGTTTTTATATAATTCCTCGCAAAACGAAGTCACAACAGCATTTCCATTGATACCTCTCTTATCATGCAGTGTCACCCCTCTTAAGTAATTCCAGGCGCTCTCATTGTTTTTGACGAACTTAATTTTTTCTAATGCATAACATATTTCTTTTTGGACGTTTAAATCGGACCATCCAAGGTGGTTGTTCACAACGAAGTAGCGTTGGTTCCAAGCAGAATTATTACGGACGTCTTCAATAAGCAAATTGTCCACAAAGTTTAACTCTCTGTCGTAAAGTCTGTAACATGCATATTAGACGCAAATTAGTGATGTCAAGTAATGACGGAGGATTGGATAAAAGTGCACATATTATAGTCATAGTAAAAAATATAATTCTAAATCGAAAAGCTTCAAAAATAAATGTCTATCTATAGTACCTAAAAGTGCTTGACGATTTCACATTCAAAGTACCATAACATTCAAATTATATTATGGTACTTTGAATCGTCTTTGAAATCTTTGAAATCGTCAAGCACTTTTATTGAAATTGTCATGCTTGCGCCACAGACAAAAAAAGCAATCGTCTAGGATAGACTCGGTCATCATATATTTCATCACTGCCACTTATGGTGGCTTTTCCACTCTCCTACTGCCAGAGAAAGAATAAAAAGTACCTCCACCTCATAAAAAACCGCAGCCAAATAAGCAAGCATTCACTGGCTACGGTGTAACCGCTTTACATCCGGTGGGCCATACGCTTGTATGCCTCCCGACGTTGCATAAAAAAACATTGCTCCCATATAAGATACTGTTACGACTTAAATTTTGCTAAACTCAATATTAAACTGTTAAATAGACACAGGTGTGTAACCAAATGTCTGGAACACCAGAGTGGAAACGTAAGCATGTACCTTTAACCTATGACTAATACGTTTTTAAATTTATTTTATTAGTTCAACAACTTAAGAGATACTCACCCAAATGTTTTTATAGCCCATTGCCTGTGTTGCCATGCATGATAATTTTTAGGATCCTGAAGAAGAGCATCTCCTGTAAGCTCCATTTCCATAGACGGATCTTGTAACCATTCCACAAGTACTCTCCGGTGATGCCATACCTGCAATTGATTAAAGACACCAATTTACAAAATTGTGCCAAATATCACTTTATGTTAATATTCTTCCCTAATAGCAGAGATAGCTCTATAGATAAAGAATCGACCTATTATCTGGCGGGTCCCTCGTTCTAATTCTAGCGTGGGCGTGTACTACTAAATTCGTGTTTTTGGATTTATAACATATTTGTAATTATCACTAGCTCGGCGTTTAAAGAAAACATCCTAACGAAACCCGCATGTCCAATAAATTATATTTCGAAAGACGTGTGACCTAACTTGAGAAAAGTCTGAGTTTTCCATCCGGGTGGTGAAGGTCTAACGGCAGTCCGTATCAAAATCAGTAACCATGCGAAATCCTTAGGCTTAGGTAGTGGACGTTGCTAATACTAATGGATTAGGAAACAGGTATACCGCTAGGAAAAAGACTTACTTCTTCACTAATTGCTGCTGTGAACTTAACATTTTAACTCTTAGTGGTTTACAAAATATTGTTAAATTAACTGCAGTTATATGTCCGACTGATTTTGATTAAAGATTCCAAATACAATAAGAGGATTCTTTCGTGAAACTCAGTCAATTAACATTTCAAGAAAATAAGTTTAGTTTATTTGACGTATTACACACATACAAAAATAACAAAAGTGACAACTCAAGAATTATTAGCCGCTCTAACTTAGTCACAGGATAACAAACAACAAGCTCTCCAGAGAATTGATATTAAGGGCAGCTCCGAATAAAATACCTCTGTACTCTAAATTCCTTGTTACTTGGTAGGGTGCAGGTTGAAATGGTTAGATTTATGGTACAGATCTACATATATATCTATAGTGGCTAAATACATACAGATGAGACATTGTTATTTAATAAAACATTTGCTGTAACTGGAATACTGCTTGTACAATTAATTTCGTAGTTATGCCCGATGTGCTGGATCTAGGTATTGATAGTATCTTATCAATGCTACCATTTTACTGATGGCAATCCTAGGATTGCCATAAAAATATTCTATTTGCTAAAGTAATTACTACAGTATGCTCACTACATACAAGTCTTAATGACTCTTTGTTTAATATCTCATATAGACTTACATAATGTCCTTGACTGATTAATAAAGTAAAGAATCTCTCATAACAGGTAGTTAAATTAAATTATGGAAATATACATATTGTATATATAAGCTATATTCAATTTCCTTATTGTTTATCAACATAGACTTACATTTATTACTTAAATAACTACATATTACATTATTAACTGAACAAACCTGATAATTCTTCGGTGAATTTTTTATTACTCCTTCAACATAGTCTAATTCTGGTTTTAAATCAGTACCCAAAGCTTGCAGCAGTTCTCTCCTATAAAAAATATTAATAGTTATTTATAATATGCATCACCATATCATCTATTATATCTAGGTCCACGTGCTGCCTGATGTGAAGATACTAAACTACGATAAGTTTATGAACATTAGCAACACACACTGAGTATAAATTGCATATTTTCACTGCACTGAACTGCCAATGTAGCAATTCCTCAGAGCCTTGCTGATTGTTTCACTCACTTGTAGGAACTCAACTATTTCTATTGGTAATTTGCATAGATATTGTAAAATAAATATGTGGACCATGAAAGTGTAAAAAAAAGGCATAAAACACTAATTGTTTCCAAAAATAGCACTATTATAAGTGAACAGACAACATTTTATTCACAAATTTACATTTACAATTCATAAATAACAAAATTTATTCACATTAATGATAATGGATATTTATCACCATAAAACATGGTGAATGTTTCGTGGGGATAAAATGTTGTCTGTCATATAATTTTATAGATTTCTGTGGTTATAGAGTCTACTAAGAAGTATTATAAGTAAGATTATAGGACTATAAAAGACCATACTTATAGATTAGATAAACAAAGAGAAAACTAGTCTCCCTGTTTTGGGTCTTATGGAGTGTTGTTTTAAAATTTATAAACTTTTGAAAATCTATAAAAACTGAATAATATTTCTACAATGTTAGCTGCTGTTCTTAACATCAATAATTTCAATAACAAATTATATAATATAAAAAAATATGCTGACATAGTCCATCCGTTCGGACATTACAATACCATGGATAGTGAGAGACATTTTAACTACAAATATCTCTATACATAATTGGGCATTAAAAAAGGTGACGTAGTATAAAAAAAAGTGAGGCTCAAAATATATATATATATGGGCATAGAAACTCATTTCTTGACAAACCATGGTTCGAAATTAAGGCATTTAAAATGCACTAGGCAAAATCCCTTTTATAAGTTTTGAATGTAAATGTAATATTAAATTAAAAGGATGAACAGAAGAAAAAACTTTTTCATGCTATTTACGTATGGGTAAATACAAGGCCTACGATTGTATAATATTACACAAACTAATATTTAGCACAAATAAATAAATAATAACAAACCTGTATTGCCATACTGTATAATTAGCAGGGTTGAGTTCCACGGCATCCTTAGTCAACTGCAGTGCACGCTCAGATTTCTCATTCTTTTGTAAGACGGCACGGAAATAGTTGTACACATCTTCAACTGAGAAAAAATACATGACATAATTATCATTTCCTCAAGTAATGCTTATCCTACTGATGGGTAGGGTGTCCCTCAATATGAGATCAGATGCAACATAACACAGAGTGATTCAAATTAATTATAATGGATGCTTATTGCCATAAAAAATATCATTTTAAAGTAATATTATCTTTAAATGACCCAAAACTATGCCTAAAGATTATTTATTTAAAAATGACGCTTAAAAATCATGTGATTCATCATCAGTCATTTGCATGTAATTAAACTACAAGCAGAGAAGCCTTATTTTATTCCTGAAAGAATTAAAGCTAATTGGGAATTTGTAGCACTTAACTAATTTATACATAACTTATTTTGATTGTTAGTAGTCATTCACTTGCAAATTATGAGAGGTAGGGCGAATCAAAGCAGCCCGTTTGGGGAAGTACCTCTACCTCATGGAAAACCATAGCCGAATATCAACTTCCTAGAGGGTTGTTGTGTTCCTGTGTATGAGTGAGGTCTCCAGTAAGCTCTTGCTGTTTTTTTTATACAACGTCTGAAGGCGTACAAGCATATGGCCCACCTGATGTAAAGCAGTTACTGTAGCCTATGAACACTTGTAATACATTTAAGTATCACTCATGAAATGCCTCCTTTGCTACTAACACAGCAACTCCTTAAGAGCTTACTAGTGACCTCACTCACACTCAGAAACACAATCACCCTCTAGGGAGTTGTTATTTGGCTACGGTTTTCTGTGAGGTGGAGGTTAGCACCAGAGGTGGCACTGTAAGTGATACTCAATGTATTCCGAGCTTAAAGGCTAAGGTGACACCTTTACATCAGGTGAGCCGTATGCTTGTATGCCTCCTGACGTAGTAAAAAAAATACTTACAAGTGTTCTGAGATCAATGCGCTATTTAAGTGGCATTTTTAAATAAATAATAATCTTTAAACATAGTTTTGGGTCACTTAAAGGTTTATTTATTAAAAAGTATATTAGTAACAAAGGTGTATAATAAACTCTTATTACACAGGTCATTAATTTTCAATAATAGGTTGGGCCTGTGAAAAATGAGTACAAATGATATAAAAAAATAATTTGTAAAATTATTGCATTATTTATACATTATTAAGGGCAAAGTAAGGTTAAAGTTTTAACAGACCAAACTGGATGTGGTTGTGAGTTTTACGTGAATATATCTTTGTAATAGGTAAATGGAAGTAAGTTATACTCAAAGGAAATCATATGATGTGGTAAAATGATATCGAAATGGTGACTAATTTCGTCACCCCTGGCGCCAATCACAATGCATTACAGTCCCCCCTCATCATAAGAAATTCATCGATTCTTTCATTATCAAGTGGAGTAATTAAACTTTGAATGTAAACAATAGACACATCAATATACACATACAACAATTGATAGCTGACAACTACATACTGCGATTTTGTTATCACCAGTTTTAAGAATTGCCTAGCTCAATGGAAGCAAATTTAATTATTAATTCACATCAAAAACTATCAAACCAATTAGATAAACTTTGCCATGTTTTACTAAATCCATCATCTGGCTCTAAAGTTCAAGGTTGTGAAAGTTATGAAACCAGTACGACTTAGGATAATAAACTATTAAAGAATAAACTATTAAAAAAAATTATTAATAAGTATAATGAACTGGCTTAAGAGCCACTATGTGAAGAAAACTTTCAATAATTACTTACATTTATCCGAATGTGCTATCACAACAACGGGTGATGGTCCGTCATCCTCTGGCACAGGATTTACATCTCTCCATTCTGACCTGTCTTTGTACAGCACCCAGGCAACATCACTCTCCCCGCTGTCAGACATCTTCACTAATACAATGTAATACAGATACTAAGAAACCTTTCTTAGTTATATTTAAATTAGCATATCAAATGATATAAAGGCACAATGCAGCGACGTGAATAAACAGTCGTCAGATAACTAGGTCTCGAGCATCACTGGTATGTAATTACGGGCTTAATTTAGTACTATCATTAATTTAAACACAGGTAATTTTAATGTGATATGAAACTTGGCAAATGAATACTAAACTAATGACAATTCAATGCAGAGAAGTGGTGTGGTGTTTAGGGTCTGTTCAGTCTGTGATTTAACGACAGTGCGTGTGAGTGAGACAGACTGTATATAACAAATCGTTAAGAACGTAGTCGTTTTATCCTTAATATTTTTTTACGTAGGTACCTAGTGACAACAAGAAAATTTAAAATCGCAAAGTAATTCTACTAAAGGAAAAAATAAATTTTTAGCACAATTATTATTTTGTCAGTTCAGTTGACGTAAGGATATTTTTTTTATCCGAAAGGCAAAGAGATCTAGCCCATACAGCCAAGTCTTTAGAAAGGTCTAAGGTTTCGAACCTTTTCAAAATTTTCATTTTAGATGTTCCTGCTTTTGAAATTGTGTTGAAAAAATACTTGGAATTTTTGATGAGGACTTTCAATCTGTGTTTTTTTCTTTTACACCACTAAAAAAGGAAAATAATAATAATAAAAAAAACCCTGCTTTCAAATAACAACCAGGAACTAAAACGCGAAAAATAATTGGGCACAATTACTTACGATTTCTGGAGTCTGTGCCAATATACTGACATTATCAATTGATATTATGCGGCTGGCGTATAGATTTCTTTTTACGTTTTTGCTTTTAAGCGTTAAATATAATGTGCGTCAATGTCTTCAGTAGTATGATATTTATGTAATCTTTGTTCAATAATAATTGTTTAATCTTCGAATGCCAACTTTCTCTGTACTATTCTAATTTTAGTACCATATAGATACTGGCAAAGCAAAGCACGTGTTCATGTTTTCGGATTAATCTATATATTTATAATTATCACTTACTCGGTGGTGAAGGAAAACATCGCGAGGAAACCCGCACGTTCAAGCATTTTTTTTCGTTTCACCTAATCTTCTCTCTGGGTTAAGAAAGTCTGACGGCAGTTATCCATATAAAAATCAGTAGCTATCTTCGAATGGCGTCCCCGTACGACGTCGTGTGGCACAACCCCCCACTAGATGGAACTCAGGAGGTTTGTAGGGAGTCTATAAATGCAGGTGGCACAGGATCGAAACGAATAGCACTTTAGAGGGGAGGCCTATGTTCAGCAGTGGAGGAGCACGGGCTGAGATGATGGTGATGATGATGATCTTCGTCAAATCCTTCGGCTTAGGTAATGAACCCCGCCCATCCTAATGGTTTAGGAAACTGAATAACGCTAGGAAGAAAAAGTAATACTTACTGACACCCAACAGAGACTCAAGAGCAGAGACACAAAACATCGTACTCATTATGGTACCTACGACAAAACACTGAGAGTGTTTTGTGCCACAAAATACTGTATAATAGGTACTGAATAATAATACTGGGTGAAACCAAAGAAAGAACTCTAGGTATAAATAGAAGAGTCAGGATTAGATAAATAACTGATATAAAGCGAATGACAGCGAGTAATATTATTTTAAAGTGGTGTTACTATCACGGTATACATTTCATCACGAACTGAATCGTAATGAAGTCAGTTTGTATGCAATTTGATCTAACCTGCTTTGCGTGCTTCCGCCACCAATATAGATTTGACTTTCGCAAAGTAACGCCTGAATCTTTTAACTATTTGAAGTAAGTTTGTACATGAATGGACTTTACGGGATACAAAAGCCAAATTTCATTTAATTTCTTCGTCTGTAGGGCGATTCTACTAAAAAACTGCAACTGCACTGCAGCGCGGCGTGTGTCAAAAATGCGTCATTTTGACGTTTTGTCAAGCGATCTGACAGCAGCGACGTTTAACATACGTCAAAATGTACGCATTTTGACACACGCCGCGCTGCAGTGCAGTTGCAGTTTTTTAGTAGAATCGGCCTACTAACTGTTGTGTTCGAGTTATACAAAAAATGCCAAACATATTTTTATAAAATTTACTCATTAATGTACATCAACATTTAGGTTACTTTTCATCACGACAGTTGCGTACGGTATATACGTACTCGTATATAGTCAAATACTGTGCAAGGTTTTAGGCAGTTAGACTGTTTAATAAGTTAAGTAATTAATTAAAAAGTATATGTAGGTAGGTAGTATGTAAAAATTTGCTGCATGCCTTTTTCTTGAAAAAAAAAAACATGCGTATGGTCTTTTCCAACAATACCAGGGGTGTCGCTCTTGCGTTACCGAGGTGATGATTGTACCTACTTCATATACGGTCTGACTTGAGATTGAGACTTATGTAACATAAGTCTCTACCCCGAACTGAAGTAGTTACTGTTTGGCTCTGTTAGCACACCAAGTTTCCTGCATGTCACCTTAAATAGTTAGTAGATCGGTAGCAGAAGCACACAAAGTAGTTTAGATCAAATTTCCCAGCTTGGCCTTCTCTTCCAGATGACTTGGGTACTGAACATCACTGGAGATCTCGACACCAAGAATCCCAAAGCTCTTGGCAATGGTAAGTGGCGTGTTCTGGAATTGAGGAATCACAATAACTGGGGTTTTCTATCTTTTAGCAAACTAGTGCCTTTATAGGGCTGAACTGAACCAAGTTCAACCGTCCCAGTCAGATATTTTACTAAAAATATCTTCTAATTCAGACACAAATTTAATGCGGCTTCCATTCATAACGGAACTAGGGATGTTAGCATGGCCTAGGTATAAATACTGTCTCAGGTGCTGTCGTCCGCATAACAATGAATGCCGTGAATTGACAACATATCATTGATATACAGCAGAAACAGCGTAGAGGACAATACAGAGCCCTGTGAGACGCCAGCATTGATATCTATGCTGTAGGAGCAACTAGCGTCTACTACGACTTTTACGCAACTGCTGGATAAAAAGCTGGCAACCCATTTGCATTAACCCTCGGATAGCCAGCCCGTGCAATGGTAACTACGATAAAACACCCCGATGCCAGATCCAGTGACAAAGACAGACAAAGAGTGAACTGTGAAATTAAATACAATCCTAAAAAATTTAACTGAAACTATAATAAGTTAACAAATAACAACACCCAAGAGGGTTGTTGTGTTCCTACGTATCAGTAAGGTCACCTACTAATACTACACCTACCAATAAGCTCCTATGGTGTTGCTGTATTAGCAGCAGAGGTGGCATCGCGCGAGTAATGTATCGCAAGTGTTAGACTAATGTCACCGCCTTACACCAGGTGGGCCATATGCTTGTATGCCTCCCGACGTTGTAAAAAAAACCTTTGGAACCGGCAAGCGGGCATAAAAAGAACTACGAATGATAAAAAAACGAGTGAGGTTTGTAAGCCCCGAGTCCTGTGGCCTTTACCTACCTCGCAAAGGATATGGTAGGTAATAAGTCTTTCAATTTTTCATTGTCACTTAGGTAATTGTTCTGGGAAGCTCCTGTGTGTTCACCTGTCGATGTGTGTACTAATGAGTACACACATCATTATTAATGATGATGAGCATTCTGTTTCTTCTTGAATGTCAATGATGAATCGTCTATGATGATGTAAAAGGAACGAGTTAGGCGTATAAGGACCGCGTCTTACGCTCGGCGCTCTTTATCTTCCCTGCAAGGGATATTGTAGTAAATCAACAATTTCAATAGGATCCCGTAAATACAATGGCATGTAGTTTTGAAAATAAAACGATAAAAGTTTAGGAAACATTCTATTATTATCCTAGTAAATAAATTATGTTAACAACTAGTAGGTAATAAATACAGAGGAATCATTCAGCTTATAATCTACGTGAACATTGAAATGCCAACATCGTCAGTCGCAAATTCGCACAGTTACCAAGCGTACGCCAGTCCAAGTCCATTGGTGTAAGACATGTGGGAGACTGCCGGAGCTGCTGAATACGCAACACCCAGAAGACCACCGGCCGTAGCAACCTGGTAAGAACACTCCATCAATATACTTGTTTCCATACTTTTATACAAATCAGTAGGTAAATAGTTTTATCACTACATATTATAAAACAAAGTCCTACGCCACGTCTGTCTGTCTGTCTGATCGCGATAAACTCAAAAACTACTGCACCGGTTTTCATGCTGTTTTCACCAATGGATAGAGTGGTTCTCGAGGAAGGTTTTAGTATATAATTTGTTAAGTTTTGCTATTTGATTTTTTGTTTGTTACGATTTAACTCAGAAAGTACTCAAACAATTTTACCGAAAGTTACATCTCCTCGGAGTACCATAGGCTATTTTATATTTTCTGTCAAGAACCCGTGCGAAGCCGGGGCGGGTTGCTAGTAGTTTATATAAATAGCTTTTTGGTGTAAAGTGGTTACGTTGCCTCGGATTCGTATTTACGCCGCCTCGGAAAGCCAAATTCGAAAAGGATTCGAAAAGTTTTCACTCAGGTTCCCCCGGGTCATAAGTCACTGGTAACACACACTGGCCGAAAACCCTTCGCCTAGAGATCTGGGGTATGTAAGGGTATAATGTGTGGCTTTTCTATTGTGCTGTGTTGAACTTCTATCTATGTATAACTTCTCGCCAAATCCCTTGCGGGGTAGGCAGAGAGAACCGAGCGCCACACGACTGGATCCGTAAACACCGCTCGCCAGTTTTTAATGCTCCTGAAAACACTTTCCGATAAAACATGATCAATTTGGTCATGGTAGGTAAGTTTTGGCCTCCCTCGGCTCCTACATCCTTCTACTTTCACGTTGTACCTATATCTGTTTCGTATTTTTTTCTTTCTGCACTCTTTCTACATGTGCGAACCAATGAAACATGCCTCTTCTTATTTTAACACCGATGCTCTTTTCTTCTTCTTTCAGACCAACTATTTCTAACATCATCATTGCAAATACGTTCTACAAGCGTGTTTTTTTTTATTATATTGTAAGCGAGATTACCTTAGCAATAGGAGACGCTACTCCAACGTGTGATAGAACAGGCGCAGCTACACCGACATGGGAGACAAATGGGGACGCCACTGCCCCATATGCTGGAGCTACACCAAAGCCAGGGTTGCTGACCCTTATGTCTGATTTACGGACACTCGAAAACGGAGTGTCAATAGCTTTTGAATAGGTGGAAACCTGAAATTTATAAAGAATCAATAATATTTGTTATCAACTTCGGAAGACATACATTCCTACCTCTCATAAGTAAGCTTACTAACTTTCCAAACATTCAGGACCAATGGCTTAACGTGCACCCCAAGCACAAAGGAACTATATAGACAAATATATAGATATACAGCTCCTTAATAATATGTAACCATTTATATTTTTTATGTATATAACGTCGAGAGGTACACGGCCCATCTGATGTAAACTGGTTACCGTAGCCTATGAACGTTTGCAATACTTGAAGTTTTAAAACACCAACAACATTCCTCCTTCAATGGTCTGTCAAATCAATGCTCTAACTAGAAATTTGAAAGGAGGACTTTCGAATACGACGTGCTCAAAAACTCTATAAATTACGGATTAAATAACGGATTTAATATCCGAAGTTCGGATATTAAACGGCAGAGCTTTATCGAGTTGCACTGCTTGAACTTACGAAGATGAAGAATAGAATTATGAATAATGATTTGGTGTTTTAAGACGAACGAGAAGAGTTTGAAGTAATATACGACCCTTACTTTTATTTTTTAATACGAAATAATCATACGCTAATAGGTAGCTCTTGCTCTGCAGGCACGTCGGTTTCTAGGGCTAATGACATGACATAACCGTCTGATAAATTATGTTAATTGCGTCATGGCAGGTAAGTCTTTCTACTTTCGCGTTGTATATCTGATTCATAATCCTTTCTTCCCGAATTATGATAGAGATATACAACTACATTCTACATATCCGAACCAACGGAGCATGCGTCTTCTAATTTCAACACTCTCTTTCAGACCAACTTTCTAACACCATCTGGCGAACGCGGTAGCTGTAAGCCACTTACACAGCGCAACGTTCTGCGTACTTTTCTCTGAATAATGTTAATGTTAATTTCCTATTCCCGTTCTCTCATCACTATTTTCGGTTTCTTGATCATACTTTATTTCTTTCAATAATACAGTCGTACCTAATTGCTACTATTTACTTTGCACCACCTGCCTATTTTACTGAATTTTATAGTTCTCTCTTTAGGTTTTCCACAAAAGACCTTAGTGACTTAGTTCATGTATATCTTCACGCCAAGTCCCTTGCGGGGTAGGCAGAGAGAACCGAGCGCCATAAGACGCGGTCCTTACATACTTCACTCGCTTCTGTGACATTCATAGCTCTTTACATACTTAGTTCATAAGGCTTCCATAATCCTTAAAAATTAAAAATTATGTAAAAAAATTAAATTTAAACGGTTTTATTGAAAATAATGTACTAAAAGCTAAAAAATAATTCGGTCATCAAGCATTGATCAGACAAAAAAATAAAATCGTTGGGCGTAGCGTAAACTGAGTTGACTGGATGGAATCATAGTGAACTGTGTTCTCCCTCCTCGTCAAGCCCTTTCATTTGATACCCATATTGAATACAAAATTTGTAAACCGCCATCTTGGATTTACATTGAAACAGAATTTATTTAATTGTATTGTCACCAGAACTAAAGGTGTGTACCAAATTTCAGATCAATTTCTCAACAAGAAGGGGGTCAAATTTCAATTACTAGATTTGACCCAAACAAACAAACAGGGCAAGCTAAATAAAACCGTTTAAAAATATATATTTATTTGTATAAGTGTATATGTTGTAAATTTAATTTTAGTGCAATAAAGAATATTTGAATTGTATTATATTATTTACCTGGCCAAGATTGAAGGGGGACCTCAGGATGTTTGAATGTTGTGTGGCGATAGCAGGCTGCGCTGGATACGCGCTATATGGGTTCCACGCTCCATACGGAGAGCCATACACCCCCACGCCGACAGGAGATATCAGCCCCGCCTGCGTTACTGCTACCACGCACCCCAATAGTAAAACCTGTACATATTATCCGCTTAATTAATGTAATTGCTACTATATTAATTTTGATAGATATATATCAATCATATTATTCATTCCATAAACGCAGTGATATCCATTTGATCAATTATAGCCCAGTGGATAAGAAACCGGCCTATTAACCAACAGGACCCCGGTTCCAATCCTGGCATGTACCACTAAATTTGTGTTTTCAGATTTATGTTGCATATGTAGGTACTTGTAATTATCACTTGCTCGGCGGTGAAGGAAAACATCGTGAGGAAACCTGCACGTCCAAGAAATTGTATTTCGAATGACGTGTGACCTTACCTAAGAATGATCTGGTTTTCCCTTTAAGTTGCGGAGGTCTGACGGTAATCGCTCCAAGTATAAATCAGTTTCTTCGCCAAATCATTAAGCCAGGGTAGCGGACTCGGCCAATCCTAATGGATTAGGAAACGGGATAATGCTAAGAAGAAGAAGTATTTGTAATTATCAGTTGCTCGGCGGTGATGGAAAACATCGCGAGAAAACCCGCACATCAAAGAAATTATATTTCGATAGACGTGTGACTAAGAAAGGTCTGGTTTTCCTTCTGGGTTGTGAAGATTTGACGGCAATCGCTCCATGGAAAAATTAGTATTTTCACCAAATTTTTAAGCTTAGGTAGCGAACCCCGCCAATCCTAAAGTATTAGGAAACGGGATAATGCTAGCAAGAACATACTCCGCCTTGTTTTTCCATTGCGGATTTGTGGACGCCAGTGTTATGATGTCCTCTAAAGATCACCGACTGAATTTGACGGTTTTGTCAATCTACCGACCCGGTCGACCCAACTAGCGACCGTCCCGGCTTCGCACGGGTAGTAGTGCATATTATGTCTACTAACTTAGACAAGTTGAGCTCATAACAGCGTTTTTTTTCTTCAAACTGAGTTTTTATCTCTTTTTTAAAGTTATTTCAAAAATATTTGCGTTGTAAACATATTGTCAACAAAAATTCTTAGTATATTAAGAATACCTTCTTCTGGAAATAAATACAAATTGGATAGGATAAGATTTATAATATCAACAACCTAATGTTTGAAAATATTATGGTGAACTCCCTCCTTTTAGGCCATCACACCCGGACACCTCGGGAGAGATGGCCAATTGTGATTTTTAAAAAAAACTTTTTTTTAAGGACGATCTCATTACAAATTGTTAATTTTTGTTTAGTTGATTGTTTAACGTTTAATTACAAATAAAGATTTTTATATTATAGAGTAAGATTTTTTCTTAACAGCGTTAAAGAAAAAGTATGACTTGCGGTGGGTGAACGAGTGAAATATGCATAATGCATAACTCATAAAGTTACGATATTGTTGAGAAAAAATTGTAATTAATATGATTATGAACCGATAATTATAAATAAGGGTATCAAACTACAGAGATCGGTAGTAGCGACAAAATTTGATTAGCCTATTGGCGGCAGAAATGTACCTATATACACCACTGTCTTGGCATAAATATATATATTAAAGAATAATTATTGTCTTTACGCACTAATCGCAAATATGAATTAAGTTATACAAATCTATAATTGACTTACTTTTAAAATCATATTTCGTGTTCAAACCTTCCGAGCTTGATTCCGACTGTGGTAGTTACGAGACACTTATCTCTTTTATAGTAACGCTAGTGTGCCCACATGGATTAGTACCTACACATATGTGTATTACTAATAATGTATCAGGGCATTTATTGCATTGAGACCATATTGCAGTACCTACAGGGTTAGGAAAAGCGCACACGGATAGGGCGCGGTCGCCGCGACGAGGACAATGCAACCAACGTCAATGAGTCAGTAAATGTACCTACCTTATAAGCTGCGTTAAATGAGGTTACTCCACTTAACTCTAAGTATTATTCCACCTTAACACCTTCCAAACACATCACGAGAGGTAGGGCGCATCAAAGCGGGTCTGGGTAAGAAAAAGCGAAGAAAGGGAAACTTTCGCCCCACAGAAAACCGTAGCCAAATATCAACTCCTTGGACGGTTGTTGTGTTCACTCGAATGAGTGAGGTTACAAATAAGCTTCTAAGGAGTTGCTGTGTTAGCAGCAGAGGTGACATTGCGTGTGCGATAACGTAAGCGATTCTTAATGGTTATTTAATTACTACGTAGATATGAATTTCTGAACGTTATAAACTTTAAACAAGATTTTACAAGTATTCGTATATGCCTAAAAGAAGTAAATTTGATTTAATAATTACTAGATTCAAATTTGTTTTTAATGGTTTCAGTTCATTATCAAATAGCACGTGAATAAAAAACCGTCAAATGCAAACGCTCATAGGCGACGCGGTAACCATTTTGCATCAGGTGGACCATATGCTTGTATGATGAAATGATGATATAAGTAGAAAAAATATTGGCACGATCAATTGAAGAAAATTATTAGATTTCGTTGAGAAATTCTATTCGAAGAAAATGAAAATACGCCTCGAACGCGATTATATTTCTATAGAAGAGAGGGGTAATTACTTCACTATTTGATGTACGCCCAAAACTAAGTAAGTCATTTTCCTGTCATAATCTAGGCCTCTTGTGGTTAAAAACCTAGACTTAAACAAATTAAAAAATATAATACTTACGCTAGCCTAGCTAGGTTATGAAATTAATTGATAGAGTAAATTACTATATTGCTTAGACCTAAGACACAACTTAACCAAGCTATTATTAGTCCATATACGAATTAAATTATATGCTTTGAATTACATACATAATCGCTAAATGTAAATCGCCCATATTGACTTTTAAACAGTATTTAGATTTAATATCTGCCTAAAAGTAGTAAATTTGTTTTATTAACTACTAAATTGAAGTTTGGCAGTTGTTTTAGTTCAGTATCAAAAATGTCTAAAAACCTTTTTCAGACAGGTCGAGTTCGCACTTCGAGGGTTCCGTACGTTCTTTTATTTATCTCCCGGAAAAAGTACGCATGACTATCTGCTATTCTTTATTCCTGCAAAGACTAAATCACAGTGGCCTTGTGTAGGGACTGAGGCTGCAAGTGCTGCAACATAAGTCTCAGAGCAGACAACGACAGAACTGTAGCTTTTACGAGTAGTTTTCGTTATCGGGCACTGTGCTGAAGTAAATACCTCCCCAATGCTCCCCTTTTAAAGGCCATATCGCGATCGGTATCTCTGGAACTACTAACTAGATTTGAAAAATTCTTTTTTTTGCATTTGATAAGTCAATTATTGAAGATGATTATAGGCGATTTAACATCACGATACGACCCTTAGAAACCCTTGAAAAGAAAGAAAGTAGAAAAAGCTATTCCCACGGGATACGCGCGAATGAAGTCGCGGGTTGCGGCTAGTAGTTTAACCCTTCGAGACCCGGATGGTCGAATACGACCGCGAAATGTATAGTTATAGAACTAACGAGCAGTGACAGCCCAGTGGATAAGGAACAGGTCTATTGAACAATAAGTTCCCGGTTCGAATCTTGGCATGTGCTGATTATTTATGTATTAGTTACTCGTACATTATAAGTTAGTAATAGCAAAATATTTGCGTCTATTGCGACAAGTTCTAAATGTCCTGTTGTTGAATTTTATTATATAAATATGCTCATGCGTATGAAGAGTAAATACAATTTGGGAAACAGGGACACGGAGTGGCGACAGGTTTATAAATTTGATTTGTTTGAAAATTGACGCTAAAATTTTGCAATTTATTTGTTCCCTTTTGAACGTCGATTGGAGTTTTCCCGCCATTTTTTCAACGTAATTCACAAAATCGTCGAGATGTACGACGAGGAGATTTGAGCACGTATCTTTGATGTAATCTTTATATCGGAGGCATCGAGTTTCGGCGCTGAAATTATGGATTGTCTAGTTTGACGTCGGCTTAATATATGATTTAAAAATATGACAGTTCTTGTGAATTTCACCACATTTTCTCATCAGGCAAACATAAACATAAACAAAATGTTTTTTTTCATAGGTACCACGTCGGATGGCAATCAAGCATACCTACGGCCCGCCTGATGTAAAGCGGTTACCGTAGCCTATTGTCGCTTGCAACATAAGGAGTGTCACTCGCGCGTTGCCACCCCGCTGCCAACGTAGCAATTCCTTTCTGACTGCCTGGTGACCTCACTCACTCGCAGGAACGCAACAATCCACCTGGGCGTCCAGGGAATTGTTATTTGGGTTTTCTGTGAGGTGGATATACTTCCCCAGTCGGGCTATCGCTGGGCCCTACCTCTCTTACGCCAGAACCGCGTTTGCTAATCGGCAGGGGGCGCACCACGTGCAGTGTGGTTGGCTTTGGCTCTAAAGGTGACATTGAGCCACTTACACCCCAAACATGTTGTACACATCTTTGAACTTTTTAGGACAAAACATAAATTACGTAGAAACTTTAAAATAATGTAGGTATGTATGTATTTATTACATGTTTAGCCGAACTCCTCATAAATGAATGATGTCATTTGTACCGAAAAGACAATCAAGAAAGCGAATTTAAAAACATGGGGTAAGTAATACCTATATATTTTACTTTACAACATCAGCAGGAAGTTGAAAAAATGACAGTGTTGGTTTTATCACATTTGAATTAAGGCACCCGTAAACACTGCAGTAGGTAATTATAATATTGGTACCGAGCACTATTGCCACGTTACGAAATCGAAACAGGGGCGGAGGGTGCGGGCGCAGCGCAGTACAGCTGATACAGCGTCCCGTCTCGGCGACGCGCGACATGGCGCTGCGTAGTTTTGCACCGCCAAGATCGGTTAGCGGCCGTGTAAATGACGCTTGTCTTGGTGTACGTATCGATTCGGGTGCTAGTATGAAGTCAAAGTACTGCTACTGTATCCCTGGTCTGGCGTACAATATAATAGATGCTTATTTGACAGATTTCTATCTAGCAGGTAGTTAAAATAAATAACTATCAAAGTGAGCCCCAAAAAATTCATTGTGGTATCCCACAAAGCTCAATAATCGATCCTCTACTTTTATCTGCTGTGGGCATGATATAAATAAACTGATCACAGATAGTTAATAGATTCAGGCGTTATTTTGCGAAAGTCAAATTTGATCTAACCTGCGTTGTGTGCTTCCGCCACTGTGTGCTTCTGTTCCAGATGGCGGACGACCGCAGCAGCCGAGGCAGAGACTACCGGAGCAACCAAGGCAGCGTCGGCATGTTGCATTTACTAACAGTAGTGGGTGGGTGCCGGCCGGCGCTAGACCGCGTAAACTAATTGGTAGCGGAAGCATTCAAAGCAGGTTAGATCAAATTGCATGTAAATTTACTCAAAACAAATCAATTATACGTATGCCACCTGCATTCTTTTATGGAAAATATTAAATAAAACCTTTCACTCTCAGCTCTCGTTCAAAAAAACAATTGACACATAAATACAAATTTGCGAAGAGAAAAATCATCACAACTACAAACGCCTCGAACAAACTACGGCAAGAAAAATATTGTATACAAGATATACAATAGACTACCTAATGACATTCAAAAATGCAAAACACTACAGTTGTTCAAGCGTAAACTATTAAGTTTTGAAATTAAACTATTTTTAACGGAAGTATCGCGTGTTTTATTTATTTTGTTGAAACCTGACGTTTCGAACGATTTGCAGCGTCCGTGGTCGCAGGAAAGACTAAGGTGGTATTTGTCTTACATTAGTTATTCAATTATTACATCTACCGACATGGATGGATTAATTATATATGTTCCGATTCACACAAAAATCGCTCACAGTGTCCGAACATTTTTTAGTAGATCTTTGGATTTTTTGGATTCCTGCGACCACGGACGCTGCAAAGCGTTCGAAACGTCAGGTTTCAACAAAATAAATAAAACACGCGATACTTCCGTTAAAAATAGTTTAATTTCAATGTGTAACAATCGCGAAAACCTAAGACAATACTATTAAGTTTTGTTAGTAGTTCTGCAGAAATCTAGCAATAATATTTCGATACACTAACGTTAAGAACATCATTTATGTACATTTAAACCTAATCTCATATAAGCGAACTCTGTTCTTCATGAGATAATTCTTTAAACCTATATACAGAACAGAACTCGTATTTGAAAAAAAAAAGCAGAAATTTATTTTTTATGATAACAGAAACTGCTTACTCAACCGAATATATGTTTATATACACCGTCTTAATACACTTTTGGTATTCGCATTTTTTAATATTTTAGCAATAAACCGGGACATAAAGGGCACACGTCGAATAACAATATCCGCCAACAAGTAGACCAAGTTCGTCTAGTTGTTGAAGTGTGTACAGTATGGCACTCGTACATTGGTATAATCGACAACAGACTAATAAATTATTCATATCGAAAACAATTTACTAAGGATCCGGTTATTTCAACCGTTGCGTGTTGAATAAGGCGATGAATAGAGCAGACAAGGTACGGCCATATACGAGTATACATTTAGGAGCAAAATTAAATTAAGAGTGTGTACGTAAGTAAAAATATATTTTATATTTCTGACGGTTAGAAAACATGTTTCCAACGAGTCACTTCAGTCAGCTTACTGGTTGAAACAACCTCGCATTAATAATGAGCAGATACTTTATTGATTAAAATATCATCCCAATGGTCAGATGGCTCGGATCGCTGAAATTAAAATACTACGTTTTTGTGAGTGAGGGGAGCCCTCATGCGCCATCAAGGGATTATTTAGTTTGTGCACTGCAAAGATAAGAGTCTCGCTTCAACCGAAGGGGTTTAGAACACATTCCGTCAAGCTTCTCAACTGCAGCGGAGGCCAGTGTCTTCAAACCATTGATTTAGTTTAACCACATCTTCTATCGACAACAGACGGAACCGAAGGCTTAACTTTCGATGCACGGAGAAGGTCCACATAGTGAAACCCATCCATGATACTGATAGGGGCAAAGCAGCCATAGACCTGAAAATATCACGTTACGTAAATTTTTATTTTAAGTTATAGCGGAAATCATACCTTCTCAATGAAAACTTCCCTGCCTGAGGCGGACGAACGACCATATAGACAGGCGGACATGCAATGGAGCCTTAGTTCCGTTACAGCTCTTTTGGTACCCTTTAGGTACAAAACCCTCAAAACTATATATACATAAATACTGAAGAGGAGATGTAGATATAGATCGTCGGCAGATCACAGAAACAAAAGTGGTTAAGTGCCAATAGGATAACAGAATTTGTATAAGATTTTTTAAACTTTACGACGATCCAATTTGAAAGGAAGAACTTCTATTTAATAAAAATTCATAGATACGGCAGATCTAATTAGGATGAACGATAATTTCTTCACAATTCCGTATTAGCGGATTACACAAAATTGACAATAATTTTTCTTACATGTCTACATGTCTCTTGAGGTGTAAATTGCAGTCATTGGTCAAGTTGTATCGTCCTATTTCCTTGGCTTACTTCTCATTTAGCTGTTTAGCACGCGAGTTTGACGTTGACCACTGTGAATACTGTACCCTTGTCCAAGGTATGACAATCCGCGATGTGTGATAATGAATCATAACTCATAGAGGCGGAAGAGAATTGAGTTCGGTGGACCATACCGAGCTTGTGTCGCCGTCCGGCAGCGAACTTCGCAGCTTTCCTCATGTTCACTTGGCATGTGCGAAAAAGTGCTAAGTAACAAGCAGAGAAGGCTGGCTTGTGTCTCTAAATTGAATACAGCACGCTTATGCACGGTAACGAACTCATAAGAATGGTTTTCGCTGCTCCAGAATGAGTAGAAAGAGGATATGGAGATAAAGGGGATAAAGGTTAAACAATTTGTAGGGAACAAAGAATTGCCCACAGCATCGGCGCAAGAGAGAATCAGAGCGACATGTGCCATACGGATCTCCTTAAATGAGCAATTCCTTGGATGGAAGCTCCCGGATACCGGCTAGGATCTTGTGAAACGGTTCAGAGGCGTGCTGCACGAAGAATGTGTTATGAGAATTGTCGACGGTCCTAAGCAAGTGTCCATACACTAGGGTAACTACTTACCATCAGGCAGGCCATAGGCTTGTTTGTCACCTTAGCGATATAAAAATATTAAGATTGATTGTTTTTTTATTATTTTAAATATCTCATTTTACTCGTAGTTTACATCTTTCTCCATATTTACAATATCGTATTAATCTTATAGCTGGGATTTGATCTCTAAGCAGTTAAAGACATTTTGTATTTGTTATTTGCGACTTATCCGACCCGCATTGCATTGTACCTACCTTGTAATGCGGAGCACGTGTTAAATTGCAAGGCAGGGCGCGGCTTAATGTTTCAAGTCTATCTATCGACTCTAATAGGTATGTGACCTGAACCCGTCATTCTAATATAAGATAGGCGACAAATACTAAAAATTATTTTATCTTGAGCTCAGTGGTACAGTGGTGAAAAGCGCTGTTACGTTACTTTGACCATTATTACTTCGTTCCTGCGTGTGAGTGAGGTCTCTAGTAAGCTCCTGAGGCGTTGGTGTGTTAGCAGCAGAGGTGGCATCGCGCAAGTGATACTTAATATATTACAAGCGTTAATAAGCTTCGGTAACCCCTTTACATCAGGTGGGCCGTATGTTTGTATGCTACCCGACGTTGAATAAAAAAAATTTATTTTATTCTAAATATTAAAAATAGTGTATTTGTTATTGTTTCTTGTTATATCTGTGACAATAACACTCTGTGAAAATATAAATATAAAGCGAAATAAGTAGTTTGTTTGTTTGAAGCGCTCTAATAAGCGCTAATCTCTGGAACTATCAGTCGAAATTGAAAAATTCTTTCTGCATTTGATAGGCCATTTCTTGAGGAACCAACATCATAACAGGACTTGTAGAAGAAGAGTAAAAAGAAAGAAAGTAAGAAATGCTGTACCTCCGGGATACGCGCGGACAAAGTTGCGCGATGCAGCTGCAGTAACCTATAAAGTGGTTTATTGGTTTGTACCTGTGACAGACGAAAGGGTAGACAGACAGCCGAGCCTTGGCAATATGGTTCCGTTGGTACCATTTGAGTACGGATAATAGTACATCTCCCGTCTACGTGGGGCAAGACACCGATAAATTTCATTGCGTAGGTATGCTAATTTCATAATGCTCCTACTAATGTATTGTAAGTATACCAAACCTTATGAGCAAAACCAATTATAGCAAAGAAAGGTACCGCCGTGATATAATGGAATTGTTAGCACACCTCGGAACCCAATTCCGAGCGATCGGCATTGGAAGTGAACTCTTAAATCAATCCAGTAAAGTACAATCTCGGTGGTCAGTTGTTAAACGAAATATTACTGATGCAATTGAAACTCGTGTTGCCATGGCACACATGTAGAAAGTGCGAAATTTTACTCAATAGGTACCTACTCAGGAATTAGACCATCATTGCGACGTTTCAATAACCTTACTGAAACGTAAAATAACACACCATCCAGACTTAAAATAACACCTTAGAACTGGTTCACATTAGGTCGGATCGACAATTTTACCGTTGGCCGATTATCGGGTTGTGCTGTTCACACTATAAGGTGCCGGTCCGACCTAATGTGAACACCACTATCGTTGCCCGGCTCACCATAAGCAGTTGTGAGTTGACTTCTGTGTACAATGGACGACAACGACGTTCTGATTGTAATGTGGTATTTAAATAGAAGACTGAAGAAAAGAATAAGGAAATATTGGGTGCATCCAATCATTGAGAAATCAAAACTTCTCTTGTTTCTTCTTCTTCTTTTTCTTCTTCTCTTCTTTCCCGTTGAGGCCCGCGTGGCTGAATTCCGCCATGCGCGTTATGGCGCCGAATATATAATGGGCCTCAAGGCGTCAATTTCGCCCTCCATGTTTAATTACGTGTCCTCACTGCGTACACGCCGGCGAAACTGATGGCGCGAGCACCGACATGTGTGAACGGAATCCACGGAAATCGTGGCTGAACGTCCGGTAAATGTCGTCGCCAACAGATTTATCGGGTCGCCCTAATGTGAACAGCGTTATTGAAATACATATGCCAATATGCATCCGACACCTTTATCGTTCCGGGAAAACTGTCGGTTCGACCTAATGTGATCCCGCTCTTACGTTTCGTGTACGATGCACCTATCGGGCTGAAAATAATGTCACAACCTTAAGGCCCGCATATACGGTACGACTTGTCGCTTCGATCATTCTGAATAAAATCGTGACGATCAATCGCGTCAAACTTTAAAGCCTTCTCAGCTAAAGGCAGTCCCAAGGTGGTGTGTAGTCAGTAAGCCTGACATAACTTGTGCGGTAACTTCCGTAAGAGTATCTATGAGGATTCACCACTTCCCTCCTATCGTTGTCCGGAAGGTGCCCCCTCGGGGTGCGTTAGTCCTTTTTTTGTGGGTTAACGTTTACATTGGGCGTAAAAAAAAATGTGATGCATTTTTTACGCTACATTTTTTATAGCCGCTACACATACGAGACGATTGGTTGCGATCGATCAGTTACTTGTTTGAAACAGAGCGGCAAAAGCGTGCCAGCAGCACAAACTGAAACCCTGTCGATAATTCAGTACGATGCATATTTTAATCGAATCGTCGTTCGAATGCGAAAAGCCATACACTTTCGATTTCTCGTTACGGTCGCAACGAAAACTTAGATAGATTTAAGCATGAGTTTTTGTTGTCACGTCTTCAATCACGTAAATCGCTAACAATGGTGATATACACTATCGATTCATCTTTCCGATCTGACTGAAACGACGGATCGTAAAGACAAATCGTATCGTATATGTAGACCTTTAAAATATATATAGCTTGCTTATATATACTTTAAGGGCGCAACAGTCAAAATGCAGCGATGTGACTCTTAAACGCCTAGTAGTTGTTATATTAACAACAAGGATAGCAACGCGTGAGCGATGCACTTGTGGTCATAGCATGAGCTCGGTAGTGCAGTGGTTAATAGGTAATGCTACTTTGACGCCAACGCTTGTGGGGTCGGTTCCCACACAAGATAAACATTTGTATGCATGAACATATCTGTTTGTCTTGGTTTCGGTGTTTTTAAGAGAGGTAGGGCGCATCGAAGCAGCCCGTCTGGGGAAGTACCTCCACGTCGCAGAAAACCGCAACCAAATAACAACTCCCTGGAGGATTGTCCTGTTCCTGTGAGTCAGTGAGGTCAACAGTAAGCTCCTAAGGAATAGCTGTATTAGTAGCACTATGGTAGCATCGCGCGAGAAATACTTAATGTGTAACAAGAGTTCTTAGGCTACAGTAACCACTTTGCCGTATGCTTATGTGGCGGTCACACGTAACATAAAAATAATAACAAGCGGTCTAGGAAGTTTTCTTTATATATATACAACGTCGGGAGACATACAAGCGTATGGTCCACCTGATGTAAACCGGTTACAGTCTGCTGCCCGTGAACGCTTGCAACACATTAAGTATCTCTCGCCCAACGTTCTATTAAAAAAAGGTGAAACATACATACAATTCAAAGACCTAGAATTTCCATTCGCTAATAGGTTAATGGATAAGTGTCACGAGTCAAGACTAAACAAACCAGAACGATTTCTAGACATTTAATTACATCCGTGTCCCCTGTGAGAGCCCAAGTGCATCGCGACAAGGGGCTCTGCAGTCACAGCTTGCACTCGCCAAGGAAATATTCATAATTGATTTACATTAACGTAAAGAAATTATGACCTTTTACTATAAAGTTCTAGTCGTGTTAATATTTTGGATGGTAGGTAGTGATGGCGCACGGTGGTACCCCGCAACAGTATTTGAAGAAGACAAGCCAAATATAACAATAACAAACGATTATTACATACAAGAGAACCAGAGTTTTATACCAATTGCTACGATAAACGGACAAAAGAAGGACCCAGAAAAGAGTAAATGGAAGTTTAATAGAAAACAGTCGCAGACAAATTATTTGCACGATAGTAATGTTACATATAAGATATCGACACCGAAATCTGCTCAAGTACTGCGCTTCAATAACACTGTAAACATTATTAACGTATCGAAAAGATTGCCCAATAAAAAGATCGTTCGAAGAAGATGTCCAAGTTTAAGACAGGATAGAAAACTCCTTTCAGGTCCCTCAGCGCGTATTAGGTTTTTGGAAGTGTTCGAAGTAGTTGAATTTGATCACGTAGTGTGCACTTCTAGCAGTGGGTTAGAAGGAATTTGTTTGCCTGAAAGTGAGTGTCTAAGTACTGGAGGGAGTTCAATGGGATCATGTGCCGACGGATATGGCACGTGTTGCGTAAGTAAGTGTATATTACCTAAATACGCGAATGTAAGCTCATTTTGTTTATCCTGGACTTTTTCAAATCAAAATAACAGGAATAAATATCTCATTCAGTGGTGTTCACGGTCTTCAATTTTATTTATACCACTTATATGGCAAACAAGCGTACCTATAGCCTACCTGTTGGTAAGCAGTTGCCGTAACCTATAATGGACATTTGCAACACCAAGGGTGTTATTAATGCGTTGACGACCCTGTATAATCCTCTTTATGTCCTCTATGTATGTACTTCAAGCCTACTAAACTTCAACTACTCACTTCTGCTTGAAGAGCTCCATGCCGCAGTCCCTTGGGAAACTCTCGGCTGAGAGTTTTTTCCACAACATGTGAGTTTTCGGAAGAAAACTTCTCTAAAATCGCACAGTACGCAGCCATTGCGGTTCCAGTGTGTGAACAACTCGCCGTCGGCGAGCGGTGCGGTTGTAAAAACAAACTGTCGGTATCATATCGAGCAATTCTTCAGAACACAACCCGTTGTACAATCGATAGAACACACAAACGGAGGTTAAGGAGTTTTACCTCGCCTTACCTCACCTTAAGTTTAAGGAGAGATATTATCTCCTTAAACTTAAGGGCTCAATACCGTGTGTACCAATTCTCACAGGTCGTCACTGAACCGAATCTCATGGTCCTAGCTTGAATCCAGGGAATCCCGCCCAAAGGTGACTATAGTACTCAATGTGCGGTCTGACCTGAGACTTACACAATACAAGTCTTTGTCCTGCAAAGAAGTTGCTGCTTTACCTACTCTATACAGCTCACCAAGTTTCTTGGACGCCAGCATGACCTTCTCCTCCAGGTGACTCCGGTATTGAACATCACTGGAGATGTCGACATCGAGAATCCCAATGCAATTGGCGAGGGCAAGAAGTGTATTATAGATTTGAAGTACCAGCAAATGGGTTTTCTTAGCGGTGAACGCGCAAACTTGTGTCTTCATGGGGTTAAATTGTTGCCTAAGTTTAGCCGAGTCTAAGTTTAACTAAGTAGTCAGATACTTTAGTTAAAGTACCCTCAATTTATGATACATGTTAATCGTCCACCTTTCCTCTAGTAGTGTACTACTCTCTAGATTTCGTACTTTGAGATAGCCGTTTCTCCCTTTCTTCACTCATTTCATTTGAACGGCGCTGTGTGTGTGTGCAGCACGGTTCTCTGCCTTTTCGCTGAAAATTGTTTGGCTGATTATCACTTGCCAACTAACAACAAAAACATTTCGAGGAATTTTATTTAGCGGAATAATCATTTGGTAACAAAAAAATATTTTGTTTTATTTCCCAACCTCACAGTTGCCAACTGTATGTTTGGTCTGCTTTTTATAATGACACTTTTCAAAATGCCAACTTTCAAGTAGGTAATAGTTTTAGTTAGCGTAATATTCCTTTTGCAAAAGCGCTTCTGGCACTTCACCGGCCGCTGCCGCAGTACGCTCGTTTCGCTCGCTCGGCTCGTGCGTTGTTTGTCATACTCTAACCTAACCTAACCTACTGAGATTTCTGTTTCTATACTTATTACAAAAAATTTATTTGTTTGAAAGATTTGACAGGCAGGATACCGTGCAGCACATGTACCCATGTTCATTTTGTATAAATCAGTTACGAAACTCAAGATACACTAAAAAGTAAGAAAAAATATTTTTACAAAAAAGAAATACCAACTCCAAAGAATCTGCTATGAAAAATGCACTAAAAGATACAAAATAATTGTTTTATTTCTTTGAATGACTATAAATAAACGTATAGTGTCTATTTTAAACAGAAATTAAAAATATATTCTTAGACTAGTTAGAATAATATCAATGTATTAAGACATTACATTTATACTCGTAGTTACTTTTGCAGTCGGTGCCAGCGCATTTGTTGTGTATGTTTGTAAATAGGCCTGCCTATTTACAAACACACACAACAAATGGTATACTTAGGTATTGCTACTCGTAGATTACCGCATTAACGTAACTTATTTTTTATTAAAATTATTTATAATGTAGACATAAAGAGTCAAAAGTCATAAAATATTTCTTTTGCAGCATATGTAATGGAAATTCAAAATGGCCAAAGGGAAATTTCAAAAACACACTTTTTCGTTTTATGATATTTCCACGCTTCGACAGCTACGTAACAAGCGACTTGTTAGTTAATTAAATGAAAGCTAACCACTTCGTAATACGTACGAGTACTTACAACTAAGAGCAGTACACGCTTGGCACTCGAAGTTCGATAGAAACTCTTATTACGGTACAAAGCTCAAAGTTTAAAGCTTAAAGTGCACTTAAGTGTACAACCAATTACGACTGTCTAACACTATGTAAATATAGAGCGGACACTTGCAAAACAATAAACAATCGATCTTATGTAGGTTGAGCTTACGATATGTGGCGATTTTATGCATGGTACGTCAAGCGACCGACCTTCGCTCGGCGTTTTTAATATACCTAGGTATATATTTTTTGAGAAAGCACTTTTAGACCCTGTAAAGATAAATTTAAGAAATGAAACCTTATTTAAACACAAAATTTGATGCAAATGGGTACAGCCGTTTCCGAGGTATGATATGTATATTTACATATACTCGTACCTATACAAGAATTGTTTACAGCAATAGGATATAATCACTATTCCATATTTCTGTTTTGTTTAACAATATTGTACAAAACCGAAGTCAAAAGTATCGATCGAAAGTATGATTTATTTTTCAATTGGGAACCCGGTGACTAGATTTGAACCACATTTTATCGGACTTCGAGACGAAGTCTTCTCAATTAGGCTGTATGTTTTGAATGATGATCTAATTTATTTGAAGTCATTTTGACGGTTTTTTTACATTTTTAATAACTTATTTACAGCTCAATTTCAGTGTGATGACCAAAGCACCTCTCCCACAGGGTGGTTCACGAATCCCGCTTTCCCTTCGCCGAGCACTGAAAGGTTGTCATGCACCGTTACCTTAAACAAAGTGTCTGAGGAGATTAAGCAGTTTCGCCTGGATTTTATGGATTTTGAGGTAAAAAGAAGATTCTTGATCTGTTTATGTGGCAGAGAGCTCCAGAAGACCAATTTTTTCTTATCAATTCGGCCTATTTTTCGTGGAAGATGGTATTAGAATGCTACTCCACGGTGTAAGTAGACATGCCGTCCATACCCGTACCTAGATGACGAACGGTACCAGTCATGCTCTTAGAATAAGATTCTTCAAGACATGTAGTATTCACGCCCTTGGAGACTTCTCAAGAGCAAGAGCAAAGAAGACGCTTTACCACTTGCGACTTATTGTTGTTTTTGACTCTACTAATCGCGTATATCTAATCGTAGCATTCTGTTAAATAGAAGTATCGCAATTTTTAGGGTCCCGTACCTGAAAAGGAAAAACGGAACCCTTATATGATCACTTTGTTGTCCGTCTATATGTTCGTCTGTCAAAACCCTTTTTCTCAGGGATGGGTGGAGCAATCAAGCTGAAATTAATATCAAATACCCTGAGCATTTGATATTAATTTCAACTAACTTTTTATTTGATATTAATTTCTGCTTTAGTCAACGCAATCGAAAAATACGGCTGTTTATATGCCACGTTTATGCACATATTTTGACACTCGCAAGGGAATCAAAACCTATAGGGTACTTCCCATTGACCTAGAATCAAGAAATTTGGTAAGAAGCAATATCATGTAGCACAAGCAAAGGAAAAAATTTGAAAACCGTAAATTTGCTTCTACGGATCTGAGTTACCAAACTTAGAGCCGCGCTTTTAGTCTTTAGTGTTTTAGATGTTCCTTCCTATCCTGCAAGGGATTTGGCATGAAATTATGGAGATTGTAATGGTACCAGCACATCTTATCGATAATAAGATTGCGTAATATTATTCAAAATTGGAATGGTTTAAAATTCCTTAAGATTGTTGTATGGTCGAAAGCAACGTGGCTGTGCGCACATGTGCAAACCATTATTTTTTTGTTAGCCGGCACCGAGCCCGTCGAGCTATGCAATCAAATTAGGGTTACCCAAGACTATAGAACAAACCCACGTAAGATATGTTGATGTTTTGGTGAAATTCGAAAATTGACAATGAATACAAGATCTAAACGATCTGTTGGAAATAATTATAACGAGTAATAGATGTTTGAGAATAATTGGATTACAAGTGGTTCGACGCAATTTCTGCCCCAAGGAACAGTCCTTGGGTGTGACAGACAGACTCAGTCTGGAGTTTATTCGGGTATTTAGAATAAGATCTAAAATTTGGTACTAATCACAGTTAATTAGCATGTGTAAATTATGCATTATTCGGTAAATTAAGTTAGTTGTAAGGCCTAGTCTGGAGTGGAGAATGTGTACGGAACCTTGCGTTTAAACACAGATCGGCGTGGCGGTTTTACGGGGGTGAAGTGCGCGGGGTTTGTCGTGGACTATATAGGAATGTGAATCGTTGAGACGTGAGACAATAGCCAATACTGACGGTGAGGCGAAACGTATTTCGGGAATTCTTAAAACTTGGTACTTTTGTAACTTAAGCAATCAGTATTCGTTGGGCTATTAGGCTATAAGATTTGTTAACCAATTCTTATAGTTTTCTTTAAATTCGCGATAGTTTGTTTTAAAGTGGCTTGTTATTAAGCAGTATTGACACATTTCAAGCACCGTGGTAAACTGACTGTGACAACTGAGCGGAGTTTGAAGTGTATAGAATCAAATACACGATTTAGTACGGACAGGTAAGCCGTGTCTAGATCTTCCCACATTACACTAGGGAAACGCTTTGCTAGCTCGAAAATAAAGCGCTGGTGAAGTGTACACATACATTTATCGAATGTCGGGGCGACTATGAACCCCTAGATTTGAGCAATTTATTAATTGCGGAAGATCTAGGCTCACGTGAGTCCGCGTGAGTCACATTCGAAGTTAACGGGCCATAGAACTAGGAGATCAGATACACACACGCCCGTTGGCTGTCTACACAAAGTTATATACACATATATATATCTTATAACACAACTATCTATACACAACGTCCTTAGACACACTCGCGTTAGGGCGTTAGGTCATATCCCGGGTCTTGTTTCTTTAAATCCGCGATAGGTTCTGTTAGATAATTAGGAGTAGGATTAGAGAATTTAAGTTGTAAGGTTCCGTATAGAATCCATTGTCGACTAAGTTATAAATAAGTGCTTGTTCGCATGAGTTTGAATGTTTATTGAATAAGGTGGTTGGTAGTGTAAGGATCTCGCGATTTTGACTATATAACGCTCTCATTTTATTTTATTTGGAAAAAAAGAGGATATATTTATATCAGTAAATGTAACATCATAGTGTACGGTAGAGATTAATCAGTGTTAGCCCCGTGGTTTGAACATCGATTAATTTTGGTCGGGCGCTTTGTGGTGGGTCTAGTCAGGCCTGTATCCGCCTGAAAGCACGCATATCAGACGGTTATTCACTTGACTGACATGGTAAGGGTACCGTACACTTTACAATAAATGATGAAGTTTCTTTAAAGTACAGTAAGGTTGAAATGCCATAAACACGAGAGCATAGCTTGCGCGATAACGTCCCGCGTGAATAAGCAAAAGAACGCTATAAGCGTCAATAAACTTTGATTTCCGATAAGCTTGTAATTCGTTCGTATAACGAGAAAGTAATTAACATGTCTTTAAAATGTTAAGGCAATCCGCCGAGTGTATTCAATTCACTCCCATCCAGTCCCATTAATTGGTAAAACCCGATCAGGGTTTAAGAGCTCTTACACAATCAATAATGCGCACATATAACTTATAATATATAAATTATACCAATGGACTTGGAATATTTAAGGCTTGGAGCAGTGGCTATTAGTTGCAACAACAAATATTAAATAAAAGTCGTACGCACACATTTACATGTTTATATAAATACATTGTTTCTTTGCGAAGAAACCAGCTCCAAAGACCTTAGCTGTGTGCTGGAAATCCCGGCCAGGGTAATTAAGCCACGACATAAATATTATAATACGCACCACACACATGCAAATACAAGTTCGACAAATCTCGAGCTTATGGGCGGATTTCCATTATTAACTCGTATATACGACACTAGGCACTAAAACATCGAAATATCTTACATCAATATATATATATATCAACAAATCGAAGTAGAGCTGTTATTTCAACTGTACATAGACTGGGGGAGATAGGGCTTTAGGTAAATACAGAATACATAAGACGATACTAGGTAACATAGGTAGGGTTTGATCACGAAACACATAGGTAGAGCTTAAAACTGAGATTAGGTTATCTAGGTAGGTCTTATACTAGACACACGTAGGGCATAAGACAAATAGGTATGTTATCTAGGTAGGACGTAATATTAAACACATATGTGGATCTTAGAACAAATACATAAAGAAATATAGGTTAGGCACATAAGTAGGGAAGTTAGGACATTAGGTAGGGAAGATTAGTAGAGCTTAGCAAGGCAGAAACGTTTAGTTCGTTAGGTAAGATAATAATAACAAAATAGCAATAGATTTAGGTAGGATTCATCAGTAGCAGTAGGTGTAGTTAAATAGTAGGTAGTGACAATAATAGTAGGCAGTTAGGCTGGACACGCTCCAGTCCATTAAGTTAGGTAGGAGCCAATAGGCATATCGGTAAGTAGGCTTAGGCGTGCTGCATGCATGCCCATTACATCCACATAGGTAGGGTGGGTCGCGCTGCGGTCCAGTACAAGATGGATAGGTGTCACCATTAAATGTGATCTCAGATTAACGAATATGAGTACCCCGTCACAGTCTTATCAAGTAAAAATAAAGCAATGTGTATCATAGCATACCAATAGAATGTTTTTTTTTTTAAACGAATATTGTTTAGCGTAACAACAATAATGTACAAGCCCAGACTCCCAAACTAGAGTCATCTCATCCACTTGCTCTACACGCTACGTCATCATCCGTAATCCTCATGTTTGTTCTGGTTCTCGGTCTCTCTTTCAAGTACCATTATCTCGGTTTTCTTCGTATACAATAAAATATAATCTTCAAAGTGAAAAGTGGACGCGCTTTTGTGTGTATTTGTCTTTGCGCGCAAGATAGTGAATGTGTAACTATACGAGTTGATTGGTTCATTTGTCTTTATGTGTTTCGAAGAACACTTTAAGCTGCGAGTCCCGGGCATTTCTCAATAGAAAACAGGCTGTGAACCACGACAGTAGAGTCCGCTCTACAACCATACAACAGCGTAACCCAACCTCTCGGTCGAAGGTCAATGAAGACTTCTAACGTTATATAGGTAAGCGTTGATGAAGTTGTTCGAGAAGATAAACATAATTAGTGTTATTGCAGCTCCTGCCACCGCGTGGTGGAACATGCCAACAAGATCAGTTTATTGTATTTGGCCAGAATATTAACAACATCATCCCTATAATATGCGGCATTAACACTGGGCAACATGGTAAGTACGTCATTTTTAATCTTACATGTTTACGCCGGGACGCTTGCGAGGTAGGCAGAGAGAACCGCCACAAGACATATCTCGTTCATCAGGGGGCACGGCAGTGCCCCCGCCAAGTCGAGCGCGCGCAAGCAAACACTGCCGTACCATCCTTTACTGGAACCATTTCGCCGCATTTTCAGGCCCCTATTTGAGAACCTCTGGATAAGACCAGAACGCAGAAATTTTCGTCATCCAGTAAGCTATAATCACATACTTAAAATCCAAAATTTCAAGTCTGTAGGTCATTTAGTTCCGAAGTTAAGCGAAAGCAAAGTTTGGCATTTATGACACTCACTCATGATCATCAAAATAGAACTAGTACTTCCCATAAACTCAGAGAGCTGAAATTTGGTACAGAGTTAGGGTTTAATGGCCACATAAAGGAAAAACTATAAAAACTAGGATAATCGAAGATCTGGAGTACCTGGTGACCCTGATCAGAAAACACAAGAGCCCAACCAAACTATTAGAGATCGACATACCGCCTTTACAAAAAATATTCAACTTGGTGGGCCGCTTCATTTGATGTCAAAAATCGAAGGTCTGAAGTATCTGACGAAGAACCCTCAGCTGGTCTCAGCTATATTAGAGATATGGTAATGCCCCCTTCTACTATGAGAAAAAACTGTGTCAAATAAGAAAATCTAATAAAATAAATCAATATGCCCACGTTTCTACAAAAAGAAGTGAAATCCCACCAAAAACATTCTGTAAAAAACTAGCCAAGTCTCGATGGAGCTGCTTGTTTATCTCTAAAAAGTAATGAAATCTAAACAAAGTCGTGTCAAGTATAAGGTTCCTTACTGCGATTTCTTTATTATTATAGTTAATGTTGTGTGACTTGGCCGTTGAAGGATACACAAGGGTACAAAACCAGGTGCTTCATGACACCATTGCACCAATCTGTCGCCAGAACCGCTACCCATTGACTATGGAAAATTGCCACTTGGAAAACGTTGATTAAATAACCAGTCAATTGTAGGCTTGATAAAGCTGCGGATTTCAATAATACTTATGTACAGGCGAGCCTGAAACAAACAATATAAAAAAATATTTCCAGTACAGACGGACTTCTAATCATTGATAGAAGTCCGTCTGTACGTCTATTTTATGTTAGATCGGTGGTCGATTTGACGCTCCAAAAAGAAGAGAGCAGAAGTCAGCATTGTCAATGCTGAATGCATGTGTTGCACAATCAACAACAGCCTAAAATGAGACACTAGCGTCCAATTACCAACACCAGTATGGGCTATTATCTCGCTTAATAAACATAGGTAGTTACAACAGATATAACATTACGTGTAAACAAAATTGACTTGTACCCACTAACGTATAAAGAATGTTCAACGGCCAAGTCACACAACATTAACTATAATAATAAAGAAATCGCAGTAAGGAACCTTAGACTTGGCACGACTTTGTTTATATTTCATTACTTTTTAGAGATAAACAAGCAGCTCCATCGAGACTTGGCTAGTTTTTTACAGAATGTTTTTGGTGGGATTTCTTTGACATCAATAGCTCTTTTCGTGCACGCTCTCCGCTTCCTATGTAAAACAACTCGACGAGCTCGGTGGCGTAGTGGCGTAAACGCCAACGTTCGTAAGTTCGACTCCCACACAGAGCATACATTTATGTGCATGAACATGTCTGTTTGTCACATCAAGCAGCTGGTCATGCACACAAATTTTGCACCGTGTGGGAATCGAACCCACGAGCGTTGGTGCCAAGTCGTGTTATTAACCGCGGAGCCACCGAGTAAGAAAGCGTCACGAGGTCTGAAAGAAAGCGTCGGTGTTAAAATAAGAATAGGCATGCTCCGTTGGTTCGGACATGTGGAAAGAATGCAGGATGAAAGAATTACGAAACAGATATACGAAGCAAAATTAGAAAGATCTTGGAGCCGAGGAAGGCCATCTACTCTACATCTACAATGATCAAATTGATCGCATTTTATCAAAAGGTGATGTTACTCGCCTTAGAAGAGCGTGCATGAGAAGCGCAGTGAATGTTAAAGAAGCTTGTAGGAGTGTAAGGATCGAGTCATGTGGCTCTCGGCTCATTTTGTCTACCCCGCAAGGGATTTTGCGTGAAGTTATAGATAGATAAAATTTTGAGCAGTCAGAACCCGTTATATACGTTTTCCCATACATTTCGCGGTTGTATACGACCACCCGGGTTTCGAAGGGTTAAGACAATGGAGACTATCAATTACTATTGCTAAAATATTCATAACTAGTAAATAACAGCAAGCTGTGTAGGCAGAGCTGATATTTTTTAAATTTAAAAAATATTTAAATATTTTATTTTTAATTTTTTTAAATATAAGGTGTTTTTTTTTTATATGCCCGAACTTCAATGGGAGAAAGAATATCGTTTATCTGTTACGATAGACAAGAAACTTCGTGTCCCGGCATCGTCAAAAAAGTTTGAAAAATCAAATAAATAAAGTGCCTACTTGGTTCATGGTGCATAATGATTGCCCCGTCATCATCATCATCATCAGTTGTTAATAATTCAGTTTGACGGGGTCGATGCACGGGTCGCGGGTCTAATCGAACACGCCATTTACGCAGCGACGACCACAGCGTTTATAGGCTACGATAACCACTTTACATCAGGTCGACCGTACGCCTCCCAACGTTGTATTCAAAAAAGTAATACCTATGACTATGCCGATAGAGTAACGCTGATAGCTACCTATCTATTTAAATAAAAATGGAAATTTAGAATACTTACCGGATATAACAGCTGATCCAATTTTATTGAAAAAGGTCACAAACTTTTCATCACACTTTCACACAGGCTTTGGACTGTCAAATTAATGTAATAACGTTAAATTTGAGTATTTAGTGTTTCTTACGACAACATTAAATACTAGATAGACGTGGATATTTTGATATTGAAAAATAAAAAGCTATCGGATAACGTTTGTTACATTAACTGGGCTTGTTTAAAAGTTCATCAGTTTATTTACAAGTTATTTACACATCTCAATCACGACACTAAATACAAAATTGTTGCACGCATCCTGGCGTTCTATACAAATGTTCCTATCCACCTCACATGGCGTACGTAACGTCCAGATACTCGCGAACACAAGGCGTAATGGGCTGGTGCTCCATCGTGCTGGAAGTATAAACACGTACGTTTCTGCAGTGATGTAATTAGACTCGCGACAACAAAGTACCATTTGGAGATACTCCTGATTAGAATAACGACGTCCAGGCATGATTACGGTCACGCGTACTAGTGTATGTAATGCGCGCCACTGGGAAACAATGGCCGCTCGCGCCGCGCGTGCGCCTTGTGGCGTAGATGACGCATGCGCGGGAAGGCGTATTGTACCTGCGTACCGTAACGGCATGCTTGTATGAGTACTAGCTGGTTGGTACATATAACAGAAAGCTATTTTTTATGACGGATTTTATTTTTCTATGAAAGAATTTGTAACACGTGGGGCATAAAATATATTTACTATCATAATCAGCATACATAATACTATTTCCCATTTCAATTTGGGCATATACTTTAAGAACACCATATATATGGAACCCTGTACGACATCTAGCGACGAGTGCTGTTACTTTTTCTGTTGATGGGAGTGCAGTGCAGACTCTGCACTGCAGAGTGGCCGGCCATACGTTTTCCCATATGTTTTTTTTTCTAATTGGAACGATTTTGGACCGTTCTTCCTCACCAACGAACATTTAAATTTCAAATTAAAGGATACAAAACTACAATATGTTAGCTATTAGTGTGTCGATTTTGGAGTTTCTCACTATTACCGTCTAAACGCTAGCTGGATGACATCAGTCTACCCCAAATGGCAATTTTGAGGGTAATGTGGCTCCGCTGGCTATCGCAGCTCTGCCAATCACCAGAAATATTCACGTCACAATGGGCTTTATGTTTAAATACTATACATATATTAACATTTGTTTCATATAGACCAAGTACTATCTATCAATGTTATATAACTAGTTAACTGTGTGCAGGTATCCATCCTTCTGGTGACATGTTATAACATGTGTAGGTACAATACATTGGCAACAATGGTAAGTTAATAGTGATAGGGATATCACTATTAACTTACCTACTGATAATGAAAAATATCACCAAATGTTGATGTTTATCTTACAGTACACTATTAAAAATGAAAAAAATACCATATATTTTTTTGATACGTCTTATAGTTTCCGAGACATTCAATCTTGTAGCGTGCGACAACGCGTGGTCATCGCCCGCTGTGACGTCACTTTACAACGGTCGCTCAGTGCGTGCTCTGCTTTCGACCTGTGTGTATGAAGTTTGCATCGAAAATTGATAATTGATATGTCATAACATATGTAGGTACAATACAAGTAGCAACAATAGAGATAGATAGCCACCGATAAATAATTGTACGCTGTTATAATTCTTCATATCGTGACCGTTAACGGCCACTATAAAGCGGTAGGCTTTATGTGCAGCAGTGCAAGGAACTTCTCAGCAACATTCTTCTTTGTTTTAGTGTACGTAGAAGTCGGTGATATTGAAGGTCCAATATATCTGTCAGTCCAGACTGTATCGCCGGAGAAAAGGCTGTTTTCCATAAAGGCAAGTAGGTACCAAGTTTTGACGAGCTCGGTGGCGCAGTCGTGAATGACGCGACTTTGACACCAACGCTCGTGGCTTCGATTCCCACAAGATAAATATTTGCGTGCATGGAAATGATTGTTTGTCTTGGCCTGGATGTTTTAAGGTAGAGAAGGTAGGGCGCATCGAAGCAGCGCGTCTGACGAAGTACCTCCACCTCACCGAAAAACCGCAGCCAAATAACAACCCTCTGGAGGGTTGATGTACTCCTGCGTGTGAGTGAGGTCACCAGTAGGCTCTTCTAAGGAGTTGCTGTGCTAGCAGCTTAGGTGGCATCGCGCGAGTAATACTTAATGCATTGCGAGCGTTGATAGGCTATGGTAACCGCTTCCGATCAGGTGGACCGTATGCTTGTATCTCTCCCGACGTGATATAAAAAAAAATCGTGTGTAAAGATCAGGTGGACCGTATGCTTGCATCCCTCCCGACGTGATATAAAAAAAAATCGAGTGTAAAGATGTAAAGTAGGTATATATAAAGAACAATTTTATACACTTTAAAATTAATATAATCTTGAACAAATTATTATCATCTCCTCATATTCATATCAGCTTTTTTCTGTTAACTGCTGAACATAGGTCCCACCAGTTCATCTCCATAACGAACGGTTGCCAACCAAAAATGTTACAGAAGGAAACAAGATAGTGATTATTACGAAAGTTTCTCTCACGGAATTGTAAAGACGTAGATATCGAGTTGTAAAATATGAAAAATGTTGATCCACGGCGAGAAACCGTTTGTCTTTTTATTTTATACAGTGTCGGGAGGCATACAAGCATACGGCTCATCTGATTTAAAGCTGTTACCGCGGCCTATAATATGAACGCTTGTAATTAAGTGTCACTCGCGCGGTGCCATATCTGTTGCTAACACAGAAACTCCTTAGGAGCTTACAGGTGACCTCACTCAAACGCAGGAACACTGCAACCTTCCAGGGATATTTTGCTGTGATTTTCTGTGAGGTCGACGTACTTCCCCAGACAGGCTGCTTTGATGCGCCCTACCTCTGTTATTTTTATTTCTTCCTACCCTCCAGTACATGAGCTCGGTACCAGAATCCTACTATGTAGTGTGAAAAAACGCAATTTGCTAGAAATCCTTAGCGCTCTTAATCGACATCCACGCGCAATTAAAAAAGACTACAATATAAGTACCTACATATTTCATGAACAGGTAACACAGTTAACAGCAACCGATGAGCTGGCAGCCCCGTCAGGATGTTTTCAGTACTACACTGAACCCCAAGGCTACATGGAGTCCTTCAACTACCGCGATGTATCAGTCATTGGGATCGCAAGAGTTCCTGGTTATTTAGTAAGTTACCTCCGGTTTATTTGATTACCTATGCAAAAAAAAATTAGATACAATAGAATAGATTATTGTTTTCGAATTCTTTTGTTATTAAAAAGACAATCATTATTTATTTTCCCTTGGGCTTTTACGGACATTAAACATGTCTTAAATGTTTAAAATAATCAAACCTTATCGTATTTTATAAATTTCTCATAGTTTTCGATTTTCTTTAATGAATTAGGCTTGTGTTTAAACACCTACCAGAAATGCACCTATTTTACTAGCAATAAATTCGAATACCTGCCAAAATGGATAAAAGTTCACCAAATTGTGTTTCATAAAGTATTGTAGAAAAGACGCTATTTCTCTTTTTATTGCATGCCATAAAAATATATAAACGCCTTTGAAGTTAATTTCAGACCAAATATTTTATTTTATTGCTAAATAGATGTTACCAATATTTTATTTCACGACTTTCAATTTAGTAATTATTGCTGAGGCAAAAAAAGTTAACGGATGTTCGTACAATAAAGAATTACAATCGAATACACGCAACCACTCTCGCTAGCGAACTAGTAACGACAAATTGTCTTCGTATAGTGACCTAACCTACTTAACTCGTTTTCATATTTTTACTAACTCACTGAGACAGAGAACGTTACAAAAGGGTCAGCAACGCAAGAGTGAAACCCCTGGGGTTGCAAATGTCCATAGGCTACGGTACCGCTTACCATCAGGCAGGCCGTACGCTTGTTTGCCACCATAGTGGTATAAAAAAATCATCTTACTCTACCCTACCTACTCAAGGGTACTGTGGCTTTTATCAAGTCTCAACTATTCGGTTACTGTTGACTGCTCGGTGACACGACGGTTTAGTTTTATATTTAACTAGCTTTTACCCGCGGCTACGCTCGCATTGATAAAATATATATATATTTAATAAAAAGTATCCTATTTTACTTCTGATACCTCCAAGAATATGTGTACAAAGATTCATGATGATGGGTTCAGTAGTTTTCGCGCGAAAGCGTAACAAACAAACGGACATTCACATTTATAATACTCGTATTAGTAGGATAATATGAGTTGATCATTCATTCAACGAATTGACAAAATAGAAAACAACCAAATCTTATAATAAAATTTGACTGAGTTTTGAACCATGGACTCCCGAGCGTGGCGATAAGTTCCAGTTCGTTTGTTCTCATTTGACCAATATGTCGGTAATTAAATTGATAAAATTATGGGTATTATTCATTCGTTGCTGTATTATTATTATATTATTATTATTCGTTAATTTCTCTGTAACGTGTAACTTAATTTATGATGATTTATATCTCCATAAACGAGACGCATAAGAGATTTTATTAACGAATGTTTAAAAAAGTCTATCTTCCATAAAACTATATCTTCTTCTTAGTATTATCCCGTTTCCTAATCCATTAGGATTGGCAGCGTCCACTATCTAAGCTCAAGGATTTGGCGAAGATACCTACTGATGTTTACATGGAGGCACTGCCGTCTAACCTCCATAACCCAGATGAAACACTAGACCTTTCTTTGGTTAGGTCCCACGTCTTTCGAAATATAATTTCTTGGGCGTGCGGGTTTTCTCACGATGTTTTCCTTTGCCGTCGAGCAAGTGTATATTACGAATATGTACATAATTCCGAAAACGACGAATTTAGTAGTACATACCACGGCTCGACACATATGACGAGCTCGGTGGCGCAGTGGTGAAACGCGTTGTTACGCTACTTTGACACCAACGCTCGTGGGTTCGATTCCCACACAGTACAAACATTTGTGTACATGAACATGTCTGTTTGTCTTGGTCTGGGTATTTTCTATGTATAATAAGTATGTATTTACAAAAAAAAAAATATTTACGTATGTTTATCAGTTGTCTAGTACCCATAACACAAGCTTCGCTTACTTTGGGGCTACAAAATGGCGCTGTGTAATTTGTTCGCCAATATTTATTTATTATTTATTTATACCAGGATTTGAACCGCAGACCAGATGGTCAATAGGCAGGTTCTTTATCCAATAGGATATCACTGCCCATTATGCAGAACTTCATTATATATATATATATATGTGAGAGCTTTTTTCGATATACTACCTACATGCTTTACCTGCGCTGTATCCTTCCCTGTTATCGGCAGGACAATCTTTGGCGACGATATAGATGATGACAACGATATAGACTTTAAAAGCAAATATATGGAACTACGCGCCCGACGTTATCGTGTAGTAATCGTATCGAACTGAAGGAAAGAAATATTTATGTTGCAGAATAATTTGAATTACGCCATGTGTATTAACCGTACTCCGGGTACATGTAGCGTGACGTACAGCAACACTGCCTACAGCATGCAAATCATGAACTACGATATTGGTATGTAATACATTGTATACTATATTTCATTCGAGCACATCGCTAATTTATTACTTACTTCTTAAAATTTCCGTGAAATAAATTAATATAAAAGTCTATTACGAAAGGTACCCGGAAATATGGGATGTTAAAATATTGTCATACATTTTTACATTCGGTACAATAACCACAGTCCAGTGCAGTAAATACAGTGCAGACACAAACATAGACATTCTGATGAATGTCTGTTTTGTGTTCTCACTGTTCACATGTTTACAACACCTGTAGCAAACATTTTATTCCCGATTTTCCACGAAAAAACAACTATTGCACCTCATCTATGTAATTTACATTATATTGACATTATGTAGATATATTTAGTCAGTTATATATTATTAGAAAGGTCAAAAAAATATTCATCTAACGCAAGCTACAGCAGTTATGTGACTTACCTGACAACCGAAGAACATTTATTACAATTCGAATAGTACTTAGATATTCGAATATTTATAGCCTTTAACACATGTTATGGACACTACTTTGAACAGCGTTTGCTGACTGCGTTTGTAATGATGACGTAAAAAAGAGAGTTGGTCTGAAAGACAGTGTCGGTGTTAAGATAAGAAAAGGCATGCTCCGTTGATTCGAACATGTAGAAAAATGCAGGATGAAAGAAAGGCGATACAGATATAAAGTGGAAGGATGTACAAGCCGAGGAAGATCAAGACTAACCTACCATGACCAAATTGGTCGTGTTTTATCAAAAGGTGATGTCAGGAGCCTTAGGATCCGGCGAGCGTGCATGAAAAGAGCTATGAATGTTCGAGAAGCGAGTGTAAGGGCCTCTTATGGCGCCCAGTTCTCTCTGCCTAACCCGCGGGACCTGGCGTGAAGGTATACATACATACATACTTTGAATAGCTTCAAATTAGTGTAGTAGTGATAGTGTATTTATTACCTACACAGTATCTGGTCATAACGTCCATTCACACTGATAGACCACGGTAGCCTCAAGAGCGATTTCACAGCGACAGCAGCCTTAAGCATATTTATAATTATGCGTCATTTAATCCATTCATGCTCACCGGTACGAAGTTTACTCTTTAGCTTATCGGTGATTTTTCTAAAACTACAAAGTCCTGCTTAGAAAACTAATAATCTTTATTTATTTACGACTACAATAAAGAATATTTGATTTGATTATTGTGACATACTTCAATAAAAATTTGAAGACTCTCGCATGGTCACTCTCTCTGCCACATTGTGGCGTGTGTGGTGTGACTGTGAACAGCGAATTTGTAGGTATTAGGTGCGTTAGAAAATAAACAAAATAGTTGTTATTTCTTCCAGTATGTAGTCGGGCATAAAGTAATAAAACTGACAGAGAGATATTTTAGCAAGTAGTAAAATATCCTACCATGAAGAAGCAAAGAGCAGGATGTCTGTGGAAATGGATTAAGTAATTTCATGCGCTGCTGCTTATCCTCTAAACATTTACCACCATCGATTCCGATATTTTATTTTTAACATTCTTGAGTTCTAAAATATAAGAAAATAAAAGTAGTAACATAAATATTTAAATTAAATATTTAAATATTTGACAACATAGAAAGCGAACTGTCAACGATAACTACTACAACAACTTCCGTCAAAAATTGCATCCCCCTCATAGAGAAGAGTACGAGTATAATCGGAATGGGACGTGTAATATATAATAAACTACATACCAGACAGTAATGTTGCCGTCGAACTTGTTTCGGAACATATTTTTTTTAACCAGCAAATGTACAATACCTGCTTATTGATTATCTAAATGACGTAAATAATTTATGCATGTATTAGTTGATGTGTAGCTATGGCCATTGCCATGGGGACAGATTATTTACATTAGCTGTCAAGTATTTATCTCTAAAACATGTTACGGTTTTACGTTGAATAAAGCCAGTATTCCTTGTGGTGTGTGTATCATGTATCAATTTATTCAACGTAATAAGTAATTTAAGCTAAATATCTAATTACTAAAATAAAAAAGACAGAAAAAAACCTGAAGTCTACTAAAAGTAGTATAACAAGATTCCTTCGTCCAGAGCGATTCGAAGAACCCAATACAACTGGATCCGATTTAAAATGGACATATTGGCGTTACACCTTCGAAAACTTTCTATCAGAAGAATGCGTCGAAAGTACGACTGACGAACTTAAATTGAAACTGTTAGTAAATCATCTTTCTCCTACAATATTTTCTTATATACGTGCTAGCACAACTTACAACGATGCGATAATTGTATTAGATAATATTTACAAAAAAACAAGAAATTAAATATTAGCTAGATATCTGCTAAATACTCGCAAGCAAAAATCTAACGAATCTGTTAAAGAATATATTCACTCTCTAAAACTTCTTGCACTTGATTGCCATTTTACAAACGTAACCGCGGAAGAGCATCAAAATGAATCTATGCGCGGTGCATTTATCGGTGGCATAAACTCTCAGAAAATAAGGGAGAGATTAAATTTGAGTTTGGATGAAGCTGTCAACTTAGCTTTTTCTCTCGAAGATGCTGAGAAAAACACGCAAGTATTTGCTAGTACCAGCACGTCTTTAAATTTCAATGCACTCCCTGTATTTGATCATAGTGCATCTACTAGGTACAACTTCAACTTTTCGTCCAAATCTAAAACGATGATGCTTCTTTTGTGGCGGAAAAGTTCACCAACGAATTAAATGCCCTGCTCTAAAAAGGGGCACTTTGCGAATGTATGTAGATTTGCACAGCATCAAAGAGTTAACGCTGTAACAAAAGACAATGTCGAAGAGTCTATGTCTGCTATATCTGCTGCGTCCCCAAACAGCCTCAGGAAAGCTACGGTAAAAACAAAAATTAATGATTGCAATGCTGAGGCCTTGATTGATACCGGAAGCTCTGTTAGTTTCATAGACAACAGTGTGGCTGAAACAAAGAAACTAAAATTAAAACCATGCAATCAAACTATCACACTGGCTTCGCTAAGCCATATTTCCTTTGTTCAAGGCATATGTCATGCCAATATTAAACTTGAAAATTATCACTACAAACACCAATCACTTCTAATTGTCAAAAACCTTTGTGCTGACATTATCATAGGCCACGATATTCTTAAAAATCATTCCTCATTAGAACTGAGTTTTGGAGGAACACGAACTCCATTAAAAATATGTAGTGTTATGGAAGCGACTCTACCACCCTCATCCTTATTTACAAATTTGTCGCCAAATACGAAATCTATAGCAGTTCGATCAAGACGTTATAGCAGTGAAGATGAATTTCACAAATACAGAGATAAACAAACTGCTTGAAGATGGTGTTATAGAACCCAGTATCTCACCTTGGCGAGCACAAGTTTTAATCACAGGTGGAGGGTAACACAGGAAATGGTTGGTGATAGATTACTCACAAACTATAAATAAATTTACAGAATTTGACGCATTTCCTCTACCAATTATCGGTGTAATCGTAGCAAAAATCGCTAAATACAACTATTTCAGTCTCAGTCAAATTGATTTAAAAAGTGCTTACCATCAAGTTCCCATTCTTCAGAAAGAGAAAATATATACTGCCTTTGAAGCAAATGGTAAGCTTTACCAATTTACTAGAATTCCTTTTAGAGTAACTAATGGTGTCGCTGCATTCCAACGAGCCTTGAATTTTATCATTGAGAAAGAAATTTTAAAAGATATTTTTGTGTATCTCGATGACGTCACCGTATGTGGAAAAACAAAACAAGAACACGATGTGAATTTGACAAAATTTCTAGAAGCAGCAGCTAAATATAACCTAACGCTTAATAAATACAAATGTATATTCAACAAAGAAACAATTAATTTGCTTGGTTACATAATTGAAAATAATGAGATTAAACCAGATAAAAACCGATTAAAGCCGTTGCTTGACCTGCCAATACCTTATAGTGCACCAGCCTTGAAACGAACGCTAGGATTCTTTTCTCATTATTCAAAATGAGTTCAAAACTTTTCAGGAAAAATAAAACCCCTGCTTTCCATTACTACGTTTCCGTTAAATAACGACCATATTTCTGTATTCAATGGTCTAAAAACAGATATTGCTAATGCTTCTTTATTAGCAATTGATGAAAAAGTTTTATTTACTGTAGAAACTGATGCTTCTGAAAGTGCTCTTGCAGCAACTCTTACTCAAAACGACCAACCCATAGCATTTTTTTCTCGTTCTTTGACTGATTCTGAGAAACGGCAATTTTGAATAGAAAAAGAAGCAGCCGCCGTAGTTCAAGCATTACGTAAGTGGCGTAATTACTGACCAGCAATCAGTCGCTTTTATGTTTAATCAGATACATTCCAGTAAAATAAAAAATGAAAAAATTGAGAGATGGCGCCTAGAACTGTCCTGTTTCAGATATGACATTATTTATCGTCCGGGCAAAGACAACAAAGCAGCCGATGCTTTAACAAGAGTATGTGCATATATGAATGTTAACAATCTTAAAACTGTACACGAAAATCTCTGCCATCCAGGAATCATTCGAATGAACCACTGGGTTAGATCTAAAAATCTACCATATTCCTTAAATGACATACGCCAAATGACCGCAAATTGTCGAGTATGTTCTGAAATTAAGCCCAAATATGCTCTACTAAAACTACATGGACGACTTATCAAAGCTACGGTCTGCTTAGAGCGATTTAATATAGATTTTAAAGGGCCTTTATGTACCATCAAAGTCACCAAACAAATATATTTTAACTGTAATTGATGAATATAGACGTTTCCCATTCGCATTTGCATGTAAAGACATGACGTCAAGCACATCAACTGTTTAAATAAAATATTCTACATTTTTGGTACACCAATGTACATTCACTCAGACAGAGGACCCTCCTTTATATCGCAAGAACTAAATCAGCATCTCGTATCACTTGGAGTCACCTGTAGTAGGACTACACTATATAACCCACAAGGCAACGGTCAAGTCGAACGTTTAAATGGTACAAGGGCGGAGGGCAATACAACTGAGCCTTAAATCAAAAAATTTGGAGATAACGGAATGGGAGAAAGTGTTACCTCTTGCGTTACACTCTATCAGATCGCTACTATGCACATCTACTAATGCTACTCCTCATGAAATAATGTTTAATCATCCTCGCAGAAGTACAAATGGCGTATCCTTACCAGCATGGCTTATGAGTCCAGGACCTATTCTAATAAGGAAAAATGTAAAACATTCCAAATTTGATTCGCAAGTCGAAGAAGGAGAACTTCTACAAAGCAACCCAAGCTATTCGTATGTAAGATACTCTGATGGAAGAGAAGGCACAATATCAAATAGGCACTTAGCTCCACTTCCTCCTGCTGATGACATGTGCTTAGAAGAAAGTGATGATGATGAATCCAGAGTAGTCATAAGTGACCAGGATAGGTCTTCATCTAATAATAAGATAGAGCCTCTGACTAAACTAATTCAACCGGATGTCAGACGATCTACTCGCACCAGACAGCCCCCCGCTCATCTGGAAGATTATCAAAGATTCTAAAGAAAAGGGAAGGGGTGAATGATGTGTAGCTATGGCCATTGCCATGGGGATAGATTATTTACATTAGCTGTCAAGTATTTATATCTAAAACATGTTACGGTTTTACGTTGAATAAAGCCAATATTCCTTGTGGTGTGTGTATCATGTATCAATTGAGTAGGATTAAGATAGCTTCATTTGAATTTTTTAAATAATTTTTGCATATTTTGTCTTATTATTATATTATAGTATTTGAAAGAGAGACAACCAGAACGGACACTAGGATTAAGAAACCAGAACCAATGTAAGAATTACGGTAGATGATGAAGTGTTGGAACAAGTGAATGAGTTTGTATATCTTGGATGCGCTTTTAGCAGCGATGGAAGGTACACCGTTGATGTGGAGAGACGAGTGAGTGCGGGGAATAGCATGAATGGAGCGTTGGGTAAACTGTTTGGCAGCCGAAATCTAAGCCAGAAGGCACAGCTCGCTGTACACAACGCGGTGCTAATCCCAACGCTAACTTATGGAAGCGAGAGCTGGGTATAGCAGAGAGAGCATGAAAGTAGAATAAATGCGATCGAGATGCGAGCACTGCGAAAAATTTGTGGCATAACGCTTGCTGACCGCGTTCGAAATGATGACGAGAGTTGGACTGAAAAAGAGTGTCGGTGTTAATATAAGAAAGGGCATGCTCCGTTGGTTCCGACATGTAGAAAGAATGCAAGATGAAAGAATGACGAAACAGATATACAATGCGAAAGTGGAAGGATGTAGGAGCCGAGGAAGACCAAGATTAACCTACCATGACCAAATTGGTCGTGTTTTATCAGAAGGTGATGTCAGGAGCCTTAGGAACCGGCGAGCGTGCATAAAAAGAGCTATGAATGTGAAAGAAGCAAGTGACGTGTGTAAGGACCTCGTCTTATGGCGCTCGGTTCTCTCTGCCTACCCCGCAAGGGACCTGGCGTGAAGATATACATACATGTCTTATTTGAAGACGAAATGTACAAGGGGCTCGATTTAACCGTGTATCACCTGCTTAAACATAGCTACATTGCAAGCAAATAAATTTATGATTAACTACAATGATATTGTATAAAAAAGAGGTAGATGTCGTACTAGCGCGCAAAAACTGAGGCAATGAAATTAACCCAATTGGTCTAATATGCGCTATTCTATGATGCGCTGACGTATTTCAAGCGCAACTCTTGACAGATAGCTATCTCTCTCTATATCATGCGTTCCGTATTATCTATCCCCTTCTTAAGTAAGTAAGTACTATAATGTCGTAGTGGAACAATAACAAAACGACGCGCAGTATGAATATACGTCATCTTTAAATACAATATCATTGATTAACTAACCTTCCTACGAGCACATTTTTATTACGAGTACTTACATGAAACAGGCAAACACGGCATGCCATCGTGTTAAATTCCGGACAAGGTGGTCTTGAACTTTTGCAAATTTTAATTTAGCTCCAGGTATATCATCTTCCGTTAATTCCATTTTAATAAACAACCTTTAACATTACTGTCAAAAATCAAAACATATGTAACCCCTCACTAGTGCTGCCTCTGGTGGATCTTTTATTCTTCAGAGGAGCCAGGCTAATTCCACGCGGACGAAGTAGTGGGAGGGGCGCTAGTTGTACTAATATATAAATTAGACAAATTTGTGTACCTACGCTGTTTGCGTCGCCCCGCTTCCCCTGGGGTGATCGCCGCCGATGAATCCTTTAGACTTCTCGGCCAAAGGCAGGTGTAAAGGCATGCGCCAGGTGGTGTTTAATCAGTAAGAGTCTGACATAAGTCGTTCGGCCATCCTAGAGGGTATCCATAAGGATTCACCACCTCCCTCCCAATTCGGGTCGCGGAAGGTTGCTCAGAAGAATGACTAACACACAGTAGGGGTGGGTTACCTAGACCTTCTTTTGTGGGTCGTCGTTTTACGTTGGGCGTAAGAACACAAAAAAGTGTCCGCTGTTAAACGTCTATGTCAAACATCAATGATACAAGCACCTCTAGCTGCCTAGCACAGCTATGTGTCGTATTGATTGATACTGACTTGTGACATTGTTGTATGAAATAGTGTTTGTTGCAAAAAATATACCTATATTTTCTTATAAATAGAAATATATATGGTAATGCAAGACAAAAAAAAATTGTGTTCCATCACAAAGATTAGCATTGTATAAATATAATACTAAATTGTATGTCAATCAAAATTTATTAAGAAGTGTGAGTTGGTCCGACGTAAATATATATATATATATATATATATATATATATATATATATATATATATATATATATATATATATATATATATAGCTACTACACCAAACTATATCTGATTTTGTTATAATTTTTCTGAATTGCCTCCCAGTGTGAAAGCAAATTGAAGACATATTCACATAAAGTTGTTATTTTACGTTGTCTAGTAAGGTGTAGGTGTGTACTTCACCATACGAGCAATTCGTTATTACATTTCGTTGTGCTGTTGGGCACCTTCTCCGCAAGAGCCTCGTTTGCTGCTTACGCCAAATGCTCTCAACAATTTGTTCAGTAAAACTTTGAAAATGTTGAATAGCAACCCACCGTTATCAATTGATTTCAGATGGTTTTCCGGTGATCCCACCAGGGCAAGCGGGAGTGGAGATATTCAACTGTCCAAGTGACTGGCTCCTTATATCAGCGACAAGACTTTGCGGCGAACGCCTCAACGATGGTTCTATACTACAAGACTTCTCATTGGATGCACCTGTTACGGGTAGGTTTTCTTTATACAACGTCGGAAGACATACAAGTTGTGTTGTGTCGTTACCATTTTTCCATTACCAGTACTATACCATACGGAAATATTCCCAGTAAGTTTCTATTATTACCGGTAATATTCCCTAACGCTGAGAATCTTGTATATCTCCTTGTTTAAGTCATTGCAAAATACTATGAGAAACTGTTATTTTATCATATCTGTATAAGTATAATAGATGTTGAGATCTTGAAAATTTATACTGTGACTTACTGAGATTGTCTGAAAATACTTTTGTAATCTCAAAATTTTATTATTAATTCTGGAACGTTGTGGTGGAGTGGAACTGATGCGTTTAATCAAATTTAATAAATGCCAATAAGTTTAATCTATTTTTTTACTCGTAGACTTCGAGTCTTATTACCATTTATATACCCAAACAGGAACATGTCAAAATTTTTACTAAATAACTTGATAGGAATATTGAGAAAATACCCAGGAAGTTACTGTATGGGAAGCTATTCAGTAAGTTTCTCGAAACTTACTCTGTAAGTTACCAGGAATATTGGGAAAACAATATTTAGAATCAAAATTTTAGTTCCATTTAACTAGAAATGGTAAAAGTCTTATCGGATCACTCATAATCACAAATAAAATTTAAGAAAAAATATTTCCCTATCATACGTTACCCTAAATTACTATTTTTAGAAATGTTACTGGGAAAATACTGAACTGGAGTAAATGACTGGTAACGGCACATCACTACATACATTCTGTGTACTAAGTATCGGGAATTTGTCAATAAAACAAAAAATACAAATTATTCATCTAAATTTATTTTATCGCCTTCAAAGTAGGCCCCATCGCTTGCAATACAACATCTCCACCGCTTCACCCAGTCTTCCATACATTTTTCATAGGCTATTTGCGGTATGGCCTTTAGCTCATTCAGCGAATTTTCTTTTATGGCTTTTATCGACTCAAAACGTTTTCCTCGAAGTGGTAATTTTAACTTGGGAAATAAAAAAAAGTCAGACGGAGCCATATCAGGTGAATACGGTGCTTGGTCGAGAACTTTTGTTGAATTTTTCGCTAAAAACTCTTTCACTATAATGGCTGTGTGTGATGGTGCATTATCATGGTGCAGCATCCATGAGTTGTGTTGCCACAAATCTGGACGTTTTCGGCGGATACTCTCACGCAAACGCTTCATGACGCCTAAATAATATTCTTTATTCACTGTTTCTCCCTCTGGAAGGAATTCGGAGTGAACCACACCACGGTAGTCAAAAAAAACTGTCAGCATCACCTTGATTTTGGAGCGACTTTGCCGCGGTTTTTTGGGTTTCGGCTCGTTTTCGAGACGCCATTCTGAAGACTGTTGGCTTGTTTGCATGTCGTACTCATAAACCCATGTCTCGTCGCCAGTTATTATACGTTTCATAAAGGTCGGATCCGTAGAAGCTCGGGAAACCATGTCTTCAGCGACATGCTTTCGCTGCGCTTTTTGAACAAAATTGAGCTCTTTTGGAACTAGTCGAGCGGCGACGCGTTTCATGCCTAAAATGTCAATGAGAATGTTGTGGACGGACTTAAAAGATATGTTCACCTCACTAGCCAACTCTCTCAGACTCATACGTCGATTTTCGAGCACTAGCTTCTTGATTCTGTCGATGTTTTCTCTGGTCGTAGCGGTTGAAGGTCTACCAGAACGAGGCAAGTCTACTACTACTTCTCGGCCTTCTTTAAAAGCCTTATACCATTCATAAGCCCTTGTTTTCGATATACACGATTCGCCGTAGGTATTTCGCAACATTTTTAGTGATTCACCACATGAAATATCATTTGAAACACAAAATTTAAGGCACACTCTTTGTTCAACAATATTTTCCATTGTAAAAATCGCCGAGGACTCAAAACTATGACCAACAAAAAGTGTAGTTTAAAACAAATTAAATGACAGATCCCGCTCAAATTTTGCGCGCTAAATCAGTACAGTGCTACCAACATGCAGTAAAAAAATTAGAACGACCTCTTTTACGCGGGTCTTTTTATTGACATATTCCCGATACTTTTTACACAGAGTAGTACAAGCTTACGACCCACCTGATGTAAAGCGGTCTCCTTTACATCACGTAGCCTATGAACGTTTGCAACTCATTAAGTATCACTTGCGCGATGCCACCTACGCTGCTAACACAGGAACTCCTTAGGAGCTCACTGATGACGTCACTCACCTCACACGACTGCGGTTTTCCGTGAGGTAAGGACATACTTCCCCAGACAGTGCTCTGTCTCTCTTAAAACACCCAGACAAAGACAAACTGACATGTTCATGCACACAAATGTTTGTCCTGTGTGGGAATCGAACACACGAGCTCTGGTTTCAAAGCAGTTACTAACCACTGCATCACCGAGCTCATCAATTTCTTTATTTTTACTACAGACTCAGGTTACTACAGATTTATACTCGTTAGATTCTTTTGTCGCCGTGTACTCATACTCGCCCGAAAGGTGATGAACATGTATGAGCTGGAATACAAATTGAGTATTCCAGCTCATACATGTTCATCACCTTTCGGGTACATCACTTAATTATAGATACAAAATTTCTATAGTAGGATAAGGGTCAATTTTCACTGAAGGAGCAGCGACGCGCAGCGGCTTTTCGGTGCCAAAAATTACCGAGTATATTGAATCTTATTGACTAGACAAAAAAAGTTCAATTTCATTTAATGCGATAAAAGAGGTAGCGCGGCGCAAGGGTCAGCCGCGGGGCGCGAAGCCTTGTAACGACTAAGTAGTCAAAGGAGATATCACGCGCCATGTCACGGCCGCTGCGCGCCGCTGCTCTTTCGGTGTGAATAGACCCTAAGTTCGTTCTTTTCTCATTGTCTAAATTTATCCATTGGCAATAATTAATTACAAGTGGAACAAGAACATACTCTCTTTAAAATATAGATATATATATAGATATTTCAGTATTTTTTGCAAAAGCTATTCTTTATAGCGTTGTACCGTTTCCTATATCTGTATCTACTAATATATAAAGCGGAAGTGTTTGTTTCAAAGCGCTAATCTTTGGATCCAGAAATCAATTTTGAAAAAAAAAATTGCATAAGGATCCAACGCGTAGAGGCCCCTTCGAAAAGAAAGATGTAATGTATTATACCAGCTGTGGCCTGCTCTAAGGGATATCTATCTATAACTTCACGCCAAATCCCTTACGGGGTAGGCAGAGAGAACCGAGCGCCACGCGACTTGATCCTTACATACCTCACTCGCTTCTTTCACATTCATTGCTCTTTTCATGCACGCTCGCCGGTTTCTAGGGCTCCTGACATCACCTTCTGATAGAACACGACCAATCTGATCATGATAAGTAAGTCTTGGCCTTCCTCGGCTCCTACATCCTTCCACTTTTGCATTGTATATCTGCTTCGTCATTCTTTCATCCTGCATTCTTTCTACATGTCCGAACCAACGGAGCATGCCTCTTCTTATTTTAACACCGACTCTCTCTTTCAGACCAACTCTGCTTCTAACCTCATCATTGCGGATACGGTCTGCAAGCGTTACACCACAGATTTTGCGCAACACTCGCATTTCAATCGCGTTTATCCTACTTTCATGCTCTCTCTGCCATACCCAGCTCTCGCTTCCATAAGTAAGCGTTGGGACCAGCACTGCATTGTGTATAGCCAGCTGCGCCTTCTGGCTCAGGTTTTTACTGCCAAGAAGTTTTCCCAACGCTCCATTCACACTATTCCCAGCACTCACTCGCCTTTCCACATCTGCGGTGTACCTTCCATCCCTGCTGAAAGCGCATCCAAGATATACAAACTCATTCATTTGTTCCAACACTTCATCATCTACCGTAATTCTTACATTGGTTCTGGTTTCTTCTCTTTCAAATACCATAATCTTTGTTTTCTTCGCATTCAATAGTAAGCCTTCCTTCATACATTCGTCTTTCATCATTGTGACTAGTGTTTGCAGCTCAGATGGTGTTTCTGCTAACAGGACGGCATCATCTGCATACAGCAGACAGTTCACCACTAGGTCACCCATGCGTAATCCTACATTCGTCGATCTTATTCTCTGTAGACAACTATCGAGATACAGAATAAACAGCCTAGCAGACAACATGCAACCCTGTTTGACACCAATTTTGACATCAAACCAGGGTGACATGTTGCCATCTATTCGCACACATGCTGAGCAATCCTTGTAGGTGGACTGCACAGCACGCAGCAGTGAGCCGTCAATCCCATATCTCGGCAATATGCACCACAGTTCCTTTCGCACAACCCTATCAAATGCCTTCTCAAGATCCACAAAACCGCAGAAAACCTTCTGGTCTGTGGCCAGATGCTTCTCTACGATATTGCGGAGCGAGAAAACTTGATCCGTACATCCCCTTCCATTTCGGAATCCTCCTTGTGCCTCCCACAGCATTTCGTCAGATTTCACCCTCATTCTCCTTTCAATTCTCTTTCTATATACTTTTGCTGCTAAGCTAATCAAACTGATGGCCCTATAGTTGGCGCAGTCCATGCGTGATCCCTTGCCTTTATACAAGGGTACGATGACTGCGCGTCCCCCGTCCATTGGGACCCTTCCAGTTCTCCAGCATAGGTTGCATAAGTACCAGAAGGCGTCCCGGACGTAAGTGCCACCTAGTTTGATCATCTCAGCTGCAATCATATCAATTCCCGCAGACTTTCCATTTTTCAAACTTCGTATCGACCATTCTATCTCATCCATAGTTATACCTTCATCGGACGCCGTCAACGTGGAGTGAGCATCAGACTCACTCTCATTGTCAGCGTCCGAGGCATATTCGTACATTTCTTCAAACTATTCACTCCACCGTTCTAACACTTCCTGAGTGTTTGCAAGAATGATACCAGCTTTAGACTTAATCTTGTTCATACTGAATGCCGACGAACTACCCCGAGACTTCTTTACCTCTCTCCAAAAGAGTTTGGTATTTGCCTCGAAGTTTCTCGTCAGCCTCTCTTCCTCATTCATAATTTGTCTTTCACGCTTCTCTTTCACTAAAGCCTTGGTTTCATATCAATGGGAGGATATACCCACGAACAGGTCACGGCAGGTATTGGGACTATTGCAAATGTGTCGGAAATAATTGAGCTATTGAAATGAGATCTGGAGGGATTATTAGTACTGGGCTATTACGGAAGAGAGACGGACACCTGCCATAACTATCCTATCTGATGTTACTTCGGCAGGCGGTGGCTCGCCACTCACTAGATGGACCCCCGAAATGCCAAAGAAAGTCGGCCGGGGGCAACACCAATGTGAGTGACTCAGGGGTGTCGAGAGGCGTGCTGTGCTTTCTCCGAAGTTACTCACGGCGTTATGCCCTTTAACACTTCCACCCCTGGAGCATATCACCTGCTAGAGCAATATACTCTATCGACTCCTCTCTATACGGCCAATGAAGGCAAGCTAGAGCTGAGAGTCCTGCGGGCCTTCTTGACTTTTCACTCCGACCGATGAAGACACGCCGGAGGCGAAGGCCCTGATCGACTCTCTGGAGCACTCGGGTACCCGTGGTGTCGTTACGCACAAACAGCTCGCCACAAGCTGCCCTGCGGGCAATTATTACAACAATATTTATTATTACAACAATATTTATTTATTTTATTATTACAATAAGACTTAGATTCTATTTAGAACGATATGCTAAAAAGCTAACTAGCTTTATGCGCACACCGGGCCGTCCAATATCTTGTGTGGTGTTTACATTACGCATGACAAGAGCTCTTAGAATTAAGGTTAAAATACAAAAAGTTATAATTGTATGTTATAAAGTTACCGGTGATTCAACATCACGAATCACGATGCGGGAAAATCACCTTAGAAGCAAAGGGAATGAAAGAAAACATTTGTGTGTCTTGTGTCTGTGTCTTTCGGTTGATATGATGATGAATTGCCATTTTTAACATAAATATTATTTAAAAGTAATACAAGGTGTCAATTTTTCGGTCATGAATTTTTTACAGGCTATTGTTATGGCAAAATATGAAAACTGTAACACCTAATAAGAACTTATGTAACCATATTTTAGGCAAATAAATTATCTATCTATCTCCTAATATAATTTAATATAAGTAGTAAATCTTTACAAGCTCATTACGTGGTAGGCAGAGAACTGAGCGCAACATGACTAAGTCCTTACACACCGCACTCGCTTCTTTAACAAGTCTCATTAACTTTCTTTTACATTCCTTAGATTTTAAGGTTCAAGACGGATTGTGTCCTTATTTCGATATTTACAGAACTAATTGACATAAACAGAACAAAATAATGTTTTCAGATAGCAGTGCTGGCCCAATAGTGGTGTGGTTCAGATCCGACGAGGGATATGTCGGACGCGGTTTCAAGCTGCGCTATCAACAAAATGTTTGTAATGGAGTCGAATAACAAATGGGTACATTATGGATATAGCTACGATAATCCATCCAATTATTGGCACTAAATCATTAAATAATTAGAAATACCGTAATCCAGTGCTGTCCAAAGCACAGCCTAATATTGATGCGGCCCGCTACAATTTTATATTTAAATATAGGTCTTCACTGACTGATAATTCACTTACACACGCACTGCGCTTGGGAATTACAAATATTAATGCCGATAGTGATAGAATTTGTTAAAGATAAATTAACTAAGAATTAATAAAACTAAATTTAACATTATGCCGTTTTTTAATTTTCTCCAAATAAATAAATTAACGCTAGGTATTTGTTTTTGCGGCTCTCCTATACATACAGTGATTTGCATTAGACCGCGATCGTATCTGGCTTGGATAGCCCTGCCGTAATCCATCCTAACTTTAACGCCCACCCAATTATTGGCATCTTTAGATTATTGATAGAATGTGCTAGTAGGTACCTAATTGGGACTTAGCGTGTGGATACCTTGAATCTTTTTTTTATAATAACTAAGTATTAAGACTGACAGTAATGTATTGATAAAAAGTTTGAGACTTGTCCACATTCATCATAAGTGATTTTAATAATGTTAAATTCCATTTCACATTAAAAAAATCTACTTATTTCGAGATTGCTTCTTAGTGACAATAATTAGGTGGATTACCCTATTTACTGTCAAATGGAATATAACAAGATTTTAATTTCTTATAATGAATATTGATAAGTCTCTAAAATGATTCATCAATACATAAATCATGATTGCCACCGACGTAGGCCGACGAGATATGTGGATGTACAATCAGTTTAGAGAAATTAGCAGATATTATTGTCTTATCAAGAACTAAATTACAGAATAACTCAAACCAAGTGAGTGGTTACCGTATCATCATTCATTACTAAACAATGTGAATAATAAATTAAAAACGATAATGCAAAAACATATACTTTATTCATGTGAAACAAAAGCAAAAGTCAAAGCATCTTGAAAGCAAATGTAATACATTAACTCCCTCAAAATTCAAGCATTCAGATGTCAAAGCAGCGGTTTGATTTAATGTTTTACGTCTTCCAGATACTTGGTAATAAGCATTTGTTACTTAGGTATACACATTTAATGTTATGTATACATATACAAATATAAAAAATATTTATAAAGTGGCGTGATATTTAACATGTGTTAATTACTTACCTATATGTAATACTATTATTATAAGTGTATATTAATTCTAAACAGAAATAACGGTCTCTTTGGTTTTTGTATATCTAACTTCAAAAACATTTAGAAAAAATAAGTACTCGTGCATCAGTCATCTTTCGTTAATACATGCAGTTATACATCTTTGATATTGCCCTGTGACTATGTGCTTGTTCAGGTAGTATGTATAACGACGTACACAAGTACGTTCCTCTCTCCAGTTCAACATCCGACGCGGTAACAGAGAATCCCTGGCATACAAGTAGTAGTATAGATCAAGTAGTATAGATAGCGCACTTAAGCCTTTTTTGATACAATTATCAACGCTCATGTAGCCTTAGAAGTCACTGTTTAAGATCTTGAACATTACGCTGGTTCTAATGAGAAGTCCTATTACGGGGTCAGTATTTATGAAGTTCGATGATTTGGATAATTTTTTGAAGATATACTACTGCTTCTATATCTGGACTATATAACAGTTTACCATGACCGCAAGACGTAAATTTTCAATATAAACGCACGAAACTCCATAAGTTTGTTAATGACCAAAGTGGCTGCCCACATACACAAAACAGGGAAAGTGAAGATTAAGCTTCACGTAATGCGTACTTTAGCAATGCACACATAGACAACCTCCAACTCACAGAAAACCGCAGCTAATGAACAACTCCCTGGAAGGTTCTGGTGTTATGTGAATGACTAAGATTGCCAGTAAGCTGCTGAAGAGTTGCTGCCTCAAACGCGATACCTATTTCCTACATTGCGAATCTAAATGGCTCGTAACTAATAATTACTTATGTCTATGGGGGTATTGTTTACGAGTTCTTTTAGCCAATTACAATAATTGTGACATACCAAGGAAGTACTTTACGTGAAATGTAAATTTTAAGCATATCATAAATTTAAAGTTGCCCATCTTTGCCGCGAAAAGCAATATCACCTCTTTCACACTACACTTCATTCTATAACTTGCAGACTGCATGGAATGCATATTGGTAAAATTGGCTTAGATTCTAAAAAGCCATTTTGAACTCACATTTCAGGAAAAGCACTTTATTGGCATCTCGCATTTAAGGCTACTTAATAAAAAGGCTCAAACTTCTATATTCTTCCTATTTTATGTACCAATATTGCTCGAAGTTATATAAGCAGTGCAGCAGCAGCAGCTATAGAAGCAGTGTTTCAAATCCAGGTCGATAATTTTACCAGATTGAGACTTTGCACAAAAGTCATCTGCTTGGGTACCTCTGTCTCACCTATTTCTACCGCCTAGCAGCTATATTTATATAGCTGTGTTCCGGTTTTAAAGGATGAGATATGGCAGAGAAATTACCGGGTACTGTGACGAAACAGCCTTAGGTCACAAGATTGGCAGCGCGCGATTAACATCCTCGTGGTGTTACGAGCGTCAATAGGCTGCGGTGGCTGCTTACCATCTAATGTGGGCCGCATGCTTGTTGGCCAATCTAGTTGTATAAAAAAAAAGATAAGGGAGATTTAAAATAATTTCCATTTAACAATTATATGCCGTGAGGCAGAGTGGTACAAAACGATTGATGTTGAAAACATTACATTTGTAACCTGGAAATCGATATAATCTAATCGAAGATACTGATATTGACATGGAACGACTGCCGTCAAACCTCCTCGACCCGCAGGGAAACCAGGCCTTTCTTAGGTTACGTCACACATCTCTTCAAACGTGCGGGTTTCCTCACGATAATTACAAATCCTAATATAATATTATAAATGTGAATGTATCCTACTAATATTATAAATGTGAATGTCCGTTTGTTTGTTACGCTTTCACGCGAAAACTACTCAACCGATCATCATGAAACTTTGTACACATATTCTTGGATATCAGAAATAATATAGGATACTTTTTATTTTAAAAAAAAAGCGAGCGAAGCCGCGTGTAAAAGCTAGTATGTACATAAAACCCAAAACACGAATTTAGTGGTACATGCCCGCGCTAGTATTCGAATCAGGAACATTTTCTCATTTTATTTTATTCATAAACAATATAAAATTGTGTCTGAAATTAATAAAAAAAATATTCATACGAATTGTATGTATGTACATCTTAACGCCAGGTCCCTTGCGGGGTAGGCAGAGAGAACCGAGCGCCATAAAACGCGGTCCTTACACACTTCATTTATTATTTTATTTATACAAATTAATAACAAAAATTAGTTTATCATAAAATAATAGATCTATACAGATAAATAAAATTGGAGTGCCTGTTTGTAATATTAAAATAACCAAAAAGAATATTTTTACAATTTTTGTCTATCTGTCTGTTTGTTCCGGCTAATCTCTGAAACTGGACCGATTTTGACGGGACTTTCACTGCCAGATAGCTGATGTAATAGGAGTAACGTAAAATGTTAGGCTACTTTCATTTTAGATTTTTTATTTATTTTTATGAATATAAATAAATAATAAAAAAATATATTCCGCGCGGACGAAGTACATAATACATACTATTATTATTTTGCTGTTCCCCTTTTTTACTCTGCTTATTTAGGTACTCATAATCAAATCAAATAAATAAAATTATTACTGAACAATAACTTTTTTGTTAAATTCCGCGCGATATTTATTGTCAAATGACGAGATGCTGAGACTTTCTCTGAATTCCACTGGTAACATGAAGCTGAAAAGATTAACTGCCTGATATTGTGGACAGAGCTTGGCGATATTTAACTGGGTAGCAAATTTGTTTTGCAATATTTTCTTCCGATTTTTCACGGTCAGTTAATAAGCTGGTTCTTTCTTCTTCTTCGCGTTATCCGGTTTCCTAATCCATTAATTCCACTGGTCCCCGGTTTGAATCCAGGCGGGGGCATGTACCATTAAATTCATGATTTTCGGATTTTTGTATATATCACTTGTTCGACGATGAAGAAAAATATTGAAGGAAACCCACACGTCCAAGCTGGTTCTTCATCTACCAGCAAATTAACGAACGATCCCTGGTTCGAAAAACCTTAAAGTATGCCTTAAAGTAGTAGGAGAATAATAATAATATCTTATTATATAATATAAAATAAGAAGATAATGTAACTTAAAGTTATACAAACAAACAAATAATAGGTAAATAAAAAAAAAACAATATGACATAGCAACATGCCTCTACATAAGCAATCAGCATTGTTCCATCTATATGCGTGTTCTAGTTGCTGCCTAAGTGTAACCAAGTGGAAATTAATTATCTACTTGTGTTGGTTAATTAGACACGTAATACTCAATACAACAGTACTGTTGTTAAAAGAAGCGTGTGTAAACTTAAACTCAATAATGAAATATTGCGTTTGCAAAGTGTTGGCCAATGAACAAGTGATACTCCATGTGTTAACGTCATACAAGTATACGGCCTTCCTGATATAAAGTGTTAACAGTAGCCTGTGAACACTTGCATGGAAGTATCGCTCGTACGTTGCCACCCTTACCGATAACAGAACAACTCCTTAAGAACTTAGTTGTCTATCAACCTTGACAAATTACTCGCAAGAACACAGTGACTCTCCAGAGAGTTGTTATTTTGCTGCGGCTTTCTGTGAGATATCGGTACTTTCCCAGTCGAGATGCTTGAATATCTCTTGAAATCTAAATTAAGTCTGTCTATCACAATATTATATATCCCAGCATGACCATTGCCGTTGTACAGTTGCGTGCAAGTCAAGCTTGACACTTAGACCTTCCTACCGTTTTTATGTAGTATGTAATAAGAGTTACAAACGAACTTCGAGTGTCAGTGTGATCTGCCCTTAACTGTACTCATGACATGCCATGTATGCAAAACCATGCAACTCTCACCTTTAGTACTGCGACATAATTTACATGGGTATATTGACTAATCTGCCGTTGTCTTTACATTGTCAGACATTGTGGAAACCATTTCAATTTTCCATACACACTGATCTTCTGATCACAACATTAACATATAGTACACAATAAATTACAAAATCTAAACCATTTTTACTTTTATTTTTACATTTTTATTTTTAGTTTAATCTCATGTTCTAATACAATTACGATGTATCAATTCAATACACAAAAACATCAAGTTACAGAACGTACATTTTTTTATTATTAATATCATGTTCCAATACGATCGCCGTGTAGGAGATCCTCTAAAAGCTTTGTGCAGAGGAGGAGGCAGTGCTCAGGGTACTTTTTTGTCCGTCAAAATAGATCACTTAGAACTAATTCGCACACGAGAGACTAAAAGCGTTATTTTTCATAAAGGGCTAAAAGTCCCCTAAACAACCGGGGATATCGACAGAAAGGACCGTACGAAAATATGCGAGCGGGCCCGAATTAAATATATCTAAGGTGCCAGGACATCAACTAATTAAACATTATAATATGAACTAGAACAACTATAATATAAAACATAAAAAAATGTGCATTGTTTTGTTGTATTTATATATTGTATCGTTTGCGTTGAGTACGTGGTAAGTCTTCGGGCATTTTTTGACGGTTCTGGGATTTTGTCCTCCTCGAACAAATATCCCTCGCCTGTGCAGGCCTTAATTAACATTAGCTAAGGGTGCATTCATATCAATTTTCAATTTTTTTTCAATTTCAATTACAACTGTTAGGCTCAAATTATTTTGCTGCGGATCGGAACAGAAGTGCATACTGTAATGAAATTTCAATTGTGCAATGTATAAGCTATATATAATCTAAAGTAAAAGTTACGTGTCTTTCGAATCATAGCAATCGTTTGCGGCGTGTAGTATGGCGTACCGCGCTGAGTAGCGCGAATATTGGAATCAAGCGTTTACGAAATCAAGTTGTGTATCTACCTAGGCCGGTCTTAAGTTCTGTTACAAATGAATATGCATGTATTTTTTTATAAAGTAATGTAATCTTAATAAAACTTACATGTACATATTTATAGAAGTCTCAGCAAAAAATAAATAATAAACATTTGGCTTTAATCTGCCCGGTCGCGAATCTTTGGATTTACGCACAGTTTCCATAGGAAATTTAACCACTGCTTGCTCGAGAGATTTCTTAATCTCTTATTACCCGCGGACCGCTTTTCCGCCAAGAAATGTATGGGAAAACGTATATGACGGGGTCTCACAGATTAAGTGACACAATGTCGGCGTGTCGTTTCAAGCAGGCCATGTCCTCTACAATGCCGACCATAATTCGTAGTCTAAGTGGTTCATCTGGGCTAGACGAGGGACAGACTTCAGCTCTTATAAAGTCTGGAACGTTAGTTTCGAGCCAGGCGAGACGAGCTCGGTGGCGCAGTGGTGAAACGCGTTGTTACGCTACTTTGACACCAACGCTCGTGGGTTCGATTCCCACACAGTACAAACATTTGTGTGCATGAACATGTCTGTTTGTCTTGGCTGGGTATTTTCTTCTATGTATAATAAGTATGTATTTACAAAAAAAAATGTATTTACGTATGTTTATCAGTTGTCTAGTACCCATAACACAAGCTTCGCTTACTTTGGGGCTAGATGGCGCTGTGTAATTTGTCCGACAATATTTATTTATTTAATATTTAGGCTTGGGTAGTTAGTGTTGGGTAAAAAGTGTATAGCTGAAAAGTTACATAACACGATCCAAGACCAGTCTCTTGATACACTTTGTATTCACTCCTATATGATCACCACGTTGTACTTTTCCGACCACTGTAATTGCAGCTGCTTACCATCAGGCAGGCCGTATGCTTGTTTGCCACCTTATTGGTATAAAAAAATATAATAAAAATACCTGGGGCGACTTCTTTAGAACTGTGTGCGTACACTTTGTCATTTTGCTTGTTGTAGTGTTCTTCAATCGTGAATTTTTTTCATCAGTAAAGAAGATATTTCTATGCCTTTCACCTGCATATCGGAATAGAAGGCGTTTAGATCGATCCACTCTCTTCATATGTAGGGATTGATTTTGGGCATGTCCTGTATATCGACGACAAACGCCGAGCTTGTTTTATATACGCGACAGAGTCCTAGCGAGAATCTTCATTTCCCGCGATAAGATTTTTTATTTTTGCCGAAAACCCATTAGGAATCAAAATTCCTAATGGGTTTTCGGCAAATTGTGGCTTCAACAGTATTAACAGCCTCTGTAGTTCTACCAGCACGCGGTCGCCCAGATCTTTTACGGTCTTTAACAGAGGAATTGTTGGTATATATATATATATATATATATTTTTATACAACGTCTGGAGGTACATAGCACAAGCATAAGGCGTACCTGACATAAAGTGTTTAACATAATAAACGCGTTCCAAATTTAAAATATTTAATGAAAAAACTTTTCTATGTAACAGTATTTATGTCCAGACTAGTTATATCCTTTTTTCTGTTCTTCTTCATTATGTCTTACATTAATAATACATGAATGTAAGAAAAAATGTTGAAATTTGAGGTGACTATCATTGGCTAACCACTGACTTAACAATCTACAGCCTCGAGGAACAATGTCACAAAAATTCTCAAGTGCTGCAATAGACGTAATTATCGAGCAACTAGGAAATTAACGCTTTCGTTCCATTCCGCTCCACAGCAATGTAAATTTAACCTTACTGTACATTAATGAGCGTCGATTTCAATCTGCGTATTTGAATATTACTACATAAAGTAAATATTTCACAAACAAATTACACAACACCTAATCTAGTCTCAAGAAATGTAAGGTTTGTACATCTAATTTAATATACGAAAATATTGTTTTTATAATCTCTTTGTTATAAAAACAATATTTTTGTAAGATAAACATAAGATATGTTTTATGCACATGCATACAAAATATTTATCTTGTGCAGGAGTGAAATCCTCGCAGTGCTGATCTTCAGTTGTGACTTTAGTTTTAGAAAGAGCGGCGCCCTTTGCAATCAGCACTCCCTCTTTCACGTAGGGTGTAAGTTATGCGTGTGCGACGCAGTAACGGCGCACTAACGGCGCACTAACAAATCATACAAAGTAATGCATTCCAACGTAATGCAGTGGGAACAAGTAGGCATATTGGCGGCGCATTCGTCAATGTGGAAGCACCCTAACAATGTTTAACGTTATTTTTCTGCATGTTCCTTAGCTTCAGCCTGTTTTCTCTCCTTTAAACCATCCCTTACAATAGAATGGAAAGACAAAATAATATTGACCATGATTGCTCTGATGAGACCCATTGAAAATACTTGCAGTATGATTTGGAATGTACTATCTATAGATCCACCAAATAATAATGACAGAAGCTGCCCTGAAGTGCTGTAAACGGAGTATATGCGCCCAATCTGAAAATAATGAAACGAGATATAAAACTTAACGTCCTAAGCAATGCAGAGATGTATTGAGCGAGAGTGTCGATAGAAACCACGCTAGATACACACGTCGACGAAATCGGGGCTGAGAAGGAATATGGATTTGGGTATCAACTTCGATATTCTTTTAAAAATAATATTTAAAATGCTTCCACTACTAAGAATTGTAAACGCACGAAAATAGGCTAGATTGAGTCGCAGGAATAATGTACGTCCTTCGTTCACAGAGAGAGCGATATCATATGCGGCCTGTCTATTGTTTTTAACATTATAAGTATGCTTCGCCAAACAAGTCGCAAACACGCTATACTTGTAATAGATCACAATATTTATTATTTGCCGGAGAAATAGGGACAACATTTTAAAAAGAGATTCAAATTAATCATAACAAATATTACCATAACAAAATACGATTTTAAATAAATAAACCCTTAAATCGGAGATTTCCAATCATTTTTGAAGTTATACTTCTTTAGGCGCGTTATGAAAAAATTATGAGAGTGAAATTTTAAGATGCGCGCGCATCACTGTAACACAAAAGTAACAGGTTGAAGCTGCTAAATGTTTCACGGTATTAACGGTAGATGGGGCTATAGTTAAAAATGTATAACATTTGTACTTGACATTTGACTTGTATGTAATACATTCCATAAACATCGCCTCTACTACTTGAAAGACGTTTTTTAATTTTACTCCAATGACCCTTCTTATAAATTAAATTATTATTATTCGTATTTATATCGTTATTATTATTATATTATTATTAAATTATTATAAAACGATCTTGATTGACGGACAATGAAGTGATCCTACAAGGGTTGCATGTTTCCTTTTGACATACAAAACCCTAAAAATGCCTCCATCACGAAAAAGCTTCTGAAAGTTGTATCATACTATTTTTTGTGTGTGACAGAGTTTATGTGTAATTTCACTAGAATTTCTCATCACTCAATCATTGGAATCGAAATTGTCATGCTGTGTGTGAGACATTTTTTTACAGGTTAACAGGCTCTGTCAGACAATCAATGAATTTCTGATCCAGAAACTCGAATTTCAGTTAAGATTAATAACCTAAGTAATATAAACCTTTTTGTTTTATGCTTGAAAGTATTATCACAGACTTAAACCAAACTTTAAACCACAATAGGGCTCTACAATATACAGAATAAGCATCTTCAGAATACAGTGAATATGCTTCTTTGTTATTTTATTGGTATAAAAAATTGAGATATTAATTACGTAAATCTTACCATTGCATCATGAATAAGTTGTTTTCCTATCTTATCGGGAGAGTGTAAACCACCAGATTTAGATATGAGTTTAGTTTCCTTGGGTTTTGTAAGTTCTTCATTCTTGAAGCCAGGAGTATCAGTATCTGGGGGGAAGGACATAGTCAGCCTCACATTAGTACCAACAAGTTCCATCAGAATTGCCTCTCCTAATCCTCTTAATGCCCATTTTGCAGAACTGTATGCACCATACCCATAAATACCTGAAATCAGATTCGTTTTAAAGCATTTCTAAATAATATAAATTAAGTCACAATTTGTTTGTTTCATGGCTTAATTCTCTCAACCTCTGCCAATCAATCAGATTGCAATTCTGGACCAAGAGCGCACCGATGTGCGAATTAGGGCGTCCCTCGGATGTGACGCGCACGGATCCGCCCCCGTCGGTGCGAATGGTCCACCGGGAACACTGGGAAACCTATGGCCCTGCGCGGAACCAAAAACCTACAAGGTCCCACCGGCAAAAGTCAACCTGCGACAGTAGACAGACCTTCCACAAAACCGTTTTTTTTTATATAACGTCGGGAGGCATACAAGCATACGGCCCACCTGAGGTGGGCACCTGATGTAAAGCAGTTACCGTAGCCTATTAACGCTTGTAATATACACACATCAAAAGTGTCTAGGGATCAACATATATTTTTGCAATAACTTTTCTCCTGATTGATATTAATTAAAATTTTCTTTAAGGATTCATCAAATAAAGTGTTTTCGTTTGTCTACAGTAACGATAAACCAAGTCACCTTTGCATTAATAAAGAAATTTGCCATTTTCATAATAAAGGGATTTTTCACATTTGAACCACTAACATTAAAGTTCGAAAAAAAGACTGAAATAACAGTTTTCTTTAAAATTTTATTGGGTAACTTAAACAATTAATAATCCGTGTTTCTACCGCGAACACTAACAACACAAGAACATCGGTTTGGCATACTCAAAATGAGTTCATCCAAATCACGCTGTGGAATGGCCGCCCATGTTCATTGCAACAACAAAAAAAGGTCTTCTTCCGACTGGATACCCTCCATATTCGGCAGAGCTCTTCTCTGTAGCATATCCCATGCATGGACACGGAGACAAGACCAATACATTCAAATCACAACTCGAAGAGCTCCAACAATAACCGCCATGATGTTAGCCGTGACGCTTCATCACTCTTCAGGGAACTTAATTAGCGACCAAACAGTCAGAAACCGCTTGCATGAAGTGAACCTTCATTCCCGAAGACTGCTAAGGGTACCACCTATAGCAATGCACAATCGTAGGATTCGATATCAATGGGCTCTTGAACACAGAAATTGGGCAGAAGAACAATGGCGTTTCGTGTGCTTTTCTGATGAGTCTCGTTTTGGTATGAGACCGGATACAAGACGTATACGACACTGGAGAACCCCTGGACGCCAACAGCGATTAAAATCCTGCCAGGAAGTCCATCCTTATAGTGGTGGAACCATCATGGTATGGGCGGGTATTTGGATCGGCGGAAGAACTGAGTTGATTTGGATCAGAGGCAACCTCAACGCTCAAATTTATGCTGAGACGATTGTATCAGACGTCATCGTTCCTCTACAAGTGCAAATCGGTCCCTTATTTCAGTTAATGCATGATAATGCACGACCGTACACCGCAAGAGTTGTAAGACAGACTCTCGCCGCAGCTAACATCAATGTCATGCCCTGGCCTGCTCAGTCGCCAGACTTGAACCCGATTGAGCATGCATGGGATATGCTACAGAGAAGAGCTCTGCCGAATATGGAGGGTATTCAGTCGCAAGAAGACCTTTTTTTGTTGTTGCAACGAACATGGGCGGCCATTCCACAGCGTGATTTGGATGAACTCATTTTGAGTATGCCAAACCGATGTTCTTGTGTTGTTAGTGTTCGCGGTAGAAACACGGATTATTAATTGTTTAAGTTACCCAATAAAATTTTAAAGAAAACTGTTATTTCAGTCTTTTTTTCGAACTTTAATGTTAGTGGTTCAAATGTGAAAAATCCCTTTATTATGAAAATGGCAAATTTCTTTATTAATGCAAAGGTGACTTGGTTTATCGTTACTGTAGACAAACGAAAATACTTTATTTCATGAATCCTTAAAGAAAATTTTAATTAATATCAATCAGGAGAAAAGTTATTGCAAAAATATATGTTGATCCCTAGACACTTTTGATGTGTGTATTAAGTAACACTCGCGCGATACCTTCCCTGCTGCTTACACAGCAACTCCTTACGAGCTTACTGGAGTCCTCACTCACACGCAGGAACACAACAACCCTCTAGGGAGTTGTTATTTGGCTGCGGTTTTCTGTGAGGTGGACGTACTACCTCAGACTGCTGCTTTGATGCGCCCTACCTCTCTTAAACCGCTTCTCGAGAGTCAGCTAGGGATCTGTACGGTCGCAGTGAACACATCTCGGGAAGCGGAGGATAACATCGACCTGACTTGGCAGGTCGTTAAAAACAAAGGAAAGGAAAGAAAACAGACTGGGAAACAATGTGACCCCACTCAGGAAACTGGGAAAGGTGGCCATTCACCACGCAGCGCCAATTCCGGCGCGTCGAGGAGAGCCGACTGCTGCATAGGCATATGGAAAGTGAGAGACAGATTGAATAATAAGATGAAGATGAATGAAAACGATCATCTGCCCGGTGGAATGATGGCCCTATGGTCTGAGGTAGACTGGGACGATCATGCCAGTGCTCGTATCATCAGCCGCAAGAGAAAGCCGAACTTATGACCAGTCTCTTTGCGGCTAACTCCCGGATGGATGACAATGGCACGCAACCACCATCGATACCCTTCTGTGGTCCCGTTATGCCAGATATTCACATCAGGTAACGTGATGAGCGTTTTGAGCTACAGTCACTCAATATCCGTAAAGCCAGTGGTCCTGATGGTATCCCAGCGATTGTTCTGAAACATGTGCAGTGGAGTTGTCCCCGGTGTTTACGCGCCTCTTTCGTCTCTTGTACTCGACCGGTTGTGTTCCGGAAGATTGGAGAGAGGTCAATGTGCAGCCGGTCCCCAAAAAGAGACCGTTCGGACCCATCAAATTACCGCCCCATTGCTGTAACTTCAGTATTGTGTGAAGTCGTGGAACGGATCCTTAATAATTAATTGATCCATTACCTAGAAGATCACTTCTTAATTAATCATCGTCAATATGGCTTTAGACCAAAACGATCAACGTTTGATCTTCTAACGTATGTGACGCACTTCTGAGGGGAGGCAATTGATAAACATGGCGAATCTATGGCAGTCAGCCTAGATATCGCCAAGGCATTAGATCGGGTATTGGCATAAGGCACTTCTCTCCAAACTTCCGGCATACGGTCTGCCCCTCCAGCTTTGTAAGTGGTGTGCTGGCTTCCTGCATGAGCGTAGAATCCGCGTCCTTGCAGATGGATGCGCTTCGTGGTTCATGTCAGTGAATGCCGGTGACCCACAGGGCTCCATCCTGTCACCTACCCTCTTCCTTCTACATATTAATGACATGTTGCCACTTGGTAATATTCATTGCTATGCTGATGACTGTACGGTCCATGGGGCGATATTTCGGATGGCCTAGAGCTGGTCGGGTAAAAATTGGTTAGAAGCACGGGAGTCTTATCGTTGAGCTTAATCGGGCTTTCGGTTCTTCACGCCCGACCAGTTTTGTCTGCTTTATAAGACTCAAGTTCGGGCCTGCGTGGAGTATTGCTCGCATCTCTGGGATGGCTCTGCACAGAATCTTCTCGAGGCTCTCGATACGTTGCAGCGACGGGCTATCCGCATAATCGACGATGAAGAGGTCACAACAAACCAACAACCTCTGCAACTTCGAAGGGACATAGGCTCGCTAAGTATATTTTACCGCCTGTACCATGGTGAGTGCTCTGAAGAACTATTTTCCCTTATCCCACCGTCCCTTCCGTCATAAAACCACAGGCTTGCTATGTCATCTAAGCAGGCTAGTTGCCAGAATGTTTGAATGCTTTACTAGCCTACTTTTATAATGGTCTTTACATTAGTAGATTTCATCCATCACAGTGTTAACATTTAGGTGTTTATGTATTTTAGAGTTGATGATGTACCCACGGTACGTCAAACGAAGATAAAGTCTAAAGCTTGGTGTCATTAATGCAAACATTCAGGAAGTGTTGAATATTTTGGAAGGTGGAGTGAATATTTTGAAGAAATGTATGGCTATGCCACGGACGCTGGCAATGAGAGTGAGTCTGATGCTTTCTCCACATTGATGGCATCCGAGGAAGAAAAGAACGAGGCATCCATCATAACTATGGATGAGATTGAATAGTCGATACGAAGCTTGAAAAATGGAAAGTCAGCGGGAATTGATTTGATCACAGCTGAGATGATCAAACTAGGTGGCACTTACGTCTGGGACGCCTTCTGGCACTTATGCAATCCATGCTGGAGAACTGGAAGACTTCCAATGGACTGGAGACATGCAGTCATTGTGGCCTTATATAAAGGCAAGGGTTCACGCATGACCTGCGCTAGCTATAGGGACATGCGTTTGATCAGCTTAGCAGCAAAAGTATATGGAAATGTAATTAAAAGGAGAATGAGGGTGAAATTCGATGGAATGCTGTGGGAGGTGAATGTATGGATCAAGTTTTCTTACTCGGCAATATCGTGGAGAAGCATCTGGTCTTAGACCAGAAGGTTTTCAGTGGTTTTGTGGATCTTGAGAAAGCATTTGATAGGGTTGTTGCGAAAGGGACTGTGGGACATATTGCCGAGATATAGGATTGACGGTTCACTGTTCCGTGCTGTGCAGTCCACTTACAAGGATTGATCAGCATGTGTGCGGATAGATGGTAGCATGTCAACCTGGTTTTATGTCAAAATTGGTGTCAAACAGGGTTGCATGCTATCTGCTAGACTGTTAATTCTGTACCTTGATAGTTGTCTGCAGAGTATAATGTGAATGAATGTAGGATTGAGCATGGGTGACCTAGTGGTGAACTGTCTGCACTGGTCACAATAACGAAGACGAGTATATGGAGAAAGGCTTACTATTGAATGCAAAGAAAATAAAGATAATGGTATTTGAAAGAGAAGAAACCAGAACCAATGTAAGGATTACGGTTGATGATAAAGTTCTCTCTGCCTACCCCGCAAGGGACTTGGCGTGAAGATATACATAAAGTGTTGCAACAAGTGGATGAGATAGTATATCTTGGACACATTTTCAGCAGGGATGAAACGTACACCGCTGATTTGGAAAAATTTGTGAGTACTGCGAATAGTATGAATGGAGCATTGGGAAAACTTTTTGGCAGTATAAACTTGAGCCTGAAGGCACAGCTCGCATACACAATGCAGTGCTGGTCCTAACACTTACTTATGGAAGCGACAGCTGGGTATGGCAGAAAGAGCATGAAAGTAGAATAAAGGCAGTTGAAATGCAAGTGTTGTGCAAAATTTGTGGCATAACACTTGTAAACCGTATTCGCAATGATGATGTTAGAAACAGACTTGGCCTGAAAGAGAGTGTCGGTGGTAAAATAAGAGGCATACTTCATTAATTTAGAAATGTAGAAAGGATGCAGGATGAAAGAAGGACGAAGCAGATATACAAATTGGTGTGTTCTATTAGGTTTCATGTCAGGAGCCTTAGAAACCGGCGAAGGTGCATGAGAAGTTCAATGAATGTTAAAGAAGCGAGTGTGGTGTGTAAGGATCGAGTCACGTGGCGCTCGGTTCTCTCTGCCTACCCCGCATGGGATTTGGAGTGAAGTTATAGATAGATATAATGTTTGCAATACAAGGAGTATTGTTCTTTCTGTGCCGCCTACCTCTCTTTTGCCAGAATCTCACACTTAGTGTGAGCATGTTATTTTGCAGGGTACACCACATGCAGTGAGGTTGCCACTCTCTAATGAAATATAACTATAATGAGACCAAACTGGGTCCCATGTCAACCACAAATCACTCAAAATTTTTCTTCAAAAGTCCTAAGCAGTGCTATTGTACTGTTAGGGGCACAAAACTTTTTATTTTTTTCTAAAATTAATTTGAAAAATGTGCATGACTATAGGCCAAAAATGTTCCTGATGATGCCCAGTGGGCCAATTCTACTTAAAACTGCAACTGCACTGCAGTGCGGCGTGTGTCAAAATGCGTACATTTTGACGTTTCGGTATTTTGTTAAACGATCTGACAGCAGCGACGTTGCAGGAATGTTGCAGTAAATGAATCGCTATTCTGTTAAAAAACCTGCACTGCAACTGCACGTTTCCTGCAATATAATCATATTCTGATAAATTGTTTTGACATTTGTATACCGGTTAGAGATGTAACGACTCGACTTTTCAAACCGATTCAAACCGGTTTGACCATAAACCGAGTTGGATCGGTTAACGCGTCTACTAAACCGATTCGACTGCGTGCGTCGTCCGTCCATCCGTCAGGCCGCTCTGCACGCCTGTTTGTTACGTGGTATAATAAGTGATTGTGATTTTAGTTTTTAAAAGTCTGAGATAAAAAAAATACACACACGATTAAGAATTAAAACTAATTTGTAATGTTAAATTGTTTTTCTTTATCTTTGAAAGTACTTAGAAATAAATGATTTTGAATCTTGATATTGTTTTCCTTATATTCACCAAAGAAAAGAAAAGTAAGGATAAATAAATTAATCTATTATTATGCCTAAATGTTTTTCTTGCTGGACCGAGTAGGTAGGTTAGGTACTTAACCGTAAACCTTGGTTCTTCAAGCAACGTCGGAAGCCCGCGTTGCTCGAAGTCGATCCCGTCGATTCACATTGCATCGATTTCGCAAGTTTCATTTGTTCGTCAACTCGTCAAACGGTTCAAACCGATTCAAACCGATTCAAACCGCCATTTTGACGGTTCGGTTTGGAATCGACTTTTGCGATTTTTTAACCGATTCAAATCGATTTGACAAAATTCAAGATCGTAACATCTCTAATACCGGTGACAGATGTTTTGAAGGAAGCTTCTTTTCAGTTAGAAATACCTCCACTCCGGCAACCAAGGTCAATAGTGAAACTATAGGAGTCAACAACATTAAATAAAAATTCAGTTTTATGAAATTGAAATATGGCAACATTTCAGGTTTTAAGTAGTTTACTTGCAGGATACGCACAGTTGCAGCGTAGTTGCAGTGCCGTTGCAGTGCAGCATACGCGCAGTTCCAGCGCAGTTGCAGTGCAGGAAATTTTAGTAGAATACACCTATCGGCACTGCACTATTCCTGCATGACTCAAGTGACAGGCGTAAATATGCAGTTGCAGTTATTTAGCAGAATTGGCCCACTGTACACGATGAGAGCAAAACGGACCAGTGCTCATGACCACCAAAAACCACTTATTTATTTTCATTTCCTGGATTTTTCAAAAATTAATTTCTCTAAAATGGTGAACTCTACAAGAAAAACTTATATGACCAAAAGTGTTTCTAATGACCTACTCTACAGGATAAAATAAAAAAAATGGAGGATTAGCATGTCAACCAAAAAATTGCCAAATGTCCTAGTCCTATTTCAGTCAGCCTATAGTGACCCTAAAGCTACACTCCAAATGGAAATCCAGACCTTTCTTAGGTCATATGCCTTTCAAAATATACTTTCTTGTACATGTGGGTTTCTTCGCAATGTGCTCACAAATAAATACATAAATTGGAAAACACAAATTTAGTGCTACATGACCTCACCAGGATTCAAACCACGGGCCAGTTGGATAATAGGCTCGTTTTTTATCCACTGGGCTATCAATACTCATTTGATTTATTAAAATTATTTTGAACTTAAAAATAGCTTACCCTTCAGGAAAACAACTAAACTCATACTTACCAATAAAAGCAGCTTCTGAAGCAACAAATACAATTAATCCTTCATTCCGTTTCTTCATATGCGGCAAAACGTACTTAGTACAATAAGCTGTACCCAAGTAATTGAGGTCCATCATGTGTCTTATATCTTTAACTTCCATATCTTCAAACCTTCCACAAATACACATACCAGCACAATTTACAAGCATAAATATGGGGGCTACGGTCAACTCCAACTTGGAAAAGCACGTATCTATTAACTGGTAATCAGCTGTAACATCCAACACGGCATACTGAATTTTTTGGCTGTTTACATCTACACAAATAGCTTTAATGTCTTCAACAGTAGATGCAAGCTTCTGTTCATCTCGGCCAACAACAGTGACATGCGCTCCCAACTTAGCGACTTCCAAGGCTGCCGATTTGCCTATACCACTGGAGCCCCCGGTGATAACAACGTGTTTATTATTCAAATTTTTATACACGATTTTCTTATCTAAGGAACCATATAACATGTACGTAACAAGAGCTAGCACAGTTGCCACAACAATGGCAATATACAGAATCATATTTCCTAACAGTATATTTGATCTAATTTTACAATAAGAGATCACTAAAATACAATGGGGACAGTGCCCGGTTATTAAAGAATTAAAGTAGCGGCAGCGCCAACAAGCGTCAAGCTAGGATGGCCGTTTTGACGTTTGTCCATTTTTTAGTTCTATCCCCGAGGGAAATGGCAAAAGGATCTAGCCCATACAACCAAGTGTTCACTTTAGAACAATTTGAAAATCTTAATTCTATGTTCTAGCTTCAGGAACTGTGCTGCAAAAATAGTTGGGAGGGGTACCCAATCAACCCAGTTTAAATACCACCCGTAAAACGATAGTGATTTTTACAAGATTTTCTTGGTGAACTTATTCACGTCTTCCAAAAAGTGCATAAACGTGTTATATTTGAATTTTTTCATTACTGTATAATTTCACTAGCACTATGTTACAAAATGCTATCGAAATTGTCACATAAAAGTAATTTTATACTGAATTGTAAAAATTTAAGGTATCACAACAACAGAGACATGTTACTAAAGGACTCGCCATACGCGTGATTCTGTTAGTAAATAATTCTGGCATTTTTGACGGGGGACGAGGTAACTACTACATAGAAACGAAAATAATGTTTTAAGGAAATGTCAACCTTATTTCGAGGCATCTACAGTTCAAAGATATTTTCTTACCGCTGCCTGCCATCTGTTGTGGAATAGCTAAACTTCTTCGTAAATCGAAGCTGGTAGATTAAAAATTACGAAACGTCTTATATACTTTTTTTTGTCTTTAGCTAAATGAACTCTATTATACAGCATGAACGACTGTTTTGTTTTGCAGTTTGTATAATTTACGCTAATTTGGGATAGGAGATATGCGACCAAAGTCGCGGAATATGATTCGATTGCATCAGTACTCGATTACTGAATCGATTTCTTATGTATTAATCGTTATCACACCATTTTAATTTCTTTTATATGAAATCAAATAAAATAATACTTGCATGTGAAAGGTAACTCAATATTTTTGCAAACTAGAAGTGTTCGACCTTTTATTGCATGACATAACTGCACAGTTTGGCATTTTTAGTGTAACACTTTATGATGTTACCTGAGCGATAACGATTACAAGACTGTTAGAGAATCGATTACGCACGAAGTATTTATGCGCGCAATGGATCACAATATCTTGTACCATGACAGAGGGGAATGATCATATGAGGCTGGTCCTTTAGTAACATGTCTCTGCACAATAATGTCACTCGTCAAAAGCGCGGGAAGAAGTCGACGTTTGTCCCACTCATGAAGTTACGTTTTTTTTTGTGGTTCTTTTTATCCCCGAGGGGAAAGGCAAAGGGATCTAGCCCATACAGCCAAGTCTTCAGTTTAGAACCATTTGAAAATCTTAATTTTATGTTCCAGCATCAGAATCTGTGCTGAAAAAATACTTGGAAAGGGTACCTACACCCAATCAACCCAATTTAAATACCATCCGTAAAACGATAGTGATTTTTACACGGTTTTCTTGATGAACTTATTCACTCTATCTATAACTTCACGCCAAATCCCTTGCGGGGTACGCAGAGAGAACCGAGCGCCACGTGACTCGATCCTTACATATCTCACTCGCTTCTTTAACATTCATTGCTCTTCCCATGCACGCTTGCCGGTTTCTAGGACTTCTGACATCACCTTCTGATAGAACACGACCAATTTGGTCATGGTAGGTAAGTCTTGGCCTTCCCCGGCTCCTACGTCCTTCCACTTTTGCTTTGTATATCTGCTTCGTCATTCTTTCATATTGCATTCTTTCTACATGTCCGAACCAACGGAGCATGCCTCTTCTTATTTTAACACCGACGCTCTCTTTCAGATCATCTCTGTTTCTAACATCATAATTGCGAATACAGTCTACAAGCCTTACGCCACAAATTTTGCGCAGCGCTCGCATTTCGACCGCGTTTATTCTACTTTTATGCTCGTAAAATAGAAAAATATATTGTTTAATTTATATAACTCTGCTAGGTTTGACCAATCTCCTATCCTTATTCCAATGATTTCACAGATCTTACTGAAACGAACTCAGGCTTACTATTAATTAATAGATCTATACAGTAACTCGATTTGCGTAAAAAAAATACTATTCTAATAATATTAAAGTGCAAATATGTTTGTTGATCTATTCAGATACTGTAGTTTTCATACGTATGTAAATATTAACTTTTATTACTTTGTGTGTAGAAATGGCTGTATCGACTTATTCGATTTTTTTTACATTGCTAATATCATATTATGAGTATATTATTATAGCACACTACACATTCTATGCAAGTTTCTGGTAAAGGGTTATCTGGGTACATTGTAAATTTCAAATTGCCGAAACGCATTATGTAGTGGGGTAAATTTTCCACAGTCTGGTAACCTTGTTATTGTATGTACTTTTGTTGCCGTCCCTTACGGGTGTACGCGTTTGTCAACTCTAGGTATATACTTCCTCTGAGCCTCTGGGTATTATTATCATTATTTCTTCTTTGTGGCGTTCTTGGTGTTCTCGCCAATGACAACGCTTTTATTATTTTAACTCAGCGTGTTCTCAAGTCAGGCCCGAGCTTAGTATGTGGGCAGGCTTAGTATGTGACTCTGCATTATAATGGCCTTGTGAGTATACTAGGTATTACTTTAAGAACATAATAAACTGCAGATCTGTTGATTACCTATAATAAAAGACAGACACAACATGTAAGACAACACAAATAGTTAGTTGGTTAGTAGTGACAAACCACTTAGAGTTTAATGTTATTAGAGTTAATAAATTCACACAAAGTATATACAAAAGGGGAGAAGGTAATAAATGTAAGGAGGGATCTAAAATCTATAGGACGGGGGATAGAAGTAGGTAGGAGATCATATAAGGAGGAAGAATTCTTACTGCAATTAAAAAACAAATGATCAGGAGTTCCTTCGTCTAGGCCACACTCACACAAAGAGCTGTCTTTCACCCGGATTTTAGCCAGGAAGGCATTAGTACAGGCGTGTCCAATTTGGAGACGGCAGACAACTGATGTGGCACGCTTGTTTGCATCGCGGTATTTAAAAAACCATGGCATTGATGGAATTGTATCCTGGATAGATGCATAATGTCTGCCCTTCACCGCCCCGGACACAGACCACAACCCATTCCAGCGAGCCAGCATCTTGGTGCTTGCTAGCGGGACTAGGTCCTGGGAGTACACAGTACAGCGAGGGGACAGACACCCATTTTGTATGGCATTCCTAGCACAGTTATCTGCCGTCTCATTCCCTGGTATTCCGCTGTGACCTGGTATCCATGCAAGATGGATCTGAATGCCCTTACTGTAGCATCTGTACAAAGCCTGCTTGATTGCTAAGATGACAGGGGCTTTTAATTTACTGCGAAACAGGTTTGACTTAATAGTCACTAGACAGCTTCTAGAGTCTGTTAGAATGACTGCCCTTACAACATTATGTGCTTCTACATACAAGACAGCCCCCAGAATTGCAGTAGCCTCCCCAGTAAAAACAGAACAAACGGACGGACACTTAAAATTTAGTATTATTTTAAACTTGGGGATCCACACAGCAGCCCCAACACAACTTTGTTCAGAGGTTTTGGAGGCATCCGTGTAGAGGACCAACCAATCACCCCATAACTTATCTATGGCTGAATTTAATTTTAAGGAAGGAAGCGTGCTAGTCTTGTCTATACCAAGACTGAGACTAACATTAGGACGATGGACAATAGCCTCATATGCTACATCAAATAACGGATTGACCCTGCACTGGAAAACAGGGCATGGGAGACGAAGGTAGGTTACAAAACTATTGAATAAACATGGAGCGTCCTTGTGAGCCCAATAGCCGCCTGAGGAGATATATTCAGATAGCTCGTGTAATTTTGTCATCAATGGGTGGTCAGAGAGCTGGAATGCCTTGTACAGGAATCTGTCTGCTAGATACTGTCTCCGTAGGTGGAGGGGAGGTTCTACACATTCCACTTGTAGAGCATTAATTGGAGAAGACTTCATGGCTCCTGTAATGATACGGAGGCACTTGGACTGAATCCTGACCAAAGAGTTCAGAGCTGCTTTGCTACACGGTTCAAGAAGAAAAGAGCCATAATCCAAGTGACTCCGTACCAGTGCATTGTAGATTAACTTTTGTGTGTAAGGGTGAGAACCCCACCAAATTCCTGAAAGTGACCGGAGACCATTCACATTCTTTTCAGATTTTTGTATGATGAAATTAATGTGGTGGGTGCCTGATAGTTTGGTGTCTAAAAATACACCTAGAAACTTGACTCTATCCTTAACGGGGAAGTTTTGCCCATTATAAGCAATTGTAATATTTGGTAAGATTCTTTGGCGACCAAAAATCACTATGCTGCTTTTAGGGATAGAAATGGAAAGTCCATGCTCCACAAGCCAATCTTGCAGATAACCTATGGCTGAATTCAGCCTTGCTGAGACTTCCACTATGTTACTTGAAGAGATGTACAGTACCAGATCATCAGCATATTGTAAAATATTACAGAAAGAGTTAACAGAAAGTTCTAAATCATGAGTATAAATACTAAATAACAGAGGGCTGAGTACAGACCCCTGTGGCAGGCCTTTCCAAACTTGTCTCGGGGGGATGGTAAAATTTTGGAAATTAATTACAACAGACCTAGTGTATGTATATCTTCACGCCAAGTCCCTTGCGGGGTAGGCAGAGAGAACCGAGCGCCATAAGACACGGTCCTTGCATACTTCACTCGCTTCTGTGACATTCATAGCTCTTTTCATGCACGCTCGCCGGTTCCTGGGGCTTCTGACATCACCTTCTGATAAAACACGACCAATTTGGTCATGGTAGGTTAGTCTCGGCCTTCCTCGGCTCCTACATACTTCCACTTTTGCATTGTATATCTGTTTCGTCATTCTTTCGTCCCGCATTCTTTCTACATGTCCGAACCAACGGAGCATGCCCTTTCTTATCTTCACACCGACACTCTCTTTTAGACCAACTCTTTCTCTCACGTCTTCATTACGAACGCGGTCAGCAAGCGTTATGCCACAAATTTTGCGCAATGCTCGCATCTCGACCGCATTTATTCTACTTTCATGCTCTCTCTGCCATACCCAGCTCTCACTTCCATAAGTTAGCGTTGGAATTAGCACCGCGTTGTGTACAGCGAGCTGTGCCTTCTGGCTTAGATTTCGGCTGCCTAGAAGTTTACCCAACGCTCCATTCACCCTATTCCCGGCACTCACTCGTCTCTCCACATCAGCGGTGTACCTTCCATTGCTGCTAAAAGCACTTCCAAGATATACAATCTCATTCACTTGCTCCAACACTACATCATCAACCATAATCCTAGCGTTCGTTCTGGTTGTCTCTCTTTCAAATACCATTATCTTGGTTTTCTTCATACAATCATCTTTCATTGTTGTAACTAGTGTTTGCAGTTCGGATGGTGATTCTGCTATTAATGCCGCATCGTCTGCATAAAGCAGGCAGTTGACCACTGAGTCACCCATTCGCATTCCCACATTCATATTTCTTATTCTCTGAAGACAACTGTCCAGATACAGGATGAACAGCCGAGCCGACAGCACGCATCCCTGTCTGACACCAATATTGACATCAAACCAGGGCGACAAGCTGCCGTCCACCCGCACACATGCTGTACAATCCTCATAAGTGGATTGCACAGCACGGAGTAGGTCACCGTCAACCCCATATCCGGGCAAAATGTTCCAGAGATTCTTTCGCACGACTCTATCAAATGCTTTCTCAAAGTCCACAAAACCGCAGAAAACCTTCTGATCCAAAGCCAGATGCTTCTCTACGATGTTGCGGAGTGAAAAAACTTGATCCGTACATCCTCTGCCGCTTCGAAATCCACCCTGTGCTTCCCAAAGCATTCCATCGGATTTCACCCTCATTCTCCTTTCAATGATTTTTCCATACACTTTAGCTGCTAAGCTGATCAAACTGATGGCCCTATAGTTGGCGCAGTCCATACGTGAGCCCTTGCCTTTATACAAGGGCACGATGACTGCGCGTCTCCAATCGCTCGGGACCCTTCCGGTTCTCCAGCATAATTTGCTCAAAAACCAGAAGGCGTCCCTAACGCAGGTACCACCTAGCTTGATCATCTCAGACCTAGTGGACAGGTAATTACAGATAAAGTTTACTAACCTCACTGGGATACTCAGCTTAAGCATCTTCTGCCTGAGTACAGGAAGTAGTACGTTGTCGTACGCCGACGACACATCGAGAAAAGCGCCCACCAGGTAGTTATGCTTGCTAAAGGCTAACCTAATATCGGTAACTAGAATGCTGAGACTGTCCATCGTGCTAAAACCCTTTCGAAAACCAAATTGACTTTTTGATAATAAGCCCTTGTTTTCCATGAGCCATTCGAGCCTGTTTTTAACAAGATGCTCAAGGATCTTCGCCATGGTACATGAGAGAGCAATGGGTCGATAACTAGTTGGTTCAGAACTTGGCTTTCCAGGTTTCAATATTGGTACAACAACCTGCACACTCCATTCCTCCGGAGAAATGCCAGAAATAAAAAAAATATTAAGTATTTGTAAAAAATATTTTTTTGTATCACTACCACTGTTCACAATAAATGAGTATGGGATTCCATCTATACCTGGTGATGAATCCTGCAAACCCTCGAGAACAGCCTCCAATTCTTCATATGTAAAAAGCGCTTCCAATGGGTGGGTAGAAGGTGTAGTATTATGAATCTTCAGTGCCTCCTCGAGAGAAGCAACTGAAGGTGGCGCCAGAGATTGAGCAAACCCTTCAATCCATTCCATATAATCGTTTGAAGAAATGTTAAAATCATTAGATGTTGAACAACGGAATCTTTTAACATTTCTCCAAACTATAGAAGATTGTGAACTAGGAGATAAAGTTTCACAAAATGTATGCCACCCTGTTCTCTTTTTTCCTGCTAACAATTTTGTAGTTGCCGCAGCCACTCTTTGATAGTTGAGATAGTTCTCAAGGGACATTTCAGCTGAATATTGACGTTCTGCAAACTTTCTTTTTTTAATTGCCAAATAACATTCTTGATCCCACCATGGTGGAGGCGCCAGTTTCTTTTTAGGAGGCTTTTTCAAAGGGATGGATTTATCAGCGGCAGTGAGGAGGGAATTTTTGAAATGCACATAAACAGAGTGGGCATTGTCAGGGTCCACCGCTGGCAGTTGTGAAACCAATTGGTCAATAGTACTAGCATACTTAGCCCAGTCTGCCCTGGCAATACTGTATTTCAAACGTGGGACTGGTTGAGCAATTGGGGTGTTGTTCTGGGAAAGGATGGAAATACATATAGGATAGTGGTCACTACCATATGCATTGCCAAGGACTTTCCAGGATAGTTGGGATGATAGGAAAGGAGAACAGAGTGAAAGGTCCACAACACTGCTGACATTTTGAGATGGAAGGACACGTCGGGTAGGCGTGCCATCATTGAGCAGGCATAGGTTTAGATCATCCATTATATTTAGGAATGAGGAAGATAGAGAGTCGCAAAAATGTGAACCCCAAGAAGTATGGTGGATATTAAAATCTCCAAGTATGACAACAGGAGGGGAAAGTGAGGAGATAATAGGTAGTAGTTCATTGAGGATAGAGGGGTTAGGATTAGGTATGTACACCGATAAGAATGATATGTTCATTGCACGTATGGCCACAACATTCATTCCGTTAGAGTGTACAGGAAGCGGGATCTGGGAGAAGACAATGGATTTGGAAACGAGGATCGAAGCACCAGCACGGCCATCATCCCTGTCATCCCGGAGACATGAATATCCTGAGACCCTGAACTGGGCCCCAGGCCTAAGCCACATCTCCTGGACAGCAACAATGACAGGGCTGTATCTATTTATCAAGTAGAGTAGGTCAGCTTTCTTATGCTTGATGCTCCGACAATTCCATTGCAGAATTGTTTGGAATGTTACAGGATACAGAAATCAGCTGAGTAAGTTTTTGGCGGATATTATATGGTAATTCGGTATCACTGAAACGGGTTAGTAGATTCATAAGGGTGGAAAGGAGTAGTTCAAAAAGGTTATCATTGGGAGAGTCCTTCAAAGCGCACCCATTAGGAAGAACAGAAACCGGAGTTTCTGTAATCATCCCATGAACACGCGTGTCGTAACCTGGACTTGAAGCTGAGGAAGTAGGACGGCGGGGAATAACAACTGTTTTGCGGTATGACGAAGTTTGTGGAGTATACATCTGCACCATGTCATTAATGTGTGGGGTCTGGGATGAGGGACGTGATTGGGATGGCAGAGAGGAAGGGGAAGGGGTATATCTGGCAGTGTCGGCAAAAGATCGCCTCGACTGAGGGAACCTCGCAGACGCTTCCAGGTAGGATATATTGTCTTGTGACATTGCCAACTTTATGGATTTCTGCCGGGAATATTCAGGACAGGTGGGATCTTTGGCGGAATGGCTGCCAGAGCAGAATAGACATGTAGGGGTTTGCTTAGTACATGAAGCACCTTCGTGACTCTGGGCACAGATAAAGCACCGAGGGCTCGATCTGCACTGTGAAGTTACGTGACCATATCTGCAACACTTATGGCACTGGATGATTGGAAGGACATATGTTTCGACAGGCATGGACGTAAAAAAGCAATAGATGTTTGCAGGTAGTTTCTGACCTCTGAAGGTCAACACCACCGTCTGGGTGGGAACCCAGACAGCGTTGCCTCCCTCGCCAGTTGACCGTCTATTGAATCGACGTGCTCGAATAACTGTCCCAAAGCCCAAAGGAACCTCAATAGCAGACACAAATTCCTCGAGGGACCATTCGACCGGTACGGCCCTAACAATGCCCATCCTTGTCACATGAAAGGACGGAATTGAAGCCTCAAATTTGGCAGACGCTAAGGACGGGTGAGCGAGAAAATTATTGGCATCTAATGCAGTCCTAAACTCCACGGAAATGCGATTTCGTCCTACCCGCTTAACTCCATCTTTTGTTACATTTCTTATTTGATGGAGATATAAAAAGTGACCAAACTGAATCGGCCTTAATGTCAATCCCAGAGACGAATCTTCCACTTTATTGACATGCACAATAAATGGTGCAGTATCATCGTCGGTGTACTTAGTTTTATTATCTACATAATCCGGGTGTACGTATGTAACCTGCAAGGATGGTGATGCTTGAGACGGGTGAGTAATATTTTTTTTAATAGTCTGCGTGCTATCATTACTTTCTTCTTGCGGTCTTTTACGTGAATTGGGATCTTGTTCCGGATTAATGTTTTGAGTTTGCGATGCCGCTACAGAAAAAAATGGCGGGGACGAACAACGCTGTTCGTTCGACCCACCGCACGGGTCATGAGGCTCCTCATTCATCCTTACACCAGTAAAAACAGTCCACAATACTTACTAGACAGACACAATACCAGCACCAACACAAATAAGGCAAATCAACAGTCGTAATTAATAAAACACGCAAAAGAAAACCGTAACACACGTGTTACGCACTCAACCAAAAAGCAGAGTCGCCTCTGGGTATCCTTCCTCTGAGGAACACAGTAACAAAATATGACAATGACATATGGCTGATCTGTCAATTTTAGTTCCACATTTTGCTGTGGGACTTCTTTCGTGAAAAGCACTTAAAACAACAATGTCACTCGTCAAAAGCGCGGGAAGAAGCCCATGAAGTTTCGTATTATTATTTTTTTTGGTTCCTTTTATCCCCGAGGGGAAAGGCAAATGGATCTAGCCCATACAGCCAAGTCTTCAGTTTAGAACCATTTGAAAATCTTAATTCTATGTTCCAGCTTCAGGAACTAAGCTGAAAAAGTACTGTACTTGTGAAGGGTACCTAGACCCAATCAACCCAATTTAAATGCCACCCGTGAAACGATAGTGATTTTTACAAGGTTTTCTTGATGAACTCATTCACGTCTTCCAAAAAGTGCATAAACGTGTTATTTTGAGTTTTCTCATTACTGTATAATTTCACTAGCACTTATGTTACAAAATACTATCGAAATTGTCACACAAAACTAATTTTATACTGAATTGTAAAAATTTCAAGTAAAACATAAATGTCACTCGTCAAAAGCGCGGGAAGAAGTTCAGTTCAGTTTCGTATTAATTGATAATTACATTTGAAGGAGCAAATTGCTGTTCTTTATTGTCAATAGTGACGTGCAGTTAGTCATAAAATTTATCGAATGTATAATTTTAGGACACAAAATTTATTTATTACATTGATTTCTAAACTATATACTTAGTCTGGCCGTAAATACTGTTACAATTTAAAATAAACAAAATATTACATTCGAATTTGGAATCTGTCATTTTCATATGACTGTTCATTGAGTTTTCTCATTTTGGCGCCAAGCCAATATATTGTACAATATTTTGCGATATTAAAATGGAGTGGGGTGACAAAGAGAACCAAATCGCTGTGATTGCATTACACAAAGTAGGTATGGAGCCAAATGCAATTTTTAAAACTCTCCATGCATTTTGCGCTTGGTATTAGTAAAATGTTTGTGTACCGGGCTATTAATTGGTACAATGAGACCTCCTCTGTTGGTGACAGAAAAAGATCTGGCCATCCACGTAGTGTTTGTACGAAAATGGTGGTCAAAGCAGTAAGGAAAAGAATTCGAAGAAATCCTGTCCGAAAGCAAGGTTCTATTTTGGTGGATTATTGAGTTGTTCCATACTAACATTTTCATTGGTTCACCGTAGGTTATTTCTTCGATTGCGACGACAATGACACTGTTGAAAAGTAACTTGTCATTTCGTTTATTTATATAAAAATACATATATTGCATACACTCAAAACGACCCGAACATTCATTATAAGGCTAGAGACTACGTCAACGACGACAAGCAACAGTGTCTCCACGACAACGTCTCGTCCGTCGTTGTGTCCTAGGCACTCATAGGTAAAATTTCGAATACATCAACATTTATTTGTATTATAATTATTTTGTACTTCTGTAACTAGCACGTGGTAAGTATTGTCACTATTCTATTAGGGTCGTCGAGTCGTGTGGCGCTCAGTTGTCAATGCCCACCACCCCGCAAGGGACTTTGCGTGAAGATATAGTAAAGTATAATCTGTTTATAAATAATGTTCTACACGATTATGTAAATAAAATAATTTATATAATTCTAATGTAATAAATTCTATTATTATAATATAAATTGTCATACTAATACCTTAGTACCGTACGCCGTTGACAATCGACTACTCCAAATCGTCAAGTAGAAGCAATTTTTCAATAGTTACAATACAATAGTAGCATTTTACAAAATATTGCAAATCAAACATGTCTATTATTTGTTCAAATTTCAAATGCTTCAAACATCGTAGGTACTTAGTCATAATTTTCACAGCAGAAAATTCCATAATGGAGGGGTGACAAATTCAAAACAAAGTAAAAAAAAAAAAACAAAGCTGTATGATTGTAGAATTTTTGCCTGGCAGTTGTGTATGAAATAGAATACTGTCAGTTTGCTGTCATGTTTATTTGTTTGTTCTTGTTCTCTCTCTCTTCCAATTTATTCTTCATTCAATTCAATCTCTGCTTTGTAATTGAAAATATTTTTTACGTACTACCTACTCATATGTACTAATTTTATTACAAATTCAATACATAGTATTAAGAATATTTATTTATATTTACTGCAAGGTACATTTTATAATACTGTAATATTACTAGTTATTGTTTTTTAGAATTTCGTCACATATTGTGTCGCACTATAGTGTTGTGAATAAAATGAATTATGAAACAAATAGGCTCAATACATTTTCAAATTGGCCAACATCAGCACCAGTAGATCCTATTAGAATAGCAAAAGCAGGTTTTTATTATACGGGTGAAGGAACAGAGGTGCAGTGTTTTAGCTGTGGTGGTAAAATTTCTCAGTGGAACTACGGTGATCAAGTTATATGGCGTCACCGTCAGATGGAGCCGAACTGTGAGTTTGTGGTGAATCCCCGTCAGTCGGGGAATGTACCCCTTGTGTTAGGGTCTGAGTGTCCAGCTGATGTGGTTTCGTCTGGTTCTTGGCCTGCGTCCGACGATGGTCAGGAAGACCCAGTTGAATCATCCCAGGACTATGGACTGACTGAGGAAGATGAAGTATACAAAAGTGATGCATTGCGGCTGTTATCATTTACAAATTGGAATGTAAGGGTGTTTTATGTTAAATAGTAATATTAAAGCATGTGTGTAATGTATATATTTTTGATAAATCAAACATTCAATTTTATAGAACTTATAGGTATAACTCACAGGAGGTGACAAGATTATATGTATCTATGGTATATTATAAGGTTCAGGTTATAACAACATAGCAAGTTTCAACTAATTCAGTTTTCTGTAAACCAGTGTATTTAACAACATATTATGTCAACTCAAAAGTTTATTAATTTGAGAAAACAGCTTTGAAACTTTTCTTTTTAATCCTAATAATTTGTGTTGGTGGGTCTGCTATATAAGTCTAATGATTTGGCAAACATAATGATTTTTACTTTCTGCCAGTGATAATCACTTGTTTGGTGGTGATGGAAAACATCATGAAGAAATCTGCACATCCAAGAAACTATATTTTGATATACATAATCTAAGATTCTCTCTAGGTTGTGGAGATCTGACAGCAGTCACTCCATGTCAAAACCAGTATCTTTGCTAAATATCTAGGCTTAGATAACTGACCCTGTCTATTGTAATGGATTAGGAAACAGGATATCACTATGTAGAAGACTATGAGTCCACATTCATTTCTATATCAAATCCTTATTTCAAGTACTAATGGACCAATTTCCTTATTAGTTAACACTTTGTTTCCTAATAATAAATTGTTACAAGAATTGCATTCATCATCATTGGTTTTCAAAAAACATCTTGTAATTCTATTTTATATTAATACTGGGTAAAGGGTGTAGCTTTAGGTGTAACATAATTAAGTAATTAGCAATCATTATTTATAATACAGTTGAATAATAGGATATAGTACAATGTTTTAATATATACTTCTAGTCAAAACTAGATATACCGACATCTCTTTGAACAATGTATTTCTTATTACGACTAAAGGCCCGGCCTTGTATAAATATATTATATTTACATACCAACTATAACCACATTGGATAAAGCGACATATCGCTTAAAACAAAACTTTCTCAAAATTCATCAGCTATAACAATCAACTGTTAATTGTTGAAGCAAAACAAAATATTAATCCAAAATATTAAACTAATATTATAAATGCGAAAGTTTGTATGTATGGATGTTTGTTGCTCTTTCACGCTTAAACGGCTGAACGGATTTCAATGAAATTTCGCACGTAGATATATTATGATCTGGAAGAACACATAGGCTACGTTATTTGACTCCACGCGGGCGGAGCCGCGGGCAGCAGCTAGTACAAAATATTTGGGGTTCGCTATGAGAATGGCACAGGCTTTTAAGATAGATGAGGGTTGAATAGGAATATTACGAAAAAAATTTTAGAACAGATTTTAAAAGAGGAGATATAGACTGGGAAGATATCTCAAACTAAAATTTTTCTATGATATAATTTTCATAGATAAATTTTAGTTTGGGAGATAATGCTGTTTGAAAGTGGTATTTCATCACGTGACCTGAAATTAATGCTTCAAATACCTTCTCATAGGAATGCTATCTGGAGGTTGGGTTCTCCCCACTGCTCTCCCTAGGTGCATTTTTGAGGTTATTTGTAGAAAATTTCAAATTGATATTTCTCCTAAACTACATACATGCTACTGCATTTCCTCCTGCATTTCATTATCAGTGGGTATCCTCCTCCGCCTTGCCTCTCCCCCTCGTCCCTTAATACCTGCGCCTTCTTTTTTCCCCTTAATTTGAACTGTATTCCATCTATGAAGGATTGTTTTGACCTATAATTTACCTATGCATTTCTCCCACACAACTTGCACCACTTTCACGTTTGCCCTTGGACATTTCATGACTTCTTTAGTTGACACTCAGTGCAATAGTCGATGCCCCAACCAAAATGTTATGTTTTGATAGTGTTTTTCTGATTATGTTTGGTATTCGACTTTTTATTTGAATACAATATCATATGTCGAATATCTATACATATACTATATACATGTAACTTAAATACCTTTATACATTATATACATATCAAATGTTCAAATTATGTATCTATTTGTGCATATTGCTTATAGCCACTAATGGATATAGCAACCGAGGTTATAGGGATCCCTTCAATGTCGTTATATCTGGTTTTGACTGTATGTGTATTTATTTTTAAAAGAATTTTATGAATCATAAAGCATTTTATAATAGTATACATTATAGACAAAGAAATGCCTGCTAGACATTTTTGTATATCTAATCTGAAGAGTACACACTGCTAACTTGCGTTAATAACATAGTTTAATAAAACTTTATGAAAATAAAAGTAACTTTTGACTTTAAGATTCAGAATGGCTACTTTTATTGAAAACTTTATTGAGGAAGCTTTTATATAGACCTATATGTGGATGCCAATAATTCCTAATTTTAATTATTGCTCACTATAAAAATCTAAAAAATCTATGTTGAAATTAATTCAATGTGTCAAATTAGTTTCGAAAAATTTTATATATTAACGGTGCAATAATACTACATTGTGTGTTCCTGTTCAATTCATATCCACTGTGGCAAATGCCAGTAGCTAAGTTAATAGTGATATCTCTATCACTATTAACTTACCATTGTTGCCAATGTATTGTATCTACACATGTTATGACATGTCACCAAAAGGATGGATGCCTGCGTACAGTTAAATAGGTATTGTGCCGTGAATGTTGGTGATTATGAATATTATAGTAACAGTAATTGATAGTCTCCATTGCCTTAAAACTTTATCTATCTATCTATACCTTCACGCCCAATCCCTTGCCTTGGGTAGGCAGAGAGAACCGAGTGCCACATGACTCAATCCTTACCCACCTCACTCGCTTCTTTAACATTCATTGCTCTTCTTATGCACACTCACCGGTTTCTAAGGCTCCTGACATCACCTTCTGTTAGAACACACCCAATTAGGTCATGGTAGGTAAGTCTTGGCCTTCTTTGGCTCCTATATCCTTCCACTTTTACGTTGTATATCTGGGTTGTCATTTTTCATCCTGCATTCTTTCTACATGTCCGAACCAACTGAGCATACCTCTTCTTCTTTTAACACCGACGCTCTCTTTCAGACCAACTCTCTTTCTAACATCATCATTGTGAATATGATCTACAGGCGTTACGCCACAAATTTTACACAACGCTCGTATTTCAATCGCGTTTATTCTACTTTCATGCGCTCTGTGTCATACCCAGCTCTCTCTTCCATAAGTAAGCGTTGGGATCAACACTGCATTGTGTATAGCGAAATGCGCCTTTTGGCTCAAGTTTTTACTGCCAAGAAGTTTTCCTAACGCTTCATTCACACTATTACCTGCACTTACTCGTCATTCCGCGTCAGCATTGTACCTTCCATCCCTGCTGAAAGCGCATCCAAGATATACAATCTCATCCACGTGTTCCAACATTTCATCATTAACCGTAATACTTACATTGGTTCTGGTTTCTTCTTTTGCAAATACCATTATCTTTGTTTTCTTCGTATTTAATAGTAAGTCTTTCTCCATACAATTGTCTTTCATCATTGTGAACTTAAAACTTAAAAGAACTTAATTGTTGTTATATATTTAAAGTACAGCCTTTTTCAGTACACTCTTAAAGAAAGTTAACTTATTAGTTATATCTGCAGCTTCAAGTTACGACTAGACAACACTAATGGAACTGTTGTTATTTGCAAGCAATTTGAGGTTTATTGTTTTCCTTTTCATATTGTCACTTGGAAGCATATATTTTTAACTAATATTTTGTTACATTCTGAATAGACTATCACCTGTAATAATAACCTTGTTACAAGTTCACAACATTCAAGGCTGTGACAAAAAAGCCAAGAATGCCTTAAGAAACTGTGTGTTTGACCTTTGATTATCACTGTCCAATCATTATTTAACCTTGTTGAACCTTACAGGTGGCAGCAAATACTGTTCATGACGTATGTTTAGTAACAAACTATTGCTCTGCAGTGTGAGGATGTGTTAAGACTATTAAATTGTGTTAATACATTTTTCGAGCCATTTTAAAGTTCTTAACGGTCTTACTTATAATTATAAATATCTGTGTTGATTTATAGTGTAATTAGTTTATGAGTGAAAATTACTGTGTAGCACTATATTGTATTTTCAGCGGTTCACTAAATCCTATCTTTATTGAGTCATTGAACCAAACTCACCCCTTCTTAGTTACTGATTGCAGATCAACAGGCACAATTGTTGTGTTCATGTCATGCACAAACATCTATTCATAATGTAGTAGAAACAACCATCAATATCTAATATGTGAATGTCAGAATTGTGGATATATCAAGTAATCTATATCATCAAGCAAAATCCTTACAGACCTAAGCAATTAACTGAGTGCCTCAAGATTTTTTTTTCTTTTGTACCGCTCAGCAGGAAAATATGCATACAGCCTGGCTGATAGTAAGCAGTTACTGTTGGCTATAGTTAAAGGTAATTTTAGTGTGGTGCTGCAGCCATCATCTCTGGTCTTTCAGTGCCTGCAACTCAAAGGTTCTGTTATTAAGTAATTTATATAACTGTGAAGTGGTGAAAGTTTTTTAAATTATGTCAGGAAATGGGAAAGAAGCTTGATGTGAAGCTGATACTGAAGCCTATCGAAAAAAGTAGTGCTTTTATAAATAAGCTAGTAGTATGTTTTATCAATAAGTTTCAGTCACTCCACACTTCACTCTTATTGCATTCACAACAACTCCTCTGGATTATCTTGGTGATCTTACTCACTTGTAGGAACAGAACAGGCCCTACCTCTCTTTCGGTAAAGTTTTGTTTGCTCTTCAGCAGTCAATATGCGCAAGTAAGATTGATTTTTGGCTTTAAAGATGATGGTAAGCCATTTACATCTCAAACTATTAAGTTGTCAAATATTTTATATAACCTTAATCAACATAGTGTATGTTTCATGTTCAAGGATTCATCAGTGTCTCGTGAAGCATTAGTGAGTGCAGGTTTCTACCATGCTGGTGATGGTCGTCTTCGCTGTGCTTGGTGTGGGGGAGGGTTAGCCCCTTTTAGACGTTTTGGATCACTTGGTACTCCACTCGAAGTTCATAGGATGTAAGTACATATAAACATTTATATTTTACATTCTAAAGACACTAAATGGAAACTGTAAATATAAAACACTTTGTGTAGTTGTTTTCGTATTCTTCATCGCATTAGGATTGGCGAGGTCTCTTACCTAAGCCTAAGAATTTGGTGAGGATATTGATCTGAATATGGAGCGACTGCCGTCAGGCCTCTACAACACTTGTCTATTGAAATATAATTTCTTGGACTGTGGGTTTTCTCACAATGTTTTTCCTATACCAACATTCATAGTTATCTTTATATTGCTAGCCTAACCTAGCTAGCTGGCTAGCAAAAAATAGCAATAGCAAAATTTGGTTTTCAGGTATTTCCCAAGGTGTGAGCATGCAGCTTCCCTAGAGGCGGCACAACGTAGTACCGAACTGTCTCCCCCCGCATCACCATTCCTCTTAACGCCTCCAATACAATCTCCTCAGGACGTCACTGACCATCAAACACAGTCGTGAGTATTTAATATTTTATAGATATATAGATAGATCTTAGTGATACAAAAAAGTTAAGATAGGTAGGGCGCATCAGAGCAGTCCGTTTGGGGAAGTACCTTCACCTAAAAGAAAACCGCGGCCAAATAACAACTCCCTGCCCTCCAGGTTGTTGTTGTGAGTGAGAACACAAGTAAACTCCTAAGGTGTTCCTGTGGTAGCAGCAGAGGTGGCATCGCGAGCGATAGTTAAAGTTTCGCAACATTAATAAGTTGCGGTAACGGTTACATCAGGTGGTATGCCTGTACGTCTCCCGATTTTGTATAAAAAAAAAACAAATAAATAATCAAACCTACCAACGCTTATAGCAGAACAAGTATTGTTCATAAGCTACTATCCTTGCTGCATTGCAGCGCTTTCGCTATGCACTATGCCCTACCTTTCCTTTGTCAGAACCTTGTTTGCTAATTAGCAGAGTAACTACCTACAGATGAGGTTGGTTCTAAAGAAGATAGTAAACCACAAACAACCCATGGTATAACCTAATGTCTGATGGAGATATTTACGGTCAATAGATATGATCCTGTGACAGGCGGACAAACGGAATAAGATTCCTTTGCGTCCCTTTCCCTTATTCTTCTCATTTTCTCTTTTATTATATTATTTTGCTCTTATTTCCCAAAATTTAATTGATTTCTGAAGTAATTTGGTTATCTGAGATAAGTTATGTTGAGAAAAAGCAGTGAAAAAGAAGCGGTCTATTGGTCAACTGGTCCCCGGTTCGAATCTTAGCGTGGGCATGTGCCGCTAAATTCGTGTTTATACTAGCTTTTACCCGCAGCTTTGCTCGCATTGATAAAAATATATTTTTTTAAATTAAAAGTATCCTATTTTACTTCTGATACCTCCAAGAATATGTGTACAAAGTTTCCTGATGATCGGTTCGGTAGTTTTCGCGTGAAAGCGTAACAAACAAACGGACATTCACATTTATAATATTAGTAGGATATATTCGAAAAACATCGTGAGGAAACCGGCAAGTCCAAGAAATTATATTTCGAAAGACGTGTGACCTAACCTATCAAAGGTCTGGTTTTCCCTCTGAGTTGTGGTGGTCTTGTGGCAGTCGCTTTATGTAAAAATCAGTACGTTCGCCAAATCTTTAAGGTAGTGGACCCCACCAATACCTAATACATTACAAAACGGAATAGTGCTAGGAAGAAGTTATGTTGTGAAGAAGTTATCTTGTCGCAGTCGGATCATGAAGTCGTTCTGTCATGTGAACCTTGCAGTTTTTGGCATGCCAGCCATTCTCAATAGTGTGAGCTGCAATTCAGCAATGCTATCATTTGTGTCGTCAAAGCGCCAAAGCAGTTTTTTCAATGATTGAAATGACGATGTCCAGGAAGTGATGCGTAGGGAAAACCTATTAACACATTGTTTGTACAACGTATTTTACCTATATTTGCCATAACATTACCGTTTATATAAAAAAAAACTTACTACTACTTTTTTATATACAATGTCGGGAGACATGCTAGCATACGGCCTACCTAATTTGAATTATGAGCGCTCGTAATACATTACGTATCACTCGCACGATGCCACCTCTTGTGCTAATACAGCAACTCCTCAAGCTTAATGACGACCTCACTCACACGCAGGAACACAATTACCCTCCAGGGAGTTGTTATTTGTCTGCGGTTTTCTGTGCGATGTAAGTACTTTCCCATTTGAGCTGTTTCGATGCGCCCTACTTCTCTAGAAAACACCAAACCAATACAACAGACGTGTTCATGCACACAAATATTTGTCCTATGTGAAATCGAACCCACAAGCGTTGGTGTTAAAGAGTAACATCGCTCACCACTCCACCACCGAGCTTGAACGTACCAACAAATCATGTCACTATCTAGGCTGCATATCCTAATGACATTAGGTTCGAGGTTACATGAAACAACAGCTCTACATACCAACCGCACCAACGTCATGCATGCAGATCGGCTTCCGAATATTCATACGACTCCGTACTATTCATAACGTTAGACAATTTTAATCATTTAGTGATCACTCTCCACATATATAAGAAAAAATAAGACTTAAGGCCTGCGCAGACGACAGACTTTAGTCCGCAGAGGACTATAATCCCTGAACGATGAAAAAATGACCGTCGAGCACTTACCACGAACTCAAAGCAACGACGACGTGATAATGAATGTCCGCCAGAAGCTTAGTGAAGCAGTCGCTATGCAATACATGAGTATAATAAAACAATGTATTTTTTAATGTATATTATTGATATCTTAGTTAATTATTAATTTAATTTTATTAGTTGATGCGCCCTTGCACGTTTGTTATATTTATTTCGGGGATCCTGCGTAATTTTGTCCGGTACGATGTTACGATGTCCCCGGCTGTCTTTTTTTATACAACGTCGGGTGGCATACAAACATACGGCCCACCTAATGTGTAACGGTTACCGTAGCCTATGAACGCTTGTAATATATTAAGTATCACTCGCGCGATGTCATCTCTGTTACTAACACAGCAATTCCTTAGGAGCTTCCTGGTGACCTCACTCACACGCAGGAACACAACAACTCTCTAGGAAGTTGTTATTTCGCTGCGGTTTTCTGTGAGGTGGAGGTACAGCCGCAGACGGGCTGTTTTGATGCGCCCTACCACTCTTAAAATTGATCTAAAGATTGCTGAAGTTATCTGAACAATGATTCACTTAATCCGTTGTCACCCCTTTTACTTTATCTCTTCTCGGCGGCAGTTCTTTTTAGGTACCTATATCCATTCTTTTCAGCTATTTTTATATTTATAAAGTTAATTTTCTACATTCGTTTTTAATCGAATTAAGATCCAAAGTAGGTACGTTTGTGTAGTAGCAATTCTCGACCGGAGTGATGGATTTATTGTGATGTCTTTATAGACGCATCGGGTTGGTCGTATGATAGTTTGCCATCTTAGTGGTATAAATAAAATATATTGTCGCGCTATCAGTATTTCCAATTATTACTATGGAGAATCCATGAGACTGATTTTACGTGCTATCTTTTTTTATAGTACGTCGGGAGGGATTCAAGCATACGGCCCACCTGATGTAAAGCGGGTACCGTAGCCTATTAACACTTGAGATAAGTATCACTCGTGCGATGCTTCCTTTGCTGCTTACACAGCAACTCTTTGGGAGCTTACTGGTGACCTCACTCACACGCAGAAACACAACAACCCTCTAGGGAGTTGTTATTTGGCTGTGGAGCTGTGATGATAAAGAACATCAGCCTTTTGTCTATGATATATTGTTTAATACAACGTCGCGAAGCTTACAAGCATACGACCCACCTGATGTAAAGTGGTTACCGTAGCATGTGAACGCTAAGTCTCACTCGCGCGATGCCACCTCTGCTGCTAACACAGCAACTACTTAGGAGCTTACTGGTTACCTCACTCACGCGCAGGAACACAACAACCCTGTAGGGTGTTAAATAGTTAATAGATGCAGGCGTTACATTGCAAAAGTCAAATTTACAGGCAATTTCATCTAAACTACTTTTGTGTGCTTCCGCTCCCGATTAGTTCATGACAACTACTACCGGCCGGCATCCATCCATTACCGTTAGTAGGTGCATGCCGCCGCTACCATGGCCGCTCCAGTTGTCTCTGCGAGTGTTCGACATCTGAAATGTGAACAGCATGCACCCGCCACTGTTGCTGCCCTGGGTGCTCCGGTCGTCTCTGCGACGTGTTTCGTTTGAGGATGCCTCGTGGAGAGGCGAAACCAGCGCCTGAGGAAGCCTCGTGGGGAGGCGAAACACGTGTCGCAGAGACGGCCGGAGCACCCAGGGCAGCAACGGTGGCGGGGGTGCATGCGGTCCACATTTCAGATGGCGAACACTCGCAGAGACGACCGGAGCAGCCATGGCGGCGGCGGCAGCATCTACTAACGGTAGTATCTACTATACCTACTATACTACTATAATACATAATACTACTTCATGCGAACTACAGTAGTTCGCTAATCGGGAGCGGAAGCACACAAAGTACTTTCAAATTCAAAATCAAATTGCCTCTAGGGAGTTGTTATTTGGGTACTTTCCCAGACCAGCTGCTTTGATGCGCCTAACCTTTCTTTAAATATTCTCATTTATTTCACGTCGACAGGGCTGGCGCGGAACATAATACTCGATTATTAGAATCTGGTGGGACGTGGCGTGCGCTGGGCGTGGTTGGCGGCGTCGCTAGGCACCCTGCCAAGGCGGCGTTAGCAACCCGTCTGGCAACTTTTGAGGGCTGGCCGGCGGATCGAACGCAAGTGCCGCTAGCTCTGGCGGAGGCTGGCTTTTTCTATACAGGAACTGATGATCAGGTATTTTTATCGTACTACAATGGTGGCAAACAAACCACTGACATTATTACTCCAATATAAATACTTCATAGCTCTTTTCATGCACGCTCGTTCCTGGGGCTCCTGACATCACCTTCTGATAAAACACGACCAATTTGGTCATGATAGGTTAGTCTCGGTCTTCCTCGGCTCCTACATCCTTCCATTTTTGCATTGTGTATCAACGGAGCATGCCTTTTCTTATCTTAACACCGACACTCTCTTTCAGACCAACTCTTTCTCTCACGTCGTCATTACGAACGCGATCAGCAAGCGTTATGCCACAAATTTGGCGCAATGCTCTCATCTCGACCGTATTTATTCTACTTTCATGCTCTCTCTGCCATACCCAGCTCTCACTTCCATAACTTAGCGTTGGGATTAGCACCGTTATATATATGCCTATGCATATTTTTCAAGTAATGAGTGTATAGAAAGAGAGACCACGGTAATTATTTTTTACAAAATATGTCATGTTCAGACTATTTCATATTTGACGCCACAGTATCTATCTATAACTTCACGCCAAAACCCTTGCGGTGTAGGCAAAGAGAACCGAGCGCCACGTGACTCGATCCTTACACACCTTCGCTTCTTTAACATTCCTACACGCTTGCCGATTTTTAAGGCTCCTGACATCACCTTCTGTTAACGGCCAATTTGGTCATGGTATGTATGTCTTGGCCTTCCTCGGCTCCTACATCCTTCCACTTTTACACCACAGTAAACCTTCATAAATATGATTCCACTGTTTGTTGAGATATTGTGAACTAAAATTTTAAGGAAACCAATTTTTAAATATTTATTCATAATGTTTTTTTCTGTTTGTGTCCATTCTTGCATAGTGCAATTCTTATACGAGTTTTTATACAATTTCGGAAGGCATACAAGTATACAGCCGGCCTGATGTAAAGTGGGTCCTGTATGTAGTCTATGAACGCAATACATTAAAGCGCGCGGTTGTTTTTTGCGACATACGCTGCGGAAGACGCATTGCGATTGACGCGCACTATTTTATTACGTGTAAAGTAAAAAATCGGCCAAGTGCGAGTCGGACTCGCGCACGAAGGGTTCCGTACCATTATCTATAAAAACGGCGAAAAAATCACGTTTGTGAGCGGGAGCCCCCTTAAATATTTATTTTATTCTAGTTTTTAGTATTTGTTGTTATAGCGGCAATAGAAATACATCATCTGTGAAAATTTCAATTGTCTAACTATTACGGTTCATGAGATACAGCCTGGTGACAGACGGACGGACGGACGGACGGACGGACGGACGGACAGCGGAGCCTCAGTAATAGGGTTCCGTTTTACCCTTTGGGTACGGAACCCTAAAAAGTAATTACCGTGTATTGATTTTTACGTTTGGCGCAGCGGCAATTGCAGCGTGAGACGGATTTTAAATATATTTTGAAATTTAAAATGCGTTAACCGCACATTAAAAAATAATTTACCTTCATGTATTCCATTCATGTATGCCATTCAACGCTTATGGTATAGACGTTTGCGCACAGCGCCTTTGAATACGATTTGTTTTGTGCCCTTACCTACATTATACGAGAATTTTAAAATATGCAATCACTGTGCTGTGCATGTTATTTGTAAATTGTATATTTAAGTATTACTGTGCTGTGCATGTTATGGGTGTGCTAGACAGCATCACGATATGCGTGCCTAAATTGGGTAGCCGTAGTGGGACTCGACATTTCTTCGCGGTTCCTCATCATAGGACCAACCTGGATATGCATGCGCCGTTATCTAGTATGTTATCCACTTACAATGATTGGCATAAAGTTCTTGATTTGGATATATTTCACGACCGTCATAAATTATTGAAGATAAAATTCTGTCAAAATTGTTAGCTTTCAATAAATCTAAAATAGATTTACCACTTTTGATGACAATATTAGATTTTTCTTGATTTTAATTCAAACATTAAAGGTCATTTTGTCAACAAAAAGTTAAAGGAAAGTAAAAACAAAATGGCGATGCGCGGCATTCGATCACCGGCTGTCAGAGCGTCTGGACGTGTTTGCGGAATTGTAAAATCTCGAAAATACAATCTGACTATAATCAAGTGAGTTTTAGTTAACTAGACTTCCCTGACTTATGATTTTAATAAGTCAGAAGTGGTTAGCAAGTTATATTTTCCACGCCCGCACGTGGGTAAGTACAGAAATATTTTTACTATTTACAAAGCGGACATAAAAGTATAATACTTATTAATTTTCAAGCAGTAACATTCTTATAATTGCATGTTACTTTGCATATTACCCTTTACGTTACCCGCTTCTAACTGAGTCGACGATTAACAATCCGGAAAATTCGTTCGATTCTCTGTGTAGATTAGATAATAATTTTACATGACACAAAGTTTCTATTTATTAAGTCGTTATTTTTCAAATGTAGTTAATCGTTACAAGGTATCAACCGTATTTACCCAACGTTACTTAAGTTCTAGGCTATTTAACAGTGAGTTGTATGTATCTACGGTTTGCAAAATTGAGATAAGATCTGCAGTAAATGTTTATTACTGCTTTAAAAATAACTTGTGATTGGAGTTGTCAGGGGCATTGGATATTAATTTAGCAATTAAGGAAGCAAGCTTGAGGATCGTAGTTTATAGTTATTATCTAGTGCCTTTTGATTGCTACAATAATTTGAGATTTAAGAATTAGAGAAACTGTTACCAAATAAAAAATAATTTTTTTTTAAAAATAAGTAGCAGTAATTAATACAAATAATAATTGTTACCATATGGCTCACAACATATATTTTAAATTAACTAAATGGTTCTAGTATTTGTGAACAGTCTGTGAATAGGAATAGAATAGATTACACGGCCGGAATAGTTCTCCAACGATCATCTAACCGCAGCCAAGTCATACAAGTTTTGTACTATGACGTACGTGGGCTTAATTTCATAGCATGTGTGAATATATACGCATTAATAATCATTTACCACTCTCTTGATTAAAAAAAAAATAAAATAAAAAGAAACGAGGAATGCATGTCAATGTACCATCAAGTTATTAAGATTTTGAGTTAGCTTGGAAAACGAGTCATGAAAGCGAATAAAATGAAATTGAATATTACGATATTTTTAAAGTCAAATAAGATATCCGATTGTGATTATTATATTATGATTTAAATATCGTTACATATTGTTTTATTATGGACTGTATAACAATGAAAGTAAACAAGTCGTGTTACGACAATTAGAATTATCAAATGCCGACCACTTACTTAATAATTCTGTTTTCTGTGGTTATTTAATTTGAAACGTTTCTCTCGTCCTTATTTTCCTCTCACCTTATTACCGACATGCCTACGTATACTATAGGTAGTTAAACATGTCAGACACTGATCGAAGTAGATACACACAGTTACATGGGCCGGCTACTAATAATTTTAGAACAAAAAAGCGTAAAAGCGAAACTTCCCATATGGATGACACTCGTCCAAAACGTAGGAAGACCCAGCGGTCTTCGAGCGATGGTTCAAGCAGAAGCAGCCGGTTACCCTCGAGGAGACAAACGCGAAAGACTAGTCATCGAGATGATTTGAGGGGACCGCGCCACGATCGTCGTCAAAGAAGCCACCGTCGCAAGTACCGTAGGAGTCGTATAACACTTACCTCCTCAGATTCATCAACAACTGATAGGTCATTATCGAATCAGTCATCAACCGGCTCGCGCCGCTCTCGTTTAAAGGATAGACGTAGTTCAAAAAAACAGAGTAGGGCGCCCAGTCGCGGCAATTCTCCTAGAGATCTCATTAAAGATTTTATTAATGCAATAAATGATCGAGACTCTAATTCGTACGTTATAACTCAATTTGATCCTGCCAAGAAAATACAGAGCACTCGGGCTTGGTTGAGGAAAGATAATGAAGCGGCTAGTGTTTGTGGATGGACTGAGAGACAAATATTCTACCATACTCTGCCCAAGCTATATGGGCTTGCGAAAAAATGGTACGATGGTCTGACGTCTATAAATTTGGGTTGAAGTGTTTCCTAGACGACAGGAATTACGCCGATCGTCTGACGGAAATGCTGAATAGGCACAGTAGGAGAGAGATACGTTAGAAGAATATTTTTACGAAAATGCTTAATTAGTTAGTCGTTGTAATATATAAGGGAAAAGAGGCCGTTGACTATATAATTCACGGCATTTACGATCATAACATACAACTGAATGCACAGGGCCGCAATTTTAAACGCCCAAGTCAATTATTGCGTTACCTGAGAAACATTTCGATCAAAAGCAATCTCATGCCAATATCCGATAGACAAAGGGTTGTACAGTCTTTTACAAAACCAAATACTAATAAAATAGACGACAAAGTCGTAAAATCAACAAATGCAACGCGAATTAGGTGTTACAACTGTTCGCAAATCGGGCATACTGCTCGGAAATGTACAAAAATGTACGAAATGTCAACGCTTAGGACATTTCGCAGATGAATGTAAACGGGACCAGCTGCTCAATAAAAGCACACCTGGCCCAAATAGTACAACTAAAGAAGTCCGGCAAATCAATACCCCAGGTAATTCCTCGGATATTTAAAATTGATTAGAGTAAATGGTACAAACAAAGTGTGTTTATTGACTTTGGCAGTCAATGTACAATGACAATAAAAGGTGTCGCTGATAATTTAAACGTGGTAATTGAGCAGGATATTAAAACCTATTATTAAAGGATTTGCTTCTGGTACGACGAAACATATAGGTTCAACAACAGAACAACGATAGAAATTAGGGTTGATTTTGTCAAAGCAGCTATTCGAGCGTTTATAGTTCTTGATATACTACTAGCTTAGAATTTAACGGAGTTACCCGAAGTTATTGTGCATAAGACAAACACAAACTTAGTTTTATATTCAGATAATACGGAGCTCGCCAAAATTAAAATTTATTCAAATACTTTTACCGAGTTAACACGCATTCAAAGAGTATATACATACGTTCCGAAACATTGAAACAGGGTATATTTACTTACCAGGTTACACATATTTTAAAAGAAATGATGAGCATATAATGCTGCAAGGTGTTTACCGTCTAGACCGAGGGTCAGGGTCAATTATGGCTATAAATATTTCTGAGGGTAGGATATCGATAGTAAGCGGAAAACTACTAGCTCACGCATACCTTTTACCGGTAGCGGGAGACCTGAACAATTGCTCGCAGGGTCAATTCGAGGTTAATCGCATAAATGTTGGGTTGTGTATCGCATACATACATACATACATATACACTGTTTTGCCCTAGATATAACCGAAATAAGCACGTCATATATCGGAAATGCATATAAAACTAAACGACGAACGTCCAGTTACTTACAAACCGTATCGACTAGCATATATAGATCGCGAAATAGAGGATTGGTTAACGAACTACTGGAGAACAAAATTGTTCAAGAATCTGACTCTTCCTATGTGAGTCCTGTTGTGCTCGCTAAGAAGTAAAATGGCTAATATCGTATATGCGTGGATTACTGATCATTGAATAGGAAAACTGTTAAGGATTCTTATCCAATGCCGGTAATTGATGATCAACTTCATCGTTTATGCGGGAAAAAATATTTCACTAGCTTACATCTCATATAAGGCTACTATCAGATACCGATGGCTGAGGATTCGCGACACTTCACGGCATTCGTGACACATGACTGGGTCATGACCCGGCTATCTTTCAGCATATAATTAATGAAGCTCTCCGGAAGGACAGGTATGAATTGGCCATGCCATACATGGATGACAGTTTGTCCCCCTCGTCAACAATTAAAGAGGGCTTTAATAAACTGACGGTCATTTTGGAGATTTTGCGTAGTGCTCGACTAACTCTGAACTTACAAAAATGCAATTTCTTCGTAAATACCCTTGGGTTTGAGGTGTCTAAGAATGGGATAAGACTCGGCCTAAGGGAAATTGATGCAGTGATCTCATTTAGTACCCCCACTAGCGTACATAATATTAGACAATCTGTCGGCCTATTAAGTTTCATTCAGAGATTTATACCAAACTTTGCATGTATTGCTAAGCCTTTAACAGCTTTAACTAAATCAAACGTAACATGGACATGGGGCGACGATCAGGAAAATGCATTCCAGACTATAAAAAGTCAACTCACGCAGAACCGCTGTACGCTTTATATGACCCGAAACATTTAACTGAAGTTTATTGCGACGCGAACAAGCTAGACGTTGGCGGGATACTATTGCAACGACCAAACGAAAAACCACCGCTTAGACCAGTGGCCTACTTTAGTAAGCAGACAGCCAAAGAGGAGTTTTCCCACTCTTACTAGTTGGAAACTCTTGCTGTTGGCTGTTCGTTGAAGCGGTCCCTTATGGGGATCCTCTTTACGGTATATCGTGATCTGATACTACGAGTTGCTAGATGGTGGCTACTACTCCGAGAATACGACTACAGCATAGAGTATCGATCTAGCGATCATATAAAGCACGTCGATGCGCTAAGTAGAAACCCCTTTCCACATTCTACACCTGGACCATTTAGGTCCATGCGTTAGGAGTAAAAAGGGAAATTCATACATTTTAGGAGTTATAGACGGGTACAGTAAATTCATTTTTGTAAAACCCGTACGTAACCTTCAGTCTAAGACCACAATAAATGTTCTACAAGATATATTCAATGTTGTCGGTATACAAAAAATATATATAATATCGGATCGGGGAACAATCTATACCTCAGTCAGTTTTAAAAGTACATCGTTACCATTGGAATCAAACACGTTCTTAACGCAGTCGCAACTCCCCGCGCACACGGGCAGATTGAGCAATATAATCGTACCATACTTGAGTCACTGACTGACACTGACACAACTAATCATGGGATGGACGAGCGCGAATGGGACGAAAGCGTGGGCCGGGTACAGCAGAGCTTAAACAACACGCGTTATAAAACTATCGGCAAATCTCCAGCGGAAGACGTTTTCGGCTATAAAACTGTTAATGAGAGCGAAGAGCACATCTTAAACGCTTTAGGTAATAACGCTACTCAGATCGGTATAAATAATACAGGACAATCTTCTTCGTGAGGAAGTTAGGACATCAGTTCAGGAAAACATTGAAAAAAATACGAACTATATGAAAAACTATTTCGATAATAACCACATTCTATAATGAAGGCGATTTGGTTATGATACCAAATCATCATAACTCTGATAGCAAAAGAAAAAATACTCCCTAAGTTCAGAGGGCCTTGTAAAGTAACTGCCGTCCTAGCGAACGATAGATACGAAATCTTGAGAATCGATGGTCTTTCTAAACGGAAATATAAAAGTATCTATCGATCCGATCAATTAAAGAAATGGATTATAGTCTAGCGATGATGACAATAATGAAGTACAATAGAACCTACATGACGATGTTTTAGTAAGACATGATAATCGATTAAGTTATTAGTTTTATTAAGGTATTAGCGATATTAAATATACATATTCTAGCATTAGATCAATTTTGTACTTTCAAACGCCATTTCGCAGTTACTCAGTTCTTTACCTTTACTCCTGTCTCTCCTCTTTTCACAAAATGTTTCAGAAATGATGTAACTCAGATGTTATCTCGATGAAAGCTGAATTTATTAGAAGCGAAGGATGCCGAAGTACAAGCGGTGCTCACCAAGTGGCCCTAGTATAGTGAAGGATGCCGAAGTACAAACGAAACTTGCCAAAGTGGTGAGAAATGGCGGAGTACAAGCGGTGCTCACTAACAGGGCTGGTGAAGGATGCCGAAGTACAAGCGGTGACCAAGTGGCCCTAGATAGTGAAGGATGCCGAAGTACAAACGAAACTTGCCAAAGTGGTGAGAAATGGCGGAGTACAAGCGGTGCTCACTAACAGGGCTGGTGAAGGATGCCGAAGTACAAGCGGTGACCAAGTGGCCCTAGATAGTGAAGGATGCCGAAGTACAAACGAAACTTGCCAAAGTGGTGAGAAATGGCGGAGTACAAGCGGTGCTCACTAACAGGGCTGATGAAGAATGCTGAAGTACAAGCGGTGCTCGCAGACTGGATATATGAAAGATAAAGTGACACTCCCTTACATGGAAAGGATGTGGTTGTATAATACTCGTACATTGAAATATAACGTTTAACTATATTATGCAATTTATAATAATTTAATGATTATCTCTCAAGTTGTCTAAAACCTATTCTGGATGCTAGTTTAGGCATCGTTAATATTCATGGTTAATTATTAAGCAATATATATATATATATTGAGATTTATCATGGTCTTACAATCTACAGTCACATCGCCAAAGATTATTACTGGTAACAATACACAGGTTAAATAAATGACGGATATACTTGAAACTTTATTTACTATGTTTCAGATTACATACAGCCAAAAGTAGTGATAGAGGACATTAGGAGGACACTAAGTGATGGAGGACATTATTAAAACAACTTCACATAATAATCATATCGAGGATCACGAGTCTTACCCCAGCCAGAAGCCGCCACTACAAACACATTTACTTGTACTCTTCTATGATGATAAAATAATAGCTGTCTAATCTTATTATGGAACATAGTTAAATTAATTTCATTAGCACTCTTTGTTGAATTAAGCAGGCAGTGATTTAAACTTATTTAGATAATATTTAATTAATTAATTTAATGTTACACTCAGTACTGATTTACGTTAAGTTACAATATTAACAGATCGAAAGAATGAAGGAAGGAAGGGTTAAATATGTAAATTGTAACTGTAGATTACTGGCACAGGTTATATTAATTTCAATTATTATAGAGAACGCCAAGTTACGTATATTGCTTATAATATAGCAGTTTTTAATAATAATAATGGTCATCAAACCCATATGATATATTTTTATTTTTGGTGTCATGGATGTCATAAAGTTAAAAGTATGTTCCACTGACCCAAAATGTATTATTTATTATTTTACAAGAAAAATGTATTAAGCAATAATAATTCGTATGAGGACATACGGTGGTCTAATGGCCGGAGTCGGAATAGGGACATTCCGGACAATACAGGACGGCCGACTGTTAGCTTTCAATAAATCTAAAATAGATTTACCACTTTTGATGACAATATTAGATTTTTCTTGATTTTAATTCAAACATTAAAGGTCATTTTGTCAACAAAAAGTTAAAGGAAAGTAAAAACAAAATGGCGATGCGCGGCATTCGATCACCGGCTGTCAGAGCGTCTGGACGTGTTTGCGGAATTGTAAAATCTCGAAAATACAATCTGACTATAATCAAGTGAGTTTTAGTTAACTAGACTTCCCTGACTTATGATTCTAATAAAATGTTAATCAAACCTATTATGTTGATTCTGTTTGTAGTATTAATTGCCTAAAGTTATGAACTATTAATAACAATTTTAGACGTCATGTTGTGCATATCTATAATTGATGTAAAATCTAGATTAAGATCTTTTACAATGTATCAATTAGGTGTTATGTTTGGCTTTATATTTTTGATGTGCCGAAATAAAAACATATATATGAAAATAGGACATACTTAATTATGGCAAAGTCTTTAAACCTAAAAGTTATAGATTTTACAAAAGAAGATGAAGAATTGTTCATTAATTTAATTAGAGATCGACCAGTTATTTATGACCTCTCGCATGAAAACTACAAAAATACTCAATATCGCAATCGACAACACCTTTTATTATGTGCTATAAATATTTTGATCTGCACTAAAGACACTATACACCCTGTTAGATCGCAGCGGCGCTGCACATTTTTCAAACGCACGCAGTGACGTCCGTATGAAACAAGAATTACAACAATATGGAGCCACATATTGTTGTAATGCCAAAAATAATACAATGCGTTTCACGCAGCCTATAACGAACGCTAAAAAGAATGTCGTCTCTTCGTGACCCTGACGCGGCAAACGGGGTGCACTTGCCGCGCTCGTCTTTCGCAGCATATGCCGCAAAAAGCAACTGCGGGCTTTAGTATCACACACTCGCAGGATCGCAATAACCCCCCAGGGTGTTGGTAATTTGCCTGCAATTTTCTATAAGGTGGAACTACTTCCTCAGACGCGATGCTTTGATGCGCTCTTTCTTAAAAACACCCAGATAAAGACTAAACAGACATGTTCGTGCACACAAATGTTTGTTCTTGTTAAAGTTGCATTGTTAATCTCTCCATGACGCGGCTTGTCAATGAGTTTAATTTCATTCGATTAATGAATGATATTAACCAGGTCCGTTGTTTCTACTGCGACGGTGGGCTGGGCAAGTGGGAGGCGGGAGACGCACCGTGGTCGGAGCATGCACACTGGTTCCCGCACTGCGGATACGTGCTGCTCATAAAGGGACAAGAGTTCGTAGACACGTGCAGGAACCGAACCTCAGTACAGAGAACTGTAAGTTATTCTTTTTTCTCCACACTTATGAACGCCTTACGGCACGGAAGTTCATGACACTCAGTTTTTTTATTAATGAATTATATCACATGTTATCATCCCAAAAATAAGCATTTTTGTTTTTGTTTCAAACATTAATTGAGAAATGAAACGCATATATATCCTACATTTGAGAGCTTGATGGCGTCGTTGCGCGAGTCATTCTAACCGAACACGCAGGTTAAGCAACGTCGACCGCAGCCTGTCTATGGACGCGTTTATCTATCTCGAGTTTCTTCAGAGGGCACGTTAAGTCGTCGGTCCCGGTTGTTGTCGATAGATGACAGTCGTTAAGCTAAGTCAGTGGCTCAGGTGGCTTGAAAACACTCGCCTCCGCTAATCCGCATTTGAGCAACGTGCTGGAGTATGTTCTAAACTCCTTCGGTTGAAGGGAGACCCATATCCCTGCAGTGAGATGAGTAAGGGTTGATGTGTGTGATCCTATTTTACTATACCAGGAGACCAGTTGGTCAATAGTCCGGTTCTATATCCACTGGGCTATTACTGCTCGTTTGTGTACACAAATATACGTAAATTGATCTTAACCCGTAATACAAGGGCTCCGCGCTACATCAGTAGTCCAACAGTCAGTAGAAAAACATAAAATGGAAATTGCACTTAATCAATGTAATTTTATTTAGTCAATTATATGTCATTACGAAGGTCGATAAATTATTTAATGCATAGTACAGCAATTATGCGACTTACCTGATAACTTAATAGTTATTTATGCAACTGGTGTATAATGAGGGTGTTTAAACACGAATGTGGGTGTGATAATAGTGTTCATGGGTGTTTTAATATACATAGTTGCATACACAACTTTATCTACACCGACGTGAATCCTCTATAAATGGTTTTGTAACCGTAAAGTGTTACTATATATTATACCTTTTTTTTATACTTCGTCGGAGGCATACAAGCATACGGTCCACCTGATGTAAAGCGCGTACCGTAGCCTATTAACGCTTGCGATATGTTAAGTATCACCCGCACGATGCCTCCTCTGCTGTTTACATTGCAACTCCTTGGGAGCTTACTGGTGACCTCACTCACACACAACAACCCTCTTTATTTATGTATCTAGTTATTTGGCTGCGTTTTTCTGTGATGTGGAGGTACTTCCCCAGATGGGCTGGTTTGATGCGCCCTACCCCTCTTATAAGGTGCCTCTCCGTGCGGTGACGGAGAAAGAATACTGAAAATCACCGCCGCCTCTCTTCCCGTGGGTGTCGTAAGAGGCGACTAAGGGTTTCCTGAGATTTTAGTATCTCAGCCGGTGGTAGGGTAAATAGCCGCCTGGTTGGCTACCACCGTACACGCGGCGAAGCACCCGTGAAGTGGCCTACCTATGAGTACGTCGCGTTTCGGGATCAGCTGGTGTATAACCAGTGCTCGGGGAATTGTTGATGCGATATTGCGAAAATAGTGGTGGATTCTGTCTAGCCATTGTCAGGGGGACTGAGCTGAAAGCGTTCGAATTTTTTATGTAAATACCACGATTTGAGAAGTAGTTGGGTGTTTGATAAGTACATGCAATCGAGACTATCTAAAAACAAAACGAGTTATGAATAAACGCCGTCAAGATGGGAGCATTGCGCAAAATTTGTAGCTTACCGCATACTGACCGCGTTCACAATGATGATTCAAGAAAGAGAGTTGGCCTAAAAGGCAAATTCGTTGTTAAGTTAAGAAAAGACATGCTCCGTTGGTTCGGATATGTAGATGTCAGGAGCCCTAAGAACCGGTGAATGTGGATGAAAAGAGGTATGAATGTTTAAAGAAGCGAGCGAGGTGTTCTCTGCCTACCCCACAAGGGACCTGACGTGAATATATTACTCATTCGGATGATATTTTGATTAGTATGACCCCTGAACCAATAAACCGCTCGACGGTACATAATGCCTTAATGTGCCGTCAAGCGGTCAAGCTCAAAAACACAGTGTTTTAGCGCCTAAATATCTCAGCTATTGGAACATACATACTAAGCAGGATATTTTAACCAATAAGTCGATAAGTTACGCGTTGTTGATCCGTAAACTGGCCAGTAACAGCTGCGCGTTCTACTTTGCCCCCCGACCCGTAAAGGTGAACTGAGCTACAACGCAAAATCGTATCATCGGTTCTCCATAGGTTATATCATTAATGGTTACTAGTTGCTTTAATTTAGGTAATAAGCTGACTGTTTCAGAACCCTTTATAGATTTATTTATAGCATGGGTATAATGGGTACAAATATTTATTACAATTTGGAAAGTTCTTTTTTTTTCTCGATACGGTAAACAGATACCTATCATTATCATGCTAGGCACACAGTGATAGCTCAGTAGAAATAGAGCCGGCCTATTATTAGCCCGTCCAGTGTTCGAATCCAAGTGTGGACATGTACCACAAAATTTTTATTTTCTGGTTTATGTACATATTTCTAATGATCACTTGCTCGGTGATGAAGGAAAACATCGTGAGGAAACCCTAAAAAATTAAAAAATATTTCAAACCGTGTGATCTAACCTAAGAAAGGTCTGATTTTCCCTCTAGGTTGTGGAGGTCTAATTACAGTCGCTATGTGTAAAAATCAGTGTCTTTGCCAAATCTTTAGACTTAGCTAGCGGACACCGCGAATCCTAAAGGATTAGGAAACAGCCTGACGCTAGGAAGAAGACGTAGTAGACCGAAGTAGCTTAGAACTAAATTAGTCGAAACACAACATTGCTCATTTTTGTTAATAACATGTACCGTGATTTCGTTTGCTAACAAAGCATTACACAGTGCTTAGCATTCTGAAATCTATTGACATCGGAAAGACATGAATATGCCGCAAGTGACAATGAATGCCCATGAATTATTAAGTATGTTATTTATTTTCAGTTTTCTGCCGATAGCGGCCTTAGCTCCAGGAGAAGGAATCCTGGAGTCAATTTCCCAATCACTGATAGTCAGGTATGTATTTACGTACACCTTTTTTTTCATTTTCTTTTATTATACAACGTTGGGAGGCAAGCATACGAGCCACCTGATGTAAAGTGGTTTCCATAGCGTATGAACGTTTGTAATCGCCTCTACTGCTAAGTTACTCCTTAGAAGCTTACTGGTGACCTCAGTCACACGCTGGAACACGTCAACTCTCCAGGGAGTTATTTGGCTGCGGTTTTCTGTGAGGTGGAGGTTCCCAGACGGGCTGCATTGATGCGACCTACCTCTCTTACACCCAGATCAAGACAAACAGACATGTTTATGCACACAATTATTTGTCCTGTGTGAGAATCGAACCCACAAGCGTTGGTGTCAAAATAGCATTACTAACCACTACGCCACCGAGCTTGTCACGTGTTAACTGCCATGAAAAAACGTCTGCCATGAAAAGTACTGAAATATGTACATGGGTTTAGGCAGTCATCTCAAACTTCTATTAATTTATTCGAAAGCTAACAGCTATTAAATAAGTATATAACAAACAAACAAACAAACAATAACAAAGTTTTTAATTACAGTTTTCTATAAACAATTAAGAGAAGTAGTGCGCTTATAAGCGACTTAGGAAGTACCTCCACCTCACAAAAAACGTAACCAAATAACAACTTCCTTGCTGGTTATGTGTTTCTGCGAGCGAATGGGGTTACCAGTAAGTGCTCGAGAAGAGGTGTTAGCAGCAGAAATGACAAGTCGCGAGGGATAATTATTGTATTGCAAGCGTTCATATAGTCAGTCAACACTATTAACACGCTAAAGTAACTTAACTAAAGTAGCGTGTTAATAGTGTTCATTGTTAGTTTAAATATTCATACAAGTCATGTATGAATTACAATAAATAGAATATAAATCATAGTTGCTAACGAATCCAATTGGCGGCTACCTTAGCAACTACGATTATTACTTTGTTATGTCACTTGTAGCTGTTGGTTTCCCTAATAATAAATAAATCAATTTTATTAAGTTTTGAATTTTTTTTTTAATTTTTATTCTACAGGTAGAAGAATGCATGGAGGGCGGAGCGGCGACGGCGGCGTTGGGAGCTGGGCTCGACGCAGCGCGCGTTCGGCGGGCCATTGCTAGACGACTGCGGGCTACAGGTAGTTGTGAACTTTTTTAATAACAGCAGCTAAATAACTCCCGGAGTTGTTATTTAGCTGCGGTTTTCTGTAAGGTGGAGGTGCTTCCCCAGACGGATAATAGGATAGAAAACGCCGCTATTTTGAGAACATTTTTTTTTTAAGTTTATAAGTTTATTGAACAAATTATTTTACAGATTTTAGAGGTTGACTCCTTCTTTCAAGTGTATAACATCTTTTATTTCGCTGCATCATATAATTTCCTCTTAGTATAATTTACCAGTCACATTCTGTGTTTTAAAGAAATCTTTTGCTTCCTCGGGAAGTGAAAATTAATTTTCTTATAATGAAGTCTTTGCTGTGGCTTTACAACAAGGACTTCATTATAATAAAATTCATTTTCACTTTCACGTTCGTTCAGAGTTCCAACCTCAATAACCAGTGGTGTGTGGCGCTACCTTCAGTGTATACGCGTGCATCGTTGTCTCGATTCTCGAGCTATATGTTGCTATTGTCGTTTACCTGTAATAATGGAGATACATAGTGACGGCGATAGTGATCTGAATGACTGTTATGTTCCTGTAGATATTGTTAACCAGGAAGAGAATTTGTCGGAGTTTTTGGAATGGAATAACACAGGAACTGATATCCACAATCAAAATAACATTAGTAGTGGGGATAAAAGAAAGTACTGGGAAAATGAAAGCAATAGCGAGGAAGGTTTTGCGACATATTATAGAAGGAAACCAAAACGTTTATTGAGAAGTGAATCTTCTGGAATGGAGAAAAGATTGCCACGGGAAAGACGGGATCCAAGTAAAGATAAGTTTGAGGTATGCATGAAATCCTTAGATATCGTGCCGAAACAAATGACGATGGCGAAGCTATTAATTAATGAACAGTGTGGTAATATCATAAGAATGAAATATAAAAGTCCTTTTAAAGTTCTTATGTTATCTATTAAAAGATTAAATCGTACTCGCACCTGACATAAATGAAAATCAAAGAAAATAATGAATACGCTAAAGAATTTGTTTTTACGTGGTAAAGAGATTTTATTGTCTGACGGGAAAATGGAAGAGAAAAAATTTCTTTTAATTCAGATGATTATCGAAGAATGTAAATATTTTATTACACATCTATTTTCTAATGGTGAAATAATATTACACCTTTTTAGCTTATTTAATGGTTAACTATTCTAAAAAATCTGTGTTGAATATAGTACAGTAGAACTCACAGAGACTTAGACCTAAGCTAGCGAGCATTCCTATATCAGGAAAATATACATATAGCAATTGTAAGTGAAACCTGGTTAGACTCTGAGATATCTGTGAATATTAGTGGATGTAACATATATAGACGGGATAGTTGTGATTCCTATGGGCGATTCTAACACAAGTCTATTTTGACTCAGGTATTTGTTACTCAAATTTACATAACTCAAATATTGAAAAAATCCACATCAAAATTTTGATTTGTGAATATTTGGAAAATGTGTTTTCGATCTATTGTCCATCATCTGTTTCAACGACCCTTACATATTGCTATCATATATTTTCACTATTTAAAAACAAAACTCTAATTGCTGGGAACTTCAATGGCCATCATACTAATTTGTCGTATAAAAATGACTGTAGAGGGACTCGGCTTTTGGATGAATCCTTAGAGAATGGTTTTATTTCATTAAATAACGGGAATTCAACCAGAGCGAAACTAGTTAATGGCACTGTACAGTTGTCCTCTGCCGATATATCATTCGTATCATCAGATATTGCTATGCACGCTAACTGGCAGGTGAGTAGGGAGAATTTACGCAGCGGCCATATTATTATAAAGATAACATTAAAGTATTAAGTTGAAATGAAATTAAAAAAAAACGTAATTTCAATTTTTAGGATAGGCTATAATAACACATTTAAAATATATATTATATATTTTCGGGCATTTTTAATTATTTTCAGAATATTCAAGATAAGTATGACTTTTTCATGCAACAAATAAATGAAGCAGCTAATAAATATATTCCCGCCCTTAAAATATGTATCAGCCCTAACTCTAAGTTCAAACCGACAGAATATTGGACCCTTGCGCTTGTAAAAGCCGTGGCCCAACGTAGATTAGCCCTTAAGGATTTTCGCCGTAACCCCATTCGTGCCAATCTTACGGTTTTAGAAAAAAGAATAACTCAATCGACGTGCTAAGTCCTTAAGTTGTCAAAAATTTTGTAACAATTTGGATGAAGAAATTACGCTCCTTGAAATGTGGCGGCGAATGCGATGGATAAAAAGTTAAAGCACTGCTAAGTTTCCCGTATCTAATGAGAAAAAGGAACGACTTTTGTGTTCTCTTGCTCCAGACACTGTATCTAACGTTGAGTATTGCAATTAACCTTCTTTTATATATGACAATGTATTATTAGATTCGGAGTTCAAGATCCAGGAGTTAGAAAATTGTCTTCAAAACTAAAAGATACAGCGCCTGGCGAAGATGAGGTAACTTACTCGATGATTTTTAATCTTAAGTTTTTAAATTTTCGGGTGCAGAATTACATAAATTTATATAATGCCCGACTTAAATCGGGTAATTTAGGTAAAAAAAATACCTTTGTATTTCCCGATATTTCGGCTGAGTTGCAGCAGTCGGCGGTGCGCGGCGTCGCACTGGAGGAAATTCATATTTTAATATTCGCCCTTTAAGAGATAGGAACGGTGTTCCTGAATAATCCTATTCTACTTTTTTATGCTGAATCCGAATCAAGTCAAAATACGAATATTCGAAAAAAAAAAACGCACGCACAGACAAACATATAGATTTCATATAGAAACGGTGTTCCTGAAAATGGAGTTCCTGACTAATTCACTGACTCATCAACGCCGAGGCCAAACCCTTGAACCTAGAAATCTGAAATTTTGCAAAGACGTTACTTTTGTAATTCTCTCGACAGATAAGAAATGATTTTTTAAAATTCAACCTCTCAGGGGGTGAAAAGGGGACTGACAGTTTGTATGGAGCAGAAATATTTTTCAAGTTAGTGACTTGAAACTTTATACAGATACTCTCTATTAAAATTAAAAAAAAAGTAATTTCAGCGTTTTCAAAAATTCTTACCCTTAAAGGGTGTAATGGGGGAGTATTTCTTGGAACTAAAACTTGAATTGTTAAGAAATTGTTTTTCTTTTTTTTTATGTGCGACAATATATTTATTATAATATTATATTAACGATGAAAAAAAAGACCCATATTGTCAAGTTTCTTTTGGCATTTCTTCTTCGCCAATGGTCATTTCCGAAATGCTGGTAGATTAAAAAAGAGAGATTAAAACTAAAAAAAAAGCTGGAAAATTATTAAGATACAATATGATTTAATTTAAAGAATGTAAGACGTGTCTAAGTGCCCGTAAGGGCCTAATGGCAAATAAATGATTTTTATCTTTTATCTTTTTATTGAATAAGTCAATCGGAATCATCGAAATCGTGATATACGGTACTATCAGCAGCGGTGTAATCGTCATCGTGGAATGATGAGGACATAGCTGGATTTGGTGTGATTTCTGGTTCAATAAGGAAGTCGACAACTTCAACAGGAAGAGATTTAGTATTCTTGAGTGGTGGTACTCTATATATATTGATTAAAGGATCCGACGAATTAAAATCTTTTACATATTGCTTATCGTCTAGACATAAAAACATGGACTATTAGAGATAAAGCTGACAAATCGTTATTTGAGTCAAAGAAAAAAGACAAGCACGTTTCAAACGCAAAATGTGTTTGATAGTGGATAAACCTAAGCCTGGTTTTGGGGACTTCCAAATAACGGAAACACGGCTCGTCGTTTTTTTAAGATTCCAAAAAAGGCTCTGAGTTCACAGGAATCGATGAGCGTATAATGAAATGTTTCGGTGTCATTCTTAGTTGTATCTCTTCAGGACGTAACATAGAATTGACGTCATTTAGTGTTTATTTAGATGAAACTAGAAAATTATATTTGGAATTGTATAATTGGTTGGTGCACAAAATGGTCCTTTTGTGCACAAAATTCTATGTCATGATGCTGAAATAATAAACCACTGTATTGTGCCTTTTAGGCAACTTTCATAAGAAGCCCAAAAACCGCGAAACAAAGACTGTAGACATTTTCGCTTGTGTAATATACAAAAGACGATAAATCGCGAGATTTTAATTTTCCTATCACTGGCTGCCACGCGGGCGACGTCGAGGTAAATTAAAATCTCGTGATTTATCGTCGAATGCGCTCGTGGACATTATTCGTATCGTGTGTAGTGACTATGACAAATACAAAGACAAAGAGGGGGTAGTTGAAGAAAACACCTCCGAGCGCAGCCGGCGACTACTGTGTATTGTTTCATAGAAGCTAGACGGAAGAAATGCATTATCTAATTATGGCCTTAATGATATTACTAAAGATTTCATAACATTGAGATCCTGGGCAGTCCAAGCACAGGCGTAAATTATATATATCTTTGGGGAGATGTAGAATTGATTATGGATAGTATAAGCATTTTACGACTGTACCAGGAGTTTGTCGAATGGCTTTAAAGTTGATTCCTCCCTATCTGTTATGTCCATTGAACTGGTCGCAATTTTAGAAGCAGTATCATATGTTAAAAATCAAAGGCTGAACAAATGCGTCATATTCTCAGATAGCAGAAGTGCGCTCCAGCACTTGGCATGTGCCTCCGGCAACAGAGGTGTGTCGATAGCCTATGATATTTTGCAATGTTAGATGAACTGAACCAACGCGATACTGTTCTGAAGTTGCAGTAGATCCCTGGACTTATAGGTTTAAAAGGTAACGAAGAGGTTGATCGGTTAGCACAATTAGCCATTATAACTGGATCGGAATATAATAAAAAAAAAAATTGTCGCACAAATTACACAGCGCCATCTAGCCCCAAAGTAAGCGAAGCTTGTGTTATGGGTACTAGACAACTGATAAACATACGTTATACGTTACGTTATATTATATGAAAATACCCAGACCAAGACAAAAAGACATGTTCATGCACACAAATGTTTGCACTGTGTGGGAATCGAACCCACGAACGTTGGTGTTAAAGTAGCGTAACAACGCGTTCCCCCACTGCGCCACCGAGCTCGTCAAAGAATGTTTACTTGCACCGCCTTATTTAGAAATATTATCAAAATTCAAGTAATTTATTGTAACTGGAAAGAGTATTTTGACCAACGGTTATTAGTAAATGGAATTTGGTATAAAACTTTTCAGGATCAGCCTCTTCGCCTACTATGGTTAACCAAAGTAAAATGGGAAAAAATATTGAAAAATTAGCCACGAGACTTTGATCACGACACTATCCATCAAGAAAGTTTGAATTTGTTATGTAAAAGTGGGACTCACCTAATTGTGTGGAGTGTGGGGTCGTAGAAGATGTCCAATATTTGTTGACGGTGTGCGTCAAGTACAAGGAAAAGAGAGATTCACTGATGAAAAAGTTAAAATTAAATGTTAAAGACATAGGATAAGCTCAACACATATTGGCTCTACAGTGGTTGCAAGAATGTTCCATAAACTGATTACCACATTTCAACACTGAGTCTCTCTTTAGCTTAGGGTACGATGGGGCTGGCATATCTAATACAGATAAAAGCCCCTCTCAAAATAAAGATTACAAAAATTGGCCATGTTTTATCAGAATGTAATGTCAGGAGCCCCAGGAACCGGCGAGCGTGCATGAAGAGAGCTATGAATGTTAGAGAAGCGAGTGAAGTGTGTAAGGACTGCGTCTTATGGCGCTCGGCTCTCTCTGCCTACCCCGCAAGGGAGCTGGCGTAAATATATACATTCATACATACATTCTACGATTTTCTCGTTGGTCTTCATTGTACGTGTGTTGTTGCTAAGGTTAGTTTGTTGTGGTGGTAGCCGCGGCGTAGGAACCGGTGATTCTTAGCACCCCCTGCCCCGCCGATACTCTGGCCGCTACCAGAGCCGGGATCAACGGGGCAGCCGGTGATTGGGGTCGTCTTTTTCTTGTGCTCATGTTTATGAGGCGAGTACTCATAGTTGCGGCTTGGCAGTCGAGTTGCCAACTGCAGTATATTGTTCATATACGCAGGGGATGCTGCTGATCGTCTTCTGGATCTTTCTCTTAGTCGCCTTTTACCCACACCCACTGGTTAGATGTGGTGGCCTATTCTTACGCCGAAGCCACTCGGCAGTATAATTCAACCGACGCTTATTTTTGTATGACTAAAATGAATGATAAAAATCAGGACGTAATTATAAAATAAGCTATAATATTTATTTGACACTCATCTGTTATGACGTATGATGTTGTTTGTATGATAAAGTATACAATTATCCTTACTATTTATCATAATCTTATAAGCTGAGCAACTGGGGAAGTACCTATATCACAGAAAGCACAGCCAAATAATAACTCTCTGGAATGTTGATTTCCTACGAGTGACGTTACCAATCAGCTGGTCAGAAGTCGCTATGTTAACAGCGGGGGTGGTTTTTTGTATTGCTATACATGCATTCGTAGGGTACGGTAACCAATTTACATCTAGTGGGCGTTATGATTGTATGATTCCACGTTGCAACAAAACATCATCCGAACGATAAACCCGGTCGCGTCCTACGCTTTCACTTTGGAGTCCAGGGTCCGCGGTATAAAAAAAGAAAATTGTGTATAAACTTGAAAAATTTGGACTATTTTTATAAGTGTTTAAAATTTTTGTTATGCGCCTATAGGATGGAAATTTCATTAATGAACTCAATTACATTAAATCTCAATTCTAACTTAATATTCTTTGCTAGCAATTTTAATTTAATTTAAGTTCAAGACTAAATGTATGTAACAACGCATATAGGTATAATGTTTAATTTGGCCACTGTTCGAATGCCGAATATTTTTTTGCATTCGACGAATATTCGGTCACTGTTTGACCGAATAGTGATCGAGTATTTGTCGCAACACTAATAATTGTATTACAAATGAGAGCCATGTAGTATTGTATAATTAGGGAAATAAAATGTTGTTTCGTAAAAATTATAGTTTCAAAATTCAGTGAAAATCTTAGAGGTAGAAATAAGTTGAACATGTCGGTACATCGGCTTGCTCAAGACTGGTAGATCTTATGTAATAATTTATATGCGATGTTATAATAAATTGCTTAAAATAACCCTGTCCTGACAGTACCGTACCTAACAATATATCCCACTGTTGGAGGTTGGCTGAAAGAGATATCTTTTAGAGATAAGTGGGCCAATTCTGCTAAATAACTGCAACTGCACGTTTACGCCTGTCACTTGAGTCGTGCAGGAATAGTGCAGTGCCGATAGGTGTATTCTACTAAAATATCCTGCACTGCAACTGCGCTGGAACTGCGCGTATGCTGCACTGCAACTACCCTGCAACTGTGCGTATCCTGCAAGTAAACTACTTAAAACCTAAAATGTTGCCATATTTCAATCTAATAAAACTGAATTTTATTTAATGTTGGCTCCTATAGTTTCACTATTGACCTTGTTGCCGGAGTGGAGGTATTTCTTACCGAAAAGAAGCTTTACTTAATTATATTTATCCACAAACATCTCCCAAAATAAAGCAAATATAATTCACCGCCTCAGAATATTAATTTCACTTCGCAAAAGTTGCTCAAGAGTAACGTTAACAAAACTGCAAGTAAACTCCTTCAAAACTGCTGTCACCGGTATACAAATGTCAAAACAATTTATCAGAATACGATTATATTGCAGGAAACGTGCAGTTGCAGTGCAGGTTTTTTAACAGAATAGCGATTCATTTACTGCAACATTCATGCAACGTCGCTGCTGTCAGATCGTTTAATAGAATACCGAAACGTCAAAATACGCATTTTGACACACGCCGCGCTGCAGTGCAGTTGCAGTTTTTAGTAGAATCGGCCCAAAGCTCGCCTTTGCGAACGAAATACTTTAAAATTTGTATTTATTTAATGTTTTTGTGTGCAATAACAAAGGCAGACCAAAAATGTTCTTTGTCCAAAAAAGTCTTATTATAGAATTAATGAAATTAATTTTTTTTATCTTTTTTTATCTTATAAAGTGATAAAATAAAAAAATATCACATCATCATTATTATTGTTTTGGTATATTCACATAGATTTATTTCATTATACTATCAATTGCAAAAAATACCAATACGGTACGGTGGGTACCGTAGCCTATTAGCGCTTTAGATATATTAAGTATCACTCACGCGATGCCGCCTCTGCTGCTTACACAGCATTTCCTTGGGAGCTTACTGGTGACTTCACTCACACGCAGGAACACAACGATCCTCCAGGGAGTTGTTATATGGCTACGGTTTTCTGTGAGGTGGAGGTACTTCCCCAGACGGGCCGTTTTGATGCGCCCTATCTCTCTCTTTTATGCTTTGTCGTTTGATTATTTTATTGACATTAATAATATAGCATGTTAAATCATTAAATAATAACATCTACCTTATTTCAACAATGTAATGTTGTACCCCACCTCTATTGTGCGTGGTATGAGTGTTGGAAAATTAGTATGACAGTGAGTATATTTATTGGAAGACAATTTGTTGGTCATAAAATAAATTTCGTTTGTCATAAAACTCTATTAGCTAAACTAGAAATATACGGTATTAGAGGTAAAGCTCATGATTTGATTGCCGATTACCTAGATGGAAGATCCCAGTGTGTAGAAATATAATTTAATAGCGAATTGGAGTTTACCGCATTCCGATCATCAACTGTGGATAATAGAGTAGGTGTGCCTCAAGGTAGTGTGCTGGGGCCTCTTCTGTTTATTATCTACATAAATGAATTGCCGACAATCACACCTTATCCGTGTACACTGTTTGCTGACGATTTATCTATTGTAATTAACAAAACACCAAATTATAATTATGAAAGGGAAATTAATGACACTATATGTAAAACAGTAAACTGGTTGGAATGTAATAACCTATGTGTTAACTTGTCAAAAACGACTTATTTGCAATATATCAATAGAAATGGTAGACCTCAGGACCTATCCATAGCGTACAATAGCAATCAAATTGCAGAGTGTGTTTCGACAAAGTTCCTGGGTATCATGATTGACAAACATTTGTCGTGGAAGGAGCACATTCAAAATGTATGCCAAAGAATAAACCGATTTGTTTATGCTCTGTATCGTTTAAAAAATACTTGTGGTCAAGAAACGGCACTGCTGGCCTACCATGGTTATGTTTGCTCGGCTTTACGGTATGGACTCGTCATTTGGGGAAATTCGGTAAATTTAGGTGATGTCTTTATTATTCAAAAAAAAATGTGTAAGAGCCGTATGTGGCGCCAGACCATTAGATAGCTGTAGACAATTATTTAAAAGGTTAAAAATTTTGACATTAGTTTCTATGTACATATTAGACATCTGTATATTTGTAAAGAAAAACACACATTTGTTTAGAAAATTGACATATCCCTCTGGATTAAGATACCCAAATCGTCTGGCGATTCAATCACACTCTACGACGTCGTTCCAAGCAAACAGTTATAACATGGCGATAAAGCTTTATAACCATTTGCCAGAGAGTTTGAAGTGAATACCATTTTCGAAGTTTAAAAAACAACTTCATACATTGCTGGTCACAAATTGTTTCTACACTATAAATGAATTTCTTTATTATAAGTTTTGACATGTAGCGCCCTAAAATAACGTAAAATAATTTTAAATAAATTCTTTAATAATTTCTCAATTAATACTTAAATTTTTAACCATTGACATTATTTTATGTTGCTTAAGTGTACGACGTAGCCATATTTAGTTTAAGACTAATTAAGACTAACGTTGTCATTGACTACAAATTGTAAAGCATTGACTTTGAACATTTGCATGCCAATTGTTGGCGCAACACGCTTGTTCACATAAATTTAGACATATTCTTTGTCCTAACATGAATTTGTACCGTGTATGCCCGCAAATAAATATATTTCATTTCATTTCATTTCATAAATGTAGTTGTACTCTCTTTTTTTTATATGATTTAGGTGACAAGCCAGCGCACGGTTAGCTTGATGGTAAGCATTTACCGAATAAAAATAACAAAATAGTAGTAGTACAGTTGTTAATAGATCAGAAATGTTATTTTAGTATACAATCCTAATCATCTATGTTCAGGTTTGCCTTTCAACTCATCGGAGGCTCTGATCGACGCGGTGTTGGATGAGCAGTTGAACGAGGAGGCGTGGAGCGTCTCGCCGCACAGCCAGAGGTTCGCTAGGGACATACTCGCGGAGACACTTCGGGACTTCGCGCCCATGTCTAGGTATGTAACAATTAACTGGGGATAGAATATTTTATGTTAATATACGATGTCGGGAGATATATAAGCATATGGTTTACCTGATATAAAGTGAACGCCTGCAGTACAGGAGGAGTTCCTCGCGTTGCCATCCCTACGGCTAACATGGCGATTCTTCTGCAGCTTACTAGTAACCTCATTCACTCCCAGGAACAGAAACTCCCTCCGGGTGCTTTTCATATAGCTTTAATCTGTGAGGTAGAGGTACTGGTCCCGTTGACTTTAGGGCAAAACACTAAGTAGCTTAATCCATAACATATTCATATCAATGACAGTAACAAGGTTAGATTTAACTAATAAACTAATTAAAGTTTAGCACCAATCAATATCTACGTCAACTACCTAATATGTATATTTTAAAAATACATACAAACATCCAAAGAAAAAGACGAGCTTGGTGGTGCAGTCGTGAATGATGCGACTTTGACATCAACGCTCGTGGGTTCGATTCCCACACAAGGCAAACATTTGTGTGCATGAACATGTCTGTTTGTCTTGGTCTGGATGTATTAAAGAGAGAAAGGGGCGCATCAAAGCAGCCCGTCTGGGGGAGTAAGTAAGCTCCTAAGGAGTTGCTGTGTTAGCAGCAGAGGACGCATCGCGCGAGTGATACTTAACGTATTACACGCGTTCATAGGTTAAGGTAAACTTTACATCAGGTGGACCGTATGCTTGTATGCCTTCCGACGGTGTATATAAAAAAATGATTTGGAATAGTCATTCGCACAGGGTTGGTCTCAATTTGATGACCCGATGACCGAGTAATTAGTAATGCTACTTAAACAGTAAGGGTTCGACTCCTACTAAGTCTCGAAAACTGGTACATGCCAAAATGCGCTTGTGTTTGTGAATGACGGTATGATATCGCAATTCATGCATCATGAATGTTTCCTTATGTGTCTGGCACGCAACATAGCCTTTGTGCGGGTCAGAGATAAAAAAATGTGTGCAGAAACCAAAAATGTGAATTTCAAGATACTGAGACGGATGTAGAATTTCATGAGTAGGATAATTGAAGCTTCGTAATGCGCAGGCGCGCACATACACGTACAACACTCGGACCTTGTAATAAACAGTGTATAATGCTTTCTATCTTATTCTCTCGCAAGTTAAATCATATAGATGTATGTGGTTGTCTCTTTTTACTGTCATAACGATGATAAAGAAGTTTTCACTTCGAAGAAAACTATTTATTACATAAACGCAATTTGTCTGTATCGACTTTCAATAACCGACATGTATGTAACATTTCAGTATAATACCAACACAATGGGACGATAGACCAGAGAGTAGAGTATCGTCGAGCAGCCCTTCTCAATCTCCTATACCAGTTGATACTAGACAGCCTGTAAGCCAACAAGAGCCGGATTCCACTGAAATTGAAGTCACGACCACGGTTACTAGCACTACAGAGCAAACCGAGCTCAAGAATGAAGAAGGGAGTCGTGTTGTAGAAAAGACACCCTTGTCTCTGGAAGAAGAGAATAGACAATTGAAAGAAGCCAGAATGTGTAAAGTGTGCATGGATAGCGAGGTGAGTGATATTTTTGGCACCATGCCAGGAAGCGAATGACCACCGGGGTCGGGGGGTGAAGTAGTACGCGTAGCTCTTATTGGCTAGTTGACAGATCAACATCGTGCCACTTATCGTCTCATTGGTTAAGAGCGCGTTTAAAGCTTAGTGGCGCCCTCATTTTGTTTTTATTAACAACGCTGAATTTAGGTACACACTGAGCTCGTCAATCCCTATCTCCAGCTAGACTGTTTTGAAGCACTCTACCTCTCGAATTTGACAAGGTTTTTTGTAAATGTGTGTGTTGTGTACGTCAACCACCACCACCCATGGCTCCACCGACCTCGTGGTCATTTGAGCCGAATCGCGGGAGATGCGCACGGCACATGCTGCTCTAAGGCTCTCTTCGTACCGTGGGCAATTCTTCGCTGTCCTTGTTTCTATATTTTTTCTTTCTCCCCTTTCTGGGGCAGCAACAAGCACACTTACACTGTGTGTTGTGTACAGGTGAGCGTGGTGTTCCTACCCTGCGGGCACCTGGTGTCGTGTGCCCGGTGCGGCGCGGCGCTGGCGGCGTGCCCGCTGTGCCGCGCCAGCGTGCGGGCCCTCGTGAGAGCCTACCTCGCCTGACCGCGCGCTGACATACATAGCATGGCAGCCCTGCAGGAGGTACATACACATTATAACTCTTTTTTTTATAATAATAGTTTTATTTTTCTTCATTATATAGATACTTATTTTTATAATATTACATGGTGTGTAAGTTATCACATATCTTTAGAATGAAAGCCACACATCTACACTTTCTGCCAAGGGAGACGCAACGAAGCAGCTTGAATGGAAGGTACCTTTACCTAATTGAAGACCGCAATCAAATAACAACTTCGTGGACGATTCCTGTGTTACAGCGAGCGATTGATGTTACCCGAGAGTTGTCATGTTAACAGTGGTGGTGGCAAAACGCGAGTGATGCTTCCAGTATTGCAAGCGTTTATAGGGTACAGTAACCACTTTATATTACGTGAGTCGTGTGTTTTTATGCCTCGCGACATTGTATAAAAAAATGTAATAACTACCAGTGGTGGAACTTGTACTTGATGAGTATTTTAAGAAACAAATGTTGATTTCAATTATACTTGTTTTCAGTACAAAGTCTTCAAGGAAACCTGGTGGAGTAGACATCGCGTCGTCTCACTGCGAATCTTAATTGTTCATCCAAGTGCATTATAGTTCTATGATAAAATAAGTACTGACGAAATTACCTTCTGTAGACATCAAGCATTATTTCGATGAATCGTGTTATGTATTAGTACATACTACACACATTAAATATATGTATGGGTGTTCTCACTGGCGTTCTGCATTAGGTTTGTGAAATACTTAACTAAATAATACACACTTAACAATACATAAGACAATTGGCATCAATACGGGATCGGACAACATTCAGAGTGATTTAAATTAATGCTTATTTATCACAATTATACAGTTTAATAGTGTACAACACAACGCACTTAAAGTGTAGTTCATTCAACGCGACCAATAAATGTTACGGTATACCATTTTAAAAGGGTAAATATGCGGACACAAACAATGTGGGGAGTACCTCTAGCATAGTAGATGTATAAGCAGTGGAATAGTCTCAAATAATCATTCTCACACATTTAAACGCTGCTTTAGTGAAATCAGTCTTAAAACGGTACTTCGTAACACGCTATTTTACATTCTGATATCCCTATACCGTATTCCCTTGGGTTTGAGACAAACTGAAACAATGAAAACATAACTTTCCAAACTTAGAATACGTCCAAAATCAAGTCTTTTCTTGTGTTTTTGTTTACAACGTTAGGAGGCATACAAGCATACGTTCCACCTGATGTGAAACAGTTACCGTAGCCTATTAACGCTTGTAACATATATCACTCGCGCGATGTCTCATCTGCTGCTTACACAGCAACTCCTTAGGAGCTTACTGGTGACCTCACTCACACGCAGGAACACAACGACCCTCTAGGAAGTTGTTATTTGGCCGCGGTTTTCTATGTAGTGGAGATACTTCCCCAGACTGCTTTGATGCGCCCTACCTCTCTCGAGTATCTTGTAATACGTTAATAACAGTATCCTTGTTAGTAGAACACATTGGAATAGGCTTGATTTGCTTTTTCTTCAGCAAACTAAAGCTCAAAAGCTACTCGGTCCGGTTCACTCATTTTCACCCAGAACAACTTACTGATAACAGACACTTAAATAACAGAATATGAAAAATGAACACCACTATAAAACTTAAAAAAACAGTTTTAAGAAAAAAATGTCACTAATAGCGGCCGAAACGCTCACGTCAACCTCTGTGTCAAAAGTAAAAAATTGCGGATATAATCCGGATAAATGCAAAAGTTATAAATTCTTCACACTTCATATGTATTAACTGTTCACCTTGGACATTGAGCGTCAACTATAATAAGACGTCCAAGTTAACGCTTTTGTGTGGAAAGTAAACAAGATAAACAATATAGACCAGGTAGACAAGACGTACGAGACTCGGCATATACAGATGAGATAGATTGATAATGTGACTATATGTTTTTATTCACTATATTTACTGTAACTAGGAAACCTAGGGAAGTAAATACGATTTTCCATGTAAAGTTTATGTTGTGATAAATACGACCCTTAAAATAACATATAGTACATTTTTCTCAATTCCAAGTGAGAACGGTATACATCTCTCACACTCTCATGCGTCGGCAATTATTCCAAAAAGGCCTAAAATCCATTGATTACTTACTGCTTATAGCACCTACTATTCTTGTAGCAGCAAAAAAAATGACAACCGTCTACTCGAATAATACTATCGAATATTTACTACTAAATTTAAATTGTCTATACATAAAAAGAAAGCTGTAATTGATATTGCCAAGTATGTTACAGATATATTATGAACACGTTAGGCCTACATTAAATGTATGCTTGCAGTGTGACTTGTGACGACGAACGCTTCATATTTTAATATATAATATTATGACTTAATGTGTGTTTTAACATTCATAAGTTGGTCCATTTACTTATGACATGTCAAGGCATAGAATAAGATGTATAGATAAGTCTCTCGTGCTAATGAAAGATATATTTCTACCTAATGTTCACTAGTGTATTTAATGTCTATACATTCGCAAATCATGTTAGAGTGAATACGGCAACACGTGTCAGGTGGGCTCTTTGTTCGTTTGACTTTGACTGTTATATCAACAAATAAACTATTTGTATCAAATAAGCCTATAAGGCCTTGTGAGATTCTACGTATCCAAGATGTATGCCTTTTTCGGACGTAATTATGACGTCACTGTTTAAACTAGAGATTTCCAATCATTTTTATCCCCCTGCCTAACTAATGTTTTAATCTGATGGACCCCTTATTTGATGCAATCGACTCCGTGGGGTTGATATGGACCGTAGAAAGCAAGGATTTAAACGGTGACGTCATGTTCTCACCGTTGTTTTGAATGTGATTACATCCCAAATAATACGAATCGAGCGTACGTCATAAATGCCATAAAACAGTCAATGTGAGCGAAAATCGCATGTACTAATTTCAGTTAGACAACCTTAGTATTTATCAACAATTTTAGTTTTTTATTTATTTAAAGGCAAAGAACTATACAATATTTTTTTTATAAATATGAATAAAGTTATATTGTATAGTTCTTTGCCATTAAATCAGTCCCAGTGCACGAATCTTTTTGAAAGATTTCATAGAATTTCGATAATGTAGACCAAAGGATGTAAGTCAACAATTGCACTGGAGTTATTATTAACACTTATGACTTTGTAAATTACTATTTCCTCCCTTGTTAACGCTTTTGTGTGGAAAGTAAACAAGATAAACAATATAGACCAGGTAGACAAGACGTACGAGACTCGGCATATACAGATGAGATAGATTGATAATGTGACTATATGTTTTTATTCACTATATTTACTGTAACTAGGAAACCTAGGGAAGTAAATACGATTTTCCATGTAGATAATTAAATACTTTCCGAATAGCCATGCAATTCTCTAAGCGACTCGTAATGGCTGTGTGCATCGCTGTGATCACAGATGTCACAGCTTTGACATCGTCTACTGCGATCACGGCTTTTTATTTGGTATTCTATAAGGCTGTAAGCGTACGCGAGGTTGTTTGCCTTGTAGAATTCCAATTCCAAACGCAGCCTTGCGGCGCTAGTGTTGCACAACCACACAACCACAGCGACACTAAGGAATTGCAATTTTGTGTTCAAGGCTATAACAGCCGATGTTTCCGAGGATGTAAGGATGTTTGCTCTTACAGAATTGCATGGCAGGAGTGATTTATTGCCGTAATTGGTGACTGGGTAAAAGAGGTTTCCTGCTAAAGATTTAATATATATTGACTCCCGTCACTTATTCAATGATGAGACTTTAATATATTTGTAATGTATAGTTATTGTAGACAATGGTGTTATGTGAAGTACGTTTATTGAAATAGTGTCACTACGTGGGTTTTTGTTTCTCCTTAGTTCAGTTTGCTAGGTTACAAAAGTGTGTTAGCTAGAGTTACTAGAAATCTAACAGCTACAAAATGTAATTTGTGAGCACGTGTTTCGAAGGTGAGGCTTACCCGATTAACGCGGTTTTAAAATATGTTTTAACTCTATGTGATTTAAATTCTGAATAAAAAAAATGTTAGTACAGCCATTTTTCTTGTATGGCTGTACTAACTTTTTTGCTGGAAATGTAGATAAGTTTAACTCGTGCTTTCAATATGATTCTATACGTTTTGTTTATTACAAAACTTATCACTGCGATCAGAAAAGTGAATAATAACGGCCGCCATAATATATTATTTATAATCCTTGGAATTTCCCATCTTTACTGCATGGCTCGGCGCGCCTCACTCCCGATAACTTCGTCTTGTTTATGGATAGCCTCGCCTTTAAATAGTAACAATAAATAGGTTTATAACTTCTAATTAACAAATAATATAATTAATATGCCATAGTAGCGTTTGATTTGAAGTTAAAAACCTTGCAAATTGTAGGCATCCTCTAAATAGGATTTCGTGCTATAAGTACCTATTCACTAATATTGCATTGATTCGTATAATTCTAAATGTGGCCACGGAGATGTACTTACCCAATATACTCAAGTTTCCAATTCCAAAGAAAGGGCTGTTTTGCAATAGTGTGAAGAGTAATTTTAAGATGATATTTAAAGCAATAATGTGAATTTACAAAATAAACAACCATTGTCACTCATTGTCAAGTACGATTAAATGATCATTGCTTGTCATATTGGAAGTAGTTTTATTGGTTATATAATATATGAAACTGATCACTATACATGTTTAAAAATAAATATGTTTATTAATAGATGTAAAATAATATTTCCTTATAATACATTGGAAGGTAAAAACTTGTGAAGCGTTTGTCGTAGGCTATGAGACTGCTTACATTACCAGAAATATTGCTCACAGACTTTGTTAAAGCTAGAATTCGCTGAATCCCCATTAGGAAACTTAGGAAACAAAAAAATCTTATCTCGAGAAATGAAGATTCTTGCTAGGTGTCTGTCGCGTATAATAAAACAAGACCTGAAGCTCGGCGCTTATCGTTAATATACTGGAAATGCCGTCAATCAATCCCTACAGTTGAAGAGAGTGGATCAATCAAAACGCCTTGTCCCGATACGCAGCTGAAAGGCACAGAAATATCCTTTTTACTAATGAAAAAAAATTCACGATTGAAGAGCACTACAACAAGCAAAACGACAAAGTGTTCGCACACAGTTCTAAAGAGGGCAGCTTCTTGAAGGCGGAGTGAAGACTTCAGTCAAAGCGTATCAAGAGACTGTCTTGGATTGTGTTGTGAAACATGCAGCAATACACTTTTAAAAAATGTACCGTAGACTTTCCAGCAGGACTCTACACCTAGTCACAAGGCACGTACTACCCAAGCCTGGCTCTAAACCAACGTTCGGGACTTTATAAGAGTTGAAGACTGACCTTCGTCTAACCCAAATCTGAACACCTTAGACTACAAATTATGGTCAGTTTTAGAGACATGACCTGATCGAAACGACACGCCGGCATTGTCTCTTTTAAGAAATCTCCGGAGTAAGCAGTGGCTAAATTTCCCATGGAAACACTGCGTAAAACCATAGATTCGTGGACACACAGATTAAAGACCTGTACCAATTTTTTTATATACTACGTCGGGATATATATCGAATCATAAAATTAACAATTCTGGAGTTCCCCAAGGTAACATTCTAGGACCATTACTTTTCTTGTTTTGAATCAACGACCTTCCGGATGCAACGAATTACCCATGCACCTTGTTTGCTGATGATGTATCGGTCGTAGTTTCTCTTCAAAATTAAAAAGAATTTGAACAAACTTTAGCAGCAACTGTTGAGGAAGTAGTATGCTGGTTGGGTAATAATAAGTTATGCGCCAATCTTTTGAAAACGAAGTACATAAATTTCTGTAATTATAGTGATCATAATATTAGGAAATATAATTTGACATGCCAAGGTAATAAAATTGAACAAGTAAACGACATTAAATTTTTAGGTTTAATAATTGACGAACATTGCAACTGGAAATCACACATTGACTACATATATATTAAATTAAATAAGTTTGTATTTGCAATCAAAAGACTAAGTCAAATAAAGACTCATAAAATAGTACTTTTTGCGTATAATGGATATGTCCTATCTGCCCTTAGGTATGGTCTTTAATTGTGGGGAAATTCCACACATATAATAGAGCTTTCATTGTTCAAAAGATGTGCATCAGAGACTTGCATGGCGTCGGTCCCTTGGTGTCTTGATCATTATTTAAGAAATTTAATTTGCGTTACCAGTTAACCAGTATATATATATATATATATATTTCAAGCTGGACTTTTTGTAAAGCAATATCCTGGATTATTAAATAGTTACAATGATATGGAAAAATCCAAAGTTAAGAATAGGGATCCATCTAGACTGATATTACCAGCTTGCAGTAGTAGCTTATATCAAAAAAATATAATGACTATAAAAATATTTAACAAAATCCCTAAAGATATAAGAATATTGCCTACTAAAAAATATGATACATCGAAATGAAAATTAAATAGTGTTAAAATTAACAATGCACTTATTTAATTAATTCGGAATTTAATATGTAAAACGACTTGGATTCCAAAGTATGGGAAATTGTAATTATTGATCTAATTTGTAATTATATTTTGAATGTATATTTGCACGACATAATACTGTGGCAAAATATGCGGACTAATATTATCTAACAAAATATAAATGTAACCATATTTTATGCAAATAAATGATTATTATTATAGTTTGCAGCTTAGCAGCAAAAGTATATATAAAAGTAATTGAAAGGAGAATGAGGGTGAAATCCGATAGAATGCACATGGAGGATTCCTAAATGTATCGATCAAGTTTTGTCGCTCCACAATATCGTGGCGAAGCATCTGGCCATTGACCAAAAGGTTTTTTGCGGTTTTGTGGAATCTCGAGAAAGCATTTAATAGGGTTGTGCCAAAGGAACTGTGGGATATATTGCCGAGATATGGGATTGACGGTTCACTGCTCCGTGCTGTGCAGTTCACTTACAAGGACTGCTCAGCACGTGCGCAGATGGTAGTATGTTACCCTGTTTTGATATCAAAATTGTTGTCAACCAGGATTGCATGCTGTCTACTAGGCTGTTTAAACGAATGTAGTATTGCGCATGGGTGACCTAGTGGTCAACTGCTTGCTGTATAGTCAAAGTCAAAGTCAAAATCTTTTTATTCCGTAAAAATGGCTACATTTGTTTGGAATCGTCACAATTTTTTTCCCTACCGTGCAGTTTATGACTAGGTGAGCACTGATAAAAATACTGCCAAAAAACTCAGGCATCCCTCTTTTGGTATCCAAACAAATTTACATATTTTATTAATTACATTATAATTGGATCGACTCACTCCCAGGCATTTTTATCATTAATATAGTCAGATACTTTATAATATGCCCTGCTACACAATTTGGCTTTAATAGTAGTTTTAAATTTGTTAATTGACAATTCTCTTATATTGCTGGGAAGTTTGTTATAGAACCGTATACATTGCCCCATAAAAGAATTACTTATTTTGTGGAGACGGCTTGCATGTAAGACAAGATTATGCTTATATCTAGTATTTATGCTATGAGTATCACTCTTTTTACAAAATGAGTCTATGTTTTTATGGACATACAAAAGATTTTCATAGATATATTGCGATGCGACTGTTAAAATATTTATTTCTTTGAATTTTTCTCTAAGGCTCTCCCGGGGACCAAGTTTGTAGATAGCTCTTATGGCTCTCTTTTGCAATAAAAAGATGGTGTTAATGTCCGCGGAGTTACCCCAGAGAAGAATTCCATATGACATAATACTATGAAAGTAGCTGAAATAAACTATTCTAGCCGTATCAATATCAGTGAGCCGTCTAATAGTTTTCACTGCATAGGCTGCAGAACTTAGTTTTCCTGATAATTTTTCAATTTGTGGGCCCCATTGTAGTCTGGAGTCAATTGTTATACCCAAGAACACAGTTGTCTCCACATTGTATGCAGACGATGCCATAATATTATCAGAAATACCATCTGAATTGGAAACACTGGTCACAATAATGAAAGACTTGACACTGTTCACAGTAAAGAAGATTGTATGGAGAGAGGCTTACTGTTGAATGCGAATAATACAAAAGATATAGATGTGGAAAGTCGAGTGAGTGCTGGGAATAGTGCGAATGGAAAGTTGGGAAAACTTCTTGGCAGTAAAAACTTGAGCCGAAAGGCACAGCTCGCTATACACATTGCAGTACTGGTCTCAACGCTTACTTATTAAAGCGAGAGCTAAAATGGCAGAGAGAGCATGAAAGTAGAATAAAGGTAGTCGAAATGCGAGCGTTGTGCAAAATGTGATGCATAACGCTTGTAGATCGTATTCACAATGATGGTATTAGAAACAGAGTTGGTTTGAAAGAGAGCGTTGGTGTTAAAATAAGAAGAGGCATGCTTCGTTGCTTCGGACGGATGGGATGTGAAAAGAATGCAGGAACAAAGAATTACGCAACAAATATACAACGTATAAGTAGAAGGAAGTGGGAGTCTGGGAAGGCCAAGACTTACCCACCATGACCAAATTGATCGTGTTTTATCAGAATGTGTTGTCAGGAGCCTCAGAAAGCAGCGAGCGTGCATGAGAAGAGCAATGAATATTAAAGAAGCGAGTAAGGTCTGTAGAGATCGAATCATGTAGTGCTCGGTTCTCTCTGCCTACCCCGCAAGGGATTTTGCGTGATAGATAAAAAATATTTTGAATTTGTATATAAAATACGAAAAAACTTTTTCCCCTATCTAATAAAGGCAGTATTAGGTATTATTAGTCTTATCGTATTGATAAAACTATGTATGAAACTTAACATAATGAAATTCTTCTCAGAATCCTATGATATGACGCACTTGTTTTTTCCTTATTGATTTACTCGTAGATATAATGACCGTTTAAGATAGAGTGGTTGCTAACTACTCTATCTTAATCAGCCATAATACCTAACCTTTGTTGGACTTAACAATGGTGGCTTCTAAGCTAACTGGTGTTTGGCCTCACCGGCTATTTATAACGCCCAAGCTGGTCAATGCTATGGTAACTGCTTATAATAAGACTAGGCGTTTCTCGCTGCAAGCACCACAAAGTATTGGCGTCGAACATTTATATTACATCACACACAAGTGGTACACAATCAATGGCCGGCACACGCACAAGCAGTACAAAAATAAACCACACAGGAGCACTGATAAGAACAATCATCATTACGAAATAATAATTATTATAAATAAAAAATATTACATCAAAGGAAAAATTGGGACTAACAATTAACATCCTAACAACATTACCTTTTGCTAAATAAGTGGTACACAATCAATGGCGCGGCACACGCACAAGCAGTGCAAAAATCATTTATATAATTAACATATCATTACGAAATAATTATTATTATAAATAAAAAAATAAAATAAGTAAGATATACCTTTGTAAAATATACCCTTATAACACCCTAAATAAACGGTATAAATTACCCAGGGGTGGTTCACACCTTAGAGCATTCCCAAGTAAGGAAACACACGTCCGTATCATAACTTTAAAGTTATAAGACTCGTGATGATGAGGCGTCGAACTCTCTTGGCCAGCAGTCAAACGTGGGTACTCGCCCTGTCGAACCCAACTCCAGGGCAGAGCATAGCGTTGCTGTCCGAGTCCCACTGCTTTCGCAGTGGTATTCATTTATTTCCTATTCACCTTGTGGGGTCTCGTACTGCTTCGATAGTACCACGCGTGATCCAGGTACGCTCAGTGTGCCCGCTGTGGTCTGAAGGTCCAACATAATGGTTCAAGCGCCCGCTGCTTCCGCATGGTGTGCTTGTTCGATTGGTGTGGCTTCGGGTGCGCCGTTCTTAGTCGTCGCGGTGCTGCCCGACGATTGCACCTATTTTTATATTCGACTGCGTCACGACCGGCTCTTGTGGCGCAGAAGGGAGTTAATTGTCTTTTTTCATTAAGAAAAGCTTGTTATATTTAGGATACCAATGCACCCGGGAAGCAGCCCCGACATACTGAACATAGCGATAGCTAGATTGGTGGAACACCCGGTCTCCATGAAGGTGTTATACATAACCGACACACAGCACCTCTTAATCCATATCACGGTTATCTTAGGTGCGCTGGGCCTCCAGAGAAGCCAGGATAGACCAGGCGGCTGAGGAGCGCTCCAGTCTATACAAACTTAATCAACATCTATCTATTCCCGGTTGATCCCCGTGTCCCCACTTTATGACCAGGCGGGCACGCGTGGGTATGAACTCGCCGATCATTCATCATTTCATTTTCATTTTTAAGAGAGGAAGGATCCAGCGAGATTTCGTGCTATGCTCCACCCCCTCCGATCCTATATCTGTTGCGGAGGAGCATAGCATGACTTCAACAACGCGGTCCATCATCACCTGGGAACCGCGCGGCCGACCATTCTTTTCCTCACGGAGACACAAATATCCTCACCGGCTGACACTTCTTACTTGCATTACCCCGGGTACAAACTGGAGCACTTGTTTGTGCGTCATGCCGGGGTATGCTTGTTCGTCCGGGAGGATATTTGTTGTCGCCGATTGCATAATCTTGAAGACGGACCGTTTGGCCCATAGCGCTAAGGAGAAAGCCGATTTACTCGGTAATCTCTTTGCGTCTAACTCGAATATGAATGACGCATTCTTCAAGAAATGCGTGAAGAGGTTATTAGAGGGTCGGCAACGCATGAGTGATACCCTTGGTGTTGTAAATGTCCATAGGCTACAGTAACTGTTTACCATCAGGCAGGCCGTATGCTTGATTGCCACCTTAGAGGTATATAAAAAAAAAATTAGTCCGTATTTGTCCACTGCTGTACATAGGCCTCCCCTATGGAGCGCCATTCGCCTCGATACGGTGCCATCAGCAACCTTCGACTCCCTACAAACCTCTTGAGGTTATCGCTCCATCTAGTGGGGGACGTAGGGGAGACCTTTCGAGAACCATTCTTCCCCAACGTTGTCGATTCTACGAGCTATGTGACCCACTACCAGTTCAGCTTGTTTATCCTTTGGGCTATGTCGGATAACTTAGTTCTGCTGCGGGATACCCGCAGCAGAACTAAGTTATCATTTCTGATTCTATCATGCAGAGAAACCTCAAGTATAGTTCTTTCCATAGCATGTTGAGCGACCTTAAGTCAATTGCGCTGCTTTTTAGCAGAACGCAATTTGTTCATTTGATGTATAGAGGAAAAAAGCAATGTGAAGGTATAACCACCTTTACAATGATCTGAATATAATGAATGACCCGTACATAATTGTTTCGATTGTGGGTGCATTACTGAGTGGGCCTGTGCCCCTTTCTGGCGGCAATCGCTCATGGGTTCATTCTTGCTAGGTTAAATAGTGTTGAGATCTCGGGGGCGGACGCCTGTGACCGAGAGGGATAGACGTCTACAGGGACTGATAGTTAGGGTCGGATGCGCCGCCGAAAGAATTTCGCGGTGGACCTCGGTTGCGTCTCGCTTCATTCTTGCTAGATTAATATTCTGTTTGGGCTTGATGTGTGAGGGGGTGCACAGGTAGAGCAGCTGCGAACCTCAGGTGGTTAGCGTTGTCAAGAAGACAGAGGACGAAGAAGAGGTACACCAAACATCGGCAATTTGTGAAGTGCACGGATCGTCCGGGGACAGGACAAACACTTCTGTGTAGATTTGAACATGTATTTTTATCTTGGTCTCGGTGTTTTTAAGAGTAGGTAAGGTAGGACGCATCAAAACTGGGGAAGTACTCCCACCGCACAGAAAACCGCGGCCAAAGACAGCTCCCTGGAGGGTTGTTATGTTCATGCGTGTGAGTGAGGGTAGGTGCCTAGGGAGTTATTGTATTACCAGCAGAGGTATCGCGCGAGAGTGACACTTAATATGTTGCAAGCGTTCATACGGTACCTGCTTTACATCAGATGGGTCGTGTTTTTGTATGCCTGCCAACAACGATTTTGCGTAGGTAGTAATCAAATTCGGGGGTGAAGTAGAACGTACTGCTCTTATAGGCTACTTTACGGATCAACGTCGCAGTAATTATCGCCTTATTGATTAAAATATTCTCCCAACTCAACAGATTCGTATCGCTGAGATATTTATACGCTAACAACATTTTTGTGAGCGTGGGGTGCCTTTATGCGCAGTGAAGTGATTTATTGGCTTGTGATTTTAACCATCACACAGTCATGTTCAAGTGAATCAAGACATTTACAAGCCAATGCCATTTTAAGATGATGAATCTATGTTAAAAAATTGTTTTCCGTACAGCTTGTCAAGCTTGAGTTGACTTGCGGAGAAAATTGGACCTAACGCAAATTTATGCCAATTTGACATTTCAATGCAGACCGTACCGATACCGTTAACCGATATGTAGGTAGATACCACAATGATAAGCGACAGCGATCTAGTGCAGAGTCGTATAAACCAGTGCCCGCAAAGTGCCGTAGCACAATGGTGTGCCGTGGTAATTACCAAACCAAGGTACTTTGTTTATTAACTGATGTGCCGTAGGAAGTCAGTTTGTCTGAAAGGTGACCAGTCAGAACCCGTTGTATACGTTTTCCCACACATTTCGCGGTCATATATGACCACCCGGGTTTCGAAGGGTTAAGGCTCATTTTCATTAGTTGTTAGGGCCCGCACGGAGGATGCGTGAAATTTTGTGTTCAGGCATGATATAAGAACTGCATGCGGGAACCGTTTTCATTAGTAGTGGCCCGCATTTCCCTACATACATCTAAATTTGATGATTTGGTATATGTAGCTTGAATACAAAAAAAAATACACTGGTATAAACCATCCAGTCCAAAATGTTCTCAGTTTCGTAATACAGACGTTTTTATTAGTGGGTGGAGTTTCTTGTTAAAAATGATAATAGAGCTAATTAGCTGATTTATGACTAGATTAGATATTGATGACCGCTGTCGATAAGTATTTATAGGCAACACGGATGTATTTGCTTAATGCGAGCAAGAATGGTACCTACATTTATTATTGTTATTCTACACTCACGGGTGTCGCAGGGTAGGGTAGAACCCCTGGGGCAAGAAGAGCCGGTTTTTTCTGGAGAAGAGAAATACAAGAGGTAAATACCGACAAGGGTTTATTAAAACTAATGGATATTATTGCTCAACAGCATAATAATAACTTCAATAAATTCTTTTTTTTTATACTACGTCGGGAGGCATACAAGCATACGGCCCATCTGATGTAAAGCGGGTACCGTAGCCTATTAATGCTTCGATATATTAAGTATCACTCGCGCCATGCCTCCTCTGCTGCTTGCACAGTAACTCCTTGGGAGCTTACTGGTAACCTCACTCACACACAGGAACACCTTCTAGGGAGTTGTTGTTTGGCTGCGGTTTTCTGTGAGGTGGAGGTACTTCCCCAGACCGGCTGCTTTGATGTGCCGTACCTCTCTTAAAACATCCAGATTAAGACAAACAGACATGTTCATGCACACAAATGTTTGCCTTGTGTGGGAATCGAACCCACGAGCGTTGGTGTCAACGTCGCGTCGTTCACGACTGAGCCACCGAGCTTGTCAGTTCTGGAAAGCCACGAACAAATTGAATCCTAAGCCGAGCCTGCCGGCAAGTGTCGCCGGAATGCAGAATGCGGAAGAGATAGCGAGCACATTTCAGCGCCACTTTAAAGTAGTCGCCGCGCGGGCCGCCGGCTCCTAGTGTGACGCAGATGCTTGGTGCTGAGAAACTCAATGTTAGGTCTCTCCTGAGCAGGTTGACTCTGTTGTAAAGAGTACGGTGAGAGGGAAGTCACCTGGACACGATAGCCTCAGTATCGAGCATCTGCAGCACGCTGGTGTGCACGTGTCGCGGATCCTGGCGGATCTGTTCAACGTTTGTGAACCGACTGATCGGCGAGCTCAGCAGTACTAAAATTGGCTGTCACATTGATGGAGTGTGCATAAATAATATTAGTTATGCAGACGATGCGGTACTACTGAGCCCGTCAATCAAAGCTTTGTGAGAACTATTACCGATGTGTGAAGCGTATGCGGTCGCCCATGGGCTCAGATACAACGTTAAGAAAACGGAATTAATGGTTCTTAAGGCGATAAGAACTACTCACACGTGCCGGTAGTTACGCTTAACGGTACGCCACTTAGTAGAGTGACAAAATTTAAGTATCTGGGTCACTGGGTGACCGAGGATCTCACAGACAACGTCAACATTGAGAGGGAAGGTAGAGCGCTGTCTGTCCGCTATAATATGCTGGCTCGGAGATTCTCGCACTGCACTGACCATGTCAAAGTAACGCTATTTCTAAGGTGTCCAGTATAATAACGCGTTCAGGGCGCTGATGGGGCTGCCGAGGCGCTGCAGCGCGTCCGGAATAATGACGGAGGCGCGAGTTGATGGTTTCCACGCTATTATAAGGAAGCGCTGCGCCTCGCTCATGAGTCGTGTGCGCGACAGTCTCAACGATGTGCTGGGCGTGTAGGCTGACAGGTGGGGCTCTCCATTCCTGCGGCGCTGGATACACCTGCATGCTGCCGGATAGCCAGTGCGGGAGTATTAGACAAATATTGACAAAGTTTATTTTATTGTTATTATATGATATTTCTTTGAATCTACTAACATATTTAATAAGTACCATTGTAATTAACAATTATGGATATAGATGTGAATCTGAAATACATTATTAAAACAAGAAAGAGTACAAATCAGGAGTTGTGAGTAAGGCCGTGGTTTCCGCTAGTTTTCTATAAGACACTTAGCTTTTCCGAGAAGTTGTAGTAGGTACCTACGCCGTAGGTGGAGGTAGGCGTAGAGCGGCGGAAGCTAGGCGCGATGGTGCAGAGTGGTGGAATAGGCAGCTCCGGCGCCTCAGACGTGTGCAGAACCGGTAGAGCACATGTCAGGATTCGAACCGGGGACCTGTTGCTCAATTGGCCAATTCCTTATCCATTGCTCGTGGCTTCCATACTACTGTACCATATTAAAGGCCACTGCGTAGAAATCTAGTGACAGAGTGAGAAGTCTCTGATTGCCAATTTTCCGCTTAAAGCGTGTGTACATACTATACGTGTGTGCGAATTTATATAAGTTAGACATCCTATTACATTCTAATGTGTAATTGGATGTCTGGAATACATTTAAAGGCAGTCCAGTTAACGCACTCCGCTACGCAACAGTTGTATGAGCATCTCAAACTCCCACCTACAACTTGATGATCCCATTGCAAGTTATTAATAAATATTAGGTGCCAGCGTGCTATCCTAACTAGGTTCCAATGGCGTGTTATAATTCTACAGATTTATACCCTGCCTGTGTGCATACTGATTGCTGATGGACAGATAGCTAGCGAATAATCTTAGGAGATTAGGATTAGCCCGTTGATACAAATTTCTTTATCACTATGTCTTTATAAATAAATAAATAAATATTGCCGGACAAATTGACACAGCGCCATCTAGCCCCTAAGTAAGCGAAGCTTGTGTTATGGGTATTGGACAACTGATAAACATACGTAAATACATCTTTTTTTTTTGTAAATACATTCTTTTATATTACTTATTACATAGAAAATACCCAGACCAAGACAAACAGACATGTTCATGCACACAAATGTTTGTACTGTGTGGGAATCAAATACACGAGCGTTGGTGTCAAATTAGCGTAACAGCGCGTTTCATCACTGCGCCACCGAGCTCGTCAAATCTATTAAAGCATGGTCTTCTGGAAATCTATGTATACTGCATCTACTTGCCAACATCCATTTCAGTATGTATATAATCCACATTGTTAATGAGTGGTAGTTGACTTACCTCGTATAAGCTGATCCCGATCTAGCCAGATTCCTATTTCTTTTGATTTGATGCCTTGTGATTTGAACGGTATAATTTGAAACAACTTGCTAAATTCTATGGGCTTGTACATTCGTATGACCGTTTTTAGGGTTCCGTACCCAAAGGGTAAAACGGAACCCTATTACTGAGGCTCCGCTGTCCGTCCGTCCGTCCGTCTGTCTGTCACCAGGCTGTATCTCATGAACCGTGATAGTTATATAGTTGAAATTTTCACAGATGATGTATTTCTGTTGCCGCTATAACAACAAATACTAAAAAATAGAATATAATAAATATTTAAGGGGGCTCCCATACAACAAACGCGATTTTTAGGGTTCCGTACCCAAAGGGTAAAACGGAACCCGATTACTGAGGCTCCGCTGTCCGTCCGTCCGTCCGTCTGTCACCAGGCTGTATCTCATGAACCGTGATAGTTAGACAGTTGAAATTTTCACAGATGATGTATTTCTGTTGCCGCTATAACAACAAATACTAAAAAATAGAATAAAATAAATATTTAAGGGGGCTCCCATACAACAAACGTGTTTTTAGGGTTCCGTACCCAAAGGGTAAAACGGAACCCTATTACTGAGGCTCCGCTGTCCGTCCGTCCGTTCGTCCGTCCGTCCGTCTGTCACCAGGCTGTATCTCATGAACCGTGATAGTTAGACAGTTGAAATTTTCACAGATGATGTATTTCTGTTGCCGCTATAACAACAAATACTAAAAAATAGAATAAAATAAATATTTAAGGGGGCTCCCATACAACAAACGTTATTTTTTTGCCGTTTTTATAGATAGTGGCACGGAACCCTTCGTGCGCGAGTCCGACTCGCACTTGGCCGATTTTTTTTTTGCCGTTTTTATGGTACGGAACCCTTCGTGCGCGAGTCCGACTCGCACTTGGCCGATTTTTTTGCTCGTTTTTGCTCGATATTGATAACGGCAACAGGTAGACGCTTGAAATATTCACAGAATATTTAGTTATATATTCACTTTAAGAATAAATAATTAAAATAAAATAAAACAAATATTTAAGGGGGCCTCTCATACAATAAACGTGATTTTTTTGCCGTTTTTAGGGTTCCGTACCCAAAGGGTAAAACGGAACCCTATTACTGAGACTTCGCTGTCCGTCCGTCCGTCCGTCCGTCCGTCCGTCCGTCCGTCACCAGGCTGTATCTCATGAACCGTGATAGTTAGACATTTGAAATTTTCACACATGATGTATTTCTGTTGCCGCTATAACAACAAATACTAATAAATGGAATAAAATAAATATTTAAGGGGGCTCCCATACAACAAACGTGATTTTTTGCCATTTTTATAGATAATGGTACGGAACCCTTCGTGCGCGAGTCCGACTCGCACTTGGCCGATTTTTTTAGATAATGGTACGGAACCCTTCGTGTGCGAGTCCGACTCGCACTTGGCCGATTTTTTAGTATATCTTTATATTTTTTGATGTGAAACATGTATTGGCGCGCCTTGACAGTAAACTCGAACTGTACGAGTATGTCGTGATGGCAAATGGCATGGCGCTCTCCCAAGCCCCCTCTACGTCGCTACTCGTCCGTGTGTGCGTGCGAATAAAAAATAACATAAGTATATTGATTTTATAAACAAAACTCTACTCTTTTACATTAATTTACTTCATATTTTTTATTGGATATTGATTTTTATTTATTAAAATTTTAATAATTCACTAAGATGTTTCTATGGGCGGTGGTGACTACTTACCATCAGGTGACCCAAATGCTCGTTTGACCCCCTCTAATATAAAAAAAAATCATCTCCCGGGCGTCCGGTGACGGTCACCTTTTTTACTACCTATATACACTTATTGTTTTCTACTTGTTGTCGCTGTGTTAGCGGTGGAGATGTCAATCCTTACCAGGCCACTCAGAAAAAAAGTGGTATAACGAATTCAAGCGCGGTCGGCTAACTTTGGGGGATGAAGAAAGAAGTGGTCGCCCTTTGACGGCTGTTACAGAAAAAAACGTGCTAGCAGTGAAAAATTTAATCCAAGACAATAGGCAACTTACGTATGAGGAGATTTAGCACTTAGAGCAGCCTTCACGAGATTCTACACTTGCATCTTCGCATGAGGCTCAGGAGCAGGCCCGGATGGAATGGTGCCGTGATATGATAAACATTTTTTGTTCGTTTTTTGTATTGACTATTCTTCTGTTAAACTCATAATATGTCTGCATTTAATAATGTTGTATGTACTCTATCCGCGTTTCTGAAACGCATTTATAAGTTTCTTTCGCATTAGTACATGGTTTATTAAAATTAATTCCACAATATTTTGCATGGATCATGTATGTTGATCCCATTTCGGTAAACTACAATTTTGCATATAAACACGAAAGGTCAACAACAACAACGAGCTGAGCGTCAGTCGCGTTAGACTTTTAGTAACACGTTTATTATATATTTTGTATGTTTTTTGTAATGTGTAGGTACTCAGAAGTAACATGAATGTGATGACATAAAAATAAACGCACTTGATATTTGAGAATTGCGCAAAATTTGTAGCGCAATGCTTGCTGACCACGTCCGCAATAATATGTAAGAAAGCGTAAGATAAGAAAAGACATGCCGTTGGTTTCAAAAAATGCAGAAGGAAAAAATGACGAAACAGATATACAATGCGAAAGTGGAAGGACGCCGGACCAGCTTTGTTTATTTTACAAGACTCAAGTTCGGGCCTTCGTGGAGTTTTACTCACATCTCTGGGAGACGGTTCAGCTCAGTATCTTCTCGAGGCTCTCAATAAGTTGCATCGACGGGCTGTCCGCATAATCGACGACGAAGAGGTCACCAAAAGCCTAGAACCGCGTATACGTATTTTACGGCCTTTACCACGGCGAGTCCTCTGAAGAACTGTTTTCCCTTATCCCACCCTCTCCCTGCCGTCATAGAATCACATGTGCAGGCTTGCGATGTTATCATCCCACTATCGAGAACATTAAAAAATGGAACATCTTGTCGGCACATGTTTCCTCCTTCCTACAACTTGGGATCCTTCAAACGAAGCGTGAAGAAGCACCTCGAGGGCTAGCATGGCAGTGTCATCTAACAGGACACTGTAGTCTATTGTCAGTTGCCGCTGCGATTTAGTCTCCTCTTTCGCTTACCGTCAGGCGAAGCGGGGCCCCTATGCTGAACGTCTATAAAAACCGGCCAAGTGCGAGTCGGACTCGCGGACGAAGGGTTCCGTACCATTACCAGGCTGTACCTGGTGACAGACCACGGACGGACGGACAGCGGAGTCTCAATAATAGGATCCGTTTTACCCTTTGGGTACGGAACCCTAAAAAGGACGTAGGAGATGAGAAAGGCTCACCTACTATTAATATAATATAATATAATATTCTTTATTTATTTCTTCACACGAATTACAAATTATTTTACATGCATTTTCTATAACTACGTATTCTAAGTGTGAAGACTGGCGCTTGAAATAGGTTGCAACCTGTGCTACAAGACACCAGCTCTTCACCCCCTGACTATGACGTTAATATCTGTAATGCATACTAATTATCAAGCAATATCTAGTGTACGGTGAATAAGTCATCAATTATATTTAAATATATGAGTATGTATGAATGTGTGGAAGTAGTGTGAGGTTGGATATGTATGTGAATAAATATGATGTGTGAGAGAAGGAGAGTGGGTTATGGGTGGGTATGTTCGTATGCATGTGAATGTTATATAGAATGGGTCAAGAAAGTACTATGAATGTATGTACGTAGGGCGTGTGTATCTGAGTCTGTCCACTTTTAGACCAGAGGTGTCAGCAAGAAATCTATACAAATCTCACTTGCCTCAAATAAGTATTGAAATATGGGCTTTTTTATCTGTGAATTATTATAATTACGTAATTGAAGTTTTTTATTTAAAATATTATATATTCGGGGAGCAATGAAATCGTAGAAATGCTGTGCAAAACGGGTGTTGAAGAAAGGCACTTCGCAACGATTTAGTCTACTAGATGTGTTCGGAGCAGGGACGAACTCGCGATGATATTTTCTAATAATTTGGTACATAAACAATTTGCGAACACTTAGAACTTTGGTTTTTTCGTACAATAGTATAGTTGGATATCGAATTGGTAGGTACATGATAATTTTTAAAACAGCTCTCTGGGCTCTTTCAAGCTGAAGTAAATAGACCTGGGCAGCTCCACCCCAAGCACAAATACAATAGCTCAATAGCGATTCGCACAATGCTTTGTAAATTTTGATTAGCAGGAAAAAGTCAGCTACTGTTCGAAGATTTCTGAAAACATACATTAGCTTTCTGATACGGCCAGAGAGGAAAGATATGTGAGGCTCCCAGTTCATATGATCATCAATCACGACCCCCAAATACTTGATAGACCTCGCGCGACTTAAACGTATACAGTTGCATTTAGCAGTGGTTAAAGATTTGCATGGATATGTGTGAGCGGTTATAGAAAAGGTATCTTTTGGGGCACCGGCCTTATTTATACAAAAGCACAAGTATTTAGTTTTGCCTAAATTAAGGGACAAAAGACTATTTTCAAGCCAGGAGATCACCTTGGATAATCCTTTTTCAGCATTATCTCGCACGTTATCCCAAGAAGAGCCATGAAATATAAGGGCAGTGTCGTCTGCAAACATAGTTAGTTCACCATTTTTCAATCGCATATTACATAGCTCGTTGATATATACTAGAAACAATGTTGGACCCAAAGTGCTACCCTATTACCGAATTGGGAGTGTTTATCGGCGAGTAAGTTAGAGTAAGAGTCATATAAAAAGAAGCGAGTGAACTGTATAAAGACCACGTCGGTTCTCTCTGCCTACCTCGCAAGGGACAGGACGTGAACATATAGACAGATAGCCTATTGTAATAGCGAGGATTGTTTTCCTTGGCAGTAATTGCCCCAACTAAAACCAGTTTAAAGATCAAAGGCGACTTCTTGGGTGTATAAGGTCTTTCTTAAGTGTATAAAGAAGTTTCGCCACGCAGCCCTGCGCTGGTCGTCGGCGGCCGCCTGCCGTCTGGCCCAGAATAGCATGGACGGCGCGTGCACTCAAAAATAACGCAGACGCCGGTGTCGGCTACGTTTTTGGAAGTTTATTAATATGCAAAACACCTCGCATCTACGTAGAAATGTTTGTGGGGTGAGTCAGAATAACTGGTGTTTATAATTTGGATATAAAACTAGAAAATAATTATATTCTTCTCCTCGTAGTAATTTTAAAGTATGTACTCATATTTCAGAGACGAAACCTTATTATTCAATACAAGTTGTATTCCGCGGTATCCCTAGAAACTGCTTTGTCTACTTTCTATCTTTTTCCTCGGCTTTTAAGGGTCAAATCGTAATATTGAATAGACTATAACATGAAGACTGAAGAATTCGGCTAACAAATGCACAAATATTTTTTCGAATTCGATTGGTAGTTCAATACAAGTAGACTATAACATACATTAGATATTAGCGCTTTCAAACGCCGTTTATATACGTCGATGTCAGGCTTTTTTAGAAAAGTGCGTGATTACTTTTATGCTAAAGGTCTGTACTTTTTTATACAACGTTGGGTGGCAACATGGCATGCACGATATGAAGCGATTACCGTAGCAATTCCCGCTGCTCACGCAGCTTAGGAGCTCACTGGCATATCCGCACACTCCCAGGAACACAACATCACTTTTTCTTGTAATTATAATTAGGTGTAAGATTAAAACTGTTACTAACAAATAAACATTAATTTATATTTTTATTACAACAACCATTAGACTTCTTCAGACTCCTTCCGACTGAAATTGAATTTATGTGCACCTATTTAATGTATAAATAATGCTGTTAGCGTTCCTTAAAAAAAATAAACCCTCCACGGAGTTGTTATTTCTCTTTGGTTTTATAATTACAGATAAACGTTGTGTAAACTTCAGATAAGAACAGTTAAATAGTCTAGTGGATAAAGAATTGACCTATTATCCAACGATCTCGGTTCGATCGATCCTGGCGTGTGCATATTCGAAATGGGTAAATTCGTGTTTTCGGATTTATGTAAGTACATATTTGTACTTGTCACTTGCTCGGCGGTGAAGGAAAACATCGTGAGGAAACCAGCACGTCCAAGAAATTATATTTCGAAAGACGTGTGATTTATCCTATGGAAGGTATTGTTTTCCCTCTGGGATTGGAGATCTGACGGTTGTCGCAAAAAATCAGTATGTCCCCAAATTCTTAGGCTTAATTAGCGAAACCTGCCAATCGTTATGAATTAGAAATATAACGGTAGGAATAAAACAAACGGGAGAACGGTAGGAAGAAGAACCGAATTCATTAAACTTATATCGGATCAAACGAATTATTCCTTTTTGTACCCAAAAAAAAAAAATGCCACTATTGGCAAAGACGTTTCATAATATAAATGTTTACATACATACACACAAAAGTGTATGTGTACGTACTATTTAAGTTATACTTCTTTCGCGTGGTAAAACAATTGACCCTAAAAATTTCATCGCGAGTACCAGTACTCCAAGTTTGAAAACAAAACGATAGTATAATAAGTTATCAATAAATATCATTCACCACCGTATATAACATAAAAACTCAGACACAGATATATATTTATATAAATATATTTTATCTATACTGATATAAAACCTGTTGAAAATAATAAATAAATAAACCACGAATATAATCACGAACAAAACTTGAGAGACAATTACCAACCAACTTCGTGGTGTCGATTTTAGATGTTAGTGTCGTAAAAATTCACTCTCATCACTTTTCCCTGACGCGCCACAGAAAGTACCCATAACTTCAATAATACATACATATTGCGGGCTTCTCACTTTTTGAAGCTGGCTAAACGAAATTGTCTCGGGTTTAATAATCTACGTCATATAGAAATTAAAACCTTAAAGCCACATGCAGGGATGGGAAAAACGGGTGCAATTGGTTTTTGTGCGACAGGTTGCATACAGACATGAATGTTAAAAAATATCCCGCAGCCAAATAACAACTAGCCTACAGGTAGTTGTTATTTAGCTGCGGTTTTCGATAAGATTGAGGTACTTCTCCAGACGAGCTGCTTTGATGCGTCCTACCTACCTTAAGAACACCCAGGCTAAGACAAACAGACATGTCGAATTCACGAGCGTTGGTGTGAAAGTAGGGTTACTAACCACTGCGCCACCGAGCTCTTCAAGCTTACCTATATTAGTATATCTTATACAACGTCGAGAGACATTCAAGCATACGGCTCGCCTGAACTAAAGCAGTTGCCGATGAGTTTGCAATACAGGAAATATGTCTTCTCAATCACCGGCGTTAACCCCGGTCATTTGATAGGCGGGCGCAGGGATATGCGTAGAGGCCCTTTCGAAAAGATTGATATTAAATTATTGTTATAATTGCTCGCGCGCACAATATACATAACTCTACAAGCAACTCCTTACGAGCTTACTGACAATCTCACTCACAAGCAGGAACACAACGCTGTAGACAGTTGTTATTTGACTGCGATTTTCTGTGTGGTGACAAATTAACAGTAAGGCTCGTGGGTACGCTGGTAGTTTTTTAAATGTAGCTGCTTCGCTATCACAAATGTCAAAGTCTCGTTTCCTAGTTTGACACCCATGAAGCGAATAACCACCATGGAGAACCGATAGAATATTTTGCTTTAAACCCCTACTCACCGCTACAGGTCGATTATGGATGTAGAACGCGCAGTTCTAACTGGTTAGTTAAACATCGTTTATTTCAGCTTATTGGTTAAAACAATGTTTCTTCAACATTTTTCATGCATGACACAACCCCTTTAATATGTAAAATATTTTCGCGACCCCCTTCGCTCCGCTCTGTTTGTAACCTGTAGGCATTTATTTTTTGAAGTGAAAACTTCTTTAGCGGCGTTGTGCACTTTTTGGGATGAGTAAAAAATGTTAAAAAATGTGACCCTGACCATAAGATTTTGGTGAGAATTAGAACTTAAGTTCGCTGCAGCGCTAAAACATTAGTTCCCTCTAATTAAACAATTAAAACATGAAGCGCTAGATCGTTCATAGAGCATTATTTATTATTACGCGTTTCGTTCAACGTACGAGTAGTTTATCAACATCGCTGTTTGGTTTAAGCGGCGCAGGGCGCTTGCGCTAGTGTGCGTGTGTGTTTGAGTTTTAGAGATTGGCGATGATGATGGTGAAAGAGTCGTTGAAATTATGGATGAAAGTTAATTTTTCTGAGAGATAAACTTCTTAATGTAAAATAATTGTAATAGTTCTGAAGTGTTACATTTTTAATGTAATATAAATTGTCATGTTTGTGCCCGATAGCGCAATAAATGAATATTGTATTTTACCACATACATGATAGTACTTTTATACTGATGAATAAAGCAATTCGTGCGAAATTATTCCCTAACCATTCCAAAATACGAGTATTCAAAAATGCACAACGTTAATGTTCAAGTTTTCACTTCTGCCGGCACTCCCGGAGTGCAACCCGTTTTTTTACTTTAAATTACACATATCAAATCCGTATAACATACTCATTTATTTTTATACTTATGTTTCAGCTAAAAAGATAATTACAATAAACTTTTTACTGATGTTTCACCACCCCCTGTGACCCACTTCTAGAGACTTTGCGACCCGCTACTGAGGTCCCAACCCACATGTTGAAAAATACTGGGTTAAAACATCCTCGCATTGGATCGTAGGCTAGAATCGATAAGATATTTAAGCGCTAAAACACTAATTTTTGGTGAGTGAAAAGTACTTTTATGAGCCGAATCGAGTGGTTTATTGGGTTGTGTTGGCACCATGTGCAGTGTAGGTTGGCTTTGCCTCATAAGAGGTGGGCCACTTGCTAGCTACAACCTCTTATCATCTAATTCCCCTTGTCTCCGTTATCCCTAATCTCCTATCACGGAAATCTCAAGTGGCTATATAGATAAAAACACTTCACAATACACCTACTTCGTTACTAAAGGTTTTCATGGAAATGTTGCATTTATGTATCTTTGCGATTGTTTTACAAGACTGACGTATTCAAATATCGATAGCGTAGCACGAACTTATCATGTGATTAAAACGTACTTATGTAGATACATACTTATGACATCATTCACTATCCTCATTTCAGCCCGTATTCATCCACTGCTGAACATAGACCTCCACTCTTGAACACGAGCTATTTACTTTATTTTGAGAAACGGTTCGTTTTGCTTACGTATTGTAGGATTGCCTACGAGGTGTAACTCAAAAGTGTTCCTATAAAAAACGTGCCGTAAGTGAATTTACCGTTGGCTTCCTACCTACGAATAAGGGTCAGTAGGGTTTACGGTAACCCTATGTCAAAGAATATAATACTCCCTGACGGGAGCCTGCCCTATGTTGAGCGATGACAGCTTGTATTATTTCTATATATTTATTGAACGGTCAACCATCCATTAAAGTTATAAAAAAACTAGATGCATGGGTTATACTTACCGCTCGAAAGCGGTCGGTTGTTTAATAGAGTTTTGTGTATTTTCGTCATTTATCAGCGAACTTAAAAAGTTCGCTGTCATTTATCGTTAAAAAATATTAAATTATGAAGTAAAAAGTGATCTGGATATATTATTCGACTATAATAGTTGACCATTATAATACCTTGAATTCTTGTGTTATGGATTTCAATTGAGATGTCGATTTGACAAGCCTTCTGTTCAACGGTTACAACTCGTAGTTTAAATTTACCTATAGGTACATATATTTAAGAGTGAAAGGAGCTAGGTTTGTAAATAGATTTTTTTTGTGAAATATAAATATTACGAGTATAAAGAAATACGAAATCAACAATTATTTGTTTACCTATGTACCTATGTTAATTTTATTATACTTGCGTTTCAATTATACAAAATTCTTTTTTGTATCTCAGGAACCATGTTTTACATCCTTTACACGAGCTTTGTAACACGCTGCAAATGCGTTCCGTTCACTCTGCTATGAATATCTAAAATTAATTTTTAAATTATGCCTATAATAAATCCATAGAACTATTATAACTAAAGATATTTCGTTAATTGAAATATTATTAACACGCAAAATTGGCATATTTTGCATTGATTTTTGTGTTAATATAAGCTCGTTCTTGTAACGGAACACAGTGAGTTTTGTTTGGCCAGTTACCGACAACGATTCGTCGTAGGTAGAGAATGAAATAAATTTTAGGAACGCCTGCAACGACTCGTTATCCGTAACTCGAAAATGTATCGATATTTTTTCATTCACTGACTGACAGTTACTGAAGTACAATAAAGATTCGTTAAATATAGAAACCGGGCATAATGAATGACTCAAGAAACGTGATTTTTATAATAATCAAGATATACCAGAAAACTGTAAACTCCATATTATGAGTATAATCTATCTATAACTTCGCGCCAAATCTCTTGCGGGGTAGATAGAAAGGACCGAGCGTCACGTGACTCGATCCTTACACGCCTCATTCGCTTCTTTAACATTAATTGCTCTTCTCATGCGCGCTCGCCGGTTTCTAACGTCCTGACGTTACCTTCTGATAGAACATGATCAGTTTAGTCATAGTAGGTAAGTCTTGGTCTTCCTCTGGTAAGTTCTGTCATGAGTATAATGATTTTAGTATATACCTATGTAATAATTATTATGTTAGAAGAAGTACCTATATACAATTTTACACGCTAATGGCGTTATAGCCAAACATGCGTACGTGAATTATCTACCACATTTATATCATGTTTTGAGAAGATAAATGATCTGTATTTGTGTAATAACTCATTGGAGGGTTGTTTAGTTTTTGCGTTTAGTGAGTGGGGTTGCCAGTGAGGTCCCAAAGAGTTGCTGTGTTAGCAGTAGGAGTGGCATTGCGTGAGTAGTACTTCCCGTATTCAAGCGTTCATAGACTACGATAATCATTTTACATCAGTTGGGCCGTAGGTATGCTTGTATTCCTTGCGACGTTGTATGAAAAAAAACTGAATCAATGTATAGAGATAAAATCTGCATGTCTATTGCTACAGGCGGTTCTTTTTTTTTCTGATTAGATATAAACATTTTAATTGAATGCATAAGTACTTACTATTGAATTCGCACCTACATATACTTACGTAGTACATACCTAACTATTAATAATTTTTCTTATGGCACTTTAAAGTTGCACAATTTTGTTTTTCTTTTACGATACAGTACATTTTTTTTATGCTCAGCATATTGGCTCCGCTTCGCCTGATAGTAAGCGGAAGAGGAGCCGAAATCGCAACGGCAACTGACAAAAGACAACGCAGTGTCCTGTCAGTTGACGCTGCCATGCTGGCCCACAAGATGCTTCTTCACTCTTCGTTTGAAGGATTCCATATTGTAGGAAGGAGGAAGCACATGTGCATATCTTTTACATTATGACCAAACTTACTAGTTAGGGAGCGATCTAAGATTAACGAATATATTTGAGTCAGTAACAGAGAAATCACAGAATATCATTAATATAAAAATTAAAGACGAAATAGCCTAATTGCGATGTATTTATACACTTTATACTACCAAATTTGTATTCGTTCATTATGAAAGCTGTTCGGAGTAGATATAAGTATCTACATTTGGAATATGTGTTACTTCCATTCAAAGGTTTACTTATACTAGCATATTATACATAACATTAGTTTAAGTTAAAGTTAAGGTTCTAATATCATATAAATTTAAAGTTAAGGTATATATACCCACCTATATATCTATATTGGACCTGTGTTGTAAAACATGAAAATTTTTGCAAAATAAAAATTATTTTTCCGCTAGATCTTTATAAACAGTAGGCCGAATCTACTAAAAACTGCAATTGCACTGCAGCGTCTGTCAAAATTACGTACATTTTGACGTTTCGTTAAACGTCGGTGCTGTCAGATCGCTATATATATATATATATATATATATATCAGGGTAAAAAGCGTTAAACACCCTCGCTCACGGTCCTTTCCACGTGACTAAGTATCACATTACGTCATACTAGTCACGTTACGTCATTAAGCAAAATAGAATTATATGTGTCTAATGACGAAATTGACACTGGAGATAATGTCTACATAAATTGTCTATATTTAAAGCTATTGCATAATGCGCCAAGGCGCGGTGAGTCAGCGCGAAGGTGGAATTAATTAACTATGCTCGTTGCATAGACGGGCGGCCTTGCAAGGCTGCAGCGGCACGTGGCCTGCGCATGCGCCGTTCTACACCCCCCTACGGTCCCTTCTCTAAACGACTATTAATAAAATTGACGTCAAAATAAATTGAACTTTAATATACATTTATTTAGCTATAAACGTAAAGGATTGTGAGGGGTTCATCAGCATCTTTACTGTCAAGCCTACCTTTACTTGCACGTAGTGAACCCCGCTGGCTTAACAATCGAGGCTCTGGCGAAAGATCCTCCATCATATAAAAGACCACAGCCAAATATCAATTTCCTGGGGAATCATTGCATACTTGCATGTGCTAAACAGACTGACTGTGTTTGACCTGTACGTCAACTGTTAAACTTCAGTTATGATGCAATTATCGTGCAGTTAGTTGGTATAACTGCATCGAAACTGCAAACTGATTGCCTGCAGTTGTCTTCCAAGCGAACGTGTATATTGCCAATGGCACAAGTGAATTTTGCACTTGGCATGACCTCTCAATGTTGAGAATTATTTGCGCATCTTGCTCGTGCAGCAACGATAAGCTACTAATTTTTTGCATGTATCTTGCTTCTCTGTAATACCAATTGAGTGGAGGTTTCCCTCATCTTTTCATAGGTTCTATTCTTAGGGAAATACCCGTATAGGCTAACGCTGTTTTTTAGGGTTTCGTACCCAAAGAGTAAAACGGACCCTTTTACTGAGACTCCGCTGTCCGTCCGTCCGTCACCAGGCTGTATCTCATGAACCGTGATAGTTAGATAGTTGAAATTTTCGCAGCTGATGTATTTCTATTGCCGCTATAACAAGAAATACTAAAAAACAGAATAAAATAAATATTTAAAATATTTAAATAACGGCAACAGGTAGACGCTTGAAATATTCACAGAATATTTAGTTATATATTCACTTTAAAAATAAATAATTAAATTTAAACAAAACAAATATTTAAGGAGGGCTCCCAAACAACAAACGAGATTTTTTTGTCGTTTTTATAGATAATGGTACAGAACCCTTAGTGCGCGAGTCCGATTCGCACTTGGCCGGTATTTTTTATACTACGTCGGAAGGCATGCAAGTACGGCCTACCCGGTGTAAAGCGGTTACCTTAGCCTATGAACGCTTGTAATACATTAAGTATCACTCCCGCGATACCTCCTCTGCTGCTAACACAGCAACTCCTTAGGAGTTTACTGGTGACCTCACTCACACGCAGGAACACACCAACCGTCTGGGGAGTTCTTATTTGGCTGCGTTTTTCTGTGAGGTGGAGGTACTTCCCCAGACGAGCAGCTCTGATGCGCCCTACCTCTCTTAACACATTCAGACCAAGACAAACACTCATGTTCATGCACACAATTTTTTGTCCTGTGTGGGAATCGGCCCCATAAGCCTTGGTGATAAAGTCGCGTTATTCACGACTGCGCCACCAAGCTCGTCAAAACAAGTTACAGTCATGTAACTGCATACAGTTTTTATCTTGATCATTGGTAATACCTAAACTAGAATGTCATCCCAAATTATCCACACATTAACCTACTCTTCGTACTAAGGGAATCGTAACCCTTGCAATCGACCGAGTGCAGAACATACGCCTGCAGTGCACTAGCTGGTACCCCACGCTAGTGCACTGCAGGTTGGCAGAAAGCAGTGTTTTCAAGGCCACAGGTGTTTTTAACGAATGTCTCACAATAGAGACATATAACAGCAGGTTAACTAGAGCATTTAGACCTATTTTAATTGTCAATGTCTTCGTGTTAGAATGGTGAGGTATTCATTTTTGAGTGAGCGGCCTCCTACTCAATAAGTAGTCGGTTTGAAGCGCCAGCCACGGCTGATGAACTGTGACCACCATTTGAATCTGTCTGTGTAAGGATGTATCGCCACATTGCAGAGGAGACCATACTTCGAAACGATTTGCGACATTTCTTTGAAGTTTGTTCCACTTATATGAAAAAAATTATTGTGTATAAGTCTAATCTGAGGTCGGAATCTGAACTCGATATAATATTACAGGATTATTATTATTAGGTAGAGAGAACCACGTGACTCGGTATCTACTTATAGCTGTTTTCATACACATACCAGTCAGTCATTAGACTGACCTGCGCAATAATAGCAGTTATGTATAAATATTTTTAATACAACTTCGTGTGGGACATAACAATTGCCTGTAGACGCTTGCACTACATACAGTATCACTCGCGTTCAGTCACCTCCAATTCAGCACCTCGCTAGAACCTTACTGCGGTCTTTTGTAAAAGCTGAGGCACCTCAGCTCATAATAAAATGTCGATATACCATGCCTTACACCTTCTACATCTCTTCGTTATTAGCTAGGTTTATAGACTTCCGTCATTATTTATTAAAGCTTCAGGTGGCTTAATGTGTTTAAATCGTTTTCCTTATTTTTCTTACATGATGCTATCCACCTCATGCAGTCGTCTGCTCTCTACATTCAACCACAACCAGCCTTTCGTAAACATATCAGTCAAGCGTCAATAATTGCATCAAATTATCAATAAAAATATATACATATGTAACATGTAAAAGGTAGATAATGTAGATAAAAGTATGAGATAATCTAGAGTAGATTAAAACCGGAAGTGATTCATGATTGGTTAGTGACAAAAATAAGGATAAATCAAATTAATTTCATAATAGATATGACTTAGTAATGAGTATTTTCTCGAACCGGACTTCCGTCCTTTGTTTTCGATCATTCAGGTGGTTCAAATGTCATTACTGTTCATGAGTGTGATGATTGTTGATAGATCGATTTATACACGTGCAAATAATATATAAAAAAACGATATACACAGCGACAAGTCATGTGACACTTGCAGCACCATTTTTACTCTTATTCCGTGCGCCTAAGAACAAAAGTCAAACAGCTTGTGGTGTCGCTGTGTGTACTAATCTGGCTCAGGATTGCCAACTATATTGAGTTAAATATAGTACATTCCTACTATATTAGGGCTCTACTTTCTTTGACTCCTAAAATTATTTATCGCCAGAACTTTGGTCAATATATTTGGTACGTTTGTTGCATATTGTATCTATTGAAATACTGTTTTTTTTACTTTCTACCTTATATACAATATATTAGAACCCAAGAAAGGTTTAGTGCATTAGGTTAACATAAAAATATACAAAATATATTCGACAAATATTACATTTTTTGGTAAAATATAGGTACTACCTAATCTCCGTAAATACTCGGACCCTGTAAAAGTCTGCACGCTTTTTGAAGACTACTAATATATTGCTATTAAAATGTCTGGGAAAGTAAATTTTACTAAGTACTTAAAGTTACTTAGGTGAAACGACCTCTCTAGAACTGTACAATATGTGATCATTTTGTTTCCAAAATGTGAACGTGAACTCCTTTTCTATATCGTGCCATGCGATTTTAGAAGGATTATCTTGGCATCATTTTGAACAATTTTCCTGAACACAACCAATTGTATAATCGGTAAAACATACAAAAGAGGATAAAATCTATGTGACGATCCCAATTTAACACTTTAAACTCTTGCATTTGTTCGTTCAAAGTTCGAAATTGGGATCGAGTCACAAGGCCGAAGCTGGTATAACTATGTGTGATCAGACTTGAGACTTATGTATCAAAAGTCTTTGCAGGGAAATGTGTTTCACTTAGTGGGCATTGTCTCAGTATACGAATACTGCTTCGCTCTATGAGCTAGCCAAGTTTCTCACAAATCAGTTTGACCATCTCCAGGTAACTTTGGAAATGAATTTCGCTACAAGCTTCGACACTAGGAATACCAAAGCTTAAGGAGTTTACTTCACGTTGAATGCGTAGACTTGTGCCGTGGTGGGATTAAATTGGGCCTAACTCAATCGCCCTCAGTCAGACACACTAATCAGAATATGCTCCCTTTCGAACACTAATCGTTCGTGGCTTTACTCGAAGAATGGCTACACGGCATAAGATATTATGAGGGTTGTACTAGCTTACAGCTTGTATTATATTTTCCTGATATGTTGATTTCAATTCGCTTTCACTGCAATATTCGTCATAAGTTGTTCAATTCCTTCGAATATTCGTCTCAGGAACAAGTCGAATATTCAATACCCAACTAATTTATTTACCATTTTTCTACTAGAAAACGTTATAAATGAATCAACCAAAGTGTGCAGCCCTAATGTGAGTGTCCTTATTGGCCACCCGGGCCACCCACAATCGCTCAGGGCGCAGTTATATCCATAAGAGGAGCGAGACGGGCGCGTGGCGAATCAGCGGCGGCGGCGACGCAACCTTAACTGTCTGAGTTCAGGAATAGAGGCAGTGAGATTTGCAATACCTTTGCGATTCTAGATGAATATTTAATATGCAGCACATCTATGGTATTGCATAACATGTAACACATCCAAGGTATTGGAATTAGGACCGGGTAATCTATAATATATATTGAACTCGTATCGTCGGAGGCAAACTTTGCAATTTTACCCAGGTGAGACATGGAAAGTCATCACATAGTTATTCAGACGTTATGTTGCAAAAATCAAAGAAGAATGCCCATTGTTGTATGGAGTTTGGTTTCAATATTATTTTTGTTGTGCACAAATGAAAGCTACTACAATCTGCAGCGCTTCAACTGTATATTCGAATAAAAGTAACATTATTTATAAATAGCTCCAGAATTACGAGAAAAACTCTAATAAAATTCTTCATTTCAGGTTATTTTTTTTCGATACCTACATTTTTCGGTGGATTATTATGGTAGCTGCTGTGCATCATGTATTTTAGGCATAAATAAGTGCGATGCATCACCCTTTGTAGATAGTGAAGAATTGCCCACGACACTCCTCCTCAAGATCCTCAGGGCAAAGTTTCGTGAGCATCTCCCGGAATTCTACTCATTTTGACTATAGAGCCTGTGGAGCCTCACCTTATTCAGCTCGTTAGGGTTCCGTATCCAAAGTATATCCAAAATAGCTACTACTGTTAATTAATGTCTGTATATTTGTTTGTATTTTATATTTTGGTTATTATGACCACTATAACAAGAATTAAATAAGAATAAAGTTCGTTCAAAAACAACTCTATTTAGTTTTAAATATTATTTTATTATATTCTGAACTATCTTCAAAAATATGTAGTCTCACAGAACTGTTCGTGTGCGAATACGACTCTCACTTGGTAGACTTTTTATTCTATGATGGGTGTTAAACAGCTATACAACCTGCTTTCTGTGAAGAGGTTATTAAACGTGCGGAAGCATGCAACAAAAGGTGTGTAGTTCGTCCCCTGCCAGCAGGACTAGACATCGATCAATTGTATATTTTCTTAACATACCTTCTCAGCAACTCTCTACTAATATAGATGAATAATAATGCTTATTCCTACTCAGTTAGCAATCATACAGTTGTATGGATTGGATCGTTCAACGACTTTGGACGGTGCGTCATTGTCCCTTTTAATGAGACAAGCAATGATGTCACTAGGCGGTACTGAACACATGAAAAATCTCGAATAGTTTACTAAAAGAAATGGAATAAATAAGAAATGAACTCGTATAACTTGATCCGACCGACAGATCCTGCTTCGAATACTGGTGTTGCCTACGTTAGGATTCGAACCAGCAACAATCGGTTTACACTAAATTCGTGTTCTCAGAGTTATGTACATATTAATTATCACTGGACAAGTGATAATCAATATGTACGGTACGGAGGTGAAAGAAACCATATCGTAAGGAAACCCGGACATCCACTTATGTATTTTGAAAGAAGATGATTAATTTTAGAATTTTAAATGTTACAAGCTACAACATCAGGGGTCATACGAGCATACGGCCCACCTGATTTAAAGTGGTTACCGAAGCCTATAATCGCTTGCAATACAATTAGTATTACTCGCGCGATGCCACCACTGCTGCTAACACAGCATCTCCTTAGTATTTTTTAGTCTTAAGCGCTGTAACCATCTTTTTAAATATACAAACATATAACAGTTGGTTGAACATTTTTCCCTTTTAGTTAGTCTCTGTTTGATAGCTATTAACGAGCTAGATTTATCAAAATAAAAATTTGGACACAATAGAATAGGAAAGTTGGAACCGTACAAATTCGTAGGTACCTATTCATATAGGCATATATGTAATGGAAACCCGTTGTTTTCAAAGCTAGAAGAATGAAATTTTAAATACAAGCTTCTGGTCAGAAAGAAATAAATAAGATTTCAGCGTTTTTGAAAATCTGTCCCCTAAGAGAGTGAAATAGGGATTGAAAGTTTAGGTATATGGGTAGTACATTATTTTAGAAATAAGAAAAATGAAATTTAGTATTAAAGCTTGTCAGCAAAAATAAATTTATATACTTAATTCGCCGTTTTTGAAAATTAAACCCAAAACGGGAGAAATGAGGTGGAAACAATAATATAAAAAGAAAACAGTGTAACCTATATCTTAAGAATGCTATTGGAAGACTAGACGTCAATACTGCTGGCATTATTCATTATAAATGAAGTTTTCAGTGAGTTAAATAGTTTTGTTTAACCATTTAGCCTTTACTTATAAGTATGCGTGAGTTAAACCGCGAGCAACAGCTAGTAATAGCATATAGGCGGTAGCAGGAAGCACTTTGTTTGTGTACACAGCAGAGCTGATATGTACAGCATTATTATATTGTCATATAGATATTATACATTGTCATACTGCAATCAGTTGATATCTTTTTGTCCATAGATATACAATCGCCCAAAAAACGTACCCATCAAAAGAGGACCCAAATCGGTATTGGGTTCTCTTTCGAAATTAGTAGCATTCGGGCGCTCAAACCATCATACCACGGGGTTCCCTTAAAAACTGTCAAAATCGCATGCCTAGAATGTTAAAAGAAGATGAAGTTCATATTTTCAGCAAGTAGTTAATACCAGTTTAATATAATACTAAATAATTAGACAAAGTTTAGTTTTAATAGGTGATTTTAATGAAAATCATTTAAAAAGCAGGTAATTTACATGATTACGCATAATGAACGTACCTACCCATGCAGACGACTTTTGTACAAAGTCTCCCTCTGGTGGTGGTTAGTCATAATACTGCCCTCGTACAACCTGATTTAGTTGGGTTATACCATGCCTCTGTTCTAATGTTAGCTAGGAGTAGCTGTTGTTAGTATTTCTATGTTACATTTTTTTTATTTTCAATCTCCTTTACATTATACGTTCGTTTATTTATATAATCATGTTTTTTCAGTATTACAATAATGAAATAATTAATATTAAAGAAGCGAGTGGAGTGCGTAAGGAGCGCGTCTTATGGCGCTCGGTTTTCTTTGTCTACCCCGCAAGGGACCTGGCGTGAAGATATATACAATAATGTAAGAAATTATACTGATGCGCAGTTTTTCTCGAGATCCTGTAAGGTGTGCAAAATGGATTTCTGTGATAGCACGTCAAATATACGAAAAGATATTTAGACCAATACAAGTAAGCAACGTCTGTTCAAATAATTTTTCAGAAAATGATAAGTATCATATTGCGAAGGGCATCAAAAGACTATCATGTCGCTACTATGTAACTTTGAGGAGTACTTTCGTGAGAGAGAATCCTGACTGCATAATATTCGAATTGCCCCGGAACACCATATTCGAACCTGAATCGAAAAGTGTTCACTCAAAATGTATGGAATATGTGTGAAAATTTTTCAAATCCGTTTTAAATATAGTTTTCCGAGGTAATGCGAATCATACATCATACGAGTACATAAACTTTAAGCTTAATGGAACGTCAGGAAGTTAATCAGATATTACTAGCAAAATTTGTGCCATCAAGCTTATTTAACTAGACAACTTTATTTACTTACTTTATATTAATAAGGAAATTAAAAAAAAAGCTCGTACTAATAAGGAAAGTTTAATAGTTTATACAAAAGTACGGGTCTATGCCTTCCCTGTTTAAAAATGTTATAAAATTTTACGACCGATACGTCACACCATTCGTGTTCTTATCTTCCAAAATATGTTTGTTCTTGTCATATCATTGACGCTAATACAAGTGACATAAAAACAATGCAAGTCTTTAAATCTTAATACAAACGCATAAGGCTCAATTTGCAATGCATGCAATGAAAGATCCTTTTTTCTATTGCTTTCATTGATCGTATAGCCAGCCTTTTTTAAGTCGTATTATAGAAGCGTTACAGTATATATTACGAGTACATTAACACGTAACGATAAGAAATATACTACCGAATAGAAACAGGTATATGTCGATTATGCCTATTGCGGACAATAATTTCCTTACATTTTCATAGCGATTGCGTATTATTTTTAACAGAAAATATTGTGCAATATTTACGACACTCCGGTGGATTGCTATATACCTTTGTTTGATCTTATCGTTTCGTATCAGCTAGACGTGTTATATAAGATTAAATAATAATATGGTAATAAGAGAGGTAGGGCACACCTAATTTTAATTAAAAGCAGCCCAAGTAAGCAAGTGCCTACATCTTATAGAAGATCGCAGCAGTAAACAAGGTCATTTTTTGTATACTACTTCGGGACCATACCAATGGGTATACACGCATATAGCCCATCGGTGATTTCAGTATTCCGCGTACTAGTGCATGAACATATGAACAGTACGAACTATAAGGAAATTATTTTATCTGTACCTTATTAGTACTAGGTATTTTTTTTTTATTTCCTTATTAATATTAAGTAAGTTAAATAAAGTTGTATCAAATTTTACTAGTAATGTCTGATTAATTACTTGATGTTCGATTGAGCTAAAACTTTATGTAGATTTGGAAATCGATGACAATGCAATGATATGATATTTGCATTCTGATTCACGATATTTAAAACGAATTAGAAAATTTTTCACACATATTCCATGAGTGAAAACTTTCATGGTATACCGGGGCAACTCGAATATTATGCGGTCAGGATTCTCTCTCACGAAAGTACTCCTCAATGTTACATAGTACCGAGATGATAGTCTTTTGATCCCCTTCGCAATATATACCTTATAATTTTCTGAAAAATGATTTGAACAGACGTTGCTTACTTGCGTTGGTCTAAAAATTTTTTCGTATCTTTGACGTGCTATCACAGAAATTCATTTTGCACACCTTACAGGATCTCGAGAAAAACTACGCATCAGTATAATTTCTTACATCATGGTATATATCTTCACGCCAGGTCCCTTGCGGGGTAGATAAAGAGAACCGAGCGCCATAAGACGCGCTCCTTACGCACTCCACTCGCTTCTTTAATATTCATTCTTTCATTATTGAAATACTGAAAAAACATGATTATATAAATAAACGAACGTATAATGTAAAGGAGATTGAAAATAAAAAAAAATGTAACATTGAAATACTAACAACAGCTACTCCTAGCTAGAACAGAGGCATGGTATAACCCGACTAAATCAGGTTGTACGAGGGCAGTGTTATGACTAACCACCACCAGAGGGAGACTTTGTACAAAAGTCGTCTGCATGGGTATCTCTCCCCACCTATTTCTACCGCCAAGTACCTATATTTATATAACTGTGTTCCGGTTTGAAGGGTGAGACATGGCAGAGATTTTTTTTTATACTATGTCGGGAGGTATCCAAACATACGGCCCACTTGATGTAAAGCAGGTACCGTAGCCTATTAACGTTTGCGATATATTAAGTATCACTCGCGCGATGCCTCCTCTGCTCCTTACACAGCAACTCCTTGGGAGCTTACTGGTGACCTCACTCACACGCAGGAACACAACAACCCTCTATGTAAATTACTGGGTACTGTGACGAAACATCCTTAGGTCACAAGATTGGCAGCGCGCGAGTAACATCCCCGTGGTGTTGCGAGTGTCAATAGCAGCCTATTGATACTCGCAACAGCATGGGCATGCGAGTGTCAATAGGCTGGCGGCCGGCGAGGCGACTGCTTACCACAGATGCGGGCCGCATGCTTGTTTACTAATCTAGTTGTATAAAAAAAAACGGGTTGCACTCCGGGAGTGCCGTTAGAAAGCCTACGATATGGTGCCACATTCATGGTTGGGGCAGGCGCTGTTGGTGCTGTATAAAATTGATACAGTTCTAAGGACCTTTTTCAGCTCATGTATGGGATAGTGTATCGCGCACTCGCCTCTTTGTTTTCTAGGACGTGGAGAAAGTCACGGAATCTTTGTTTGAGCCCTCTGTGGTTTTGTCTAGCTTTGAATTCCTTAAGCACTTTGCTAAGGAATTCCAAGCTAGGCTAGGAGGTGAGGTCATTTCTCATCTCTTATACATGGATGACCTCAAATTATATGCATCAAATGAACAAAATTTGGTGAAACTTCTAAATATAACTCGAATATTTAGTACTGACATTAAAATGGAATTTGGTGTAGATAAATGCGCGGTCGTACATGTACAAAGAGGGAAAGTTGTAAATAGAGAAAATTTACAAATTTCAGAGACTGTGATTCTCAATTCTCTTTCCGAAACGGAAACTTATAAATTCCTTGGTATGGCTGAATGTTTAAGTATTAAGGATAGGTTTACAAAATAATCAGTGAAGGAACATTTCTTTGGTCGACTATCAAAAGTTTTGAAAAGTCTTTTGTCAGGTGGTAACAAAGTGGGTGCATGCAATGCTTGTCCTTGCCTGTGTACACTTTCGGCATACTCAGGTGGACTCAAACCGAACTAGACGCCCTGCATCGTAAAGTCCGCAAACTGCTAACAATGTATCGTATGCATCATCTACGCTCTTCAGTGATGAGATTATACATCCCGCGGATGCCAAGAACCTGCATACAACAACCGTAAGGTGTGCAATTTGCGGGAATATTTTCTACATGTTGAGGAGAGTGGTATCCATCGAGATGTTGTAGCAGTTGATAAAGGACTAACGCCGCTCTCCTTGGCGAAAGAGGACTGGCATAAAACGGTCATACTTAGCACTGGAGATCGTTTGAACGTACGAGCAAGGAGCTACTCGTACATGGACGGTTCCATCGGGCGCTTCATGGGTCTATGTTGGCTTTCTGGCGTCCGTAGCATGGCTACGATTCGGTGACCTGTTCGGGGAACCGAAGGTTCTGTTTGTGCAATTGCTGATGAGGTTGTTAAGTCTAATAACTACCGGAAATACATCATGAAGGACGGTACGGCTGGCATTTGTCGGGCCTGTCACCGTCCTGATGAATAAATCAGGCATGTTATTTCCGGTTGTTCTTACCTTGCCAACGGTGAGTATTTGTACAGACACAAACAGGTAGCTTGGACTATCCACCAACAGCTTGCTCTTCGATATGGACTTGTGAGTTCTGAAGTGCCATATTATAAGTATGTACTTATGCCAGTACTTGAAAACAGCCATTCGAAGCTCTACAGGAACTGATCTATCATCACGGACAGGACTATTATTGCTAACTGACTGATATCGTGCTGGTAGACCGGTTGGAACAAAGGGCATTTCTTGTTGATATCACCGTCCCATGTGGTCAGAACCTCGTGAAGGCTGAAAATTATAAGTTATCAAAATACTTGAACTTGGCTCACGAGGTTACCGTCATGTGGGACGTTGATTCAACGGAAATTGTTCCAATAGTTGTGTCGATGAATGATCTAATAGCGAAAAGTCTCTACCGACACCTTCAGAGACTTTTGCTAGGTCATTGGATCAAGAGGCGGATACAGAAGGTGGCAATTTTGGGAACTGTACGTATTGTACGGAGGTTCCACAGTCTGTCGCCCTGACCACCGACGTCCTAGATATATGACACATGCCGGTGGTTATTCTTTCATATGTTTTATATTTAAAATATTGTATTTTATATATATATATATATATATATATATATATATATATATATATATATATATATATATATATATATATATATATATATATATATATATATATAAAAGAAGACAAATAAATAAATAAGTGGATAATAATAATAATTATTATTATTGTGATAGCCACGTTGAAATCGGTCTTCATTTGGGAGCAGCAATGACCATACAGACATAAGCACACACAGATAGATAAAAGATTCACAGATACACACTCCTCTTTCTATGTACGGCGCTAATAGATATTATAAACGACATTCCTGCGTCAAATGTTTGTATGGCGTAAACTAAGTATCTTAATATAGCACAGCTGTAGAATTAGAAGCGATAGGCGTGGGCGCCACTGACTGACTCAGAGGCACTCCCAAGTGTCATGCACTCAATACTTGCAACGTCCAACCACGTATACGAATGCAAACTCGTCTTTAAAGTTACGGCATTTTTTGTTGCTTTTTTACGCGACTGATCATAAGGACGGTAATGTATTTCAAAAGTATATATAAATAATTAAATGAATAATTCTGGAGGAGATCTCCAGAATTATTCATTTAATTATTTATATAAATAATAATATAAATAATTAAATGAATAATTCTGGAGGAGATCTCCAGAATTATTCATTTAATTATTTATATATACTTTTGAAATACATTACCGTCCTTATGATCAGTCGATCAGATCAGATTGCATGATATTTGAAGAGGTACTAAGGTACTAGATATCTGATAAATATACGAAAATACTTTTTATAATAGAAGAGTATACAGAAGCAACCCAGACCAAGACAAACACATGTACAGACACATAAATGTGTACGTTGTGCGCTAAATCAAGTTTCCTGTAAGCGAGCTTGCCCTCCTTCAGGTGACTTCGGAAAGATAGATAGAAATGCTTTTTGATGAGTTTACTTCTAATGATATAACAAATCTGTGAAATATGTGAAGGTAAGGTACTTCCTCAGTTGGGCTGCTCTATGGCGAGCTACGAATAAATAATTATTTATTCGTAGATGGCGAGTTATAAATTAATATCATGTTAGAAATAACCAGAGCGATACATTTTACTTAGTACAGTAGTTACAAATTGCATACTTAATCGTGTATAGTTTTAAGTCTGTACACTGCACATTTAATACTAGTATCGGCCTCAATTATCGCAATTAAATTAAAAATTCGTGTAAAACATATATGAACTTGCATGTTCCTACTGTGTCTAAAATTATTTTATTGATAACTAAAGCTCGTCAATAACTCCTAAATAAAAAAAATAAACCAAATCGTTTTACAAACAGAGAAGAAAAAGAGATGTTTTATCTTTACCAATTTATATCTTCTTCTTCTTATTTTTTTTATACCACTAAGGTGGTAAACATGCGTATGGCCTGCCTGATGGTAAGCCGTTACCGTCGCCTATGGTCATTTGCAACACTAGGGCGTTGCCGACCCTGTAAAAAACTCTTCACGTCTTTCTTGAACAACCCGATGCTGTAGCTTCTTGCGTAAACCTCGGAGGGGAGCTCATTCCACAACTTAATAGTTCTCGTTGCGTTGCGTCCTCTCTCATTGCGACCCCAGTGTGTGAGGATGAACTCCCAACCGTCGGCGAGCTGTGTTAGTGTAAAACGAGGGTGTTGGCGTCATATCGAATAACTCCTCAGAATACAACACTATTACACGCAGAGGAAGGCGAAATCTCTCCTTAAACTCAAGGGATCAATACCGTGTGTGAGTTTAGGATCATCGACAATGATCCTCGCAGCTGGTCTTTGCACCGAGTCACAGGGTAGATCCTAGCTGGTAACCAGGTGGCCCCGCCCAGAGGTGACTACAGTACTCCATATGCGGTCTGACTTGGGACTTATATAACATAAGTCTTTGCCCCGGGCTGAAGTACTGTTTGGCTCTGTTGAGTACACCAAGTTTCTTTGACCTCTTCCAGGTGACTTCGGTATTGAACTTCGCTGGAGAGCTCGATACTACAGAGAATCCCAATACGCTTGGTAATAGTGAGTGGCGTGTTCTGGAATTGGGGGACCACACACAACGCGGCTTTTCTCCACACGGGAACGAGGGGTGCTAGGACGGCCCGTGTAATAAGAATCACCGGTGCTATCGTCCGCATAACAATGAATGCTGTCAATCGACAACATGTCATTGATATGCAGCAGAAACAGCGTCGGGGACAATACATAGCCCTGTGGGACGCCCGCCTTGATATCTACGCTATCAGAGCAATTACCCTCAACCACTGCTTTTATGAATCTGCGGCATAAGAAGCTGGCGGCCCATTTGAACAAATCCTCGGGCAGCCCGTACGATGGTAACTTCGATAGAAGACCCCAATGTCAGACCCGATCGAACACCTTTGCCATATCTAGGCTGACAGCCAATGAATGAATGAAGATCACCAGTCGAACAACCGTGCCGAAATCTGTATTGACGGTCACTGATCAAGTCGTGATCTTCTAGGTATGCTAGGAGTCGGGTGTTTATCACACGCTCCATCACCTTGGAGAGAAGGAAGGTTATGGCAAAAGGCAATATGTAATTCGAATATATATCTCGTTTCCGATCCATTAGAATTGCCGGGGTTCGCTACCTAATCTTGTTTGGCGAAGATACTGATTTTGATTTGGGGTGACTGCCGTCAGACCAACCCACAATAGCCTTGTGGATAAGGAACTAGCCTATTAACCGACAGTACCTGGTTCGAGTCCTAGTGGGGGTATTTACAATTTAAATTCGTGTAAATATTTGTAATTATCACGTGCTTGGCAGTATAGGAAAACATCGTCTAGAAACCCGCACATCCCAAAAATTATATTATATAAAGAGGTTACCTACCCTCTGGGTTCTGGAGGTGTCTAACGTAGTGGATCCCGCAAATCCTAAGGAAACGGTGCAACGCTAGGAAGAAGAGGTGGAGATCTATGCATGGTGTACAAGTTATTATAAACACATGTATCTATGAACAGTACGAACTATAAGGACAAACATATTTTGGAAGATAAGATAAGCAGTGAACACGAATGGTGTGACGTATCGGTCATAAAATTTTATAACATTTTTGAGCAGGGAAGGCATAGACCGGTACTTTTGTACAAACTACTATTAAACTTACCTTATTTTTTTTTTTTTTTCTTTTCTTTTTTTTTTTTTTTATTATTTTTTTTTTTTTTTATTTTTTTTTTTTTTACTTACACCCCTGCCGTGGGCAAGGCACTTTTTACAATATAATAATTCAATTCACATTGTTTTGTTTTTTAAAAATCACTGTTCAATATAAAATATAAAACACATTCATACATCACACTCTCTTTCATTTTCCACAAATCATTCTTACATTCATCATCTTTCAGTTACATTTCCAAAAATTTTTGATTTGCCCGTTTTAGAACGCCGGTGAAATATCTTCATATGTCCAACTTCCCTACCCATACTGCATCAGTCCAGCCACGGGCGTCAGCGAGCGTCACAGCTCCACCTAGCCACCGCGATCCCATCGGCTATACAGAGTATAGCCGAGGTATGCAACATTAGTCCTAGGTGGGGCTGCTCCGCTTGTTCCGATCTATGACAGCCGTCGCTAGACTGACGCAGTATTTTAAAAATTTTGGTCTATGCCCCGTCACTATTTCGGAGACCGATTTTTCGGTGACCCGCATTCCCAAATCCTGCTCCAAATCGTACCTCTGTTTGGAGAATGCGGGACACCGAAACAATATGTGCTGCACTGTCTGGTCCACGCCGGGCTCGCAGAAGCAGGATGGGTCATCCGCGCACTTGAATCTGTGCAAGTACGCGGAGAACCCACCATGCCCCGAGAGGACCTGCGTAGTGATGCTCGACGGCACCATTTTACCCACGATGCCGTACGCCGCCGCCGCACTCGGGAAGAACATCTTCGTTGTCGAAGCTGTTGTTCCCGATTTGTATCTCCTGTCCCATTCGTCAATGGTCCCCTTGCGGATCATACCTTTGACGAATGAGACAGGGCAGCGGTCGTAGTCTGGCCGTCTCCGCAACCCCAGTGCGGCGCTCCTGGCGAGTTCATCGGCGCGTTCGTTCCCCTCCAACCCCGCGTGTGCCTTAATCCAGAACAGCGAGACGCTCTTACCCTGGCTTTTGCACAGTTTAAGAGCGTCCCGTGTTTGCACCGCCAGGGGATGGGGGGACTCGACGTTCGCCACCGCCTGGAGCGCCGCCATGGAGTCGCTGAAGATGCCGATACTGGGTCCATCGCAGCTCAAAGCGTACTCGGCCGCCGTGCAGATAGCCAGGAGTTCCGCCTGGTAGACGGTACAGTAGGACGACAAAGCAAGCTTGACGGCCTTGGTTTCCGCGCCGCCGTTCCATATGGATACAGCGGCGCCAACCCGGCCCTCAATCTTGCTGCCGTCCGTGTAAATTCGCAGGGCAAAGTTGGAGTGTGCCCTGCATTGTTCCTCGTCCACCAGGCTGCCGAACTCCAAGCTATCTAGCTCCGCGGGATGCGGGGCCTCGATCTTCGAGGCCATCCGCTCGATCTCCCTGTCCCCGAGCAGCGGATGGGGTAGCCCCCTCTTGGCCTCGTACAAAGAGGCGACCTCGCGCACTCTGAGGTCAAGAGGCAGCACCCCGGCCAGCAGCAGTGCGGAGTTCAGGGAGACCGTGCGGTAGGCTCTGCAGATCTTCTGCGCGAAGCCCCGCTGTACGCTGTTGAGCTGTTTCTGGATGCCCAGCTTATTGACCGCTGGAGCCCATGCGGCGGCAGCGTACAATATCGTAGGTTCCACTACGGCTGAATATATGATCTTCACTACTTCAGGGTTGAGACCCCAACTGACGCGGGCCGTACGCGCAAGGCGCCCGTATATGGCCACTGCCCTTTTACAGACAGTAGCCACGTGCGCGTTGAACGTCAGACCCGCGTCAATCGTCAACCCCAGCAGTTTGATCTGCCGAGACATGCCAATGTCTATCCCGCCCATGGTAAGCCACGGAGTGTCATACCTAAGTTTGCGCGTGACCAGCATAGCGCTGGTCTTATGCGGCGCAAACTTCAACCGGTTTTTGACACCCCACGCCCTCACATGCTCGAGAGCGGCATTGGCCTGTCTCTCTATATCCAGCGCAGTGTTGCCGTCGAACATCAGCACGACGTCATCGGCGAAGGCCTGACAGTGCACCCCCGCAAGGTCGAGTTGCTGCAGAAGAGGGTCCAATAGGAGGTTCCACAAAATCGGTCCTCCTATGGACCCTTGGACGCACCCTTTGGTGGTGGACCGCAAGGTTTCCCCCCCGGCGTACCTAACTCTGACCGTCCTATCGCTGAGATAGCTGTCGATCACTCTCCTCAAGCCCAGAGGACAATTTTCCTCAGCCAGTCGTAGTTTTATTGCCGGCCACCAGGCGTTGTCGAAGGCTCCCTCTATATCCAGCGAGACGAGAGTGAGCATTCTCCTCTCGTCAAGCTTGGCGCGGATGTGCTGCACCAGGTTATAGAGGGAGTCTTCGGTGCCTCTTTGTGGCATAAACCCGTACTGGCGAGTACTAATCCTCGGTAGAATGTGGTGCTTGAGGCGAGCGATCAACATTTTCTCGTATACCTTGCCCAAGACAGGCAAAAGCCCAATCGGCCTGTACGATTTGGGCAAGGTATACGAGTCCTTGCCTGGTTTTCGAAGGACAATTACGAGGGCCCCCTTCCACAGCCGAGGAAAGTAGCGGAGGGCTCGACATTTATTAAGAAGGGCCAGGAAGAACTCAGGGTCACTGTTGATGGCCCGAGCGCAAATGTCAGGCGTGAGGCCGTCGGCACCGGGAGCCTTCTTCGGGTTGAACGACGATACAGCCGCTGTGAGTTCCCTCATGGTAAACGGCGGGTCATGATCATCATCGACCCGCTCGTTTACCTCGCGGGCCTTCTTTCTCATTTCGCGGTGATCTGTATCGTCGTCCAACTCGCTGTCGGCAGGATAGAACGTATCCGCCAACAGCTCGAGAGACTCCCTGTGATCCAACGGCCTCCCGCCCTCCTGGAGGAGTACATCCTCCTTGCGCTCGGTTGCCCTCCCAATGACCCGATAGATACCTTCCCAGACGCCTTCTCTGTCTTGCCTCCCGCAAAATTTCCTCCAGCTGTCAGTCTGGGCATCCCGCACTGCGGCCTCGTATTTGCCCTTCTGTTCGAGGTACGAACTGACCACCATTTGTCTCCGGTCCGGCGCTGCGTTTCGAATTCTGCGTCGCCTGGTGTTGGTTTGCCTCTTCAGCTCCTCGAGTTCCTCCGACCACCACGGCAATCTAAATGAAACCCCGCCTTTGATTTTGGGCATCGCTGCCTGGCAGGCCTCGGCTATGGCTCGGGTATATCCGTCCACGATTACCTCCAGGTCCTCCCACACCTGGACCGCCTCAACGCTCTCCACGTTCAGGCGGTCCCTCCGCATGATTGCTGCCAGTTTCTCACGAAACTGACACCAATCCGCTTTCCTGGTGTTGAAGATCCTGGTGGTCCTCGCCACGGATACCCCTTTCGCCCGTGCCAAGTTGATTTCAAATAGAATGCCGTTGTGGTCAGAGGACGTTAGGGCCTCGGAGACGCGCCAGCCATCCACCAGGCTCAGCATATCCTCAGAGCAGGCCGTCACGTCGACATGGCTGCTGTACCTCTTCCCCCCTCGAACGGTATCGAATGTCGGGACGTCCCCCGAATTAAGTATCTGGAGGCCCAGCTCCCCTAAGGCTCCAGTCATCATCTCCCCCCTGGAGTCCTCTTGGGAGCTGCCCCACCAGAAACTCTTCGCGTTGGCGTCCCCGCCTATGACCAACCTTCCAGGTCCGGTTTCACGCTCAACCCGTCTAAGCTGCTCCAGGTATGGCTCCATGGGTTTGTCAGGTTCGAAGTAGTAGGAGACCAGTGTAATCTTCCAGGCACTAGTCCGGATCCCCACCACAACGATGTTGTTTGTGGTGAGTTGTGGGTACTGTACGACATCGAGGTCGTGATCGAAGACGGCTATTGCCGCCTTTACAGTACCCTCGCCGTTCCCCAGTGCCTGGAAGACTCTCACTCCACGATAGTCTCTTACGCTTCCAACCCGACCCACATAGGGCTCCTGCAGCAGTGCGACAGATATTTTGCGCTCACCTGCCGCCAACAGCAATTCGTGCGTTGCTAGCTGGCTTCTCTGTAGGTTGGCCTGAGCCATTCGATACTGGCGGGTGGTCCCCGAGGCAATCTCAGCAATAGGCGACAGAGGCCCGCGCCAACCCGTCCCACTTCTTTCTTACCGGGCATTCGCCGCCGAACGCATTGTGTTTCGCGTTCGGCAGCTTTGCCCGGGTGCAATTCTTGCATGCTGGCGTCCCCCCCGCCCTGGCGTCCGCGCACTCCGCCTTGAGGTGCGGGCCACCGCAGTGGCTACACAGGTCGGCGGGTTCTTTGCAGAACCGCCGACCATGTCCGAACCCCAAGCAGCGTGTGCACTGGACGAGGGGCGTCTGGTCCTCCACGACGCACCTCTGGAGGTCGATACGCAGCTTCTGCTCCGCTATCGACCTCCTCCAAATCACGGGGGAGACGCTCAGCACGACGTGGCGGTTGTGCGGGTTTCGCGCCTTCCTACTATATTTGACAGCGACGCGGTCCTCCCCGCCGTCGAGGCCCCGAAAGACGTCCTGGTTCTGGTTGCGAAGGGCGCGTATGAGCTCTGCATCGCTGTGGATGCTCAGCACGTCCCTCACCACCAGAAGCGGGTCCTTGTTCTTCGCGTCCTCGACGACCAGGCCGCTCCCCGTCGCTGCCAATCTCTCCTTCACCTTATCCCTTTCCTTCTCGTCCCTACATCCTACTATAACCCTGCGGTCCTTCACCTTCCGCACCCGCTCGACCCTGACCCATCCCTCCTTGGCATCGACCGCTTCCCTGATTTTTTGGAGCACCTCGTCCCCCGTTTCTGTTTCCACGGTCGAGGAGACGACTACGGAGTGAAGAGCGGCCGGCTCCGCGTCCCGTTTCGCGGTCTGGCCCGCCGCCACAACACTCGCGTATGTCGCCCCCTCGATCGCCTTCCCTTGTCTCGTTAATTTCTCCTTCATCTCTTCCAACAACTTGTTATTCTGGACGAGGAGCTCCGTGTTTCTTTCCAGTTTTGCCAATATGGCCTTCTCTTGCGCCCCGTTGTCCACCCCCGAGGGTTTGACAAGGTTAGCGACGGATGCCACGACCGATGTCGAGGCATCCCCCGCCAACCCAGTCCCTTTCCTGCCGCCCACCAAGTCGGCTTCCGCTTCCTTCACGAGTTGGTAGAGGCGATCCAGGGCCTGCAGCACATCCTGTTTAATATCCGTCTTCAGATTTCTGGAGACGGACAGGGCCGATTTGGCCTTGTTGCTGCAGGCTCTGGCCTCCTCCACCCTGGTCCTTGTCGACTTGGCGTGCGGCTGGGTGGGTTTAGACTTGGCACTTTTAACAGAAAATTATTTTATTGATAACTAAAGCTCGTCAATAACTCCTAAATAAAAAAAATAAACCAAATCGTTTTACAAACAGAGAAGAAAAAGAGATGTTTTATCTTTACCAATTTATATCTTCTTCTTCTTATTTTTTTTATACCACTAAGGTGGTAAACATGCGTATGGCCTGCCTGATGGTAAGCCGTTACCGTCGCCTATGGTCATTTGCAACACTAGGGCGTTGCCGACCCTGTAAAAAACTCTTTACGTCTTTCTTGAACAACCCGATGCTGTAGCTTCTTGCGTAAACCTCGGAGGGGAGCTCATTCCACAACTTAATAGTTCTCGTTGCGTTGCGTCCTCTCTCATTGCGACCCCAGTGTGTGAGGATGAACTCCCAACCGTCGGCGAGCTGTGTTAGTGTAAAACGAGGGTGTTGGCGTCATATCGAATAACTCCTCAGAATACAACACTATTACACGCAGAGGAAGGCGAAATCTCTCCTTAAACTCAAGGGATCAATACCGTGTGTGAGTTTAGGATCATCGACAATGATCCTCGCAGCTGGTCTTTGCACCGAGTCACAGGGTAGATCCTAGCTGGTAACCAGGTGGCCCCGCCCAGAGGTGACTACAGTACTCCATATGCGGTCTGACTTGGGACTTATATAACATAAGTCTTTGCCCCGGGCTGAAGTACTGTTTGGCTCTGTTGAGTACACCAAGTTTCTTTGACCTCTTCCAGGTGACTTCGGTATTGAACTTCGCTGGAGAGCTCGATACTACAGAGAATCCCAATACGCTTGGTAATAGTGAGTGGCGTGTTCTGGAATTGGGGGACCACACACAACGCGGCTTTTCTCCACACGGGAACGAGGGGTGCTAGGACGGCCCGTGTAATAAGAATCACCGGTGCTATCGTCCGCATAACAATGAATGCTGTCAATCGACAACATGTCATTGATATGCAGCAGAAACAGCGTCGGGGACAATACATAGCCCTGTGGGACGCCCGCCTTGATATCTACGCTATCAGAGCAATTACCCTCAACCACTGCTTTTATGAATCTGCGGCATAAGAAGCTGGCGGCCCATTTGAACAAATCCTCGGGCAGCCCGTACGATGGTAACTTCGATAGAAGACCCCAATGTCAGACCCGATCGAACACCTTTGCCATATCTAGGCTGACAGCCAATGAATGAATGAAGATCACCAGTCGAACAACCGTGCCGAAATCTGTATTGACGGTCACTGATCAAGTCGTGATCTTCTAGGTATGCTAGGAGTCGGGTGTTTATCACACGCTCCATCACCTTGGAGAGAAGGAAGGTTATGGCAAAAGGCAATATGTAATTCGAATATATATCTCGTTTCCGATCCATTAGAATTGCCGGGGTTCGCTACCTAATCTTGTTTGGCGAAGATACTGATTTTGATTTGGGGTGACTGCCGTCAGACCAACCCACAATAGCCTTGTGGATAAGGAACTAGCCTATTAACCGACAGTACCTGGTTCGAGTCCTAGTGGGGGTATTTACAATTTAAATTCGTGTAAATATTTGTAATTATCACGTGCTTGGCAGTATAGGAAAACATCGTCTAGAAACCCGCACATCCCAAAAATTATATTATATAAAGAGGTTACCTACCCTCTGGGTTCTGGAGGTGTCTAACGTAGTGGATCCCGCAAATCCTAAGGAAACGGTGCAACGCTAGGAAGAAGAGGTGGAGATCTATGCATGGTGTACAAGTTATTATAAACACATGTATCATGAAAGGTCAATGTCCAGTCAGCCGCGCTATTGATTTTTCGTGACTTGTTTATTTACAAAAGTTTTATGTTTTTGCAATAATGTCGTCTAACCTCTGTAAACATTGTCGACTTGATTTAGTTAGACTATATATAATGGGTAATATGCATGAAATTTCTTTTTCATTTAAATCTTGAAAAATAAATTGTCATATAAAAGGTAAAACATGTCATTTTTTTTAGTTCGTTTAGTTTAGGTGTTATAATCGTAAAAAAAACAAACAGTTTCTATAATAAAAAAACTTCATAATTTAAATCATTGTCATATTTTGAACATGTTTAACTATGACAGCATCAATGTGAATGCTTGAGTTGGGGAAATACAGCTATAATATTTAGACGAAATCCATACATTTCTTCATAACCACACGGCGTGTGACGTCATCCGCCGCGGCCTTTTAATATGAAGCGTTTTCAGGTCACGCCAATGCCACTTTCAAACAGCATTATCTCGCAAACTAATCATCGTAGAAAATTTTTTAATTAGATATCTTCCTGTCTATATGGGAATATAGACAGGAAGATAAATCCCTCTTAAAATCTGTCAAAAAAAATCATGCATATTCCCTATTGTATTGATACTTTAATAATTTTAAAGCAACCGTCATACTGATATCACTACGTATGTGTAATGTAATCTATATATATATATATATAAATGAATGTTTGTCTGTATGTCCTCTATGGATTCAAAAACGGCTGGGCAGATTTTGATGAAATTTTCAGTGAATCTTCAGGTTAGCCCAGCAGGTGATCCTGTGAAGTTTGGTAGCAATTATATCACCCGTGCGAAGCCGGGGCGGATAGCTAGTACATTATAAAACAAAGTCCTACGCGGCGTCTGTCTGTCTGTTCGCGATTAACTCTAAAACTACTGAACGGATTTTCGTGCGGTTTTCACCAATAGACAGAGTGTTTTGAGGAATGTATAAGTTGTTAAAGATTTGAGTAAATCTGTTGAAATATGACGATAATTGTTGAAAATGTCGGAAAAAGTCAAGCCGCCTGGGAGCTTACATCTATATATATAATCAGATATAAAGTATTAACACAGACCCAACGGCAAAAAAACATGTAGGCACGATATGCGCTACTACTCGTGCGAAGCCAGGGTGTGTCGCTTGTGTATTGTAAATTAAATTTATTTATCTACATTGGCCATGAGGAATTTCCTTATAGTAGTTACTGTGACATAATATTTGTGTAACTATCTCATTTTCCATTTCTCTGATAGATACCTACATGCGGAAACGATGTCTTGTCGTGATAACACTATTAAGTTCCAATATGACACAATTAACAAGTTATTGATAAACTAACTTGATGAGATAAAATATGATAAAAAAATTGTAATGACATAACCTAGTGCAAATACGATTCATTTAAATATGAGTAAGCGTGGGAATGGATCATCGAGTACGTAACCTAAATGGATAGAGGATCTTAGGAATAACATATAAGTCGAGCAGAAGTAAATATTTATCATTCGCCCGCTTTTTCCTGACAGACATTAGTCTCTAATTGTACCTAGTGTTATTTAGCCCACTATTTTTTTCTATTTGCGAACGTTTAGAGTTCCAATATTAGAACTCGAAATTGTGTTGCTCAGTATTGATGTATTCCGTGTTAGAAAATGTAAGACAGACACTAATGACTTAAAAACTAATTCATCTCTATATAAATGCATTTGTGTATCTTTCTCATTTTTTAAAGCTTTTATTCTAGAGAAACTGATTTCAATAATGCGGTACGTGGCCAGTCGGAGATGAAAATCGATAATAATGAAATGAATTGGAAGCTGTAGTGGAAGCAAATCTACGTCGGTATTAGCAGTCTTCAACGTATATAATAAAACGATACAGATTCATTTAAGTCGAAATAGAAAAAAAGATAAAATAGCTCGTAAAATGGATAGGTACCGTATAAACTCATAGAACAACAACAGGATCGCAGTTGGTTGAATAAACATTCAGGTAGGCAAATCAAATTCCAAACACAAACCCGCGTGCTGTGAAAAACTGCAAATGACACGTATATTTTTTGCTTTTTAGTTAAGTTTCTTTGTGGTTTTTAGAAGTCGGTTTTTCTTTTTTTTTTAAATTTGTCTTCTCTGTTTGTCAACCGATTTCCTTGTTTTGTTAAGTAGTTATAGAATAAAATATTTTAGAAAAAAAAGAATCACGCTTTTTTTTCTAAAATATTTTATTCTATATTCGTATGTTTGTTTAAATTTTTCAACAATGATTGTAGTCGAATTTTATGGAATTTTGTAATTATCCCATGCTCGGCGGGAAGGAAAAAATCGTGAGGAATCTCGACGGCTAATAAATTTTATTTCGAATGACGTGTGACCTTGCCTAAGAATGATCTGGTTTCCCCTCTGGGCTGCGGAGGTCTTATGGCAGTCTGTTCCCATCACATCACACTTCATTCGAAATAAATTTTCTTGTCCGTCGGGTTTTTACAACAATTTATTTTCGCACTTTCCGAAAATAACTCACGTGGGATGTTTTAGCGGGATATTATGGGAACAGAGCAGAGACATGTTACTAAAGGACCAGCCTCGTAGGATCATTCCCCTCTGTCATGGCACAAGATATTGTTATCCATTGCGCGCATAAATACTTCGTGCGTAATCGATTCTCTAACAGTCTTGTAATCGTTATCGCTCAGGTAACATCATAAAGTGTTACACTAAAATGCCAAACTGTGCAGTTATGTCATGCAAAAAAAGTTCGAACACTTCTAGTTTACAAAAATATTGAGTTACCTTTCACATGCAAGTATTATTTTATTTGCTTTCATATAAAAGAAATTAAAATGGTGTGATAACGATTAATACATGAGAAATTGATTCAGTAATCGAGAATCGCATATCTCCTATCCCAAATTAGCGTAAATTATACAAACTGCAAAACAAAACAGTCCTTCATGCAGTATAATAGAGTTCATTTAGCTAAAGACAAAAAAAAGTATATAAGACGTTTCGTAATTTTGAATCTACCAGCTTTGATTTACGAAGAAGTTCAGCTATTCCACAACAGATGGCAGGCAGCGGTATGAAAATGACTTTGAACTGTAGATGCCTCGAAATAAGGTTGACATTTCCTTAAAACATTATTTTCTTTTCTATGTAGTAGTTACCTCGTCCCCCGTCAAAAATGGCAGAATTATTTACTAACAGAATCACGCGTATGGCGAGTCCTTTTGTTGAATTGTCTAAGGAACAGAGGGTCCTAACGAATTAGGAAACGGAATAGCGCTAAGAAGAAGAAGAAGATTGTAGTCGAATTTTGTCAATCGGAGAAACAACTACTTCAATACGCTGTACGCAGAACTATCTACCTTACATTTAACTTACTTTCTGAAAGGAGCACCCGTGCCGTCTGTTATTTCAAATATGGAGCCGTCATAATAACAATGCTTCGTAAATAGAACTGAACTCATTTCCATATCTTGTAGACTTTGCCTGTACTTTGTTCGCAATAGGTCACGCGATATGGCCGTATCAAATTAGAACGATTATATTACTTAAACAAAAACTATTTATTAGTCAACATATAAAACACACACACCAAATTTTAGTAACACATGTATAAAACTATATTTTTATACATATTTCGAATTCTTCACTATACTGCATCAAAATAATAGTTACAGCGCACGATGGCAATAGAAGACGGCATCAGTTTATAACTTTATGGTAGAAGATCAGTTAGACAGTTACTATATAAAATATATATACATATTATATAACATATAGATAGATAGTATACATCTACTAACTCGATATAACCTAGATAGATTCTAATTATCGAGCTTAATTAACGTGTTTAACATCATGATATGACCCTTAGAAGCCGAGAAAAAGTAGGTTCTACTATATCTATATACGCGTGGGTGAAATCGTGGGACTCAGCTTTTTGACCGTTGAATTTGTTCTGCCTACATGGGATTTGGAGAAGTGAGGCCCTTTACTATGGCGATAGCAGGATTCCGTCATGGACAAAAACTGTTTTATTTTTACACATGGAGAGACAAATAAGCACACGGCTCGCCTGATCTAAAGATATTTTTCATATCACTATGGTGGATAACAAGTAAGTAGTTACCGTAGCCTATTGATACTTGCAATAGCAGAGGTGTTACTCGTATTTTGCCGACCATTGTATTAAAACCTCTGCATGGCTTTTTGAATAATTGCACCTCGGACAACCTCGCCAGGGACTTTATTACAGAAATTAAACGTTCCCGGAAGAGAACTTCTCCGGAACTGCACAGCACGCGACCATTGTGATTTCAGTGAGTGAGAATGAATTCCCAACTGTCGACGAGCAGTGTGCTTGTAGAACGAATGCCGCCAATTTCCTTAAATGGAACAACTTCTCGGAACACAACCCATTGTACAAACAGTTGAACACACAATGGGAGGCGAAGGCAAATATGTACGTATAACGTAAGTATGTATCCCAAGCTGAAGTACTGCTACGCTCTGTTGAGCCTACCAAGTCTCTTGGTAGTTTCTCTCTTTTAACGTTCTCCTCCAGGTAACTTCGAAACTGAAGTTTGATGGACATCTCGACACCGAGAATACTAATGCTCCTAGCGATTGAGAGAGGTACATTCTTTAATTGAGGAACTAGAAGCAAATGGGATTCTAGTTCTAGTTACGGTACATACATCTTGACTTGGTCGAATTGGACCAAGTTCAAACGGCCCTAAATCAGATACAAAGTACCTACAATTTCAGACACCAGTTGCTCTCTGTTTTCCCATGTAGCACGGCCTGTGTAATAAGTGTCCCTGGTGCTTAGTATTGTCTTAGGTTTTCGCGATTGTTACACATTGAAATTAAACTATTTTTAACGGAAGTATCGCGTGTTTTATTTATTTTGTTGAAACCTGACGTTTCGAACGCTTTGCAGCGTCCGTGGTCGCAGGAAAGACTAAGGTGGTATTTGTCTTACATTAGTTATTCAATTATTACATCTACCGACATGGATGGATTAATTATATATGTTCCGATTCACACAAAAATCGCTCACAGTGTCCGAACATTTTTTAGTAGATCTTTGGATTTGTGACTTGATTATTTTTAGGACTGGATCCCAAGCAGGTGGTACTTGCCAACCATCTTCTCTATTGAAATTGGGGTGTTTTCTTATTTCAATAGCCTCGCGCAACATTCTCGGCATGTAGCGATTCTCCTTGGCGAGGATTTGTGGTTTATCGAACCGGATGTAATGGTTTGGTTGGTCCAGTGTATGTTCACATACTGCAGAGTTTTTATCGCGCCTATTCTTCATATCAGCAATGTGTTCTTTCACACGAGTACCTACGCTTCTCTTTGTTTGCCCTATGTATGATAAACCACATTCGCAGTCTAATTTGTATACTCCTGCATCTTGTAGGGGGATATTAGACTTGATAGGTCTTAGAAATTGACTGATCTTCTTATGGGGCTTGAAATAAGTTTTAATTGAAGCTCGCCGTAAGATGTTGCCAATTTTGTCTGTGACTCCCTTTAAGTATGGTAAGATGGCAGGTTGACGTTCAACTGTAGGTGGCTTCGGGCGGCTTCTGTGACGCATGCGAGGGAGTTTGTGACTGTTGCTCCGCAGTACTTGTTTGACATGTTGGAGTTCCTCCTCTAGATGCTCAGCGTCGCAGATGCCGTGTGCTCTCTGAAACAAAGATTTGCCTACGGTAGCTAACTGACATGGATGGTGGTGTGAGTTACCATTGAGATATTTGTCTGTATGGGTGGGTTTCCTATACACTGTGTGAGTAAGTGAGTTGTCAAGTTTCCTGGTGATTAATATATCAAGGAATGCTAGTGAATTATTTGCCTCTAATTCCATGGTGAATTTGATTTTATTGTTGATGGAATTATGAATTATGAATAATAATAAATTATGAATTATGAATAATTTGATTTTATTGTTGATGGAATTATGAATTATGAATAATAATTCCATCAACAATAAAATCAAATTCACCATGGAATTAGAGGCAAATAATTCACTAGCATTCCTTGATATATTAATCACCAGGAAACTTGACAACTCACTTACTCACACAGTGTATAGGAAACCCACCCATACAGACAAATATCTCAATGGTAACTCACACCACCATCCATGTCAGTTAGCTACCGTAGGCAAATCTTTGTTTCAGAGAGCACACGGCATCTGCGACGCTGAGCATCTAGAGGAGGAACTCCAACATGTCAAACAAGTACTGCGGAGCAACAGTCACAAACTCCCTCGCATGCGTCACAGAAGCCGCCCGAAGCCACCTACAGTTGAACGTCAACCTGCCATCTTACCATACTTAAAGGGAGTCACAGACAAAATTGGCAACATCTTACGGCGAGCTTCAATTAAAACTTATTTCAAGCCCCATAAGAAGATCAGTCAATTTCTAAGACCTATCAAGTCTAATATCCCCCTACAAGATGCAGGAGTATACAAATTAGACTGCGAATGTGGTTTATCATACATAGGGCAAACAAAGAGAAGCGTAGGTACTCGTGTGAAAGAACACATTGCTGATATGAAGAATAGGCGCGATAAAAACTCTGCAGTATGTGAACATACACTGGACCAACCAAACCATTACATCCGGTTCGATAAACCACAAATCCTCGCCAAGGAGAATCGCTACATGCCGAGAATGTTGCGCGAGGCTATTGAAATAAGAAAACACCCCAATTTCAATAGAGAAGATGGTTGGCAAGTACCACCTGCTTGGGATCCAGTCCTAAAAATAATCAAGTCACAAATCCAAAGATCTACTAAAAAATGTTCGGACACTGTGAGCGATTTTTGTGTGAATCGGAACATATATAATTAATCCATCCATGTCGGTAGATGTAATAATTGAATAACTAATGTAAGACAAATACCACCTTAGTCTTTCCTGCGACCACGGACGCTGCAAAGCGTTCGAAACGTCAGGTTTCAACAAAATAAATAAAACACGCGATACTTCCGTTAAAAATAGTTTAATTTCAATGTCCCTGGTGCTGTTGTACGTATAATATTAATTCTTCATGCCTCACAAATAATGTACAATAATTATGGCAATTATACATTAAATTAATGGCATCAAATGCCACAAAGCGTCACTGAAGCTTATGAAAGCTTGCAGCCTATGTAAGGAGCATTGATGCTCGTTGACATCGGCGTTGTTTACGTTGGATAAACTCACGTTTTACTCTTTACGTCAGTCTGGGAATATTTTCCGCTTAAAATTTATAACTAAAATTGCCCATCAGAGACATGTACAGGAGTTCGCACTGCACTTCATATTGGTATGTATTGTATATATGTATTGATACTGTGACCAAATACGTTCGTTGAGACATGGTTATGTTTCGTATTGAAATGTCGATTCAGTTCACGTTGTTTTGGCATCATTGTGCGAATGACATCAGCCATTGTGACGGAATGTTCGCTGGACACATGTATACCAGTCACGCGCTGATTCACCGACATGTGTGCGGGATATTACAGAGCTTGTCCGTTGTGGACTTTCATTGGGTAAGCCCTTGGTTTTGACGAGTAGTACGTACTTGTACTAAGTGTTCTATGCATAGTTACAACTGTTATATATGACGAGCCCGGTGATCCAGCGGATAGCAACGGCTCCCTAACACCAATTATATGGGGTTCGATTCCCATACAAGGAAAACAGTTGTACATTAACATGTCTGTTTATCTTGGTCTGGGTATTTTGTATGTGTCATAAACATGTATTTACGGAAAATAAGTATTGACGTATGTTTATTAGTTGTCTAGTACCCATGGCACCAGCTTTGCTTAATTTAGGGCTAGGTGGCGCTGTGTTATTTGTACGTAGATATGTGTTTAATTATTCATTGCATAATTATTGATACCGCTACATGTACTACGATTTTGCAATATTAGAGACCTTGCTTGAAAATAGGAATTACCTACTATAACTCTTTAGGGATGTAGATGTAACATGGACATTCGACATGGTCTTAGTCTTGTCCATGTTCATCTTGAGACCTACCTGGTTGAAACACTATTGAGGTCGGCAAATGGACGGTGAGTGATGTATTCGCCATTGATATTTATACCGTATCCTTCCCAGTACAAAAGCTTGAAGACATCTTTCAGTGCTGCGGTGAATATAAAGTTTCGGGGATATAACATCGCCCTGTCTTACACCTTTTTGCACTTGGATCGGTCTCGTGCTCTGGTCCTGTATTCGGATACATATTGATGTCTCACTGTATAAGCACTTCAACGTTTCGATCAATTCGGCGTCGTTGGAGAGACTGTAGCACCGTCCGTGTCTCAACGGAATCAAGGGCTTTTTCGTAGTCCACATACGCCAGACATAAGGGCAGATTATATTCCTCAGTCTTCTGTATAATCTAGCGGGCGGTATGTATGTGATCTACAGTGCCTTTTCGTATCCCATAGGTTAGTTCTTCATTTAAACTGTATTCGTTGCTAATGCTACCAGTCTTAAACATTTCGTCGATAACCATTCGCGCTGCGAGTAAGTGGGCCAAGTCGCGACTCGCTTCCGCAAGCAAACAGTGCGCAATGTTGCAACCAGGCTGGGCCCACAATGCGCGCTTTCACTGGAAATGGGCACGCAGACGCCTAGACAGACATTACAACTGCTTATATTGAATCTAATTCAGTCCATATATATTAATATATAAAGCTTAAGAGTTTGTTTGTTTGTTTGAATGCGCTAATCTGTGTCGCATATGAAAAATTCTTGCATTTGATAGCCGAATTCAGTTCACAGGCTATTCAAGTTCGGCGACACGAAAGTTAGAGACGGAGAAATAAAAAAGTAGGAAAAACGGCCCCTGGATACTGGGATAGGCGTCGATAAGGTCGCGGTAGAGCAAGTCAAAGAAGCGAGTGAGGTGTGTAAAGACCGAGTCATATGGCGCTCGGTCCTGTCCGCCTACCCTGCATGATGCTTGGCGTGAAGTTATGGATAGAGAGATAGACAAACAAGCATATGACCCACCTAATTTTAATTAAGTAGTCTTGTAATACTTATTGTATTGCTTCCCCGCTGCTAATACAACTAATCTAATATCTTACTGATGACGTCACTCGTTCGTAGAAACAAAATGACTCTTCAGGAAATTCTTATTAAGCTGCGGCCTTCTGTGAGGTTCGGTTACTTCTCCAAACAGACAGCTTGGAGACCCCCAACTCTCTTTCACCAGAGCCGTATTGTTAATTAACAAGGTGCACCATATGCAGGCAGAGTTAACTGCGACTGTAAAGACGATAATGAGTCATATACGCGATAAATTATTTATAGTTTTATATGATTCAAATAGCTGACAAACTAGACACAGCTGGTAATACAATAATAGAAATAACCTATGGAGACCCAATGATACGATGTTGCGTAGTAAATAAATCTACCTTTACAGTTCGGGGGTAAAGCAGAACGCGCAGAACTCTTATTGGCTAGTTCACGGATCAACATCGCGTCACTTATCATCTTATCAGCAAGTAGCTGTTTTTGCTTTCCTGTTGGAATGAGATACTTTCACGGGATAAAAAGTAGCCTATGTCCTTCTCTGTACAGCTGACAATATGTATACACATTTCCATGATGATCAGCTGTATAGTCAAGGCGTGAAGGAATAACAAACAAACAAATTACTCACTTTCACATGAATATTTAGGATTTAGCGATTTCGGAGCCATGCAGCGCCATCTTCAGTAGAAAAAAATGTTTGTTTTTGCTTTCCTGTTGGAATGAGATAGGTACTTTCACGGGATAAAAAGTAGCCAATGTCCTTCTCTGTACCCCTGACAATATGTACCTATACAAATTTTCACGATGATCGGCTGCCTAGTTAAGGCGTGAAGGAATTACAAAACCTCATAGGTAACATGTGAAAAAGTTTCTTTCGAAAATCTCACACCATGAAGGTTTAATGTCAATTCAAAGAATCTATTACTATAAAACGGCAATTTCATACTTTAACCCCTATTATTATATTAGTTAGGATATACAATACATAATATTAAAATAGTAATAGTAAAAGCCATAGTCGGAAATTGAATATATGGCGTAGATCTTTGTGATACAAAAGACGGCCTTAAATTTTATTATTATTATTGGTCAGTATAAATTGTAGATTTTTAGTACTGCCTACTGCCTAGTGCTATGTCTAGATATTTATCAATTTACCTAAAATTTATCGGATATGGGGTTGAGGGCGACCTACTCCGTGCTGTGCAATCCACTTATGAGGATTGTACAGCATGTGTGCGGGTGGACGGCAGCTTGTCGCCCTGGTTTGATGTCAACATTGGTGTCAGACAGGGATGCGTGCTGTAGGCTCGGCTGTTCATCCTGTATCTGGACAGTTGTCTTCAGAGAATAAGAAATATGAATGTGGGAATGCGAATGGGTGCCTCGGTGGTCAACTGCCTCCTTTATGCAGACAACGCGGCATTAATAGCAGAATCATCAGAACTGCAAACACTAGTTAAATTGAACAATGAAAGATGATTGTTTGAAGATAGGCTTACAGTTGAATGCGTAGAAAACCAAGATAATGGTATTTGAAAGAGAGACAACCAGAACGAACACTAGGATTATGGTTGATGATGTAGTGTTGGAGCAAGTGAATCTTGGAAGTGCTTTTAGCAGCAATGGCAGGTACACCGCTGATGTGGAGAGACGAGTGAGTGCCGGGAATGGAGCGTTGGGTTAACTTCTAGGCAGCCGAAATCTAAGCCAGAAGGCACAGCTCGCTGTACACAACGCGGTGCTAATTCCAACGCTAACTTATGGAAGTGAGATCTGGGTATGGCAGAGAGAGCATGAAAGTAGAATAAATGCGGTCGAGATGAGAGCATTTGTGGCAACAAAATTTGTGGCATAACGCTTGCTGACCGCGTTCGTAATGAAGACGTGAGAGAAAGAGTTGGTCTAAAAGAGAGTGTCGGTGTTAAGATAAGAAAGGGCATGCTCCGTTGGTTCGGACATGTAGAAAGAATGCGGGACGAAAGAATGACGAAACAGATATACAATGCAAAAGTGGAAGGATGTAGGAGCCGAGGAAGGCCGAGACTAACCTACCATGACCAAATTGGTCGTGTTTTATCAGAAGGTGATGTCAGAAGCCCCAGGAACCGGCGAGCGTGCATGAAAAGAGCTATGAAGTCACAGAAGCGAGTGAAGTATGCAAGGACCGCGTCTTATGGCGCTCGGTTCTCTCTGCATACCCCGCAAGGGACTTGGCGTGAAGATATACATATACCTAAAATTTAAAATTTGAATTAATATAATATAGATATGACATTGCTTAAAGAAAAATAGTATTTCGTTTGCTTTTGTATTGCGTCTGTATACCTATGTGAATATTAAGAATTTGAAATTGCAAGGAATTTTCAAATATGAGTTTCGTCGTGGCACCAACACAGCACAGACGGTTGTTGAATTAAATTCGCAGCGAGTTTTAAAGCAGCTGTAGTTTTACTCTAAGATTGCAATGAAAACTGTTCATTAGTGGTGTACGCGAGGATCTTGTTAAGTCACAATTTCTCTTTATCCATGAAGTATTACAGCAGCTGTAAACAAACGGTAAACAAATGGCGCCAATTACAAAGTCAGCTGCTGACTTTGTTATTAAACCATTATTAAGCCATAAGTTTACCCAGCAAACGGCTGGATCGATTTTGATAAAATATCCAGAGAAACTTCAGGTTAGCCCAGCGGGTAATCATATATTATGAAGTTTGGTAGTACGAAGCCGAGGCGAGTAGTACTAGTATATAATGTAATCTTATTAGCTTATTACATAATTTACATGAGCAATTTTGTACATAATATGAATATATTTCGTTTCAGTCTCCTAAACAGCTCTAACGATTTAGATCAAATTTTGTTTTTATATAGGAAAAAAATCGATTTTATACAAAAAAGAAACATAAAAACTGCCTAGCGAAGCTCGTTCGTTCAGGTATTACATTACAGAATTGTTTTGCCAGCGTAGCATGAGGCAAATAAGTGCAACCTTATCTTGTGTTCTCTTCCACTCTATACAAGATCTTATGACTCACCACATTGCACAGATATTGCAGAATCTATGTCGTCGAAATGTAATAGTCTGTGCATGCCGACAGAGTACTTATCTACCGCCTTACAAGTAACAAGACGAGTCATTGGCGCCAGTAAGTCATTCGACAAATGTATTTGTTTGAAAATTGTTACATACTGCTCACCGTCCACGTGAGACGACTTCAATGCACCACGTTGTATATGAATGCTCTACGGAATATCCCGTGTCCATTGATGCCTTGACAAATATGTCAATTATCTTCATCCGCTGAATTTGCATTGATAATACCATTGCGTATATCTTGGCACTTAATGCCACGTTCAGTACACATGTTTGATGAATGATCGGTGACATGCATAACATCCACACTGATCGTATGACGTAAAATACATTGCAGTGAGCGTAAGGCACCTCAGTGCTTGTGTTTTAAATGTTAGCTACCACCCACCTGAAACTTATATAAAATGTACAATTAATTATTCGTCAGTATCTAACAACGAGCTCGGTGGCTCAGTCGTGAATGACGCGACTTTGACACCAACGCTCGTGGGTTCGCTTCCCACACAAGGCAAATATTTGTATGCATGAACATGTGTGTTTGTCTTGGTCTGGATGTTTTAACATAGGTAGGGCGCATCAAAGCAGCCCATCTGGGTAAGTACCTCCACCTCACAGAAAAACCGCAGCCAAATAACAACTCCCTAGAGGGTTGTCGTTTTCCTGCATGTGAGTGAGGTCACCAGTAAGCTTCTAAGGAGTTGCTGTGTAAGCAGCAGAGGAGGCATCGTACGAGTGATACTTAATATATCGCAAGCGCTAATAGGCTACGGTACCCGCTTTACATCAGGTGGGCCGAATGTTTGTATACTCCCGATGTTGTATAAAAAAAATCTAAAGATTATCTCGTTTGTTAACCGACAACCGGCCGGACGGTCTTTTGTTGCTCATACTGATTCAAATGTTAAAGGGATAATCATTACAAAATAATACCCAAATAATCTTAAAACAATTTGATTCAATATAAAGAGCATATCAATTGTTTAGCACAGGGATTCCCAAACTTTTTCAGTTCGCGGCGCACTTACGAGTTTAATATTTTGCCTCGGCGCCGGCGGCGCCGCGGCGCCCCGTAGTAATTAGTACTTGAAAGAAGGTACAATGATACTGGGTATAAAAATTAAAACATCCGCAATACGAACATAATGTTGTCTCATGATTGTTTCACATACCTAGTACAATCGTGCCATACAGAAGATCGTGAAATTCAGTTTGGATAGAATTTATAATTATTAGGTACATGTTACCACATGTATATTCTCTTTTAGAAGATTTTTTTTTTCAAAGATTTCTGTTCTGATTATCAACAAAAACAACGACATCCAAGATTGATAGATATGATATGTGTCCCAGATTGTATTTCATTCCGCAGGTAATCGAAACGATCAGTAGTTTAGAATGCAAATAATAGGATTATTATAAGTTGAAAGACTATATTAGTTATTTGGTGTTTAGTCCATATAAGACTAAGAAATTGAATTTCCATGAATTTAATACCATTAAATTTTTCGATCACTGATTACTCTTGGTAATATTTTTAATAGATTGTATTGCTTCTCAAAATCAACTTCTGAGATTTGAACATCATTTACATGTAGGTGATAATCAGAATAGATGACAACTAAGATTCTCGGGTGTTGAATAGGACATAATACCGTGCCGTATCGCTGAACGTCAATTAACAAGATGATATACATGCAAATATTTTTTTTTGTCGAATCGAATAGTGTATGCTCCTGCGATATAGGTTTTAAGAGAGTAGTAAAGAAAGGTGACGACTCTTCGTGTAGACAGCAAGTCCTGCAAATAGGAAATCACCAAATCGCCATTCATACATTTCTTTATAACGTCTGGAGACATACATACGGTTCACCTGATGTTAAGTGGTTGTGTACAATAAAAACTATCGCTTGTGCGAGTGTCACCTCTGCTACTGAAACATAGCAACTCCTTAGCTCAGTGGTAATCACACTCACACGCGAAAATATAACAACTCTCTACGTAGTTGTTTTTTTGACTGCTGTTTTCTGTAAGGCCCTCCACCAATCTTCCCTAGTGTAGTTGGTTATATCGGCCATACTGTACGGGTGGTAGCATTCGAAAGAATGTCGTCGCCCGCGCGCATACGACCTACAATTTAAGTGACCGGCGCTACATTCTTACAAGTTTATTCTTGTTAGGTTCATATAGTGTTTGGAACCCCTTACTTGCAGTGGGAGTGATGACGCTTGGCTCCGTGTGACGTACTAACACAGGTTGGTTCAGTCGGGTGCATCGGCGGAATACCGCGCAGCCGCTCTCGGTCGTGCCCCTCTCGAGTAGTCTATTCTTGCTAAGGTACTCGTAATCTAGAGTCTCGACCTCGCGGGATGGTGCGCGCTGGTGAAGTGGCAGTGTAGGAACCACGCGTTGTAGCCCCGTTGCCTGTTGCGTTATTGTTCCTGGCAACAAAGAAATTGACCATCGACTTATTGCTTTCTCATGTTCGTTCATCCATTCATGTACGCTGTACATTATTGATGTGAAACATCTATTGGCGCGCCTTGGCAGTAAAATCGAACCGTATGCTGTGACGGCAAATGGCATGGCGTCACACCACCTCCACGCCGCCACTCTCGACCCCCTTGCGTGGGCGCCTGCGCATACTAGATACTCCGATGCTTAACAGTGTAATAAGAAAAATATATTGATTTTTAAACAAAACTCTACTCTTTTACGTTATTTTACTCCATAATTTATTGGTTTTTGATTTTTATTTATTAAAAATTTTTACCGCGACGGCCACAATTTTCATCACGCAAAATCCATATCGCGAAATCTAATTACGCAGGGGTGGCCATGCCCCTGGACCCTTGTCCGGGCGAAGAGCTTTATTTAGCTCGAGGCTCGCAGTCACAGCGAAAGCTGATAGTACCTTTCTTCAATATTCTGCAAGAAACAAAAGTTGTATTATTTTTATTTGTTATCTTAACGTTTATTTTTAACTTACTATAATTAATTGTAAGTAACCTGCATAACAATAATGTGCGTTGACAAAAGGGATATTTCTACAGAGAGTGATTTGCCATTTTGAATGGATGACCTTCTGCGCTGAAGGTTCCTTGCACGGCGGTACTTGGACCAAGTGACTCGCACACGGAAATGCACAAGGAACCATTCTGTTGACCTTTGCACACATGTAAACATAAGAAGCCCGATTGTGAGCTCGATGGCATCGTTGCGCATGTCATTGTAATCGAACACTCAGATTAAGCTACGTCGACCGCAGCCTGTCTATGGATGGGTTTATCTATTTCAAGTTTCTCCGTGCTTCGGAAGGCACGTTAAGTCGTCCCGGCTGTTCTCCATAGATGACAGTCGTCAAGCTAAGTCAGTTGCCCTCGGGCGGCTTGAAAACACTGGCCTTCACCAATCCGCATTTGTGCAGCGTGGTGGTGGAGTATGCTCTAAACCCCTTCGATTGAATGGAGACCCGTATGCCTGCGGTGGATGAGTAAGGGTTGATGTGGTGAGGAAACATAAGAAGCATTAGTCGTTTACATAGTGATATCAGTACACACATCACTATCTGCTTGCCTCCATGGAAGAATTTTCGGAGTAAACATTTGATTACACTTTTGGACTATGTTTCCTTAATGTTAACTTATGATTGGTTAATTTAAGTTAGATGATATAATCATACAAGAGTATGCCTCTTTAGGCCCTGAACTTTATATGTGGGTTGTAACAATCATGTCCCATTTAAATACTTAGATATAAAAATGTGATTTTACACTTGTCTCATATATTTTTAATGTTAGAAATAAACATTTAATTGAATATTGGAGCATGTATTGGCATAATCCTAAATGAATTTCAATCTTCTATCTCGTCGTATAACTTCACGCCAAATCCCATGCGGGATAGGCAGAAAGTACCGAGCGCCACGTGACTCGATCCTTACATACCTCACTCACTCAATTTCAATCTTAACGAAAAATATCGGGTTATCACTAATTTTGGAGAAATACAACCGTGTATCATTTTTTGTTAATAGCCATTTCATTCGGTATTCACATTCACGAAACAGCTAGAACAACTTTGTACAAGTACAACGAAGGCAAACATACAAGCATACTGGTAATATGAGTAGATACATTAAATATTTTGCTCGCGTGATATCACCTCTGCTGCTAACACAGCAACTCATTACGAGCTTCCTGGTAACGACAATCCCTCGCAGGGAGTTCGATCCTTCCAAGAAGTTGTTAATTGACTTTGGTTTTTTGTGACGTGGAGGTACTTCCCTAGTCAGACTGCTTTGATGCACCCTAAAACACCCAGACCAAGGCAAACACAAAGGTTTTTTCAGTGTGGGAATTAAACCCACGAGCCTAGGTGATAAAGTAGCTTACTAACCACTTCGCTACCGGGCTCGTAAAATAGTATATATAGTTAACTTACTTAAGGAAGCGAGAGCTGGGTATGGCAGAGAGAGCATGAAAGTAGGATAAACGCGATTGAAATGCGATAGTTGCGCAAAATTGGTGGCGTAACGCTTGTAGACCGTATTCGCAATAATGAGGTTAGAAGCAGAGTTGGTCTGAAAGAGAGCGTCGGTGTTAAAATAAGAAGAGGCATGCTCCGTTGGTTCGGACATGTAGAAAGAAAGTAGGATGAAAGAATGACGAAGCAGATATTCAATGCAAAAGTGGAAGGATGTAGGAGCCGAGGAAGGTCAAGACTTACCTACCATGATCAAATTGGTCGTGTTCTATCAGAAGGTGATGTCAGGAGCCCTAGAAACCGACGAGCGTGCATGAAAAGAGCAATGAATGTTAAAGAAGCGAGTGAGGTATGTAAGGATCAAGTCACGTGGCGCTCGGTTCTCTCCGCCTACCCCGTAAGGGATTTGGCTTTTAAGATATAGTTAACTAAGGAAGTCCTTCATAACGTTAAGATTAATTAACAATTGCACGTGTTCGAATGATAAGGACTATTAACTTTATATCTCGCGGATGATATCATCATTATATATTTATCTCGGTGTATATATTTTTTTGTAGTAGGTACTTAAGTTGGAGAATAGCGATAGTAGATAGGATTAGGAGCCGACCTATTCAGCAGCAAGTCCCCCGTTCAAATCCTGGTATGTGGTCGTGTTTTCAGATTTATGTACATATTTGTAATTATCACTATTACATCACACAGCTATCACAATTATCACAGCGGTGATGGAAAACAACGGCAACGTGAGGAAACCCGCATGTCCATTAAAATGTATTTCGATAGACGTGTGACTTAACCATAGATAACATGTTTCTGTTATCTATGGACTTAACCTAAGATAGGTCTACAACCCACCACCGCCCATGGCTCCACCGACCTCGCGCCGCCGCCGCGGTAATCGCGGGAGATGCGCACGGCACATGCTGCTCTAAGGCTCTCTTCGTACCGTGGGCAATTCTTCACTCCCTACAAATTATTTCAATTCTGTCCTCTTCTAAGAAAGGTCTGGTTTTCCCTCTGGGTTGTAGAGGTCTGACGGTTATTTCAAAATCATTATCTACGCCAAATCTTTATGCTTAGATAGCGGACCCCGCCAATCCTAATTGATTAGGAAACGGGATAACTCTAGCAAAAGAAGAAGAGTTTTTTTCAGTCAGGAGGCATACAAGGTATGTTTGTATGCCTTCCGACGTTGTATAAAAAAACAATGTTTCCAATTAACACGTGTGAGGTACTTAGTACGGCTTACTTGGTTGGTCGTATAAGAATGAATGGATCCCGAAGGATACATGAATGGCCAGTAGCTTGTCGTACAGTCAATGGGTCGTCTAATTGAGCGCCTCGTGGCTAAGTAATTATCACCATGATGGCGACGTACTAACTCAGCTGCCGTTGTTTTCAAATAAAGTGGGACTGTCAGTAACAGTATATGGTTGTTTGTTATATTTTTATTGTAGATATGTACCACATTATAGTACATTATGGTACAAGTGTGTAATGTTGGTGATTGCCACTGAGGCGCTATTGAGACCCGAGCCGTTAGGTGAGGGTCTTAAGAGAGCCGAGGACGGTAATCATCAATACACACGTGTATCATACGACGTTTTTCAACACACTTGTGAAGAAAATAAGATAGATTATTTACTGAAATACTTTCATGTTCTATTGTTATTTGAGATAGTTCATTATTCGTGTAGGTGTAGGTGAAATCCAATCATTGGATGTACTTGGTGTTTCGCCAGTAGGACGCGCCTCAGAATCAGGTCTAATTCTTTTTGTGATTTTTGCACAAAATTTCTTCTTATTTTGTATGGAATCTTCTACTTATGATTCTGCTACATTGCTAGAACGCCACCCACCATGACGCAAAGTCATTATATCAGCTCCTGAATTAGCCAGCAATGTAGGTGAAGTTCTTCTGTAACTATGTGCATGTTTAAAGTACGCAATGAACACATTTTCTGAAAAAGAATGCGTATTCTTGTTGTTGTGCCATTGTATGAAGTTTTGGTACGCTAATAGATATTTTTCCTTGGAGTTTTCAGGTAGTAAACTTTCCATAACGTTAAGGGCTTCACATCTTATATCGGGCTACTCTACTATAACTAGTACTCGTAGATAGTTTGATTAATAAATAACTATAATTTCAACAGTGAAAACGAGTTGTGAAATATTTTTCTCAATGCCGGGAAAAATTAATCAGTTTTCCTATGCGCGCGCATCTAACAAAGGGATCGGCCATTGACTAAAAGAATGAGGTTTCTTTTTTTTGGCTTTTCGCGAATAACGTTTTAGCCAAGTACAAAATGGGGAATTTAAACTTTTTTTTATTACAGCGAAAACAAAAGTTATGTTTGCGTGAAAGTTTTATATATTATATTTATATAATATTTGAGTATAAGTTTTTAAACACGTACAAGTTGAAATTATCTATTTAAATACGAAGTTGCATGAAATGAGCAAGCAATAGATACATTATTTGTATTATTGAACACGATCTTTTTTGTATCGAAACTTTTTTAAGAACAAAGCAACTCAACCAATAAAATAAAAAAAAAATCTATAAGTCACTTGTGAATAATAGCAATAAAAAAGTCACAGTTTGATTACAGGTGTCATTATGTGCGTAATTGCGGTGAAATTAGAGCCACTTTATGAGCAAGTATGTTGTAAATTTACTTACTCATCCCACCGCTGGGATACGGGACTCCCTTCAACCGAAGAGGTTTAGAGCAAATGAGGATTGTCGGAGGCCAGTGTTTTCAAGCCGCCCGAGGGCCACTAGCTTAGCTTAACAACTGTCATCTATCGACAACAGGTGGGACGTTAACGTGCCCTCCGAAGAATGGAGAAACTCGAGATAAACACATCCATAGACAGCCTGCGGTTGACGTTGCTTAACCTGCGTGTTTAGTTAGAATAACACAGGCAACGACGCCATCGAGCTCTCGAAAACACTCGCCTCCGTCAATCCGTATTTGAGCAACGCGGTGGAGTATGCTCTAAACCCCTTCGGTTGAAAGGAGACCCGTATCCCTGCAGTGGGATGTGTAAGGGTTGATGTGGTGGACATATATTATTATTTATTATCTCGCCACCATATCGGCGCATCAAAGCAGCCATGGAAATACCTCCTTCTCACAGAAAACCATACCCAAATATGACAACTCCCTGGAGGGTCGTTGATTTCCTGCTTTGAGGTGACTAGTAAAGAGTAGCTGTAGCAGCAGAGGTGGCATCACGCGAATTATACCTCATGCATTGCTAAAGTTCATAAGGCTTGGTTGTGTTAATTGTTAGTGAATGTGCTTGAATAATCAAACAGGAGGATGGTACAATTGGTTCTTTTCCCGTATTTTCTCATTGTCAGATCTGGATTAGAAGTCAAAGTTCTATTAAAATGACGTATAACGTATAATACGTTAAAATAAAATGTCTCTCTGAATCTTTTCCATTCAACCTGCACTACTGACTGCACGATTGGTCAGTTCAATAAACTGACGAAACACTGTATCATTGACCCCTAGTTTCTAGAATGAATCACGTGCTCGTCTAATAGGCACAGGTAACGGACGCTCTCTATTGTACATGAGCTAACCTTGTTAGATACACAAGTAAAAGGATTCCGACTTTTTATTAACAAAAAATCCCTTTATTGGACGTCTTGTGTGCCTTTGAACATGTTCTCCAAAATTCAAGTCCGTAGATCTAGCGGTACAGGGGGTATGTTATATTTTAGTCGGTAAGTCGGTCATATACGCTTATTTTTTTTATGAGCTCTATCCAATGATTTGGTGATGATGCTGATTTTTATGCAGCGACTGCCGTCCGATCTCCGCAACCCAGATGGAAACCAGATCATTTTTATGTATAGTTTTATTATTTATTATTTACACGTCTTTCGAAATGTAATTTCATGGGCGTGCAGGTTTGTGTTTTCCTTTCCGCAGAGCAAGTGATAATTACAAATATGTACATAAATCAGAAAACACGAATTTGTTTTTATTGTTTTCCCCCTGTGTGAGTGAGTGTCGAGAATATTCTAAAAAGATTCACAGTAATTTCTCAATTAGCTCCTGCAAAATCTTTCCTATTAGAATGACATGTATTCCGTTAATAGCAAAAACAATTTACAGTGGTATAAGCCTAATGGCAAGTTACATAGTGTTCCCATTGCGGATGTTAAAAAATCATTTTTATTTTATTTTAGTGGTCATGTGCCAGAAACGTGCTTGTTCGCCACCCCTGCCAATCGATTGGATTGCAATTCTGGGCCGAAAGCGCACCGATATGTTCTGGTCGGAAAGCGCACCGATATGTGCGGGTTAGGGCGTCCCCCGGAGGCAACGTGCACCGATCCGACCCCGTCAGTGAGAATACAGCTGAATGCGGCGGTGGGGACCGCCATCCACCACGCAGCGCCAATCCAGGCGGGTCGAGAAGAGCCGAGTGCTGCATAGGCACGTGGTATGTGAGAGGTGGATTGAGGGATAAGATAAACTAGTAAATAACAGCAAGCTAACAGTAGGCAGAGCTGATATTTTTAAAATTTAAAAAATAATTAAATATTTTACTTTTAATTTTTTAATTTTTTAAAAATATATGGAACCCTGTACGACAACTAGCGACGAGTGCTGTTACTTTTTCTGTTGATGGGAGTGCAGTGCAGACTCTGCACTGCAGAGTGGCCGGCCATACGTTTTCCCATATGTTTTTTTTCTAATTGGAACGATTTTGGACCGTTCGTCCTCACCAACGAACATTTAAATTTCAAATTAAAGGATACAAAACTACAATATGTTAGCTATTAGTGTGTCGATTTTGGAGTTTCTCACTATTACCGTCTAAACGCTAGCTGGATGACATCAGTCTACCCCAAACGGCAATTTTGAGGGTAATGTGGCTCCGCTGGCTATCGCAGCTCTGCCAACGAGCTGATATATATCATCATCATCATCATGTCAGCCGAAGGACGTCCACTACTGAACATAGGCCTACCCCTTATGATATATATATATGTTTTTAGCTTTTTGTATACACATACAAAAAGCATCTAAGTTTGTCACCAGACTAAACGCCAGGGGAGCGACACTGATGATCTATCCAATGGAATGATGGCGCTATGGTCTGGGGTAGACAGGGACGATAACGCCAGTGCCGGTGTAGGTATCATGCTTTCCTCCCGTGTGGCCACTCGTGTTAGAGATAACTGTTTGGTAGGGCTAAGACTTCTCTAGGTGAGCCTTAAAAACCGAAGAGCATGTAAAAATCGAGTCATGTGGCGCTCGGTTCTCTCTGCCTACCCCGCAAGGGATTTGGCGTGAAGTTATAGTACCTACATATATTATTCCTTTAAAACTACTGGTACGATAATGCTTAAAATCTAATTAGAACCAAGCTACGTCAGGAGGCGTCCACTATAAGAAAATTAACTCAATTGCTTCAGCGGTTCAGGGAATAAACAAGCGCAAAATATTATTTACACACGTCGAACATGCATACATACTCACACGCACGCACGCAGACATGTATACCTAGGTACTAAAGTATACTACAAAACACATGTAACTAAACTGTCGGACCAAAAAACGTGAAATTTGGATACAATATCTTTGTGTAATTTGTACTGGTTTTTACTTAGAGAATACTATACAAATATTCTTAGAGCTGATGAATGAGAAGATCGATAAGTAAGGTACATACGAGTACAAGGGCAGAGATACCGTTTCCGCGCCGATGCAAAGAATATAGAGAAATTTACTCTTATTATCGGAAGGTTCTTGCGATATACCTACTTATTTTTATTGTCATCTATATTACTTGAAATAGAAAAGTCCTATAAGTTATAGTATATATGGACATTGTAAAGACAATGTCCAAAAGAGGTAAGATACAGTCATATTTAGGAGCACTCTAGTCTCCTTGAGAGGAAACATACGTATATAAGAGCATTATCGTGGAAGACAACACCTAAGGAGATTATTTTAACAGTGGTCGTAAAATATTGGTAATGGTATCATTGGTTGGTCTTGTATTGCAACAGGCAACGGTAGCCGTTACTGCAAATTATTGTAAACTTGGTAGCTACCCTAAGTGAAAAAAAACCTACAACTTACAGAGCTTAAATTTAGAATATTTATCTGATTTAGCGAGCATCGCTTTATACTACCCACACCTACACGTTTCTAATCATAATGTTAACACACGTTGTCGTCATGCTTTACAATTAGTAAGTAGAATGTAAATAAACACTGGCAAGTAACCTCGAGTGTGTTTGTCTTGTGACTGCGTGTGGTTGAATTCCGACCACCTTAAAGCCTTGCGCGCATGTGTCACACCGGTCAACATGGTAACATCATTTTGTTTGGTGTTGGGGTGACTTCTCAGTATATTTATGATAACATAATGTATGCTCGTAAAGATATGCAGTTGTTTTCAAAAACTTAGAAGAGAGTTGGCTGAAACATTTCTGTCCTTTTCGTAGAATATCTTTAAATGGCACGACAAAATATATAATAAAACCAGTTGAGAATGCGCAAGCTTGCATTGCCAGAGGAAAACCTGGCTCGTCAATTATATAACAATTGAATTTTTTTTTATTATATTTGTCGGCCATTTTGACCATGTTCCTTAAGAGACAGCAACGGTGTTCCTGAACATTCCTATTCTACTTTTTTATGCTGAATCCGAACCGTAAGTCAAAATTCGAATATTCGAAAAAAACGCACAGACAAACGCACACACAGAGAAACTTATAGATTTCATATAGGAACGGTGTTCCTGAAAAGAGATAATACGTTAAAAAGCTCTCTGGAACTCATTCAGCACATATATTAATATTGCCAGTTGAGATCGATATTATTGTACCGTTATATTGACATTAATTTATTGTAATTTCAATTGACGATAATTATGAAAAGACTTATTTCTTTTAAGCTTTTTTATCATTTTTTCTTCGCCAATGGCCATTTCCGAAATTCTGGTAAATGACAAACAAATAACGAAAACTATGAGAAATGAATAAGATGCTATAAGATTTAATTATGCATATCTAAGCGAGAGCACAAGGTTAAAGATTTTTTTATCATGCTCAAAACTTAGCTGGACTAGACCAAAGTGTACACTGACCATGTGTGTGCACTGGAATCAGTTAAGTGCATTGTAGCGATTTTTCTTACACAGAAATGTCATGCACAAACAACGTGTTGTTCACGTATTGCATTTAATGCAATGTAAATAATGAGAGTAAGTGGTACTTTAGAGCCAAAGCCTGCTTGTGGTGCACCCTACCAATTTACTTACTACTAACAAGGCTCGTGAAAGAAGTATTACCTTACAGATGACGGCAGCCGTACAGCAACTCCCCGAAATTTGCTTTGGTGATCTGAATGACTATTTTCGACTGGTAGAATAAAGAAAAAGAGAAATTAAAACCATGATTAATTTAAAAATATGAGAGCCGCGAGGGCTCAATGGCAAATAAGGATTTTTTATCTGTTGTGTTCCTGGGAGTAAGGTTACCAATGCGCTCCCGAGGAATGGCTTGATTAGCAAGTGGGTTGAGATAAGTGTAATGCTCCTTATATTACATGCGTTCAGAAGCTTTGATTAGACCTTCATATCAGGAGCGCGTGTTTGGGTTAACATATTATTAATTAACGGAAGTCGCAAAAAGTCGATAATCCTTATTAGATACTTATATATTTTTATACAACGCCGGGAGGCATACAAGCATGGCCAACTTGATGTCAACTGCTCACGTAGCCTTTGTTTTTTTTTTTTTTACAACGTCGGATGGCAAACAAGCTTACGGCCATACGGCATGTAAAGCGGTTACCGTAGCCTATTAACACTTGGGATACATGAAGTATCACTCGCGCGATGCCACCTCTGCTGATAACACAGCAACTCCTTAGGAGCTTACTGGTGACCTCACTCACACGCAGGAACACCATAACCCTCAAGAGAGTTATTTGACCGCGGTTTTCTGTGAAGTGGAGGTACTTCCTCAGATGGGTTGATTTGATGCGCCCTACCTCTCTTAAAAACACCCAGACCAAGACAAACAGACATGCACACAAATGTTCGCCCTGCGTGGGGATCGAACCCAGGAGGGTTGTCGTCAAAAGCGCGTTATTAACCGAGGCGCCACTGAGCTCGTCAAGCCTTTGAACGCATACAATACAGTAAATATCGTTCATGTGTTGCCACCACCGCAGCTAACATAGCACCATATATATATAGCATAGGGATAGCGACTCCCCAAGAACGCACTGGTAATCTCACTTTTTTGTAGGGACATAATAAGTCTCCAAGCAGTTATCTAACCACAGTTTTCTACGTACGACTTGGGAAGTAACTTCGCCTAGTTACTTCCCAAGTCGTGCTGTGCCTTAAAATATACCTTCATTTAAAGTAATAATAAAATAGCGGGTTAGGCTAAATTTTGTTCAAATATATATATTACTAGCTTTTACCCGCGGCTTCGCTCGCATTGATAAAATATATATATATTTTTTTAACAAAAAGTATCCTATTTTACTTCTGATATCTCCAAGAATATGTGTACAAAGTTTCATGATGATCGATTCAGTAGTTTTCGCGTGAAAGCGTAACAATCAAACGGACATTCACATTTATAATATTAGTAGGATTGTAGATGTACGAGTATCACTAGACAAGAAGTAAGTATGTCATACGTTAGATAGATACTGTTCCTATACCGGGCTGTCATATACGCTCTACATACGCGAGGTTGAGCCTATTGATATTTACATTATGATATGATACGTGTAAAACCTTGCCAAAAGTATCTAATCTATATTTGCGTTCACTTTTGTCGAGAGATAAATTGGGGCCCTTACACGAAGTTGGATAAATTGAAACCTAGATGCCGCCACCATTTTATACGATTAAACCAAAAAGTTGATGGTATGAAGTCATTAAATATGTGTTTGCCGTGTTTGTCGTGCAACACGAATATACTATGTCCAAGTTTAACTGATTTATATTGTTGTAATACAATAAGTATAGTACAATACAACACAAAATAACACAGCATAACATTATACAATACTTTAATTTTATACTTGTGAAAATGTGTTTATTTGTCGTTGTCCTTCTTTCATATCGAAATCAAAGGCAGCGATGGATTGACATGACTGTCTTTATTGGGATTATCATTAGCACGTTAAACTTAAAATATCTCTCTACGCCAGGTGAAAAATAATATTTAAAAATACTAATTATACAGAAAAAAATGTTTCCAATGGGAAAGTTTCTCTCCCTTTATTCGATGAGCCAGAAGAGTCTTTAAAAACAAGAATCTGGATTTTCGCTAACGTTCACGGTACAGGGACAAGTTTATCATGGAATTGATTCGCTTTGTACAAGCTTTTATTTAACTTGGTTTTTCCAGCTGATAATGCACAGCATAAATATTGTAGGTCTTTTTTAAGGGTGATAAAAGGATTATAAGGTACAGCACGAAAGACGTTACAATGCACCAATGATTAATAAAATTGCTACCTTATTTAGTGGCGCTCAGTCAGCGATAAAGAGACATAGTTTTACGGGCATATGATAATATGTTGCATGCAATGGATAGTCGACACTCTTAAGTTTTATAACGCTCTACAATAGCCATTGATTTACAGCAAGGGACAATGGGCTAACATTTTGGAATTTCACTCATTAAACCATTAACGCATTAGATGGTAAGCGGTCACCGTAGCCTATTGACGCTCGCAACACCACGGGGATGTTACTCGCGCGTTGCCAATCTTGTGACCTAAGGATGTCTCGTCACAGTACCCAGTAATTTCTCTGCTATATCTCACCCTTCAAACTGAAACACAGCTATATAAATGTATCAGCTTGGCGGTAGAAATAGTTGAGACAAAGGTACCCATGTAGACGACTTTTGTACAAAGTCTCCCTCTGGTAAACCTGTAACAAAATAGCCTAATCCGAACAATATATGTAGAGTGAATGGATTTTTATGTGTATCATATGATTAAACGATTTTAGCCTTTTGCCCCGATATATTCATTTAGTTCATCAGTTCGTGGTCGATATGTATAGAAAGGTAGAGAACGAGCGCCTTCGTTATATTAAATGAAAAAAAGATTCGTGTTGAGAACTACTCAAGATGCTGTAACAGGCGATGCTAACGTGAATCTCGAGTGATTAAAGCAAAATGGTTATTCTTCCGCCGTCCTTCGTTAAGAGCCCCCGCTACCTGCATGAATACACACAAGGTACATTCGCCTTGTACGCACTTTTTTGAAGTGAAAATTTCTTTAGCGGCGTTGTGCACTTTTTGGGATGAGTAAACAATGTTAAACTCGACCATAAGATTTTGGTGAGAATTAGAACTTAAGTTCGCTGCATCGCTAAAACATTAGTTACCTTTATGTAATTAAACAATTCAAACATAAAGCGCTAGATCGTTCATAGGGCATTATTTTCTCGCGACCAAAACGTACGCGCCATGAAATTCATGGCGCTTACGCGTTTCGTTCAACATAAGTACTCGTAGTTTATCAACATCGCTGTTTGGTTTAAGCGGCGCAGCCATGCAATTCTGTAAGAGCAAACGTCCTTACATCCTCGGAAACATCGGCTGTTACAGCCTTGAACACAAAATTGCAATTCTTTGGTGTCGCTTTTCATGGTTGTGCGACACTAGCGCCGCAAGGCTGCGTTTGGAATTGGAATTCTACAAGGCAAACAGCCTCGCGTACGCTTACAGCCTTATAGAATACCAAATAATTTAGCCGTGCACGCAGTAGACGATGTCAAAGCTGTGACATCTGTGATCACAGCGACGCACACAGCCATTACGAGTCGCTTAGAGAATTGCGAGGCAGGGCGCTTGCGCGAGTGTGCGTGTGTGTTTGAGTTTTAGAGATTGGCGATGATGATGCTGGTAATGATGATGGTGTAAATTTTTAATGTAATATACGAATAAATTGTAATGTTTGTGTACGATAGCGCAATAAATGAATATTGTATTTTACCACATACATGATAATACTTTTATACTGATAAATAAAGCAATTCGTGCGAAATTATTCCCTAACCATTCCAGCTCCAACTCCCGGAGCGCAACCTGTTTTTTTTTTATACTACGTCGGGAGGCATAGAAGCATACTGCCCACCTGATGTAAAGCGACTGCCGTAGCCTATTAACGCTTGTAATATATTAAGTATCACTCGCGCGATGCCTCCTCTGCTGCTTACACAGCAACTCCTTGGGAGCATACTTGTAACCTCACTCACACGCAGGAACACAACAACCCTCTAGAGAGTTGTTATTTGGCTGCGGTTTTCTGTGAGGTGGAGGTAGGTACTTCCCCAGACGGGATGCTTTGATGCGCCTTACCTCTCTTAAAACATCCAGACCAAGACAAACAGACATGTTCATGCACACAAATGTTTGCCTTGTGTGGGAATCGAACCCACGAGCGTTGGTGTCAAAGTCGCGTCATTCACGACTGAGCCACCGAGCTCGACACTTACGGTACACCTGATTTGTTTGTTTTGTTTATAACCTGCAATCCAGAGTGAAAGGCAATTAATGAGCCAAATAGGCGTCAAAATAAGCGCCAATATTCCGGACCACGAACAAATAGTTGTATGATACAATGGCTCGAAACATGGTTCACGACCTGTGGAGCACGGATTCAGTATCGCCGTGAAAGAAAGAAAATGTACAAAAAGATATCCTAAACAGCATAAAGAAACAGTGTCAAGGACAATGGTTACACATTATACAGACGCAGAGCACCCGAAGATGGTTGTAGGAAATTGACTGTTAAGGCTAACACAGGAGGTTCGAAATCTTAGACGACATCTTCGTTGTATCGTTCCGTATCGGCCCATTTTTTGTAAAATGTTTAATGTCCATATTAATGTTGAAGCCTGCAACTCTGTTCCATTCAATCAAACATTTATGCAAGTATGTAACTAAAGGAAGTGATCAGGCGATATTTAATCAAAGAGTTGAAGACATGACACATCTCCTGAATTAAGTAAAAACTTTTGAAGCAGGGCGCTATGTGAGCAGAAACGAGGCAGCGTGGCGGCTTCTTGGATTACCCTTACATGAGAGACATCCAACTTACCTTTCCGTACATTTGGAGAATGGAGAGCGTATATTTTTCAGTGGGACCAACTTTCAAGGAAGAGTTTCGTCACCGCCCAAAATATCATTACTTTGTCTTAACGATTTTTTTGCAAAAATATTGTTACATGCTGAAGTCCCCCGCTATTATATGTTCATTAGGAATAAAACATCAGTTGCGTGTATATCGTCCACGTCATTAATTTTGACTTTTTTTATAATAATTTGACAATTACAATCGATTCGATCACAGTCACAGTGCTCCCCGACCCAAAGCCGGCGTGGAAACGAGATAGTGAGCTCTTAACTTACTCTATATCCGGTTTTTAACATTTTACTTAATTTTGTTTATTGACACGGCGTATAATAGAAAGTATGGAAATATTTTGTCGTATCACTAACTATTTTTAGTAAGAAGACTTACGAGTGTGAAATCCCCGGTATTGTCATTTCTCTGCGACACATCTTGTATATATTTTTAGTTATTTGCATGACATGACGCTCTCGCATGCCGTCATGTCCCTTGTATGCCGCCACTTTTGACTCTCTTGTGTATGTAGTGCGCATACTAGACACTCCGTTCCTTCTCCGGATAAGCTGTTTACTTTATCTGTCTGATGGATTTTGATTTCTATTTATAAAACATTTAAATATTCACTAAGATGTTTCACATCTGCCGGGCGTCGTGACGGCCACCTTTTTTTATTTTTATTTTTCTTCTCATCCCATAGGAATTATTGTTGGACAACACTGAAATTGACAAAGATTGAAGGTGTGTGAAACCATATTTCGACTGCGGGATCCGTTAGTAAAACATAAAGCTTTAAAGTGCTAATTTTTGAGTCCCTATTCCCAGTAAGCTAAGTAGTTGTTTATGGATAAATTTAAATTTAAACCAAGATAATGGTATTTGAAAGAGAGACAACCAGAACGGACACTAGGATTACGGTTGATGATGTAGTGTTGGAGCAGGTGCTTGCTGACTGCGTTCGTAATGATGATGTAAGGTCTGAAAGAGAGTGGCGGTGTTAAGATAAGAAAAGGCATGCTCCGTTGATTCGGATATGTAGAAAGAATGCAGGATGAAACAATGACGAAACATATATCTACTTAGTCTGACCATAGATACTGTTACAATTAAAAATAAACAAAATATTACATTTGAATTTGGAATCTGTCATTTTTATATGATTGTTCATTGAGTTTTCTCATTTTGGCGTCAATACATTATACAATATTTTACGATATTAAAATGGAGTGGGGTGATAAAGAGAATCGAATCGCTGTGATTGCATTACACAAAGTAGGTATGGAGCCAAATGCAATTTTTAAAACTCCATACATACGCTTGGTATTAGTAAAATGTTTGTGTACCGGGCTATTAATAGGTACAATGAGACCTCCTCTGTTTGTGACAGAAAAAGATCTGGCCATCCACGTAGTGTTCGTACGAAAAAGGTGGTCAAAGCAGTAAGGGAAAGAATTCGAAGAAATCCTGTCCGATAGCAAAAGATTTTATTTCGGCTGATAATTTAAAAAAGAATAGGGTGGTAAAATCGAAACAACTACTGAAGCGGTACGCAAAGGGAGGTCACAGAAAAATTTTGTTTACGGATGAGAAAATTTTTACAATTGAGCATCATTTTAACAAACATAATGACCGTATTTATGCTCAAAGCTCTAAGGAAGCTTCCCAATTAGTCGACAGAGTGCAACGTGGGCACTATCCGACTTCAGTGATGGTTTGGTGGGGTATTAGCTATGAAGGAGTGATTGAGCCATACTTTTGTGAAAAAGGTATCAAGAATCGGCACAAGTATATCAAGATACCATTCTTGAGAAGATAGTGAAGCCCCTTAACAACACCATGTTCTATAACCAAGAATGATCCTTCCAGCAAGACTCGGCGCCGGGTCATAAAGCTCGGTCTACGCAGTCTTGGTTGGAAACGAACGTTTCGGACTTCATCAGAGCTGAAGACTGGCCGTCGTCTAGTCTCGATCTTAATCCGCTGGATTATGATTTATGGTCATTTTTAGAGAGTACGGCTTGCTCTAAACGCCATGATAATTTGGAGTCCCTAAAACAATCCGTACGATTGGCAGTGAAGAATTTTCCCATGGAAAGAGTGCGTGCTTCTATTGATAACTGGCCTCAACGTTTAAAGGACTGTATAGCAGCCAATAGAGACGCCTTCGAATAAGCTTTTTATATTTTAAATTGTTTTATATTTATGTGTTAAACTAACACACTGTAAAATTTAGAAATGTTATTTGCAATAGAAAAAAACTTTTTTCTTTGTTTCAGTATTTATGGCAATGGCAAGACTAGGTATAATGCGAAATAGAAGGATGTAGGAGCCGAGGACGACCAAGATTATCGTACCATGACCAAATTGGTCGTGTTTTATCAGAAGGTGATGTTAGGAGCCCCAGGAACCGGCGAGCGTGCATGAAAAGAGCTATGTATGTTAGAGAAGTGAGTGAAGTGTGTAAGGACCGCGTCTTATTGTCTCCGATCTCTCTGCCTAACCCGCAAGGGACCTGGCAAGAAGATATACATACATTAAATTTAAATCTTGTGAATTTTTTTAACTCTTTAATAACTCGGTTACCATCGTCCTATGTGGTTCCATATTAGACGTTATAAGCCATTAAATCTTCTATCTATAACTTCACGCCAAATCAAAATAGGCAGAGTGAACCGAGCGCCACATGACTCGATCCTTATACACTTCACTAGGTTCATATATATTCATACATTCAATTTTCTTCTCATGCACGCAAGTCGATTACTAAGATTCTCGACATCACCTTCTGATAAAACACGATTAATTAAACTTTAAACTCAATATGTTCATAATATTTATCTGGTCCTGTCATAAGTTCTTTATCAAGTAATGTAATCTTAATAAAACTTACATGTACATATTTGGGGAAGTCTTAGCAAAAAATAAAAAACTTTAGCTTTGATACAAGCCTTTAATCTGTCTCGCCACAAATCTATGCCACTGCTTGCCCAGAGATTTCTTAAGAGACACAATGGCGGCATGTCGTTTCGAGCAGGCCATGTCCTCTAAAATTGACCATAATTTGTAGTCTAAGGGGTACAGATCTGGGCTAGACGAAGGCCAGTCTTCAACTCCTATAAAGTCTGAAAAATTGGTTTCGAGCCAGGCTTGGGTAGCTCGTGTCTTGTGGCCAGATGCAGAGTCCCTGTCTTGTTTTATCATACGCGACAGAGTCCTAGCGGGAATCTTTATTTCTCGCGATAAGATTTTTTGTTTCCTAACGGATTTTCGGCGACTTCTGGCTTTAACAGCATTAACAACCTTTGTAGTTCTAACAACACGGTCGCCCCGATCTTTTATGGTCTTCAACAGAGGAATTGATGTATCTGTCGATAGCACGATATACGAACATACGACAGATACCAAGCTTTTGAAGTTTCTAGAATATGACCGACGACTCCATACCCACTTTGTGCAAGGCAATCCTATTTTCTTTAACACCCTATTCCATATTGTAATTTGATATTAAACACGAAAAAAATATGTACAACGGCGGGGAATCGAAAGAAGTTTAAAACGTTATAAACTCGTTCCAAATTCAAAATAAACAAAGAGTTGAAAAATTAAAAGTTTCTGTGTAACAGCATTTATGGCCATACTAGTTAGATATCAAATAAAAAGCCCCCTCTAAGTCCGTATATTGTGAGGGCCAACTACGGAACCTTACACTGTGCGTGGTCGGACACTTACTTGGCACATTTTTATTGCTACCCACTACAACTGTAATTTATGTGGTTACCACTTGACCTGCCCAATTGGAGACTTCATTTAAAGAGGGCAATGGCAGCCAGCATATTTGACACTAATTTGATTGTTGCGAATTTGAAGAGTTTACAGAGTTACATCTCGCGCTCAGAATGGTCATGTCACTGTTCGCGATCTAGAACATTGACGAGGAATTGCTAACTGCGCTAGTTGAAATGGGACTGCACTGCAATGGGTGTACACTTTTGGCTTCACTAATAATTTCATTTTCTCATTAAAGTTGCATAATGCTTATTAAAGGGTAGTAAGGGTAAGTTCATTCATAATTGGTTATTGTGTTTGTTAGCAGAAGGAGGTGTAAGGCCCGTGCGCGTGCATGAAAAGAGCTATGAATGTTAAAGAAACGAGTGAAGTTTGTAAGGACCGAGTCATATATAGGTTATCTCTACCCACCCCGCAAGGAACTGGGAGAGAAGATGTATATATGTGTACTGTATACAGTAATATAATAGATATAACAAAGACTTTACGTGATTATTTTATGACTTCTAGTAAGCTATCTAGAAGATATTATGTACAAAGCGACAAAGAACGTACTCTACCCATAGTTGCACCATTATTGCCGCGTTGACGATTCACTTCCGTTCACACCATTACAATTAAGCGGTCTATTCATCGATAGACAGTGTTGAGTATAACAGTACAAACACAAACAAATTAAACAAACAACAAAAGATAGCAATACAAAAACGATGCGATTTTCTGGAAAAAGTCACAACGAGCAAACGAGTAGAAAAGGGAATATATACGAGTTATATACTCATACTCATAAAATTGAAGGATTTTTTTTCTACATATTGAAAAAATAGATGTTTAATTGATAGTAATTTATCCGTATCATCGCACTGTTCACCGTCAACGGAGAATTAATCATTGTACTAACCATAATAGTCGCGTAATTTGCGGTTCCAAAAGATTTTTTTTCCCGCGACCACTTAAGTTGTGGAAGGATCACTCTGTCGAGGATTTTAAGGGGCTTCATATAGATTTCTTCAAAAGGTGGTTTTCTTTAAAATCTATACTGAAGTTTTTAAAGGGTCAACACATTTGTACTCCTTTTAGTGTGGCAAGTGCCCATTGTCTATGATAACTGCTTGGATATCATATAGGTCTCACGAATGTTGGTTTGTCGGCCATGTTATTGGTATAAAAAAAATCCAGTAGGTCTCTTAAAATGACATTTAGGATATAATACGCCGTGTACTAACCAAAGACATGAAGTAGAAACAGAAGCAAAAAACTGTTAATTGTGATTAGTAGACTCTTGCGCATTGAATCTTAAATATTGTATTTTTAAAATACAAAATCTTACCACGTTACCTTATTTTTATGTTTTTATAACTGTTAAAGCAAAAGGTATGTACTCGTACCTAGTCTAATAATTTAAACGAACATTTCTTATTTATATATAAATATATTTCGTGTATCTCGAAAACGGCTTTATCGATTTGGATCAAATATTACAATCAGAGAAAATTTTGTTTTATAAGTTTAACTATACATATCGTATTAATAAAAAAAAATGCGATTTTACACAAAAAAAAAACCTAAAACACGTAGGTCTTACAGGTACTTGATATATAAATTATTATATTCGGGTATTTCAATCTTTGATTTATCTAGTTTTGCAGATGTCGGTTTGTGAATGGCCGACTAAAATACATCCGGCGCGTGCGTCGCTTCGTTGCCAACAAACAAAGGGTCAAAGGGGCTTCCGCTCCACACAGACCTAACTGAACGACGACTACGCGACGGTTGTAAACAAGCTGCATATCTTAGTACTCACATATGTTCATATTTGAAGCGAGTACTTTTAATGCAGTATTCGACAACACTCCATTCCAATATTAGGTTTTTTATTTGTATTATGACCTTAAACTTAGTTAACAACCCATTATTCATTTTTAGTATTCGTAGGGGGTCATGTGCCAGAAGCATGCTCGTTGGCGACCCCTGCTAATCAATCAGATTGGAATTCTAGCCCGAGAGGGCACTGATGTGGGGATTAGGACGTCCCTCGGAGACGACGTATATCGATCCGCGCTCGCCAATTTGAATATAGCGGCATGCGGCGGTTGGTGCCGTCACCCACCACGCAGTGCCAATTCCGGAGCTTATTACGCAATTATACATGAGATCGAATAGTCGATACGAAGCTTGAAAAATGAAAGTCAGCGGGAATTGATATGATCACAGCTGTGATGATCAAACTAGGTGACACTTACGACCGGGACGCCTTCTGGTACTTAAGAACTCTGTGCTGGAGAACCGAAAGGGTCCCAATGGACTGGAGACGCGCAGTTATCGTGCCCTTGTATAAAAGGCAAGGAATCACGCATGGACTGCACCAGCTATAGAGCCATCAGTTTGATCAGCTTAGCAGCAAAAGTATATGGAAAGATAAGTAAAACGAGAATGAGGGTGAACTCCGATGGAATGCTGTGGGAGACACCCCTGTCGGGAGGATCCCGAAATGAAAGTGGATGTACGTATCAAGTTTTCTTACTCCGCAATGTCGTGGAGAAACATCTCCATCGCCATAGACGAGAAGGTTTTCTGCGGTTTTGTGGATCTTGAGAAAGCATTTGACAGGGTTGTGCGAACTATGAGACATATTACCATGGTATAAGATTGGCGGTGCGCTGCTCTGTGCTGTGCAGTCCACCTACAAGAATTGCTCAGCATGTGTGACGATAGATGGCGACATGTCGCCATGGTCAGATGTCAAATTTGGTGTCCAACAAGGTTGCATGCTGTCTGCTTGACTGTTAATTCTGTATAGGACATATGCTGTAAGTTGCCTGCAGAGAATAAGGTCAACGTATGCAGAATTGCGCATGGCTGACCTAGTGCTGATATGCAGACGATACGGCGTTATTAGCTGAAACGCCAGCTGAATTTCTCTCGAGACTATAGCTGCTAAGGTTCTTGACGGTGTGATTGAGAGACAACTTGTTAACCACCTTGCGATACATGATGCACAGTTCGGCTTCAGGCCATGTCTGTCTACAGAGAGTGCTATCTTGTCACTCAAACACACAGATAGAAACACTCTGGTGTATGCTGCCTTCTTAGATTTATCGAGGGTGAGGGGGGGGGGGGGGGGGGGGGGGGTTGAATTCACTCCCTGCTTTTGAACCTATATGTTAATCGCTCGGGTAGGGTGTCGTGTGGAGGGTCTGTGTGTAAATAGCCTGAGCTATGCCGACGAGGGGACATTTTGAGAGGACACGAAATATTTTCTCATCCAAAATACCTTAAAGTCTCAAGACGAAAGTCATCTACCAGTGTAGACGAAAGTCGTCTATCAGAAACTTGGTCCCTTACTGACGGAGCTGATTGCAAGCGGCATAGAATCAATCGCTATAGAAATCTAAGGGGGAGGCATATGTTCAGCTATGTCAGTGAGATAAGATACATTTTGTAATTAAAATAAGTGGGTAAATACTCGTAATTTATCAACTATACATCCCCGTTATTATCGAAACTGTCAATTATTTTTAAATAACTGATAATGATAATTTCCGTGGAAGTAAATTAACGGTACTTAATTTGTTTAAGGTAGCTGTTATACACGCCGTGTACAAACATCTTGTTAAACAATAGCCATATTATAGCAATGCTGCATATTTCGATGCATTCTCGCATATTCAGCTAATGCGTAGAACAGCATGCAGGTTTGAACAAAAACAGCGGGTTCAATCACCTCGTTAACAATTCCTTTGTAACCGCTACTAGGCACGTACTTAGTTTATCGCTGTCCTAAATTTCGTACCTAGTTTCCTAAATGAATGAATAAACGAGTATTAGCGGACTCATATCAATGACTCCTTTCTATTTGTGTGTTGTGTACTGTCCTAGTTTAAAAGGACTGTTTTTTGTGTAAAAGATAAAGAGCTAACTATATGTATATCAAATTCCTGGATTTATTTCTATTTTGTATCTATTCTCTTTGTGTATTTATCATCGTTTTCTATAATACTTATTTAACTAATACTTTATAATATAATAATTAATGTATTTTTTATCTATTGTTTAATCTCCATGCTGTTTAAAATCTAAATAGCCTTGTAATTTTATTTGTGCCACTAAGGGTACCAAGCGTACGGTCCGCCTAATGGTAAACAGTTTCCTTAGCCTATAGATGCTAATTATGATAAATATGGTTCAACGCATTGCGTGATGGTGTGTGATGATGATTTTACCACAATATTTGAAACTTCTATTTTGGTTAGTGATTTGACTCATTGTTACTGCTTGTATAAGCTTGTAATTGGAGTACAGATATATATATTATAATGATATAATGTAGCTGTTAGCTTCATAAATAGTTAATTTAGCTGTTAACTCCTCAAATAGTGTAGAACAAAAGACTTTTGTTTGCTAATATAAAGTAAGAAAAGTGTAAGAATTCGTTGTTGGATATAATTTGTTCATTTCTTGTTAACCCTTCGAAACCCGTGTGGTCATATATGACCGCGAAATGTATGGGAAAAGGTATATAACGGGTTCTGAAGGCTATTAACATTAATGTATGATATTTAACTTTCCCGGTTGTTTACACTACTAGACTGGTGGAGGTGTCATAAGACTAAGTTCAGATCACTTGCACCACGGGGAGGTGGAGGGCATTGATGGTTGACAGACAGCCAGCATTTCTTCCATACATGAAAGGAATGACCGATTAAATCGGAAAGCTCCTTACAAAATATTCCATTAGGACTACATTTACGCCAACCAAGAAGATAATGGAATACATGCGGTCACCGAAAGATGTTTTCCCACTTGAAAAATTGGAGTCTATAAAATTGACTGCAGTTGTCTAAGCTCATACATTGGGCAACCAAAAGGTTTGCGACACAAAAGGTCAAGGAGCACATAGCTGCAGTCAAGAATAGAGAACAGGCAATTTGTTCTAAACTACTTTGAGTGTAGTAAGGCGCCGAGTAATAAGCGACGCAGAAAGAGGGTAGACAGATATGTCTGCCCTTAACGGCTTTATCTACTCGCCGGGCTCCAATCATCCAGCGACCATGGCATCTGCAACGTCGCCGAAATATCGGGGAAATATAAAAACAAATCGGTAAGTCCCGTACATACATTAATAATTCCCACTAATGTTAGAATTGCAAAAGTAACTTTGCGCACTTGTGTCTTTGTTACCTTTTCAAGAAAAATCAGCAGGAAGGATCGTAATGCCATTTGGTACATAAGTAATTATGCACCTGGAAGAGAACATATACTACTTAAAATAGTGATAATGGCTCACTCAGCCGAAGCCGCGGACCGAAGTTAATCTATATTAATAATATAATTACCTAAATAACTCTGCCCTTAGAATAATTCTAAGACTCTGCCTGTCTTTGTGTGCTTATGTTACAGACAATAAAAAATATCTTAAACCATTTAATACTCAGAAAACTAAGGACTCTTTTCATCGCAAGACAGCAAACTATATTACAAAATCTTTTCATTTTAACAGGAGAAAAGATGTCGCAAGAACGGCCGCGGTATTCCGAAAGACTTTGATACCGCCGCCGTATTGTTAAAGGCGAATGGTTTAACCTTTTACTGACAAAGGGATCAGCCTATAATCGTTCTCGTGTCCATCAGGTCATCAGTCAGCGCGAGATGAAAGTGCCGGCGATGGTAAAGAATGGTGGACGATAAAAGCAGCCGCTTTGTGACAAATGAGCCATTTTCGGTGTTGTATTAGTTAAACAGATCATGGGTAAATGACGTACTATTGAATATATATATATATTAATTATCACATACATCAGTCTTTCAGTATATTTCTGTCTGTGAATACGCACTGTACAGTTTGCATAATTCATACAAAATTCATTGGATCGATATAAATGGCATTATACAACTTCAGACTTTCTTCGCGCAAACCCGGTATCCTGTGAGAATTTGCAATAATCATTTATTAGGATTCCTTATATCGAACCTTAAAACCGAAAGAACTCCATACAAAATTTGAGTATCTTATTACGTTTGGATTGTATGCGAATATGTCAGCCAGTCAGTATTTTTATTTACGCTTAGGTGATGGGATGGGAATTATAATTACAGTATTGTACTTTAATTCGCATGGCGTAATGATTTTAGATGGTTGGGAGAGTGATTAGAACTGGATCAGTATATATAGCTCATTTACCTTTACTTTACGGTCACTAGTTACGTACCCAATGGAATTATTCTATAATTTAGGTCATCGCATCAAGATTTATGATAGGCAGAACGCAGGGCAGACGTGCATAGTTTCAAAACAAAATAGTCTGAAAGAGAAAAAGTCACTTTAACATAATAAGAATAGGAGGATCCCGTATCTTCTGTGGAGAATTCTTGCGTATTCTGAGGAATTCCTGCAACTGTCATCAGGGACGTTTCCAAATCCTAGTAACAAGCTGCTACGAAAGTTGATTCTAAGTCTAAATGACTGGACTTCTACAGCTTAAGGTGCAATGGTGAAAAGTTCTCAAGCATACTCGCGGTGAAATTGACGCTTCCATTTCTTATCGCCACAGTGTAAATGGAGTCTAAAGCTTTATGTAGAATAAGTGAAGTATTAAGGATAACTATTCCATTGGTTGTATTCCTATATAGTAAGTAATTCAACATATATCACCCAATATCACATTTCCAAATGTTCTAGTTGAATTCACATGTGTTATTTTTATTATATTTGCAGAATGAAGAAACCAAGAGAAATTCCGTTGAATGTGCTTGTTTATACAAGTGTCCGTGTTGAACATACAATATCTGCATCCTCCTTATATGCAGGTCACTTAAGCTCTTGAAAGTATTGAGTCACACTTTCGTAATGTTTGGTTCCTTGGAACAAGCGCAGCAAAATCTGGACGTGCGATGTGTCTGTTTTCCTTATCAGACATTCGGGATGTTTTCTTTCACGTCAGCGAGCCATCTGGCGCAACCATTGCGTATGCGTTGGACGTGCAACCAGCCGCTTTGATCACTTAACGTATTAATTTTAAAGATTATTTCTACATGTGACTTCATAGTTAGGAATGACAGAACAAACATATTTATAACTAACTCTAGCCCGCGACTTTGTACGCGGGTATCTCAGTATTCCGTGGAAACCATTTTTTTCTCAGGTCGTATCGTGATGTTAAATAGCGTATAACTTTCCTCAGGAATTGGGCTATCAAACACAAGAAGAATGTTAAAATTTGGACTGTTAGTTAGTTCTACAGATTAGCACGTTCAAATAAACTCTTGTTGCTTGCTTTATTTATTAGTGGATTTACATAAATAATTAAAAATAAATTAATAACAATTTTAAAATCTCATATGTAATTTGAGTCATTTAAATTGCACACTTTAAATCAGATATTGCCCCAATGTATGTAGGTTTTTATTGTATGCAATTTCTCTCACCAAAACATTTTTATTCCTCACCATGCTCAACTACGCCAGTAATATAATTTCATGATATGGTGATTAGAAGATAAACAGCCTGTTGTTTTGTATTTTTATAGTTTCTTGGGATTTTTGCAGCCTGTAGAGATTTTATTAACATTTATCAGACACGTATTTATAGTAACTATTTATATTTATAAAATCACACGCGGTGACACGTATTGGCTCTTAAATGCCTAAAGAAATCTATTAGATGTATATTTTCACTTTAACAAATATATTGCTGTTATATTTAGTCAACTGGCCTCTGGTTTCAGTCCTCGAACGAGCATGTATCATTTAGTTTGTATTTTCAAACTTATGTACACACGACGAGTACGACGACAGATGAAGCTATACAAAACTTTTACAAATACTTTTACAATACGTGTATAGCTTGATCTGTCGTTATCTGTAGATATTTGTAACTACCACTTGCTTGGCGGTGAAGGTAACAATAAATATTGCTAGGAAATTCGCGCATATAAGCAATTATATTATTTTTATATTTCGAAAGACTCACACCTCTTAAATTTCAATCGCGTAAGTTTCAAACATTGCGCCCAGATTTTCCCGGTATATATATGATATAGATATATGAATAAGGTTTCGATCATATTGGAATTGATATTCTTTGCAGTGTGGGATTTGAAATGTACTTCGAAATTCGAACAGTTGGTTTTTTAGCAGTGATTTCCACATCGTTAGGGACTTTAGTGGGTCCAGATTTCTGTCAAGACGCGGGTCGAACACTATTGCATTGTGAATGTTATAATGTAATATAATATTATTGTTTCGATTCACACGCCAATTTTCTATCTTCCGTAAGAGTTATAGGCTGCACTTATTTGCATACCTACCTGTTTCTCCACTTCTCTTCTGAACCGTATTCCCGGTGTACAAAATCAAAAGTTTCTCATTATAAGTAAAAACAGGCGTGATACATTTTACCATTATCTTATATTTAAAAATAAATGTGTGCAGGTACGTATGTCCCGCATGGACTCGAAAGCGGCTGGACTGATTTTGATGACATTTTCAGGAAATACTTATTCAGATTAGCCAAGCGGTAACCCTGTGAAGTTTGGTAGCGATTGAAATCACCTATGCGAGATCACCGGCGCGAAGCGGGCGCGGTCGCTGTAAAAAAAAATATTAAATAAATGTTATGCTACAAGAAAAAGGTTTAGTGATTTTAGATTAAATTATAATGAAAGTTTGGAAGAGCTGGCCTGAAATAGAGCGTCGGTGTTAAAATAAAAAGAGGTATGCTCCGTTGGTTCGGACATGTAGAAAGAATGCAGGATGAAAGAATGACGAAGCAGATATACAATGCAAAAGTGGAAGGATGTAGGAGCCGAGGAAGGCCAAAACTTACATACCATGATCAAATTGGTCGTGTTTTATCAGAAGATGATGTCAGGAGCCTTAGCAACCGGCGAGTGTGCATGAGAAGAAAAATGAAATGAAAATTAAAGAAGCGAGTGAGGTATGTAAGGGTCGAGTCCGGTGGCGCTCGGTACTCTCTTTTTTTATACTACGTCGGAAGGCATACAAGCATACGGCCCACCTGATGTAAAGCGGGTACCGTATCCTATTAACGCTTGCGATATATTAATTATCACTGGCGCGATGCCTCCTCTGCTGCTTACAGAGCAACTCCTTGGGAGGTTACTGGTGACCTCACTCACACGCAGGAATACAACAACCCTCCCTCTAGAGAGTTGGTATTTGGCGGCAGTTTTCTGTGAGGTGGAGGTACTTCCCCAGACGGGCTGCTTTGATGCGCCCGTCCTCTCTTAAAAAACCTTACCTCTCTCTCTGCCTACCCCGCAAGGGATTTGGCGTGAAGTTATAGATAGATTATTGGAATACATTATACTATATATATAATATATTATATCATACACACCCATCCGATTCATCCCCCCAAGCCACTCGTTTAGAATCCGGGAAATAAATAGGTTTTTTTTATTTATTTTTTTCCTATATCCTTAACCACGACCATAGGTATAGACAGGCATAAAGTTTGCTAAGTAGTAGATACATAAACACGACTATATAACTAATAGCTGTCATTTACACGTACTAAACTTATGAGCAAGACACATGTGCCCCAGTTAAGGTATCGTAAAGAAAATATTAATAGAAACTGCAAACTCGTTCTTTTTGTGTCATGGCAACCGGACTCACTGGATAGATAAATAAATTAGTAAAGTAAATATGGAATAAAGTGCATGTCAGTTTTATCCCCACTATTCGCAATGTGTATTTTCATAATTATGGCAGGTCGAATTTACAAGCGAGAAAGCGTGATAACAAATGAAAGTCGATCTCGTATCCACTCATCGCTGAAGTTCATCATTGGAGCTAAATGACGACTTAAGAATAAAAAACAATCCCAAAAATAAATATATCCGTTTTGTAGGGTTACTTTATCTTTTAACGAAAACTAAAATTTAATAAAATTCTGACGTATATTCGAACACATCAATCATCATACATTTCGGTAATAAAAAGTGCCTTAGAGCAGAGTATAAGCGCGCTTCACTCATTCACTCTGCCTAGCACAAGACAATCATCAGCCACGCAAGGCGTAAATGAGCAAAGTAATAATTACAATAGTTTATTAGACGATAATGTCGTAGTGGGGTTTTCCGGTGTACATCCAATAGATATTGTTTTGTATTATAACTTTATTATTTTCCTTCCTTAAACAAACCTAAACGAGCATTCGTTCACGTCGTCGGTTAAAACGAGATAAGTTTGTACACTCTTGGTTTATTTTCGGATATTTTGTATTATTTAATTCTAATTTTTATTATCTTTAATACTTAAACAATGATCCTAATATTTGACACATATTTTCAAATACAAATAATTTATTTTGCTAGTGTGCACGGTATTGTTTACAACAAATATTCCATGCGAGTCGCGCCAAACATTGACAGCAAGGAATGTTTATACTTTTGAACACAAAAATTCCATGGATATATTATCTACAAGAGATAATCTATTTTAAAATGGAAAACTAGATCAGAAACTACTTGTTTAGTCATAATAATATCTACGTAATTTTCATTCATGCATGTTATGATTTTCTATTTACTCGTAAAGTCTGATTATATCTACGAGTACTTTGCATTTGATTGTTTAAGAAACATAGTTCTCAGTATAACCAAGTTAAACCAATGTTAATCGATCCAATATCAAGTCGTAGAGTGATACAGCCTTGTTTTAAATATATACTAAGTAAACTAGAGAATATTATATAAAACAACACTATGTATTTGCATCAATGTATATCTTTATACATGCAACCAGCTGACTATACTGCAATGGCATCCTGTGTAATTATTTATAGACTTGCATCGAAACCGATCTGATTACTAAGACAACCTTCCACTTCTATTGAGAAACATACTTCTTGATGATAAAGTTCAGTTTAGTCAAGTTAGTGGATTGATTGCATGCGACTTGTCCCACTTGCATCCAAGATGGGGTGGAGAAGAATTTTTGAAAATAACTTTTAGCGTCTCCTAAGAAAATATTTCAAGTTCCTAACGGTTAGGTCTGTGCGACACCAATAATCTCCCGAGGAGTGTTAGTAGAAGTAAGCATGTGCGGAATTACACTAGTAATATCTGTATTAAATCAGACGGACCATGTGCTTGTTTCACCCAACTTAATATAATAGAAAACTATACCAATCAGTCTGTTATAGAATGTTTATTTTTTATAACGGCTTACTCCTGTTCCGCCCATGTAACAAAAATCATCCGACTATAGCTAAATTATCTATATCCAGATGACTTCTGGTGGATGGTTGAGGGTAATTATGTGAAAAGTGAAATTTCAATATTTACCTTATTTACCTTTAGTAATTGTGAAAAGTTGATGATTTTTATGTTTAAACGGGCTAATCGCAGTAATTACCAATCATGGGAAATATCGAGGCAGAAGAAGACCACTCCGCCCCTCGCTGTTACGTTATTTTATCGCGCGAGTTGTTTAATTCTTATGATATCCTAGTGATGGGATTCGAGTTGCTTTTCACTCGAGTGACTCGAGTAGTTTTTATATTACTCGCACTCGAGTTAAATTTTTGACAACTCGAGTTTCGAGTGACTCGTACCACTCGAGTGGTTTATACCGAGCCGAGTGAGAAATTCAAGTTGTGACAATTTTACCCGCTGTAGGTTCTCTAATTACGTAGAAATCTGTTTGTGTGAGTTGTTACTGTTTAATGTTTTGGTTATTTATGACTGTGTGTTATTAGTAAGTGGTGAAAATGAGTAAACGTGTAAAAAAAGCAATTGCGTGGTCAATTTTTGATAAAAATTTAAATATTATAATTTAATTTAATAACGGTTTTTTGTTCTAAACAAAAAACCGTTATTGAATTATAATATTTCAATTTGAGTGATAGTTGATATAAGAGATTTCTTGATTATATATGACAGGTTTAGTTTGAAGGAAAATTCTATTTTTTTACATTTTGTTTAGATTTTTTTGAGTAGCTTTTACATTAATGCGAAAATGAATACACATTTACTATGTAAAATTAAAAAATCGTTTTAAAATTTTGGTCACTCGAGTTTTATATTCCGAGTGACTCGAGTCAATAAAAATCACTCGAGTTTTATCTTCACTCGAGTGGCATTCGAGTCAGAAAGTTTCCAGTACCGAGTGACTCGAGTGAAAAAAAATCACTCGAGTCCCATCACTATCAGATATCCACCTTGTACAGGTATCCAAACTGACAAGGTTGACGAGCTCGGTGGCGCAGTGGTGGAACGCGCTGTTACGCTACTTTGACACCAACGCTCGTGGGTTCGATTCCCACACAGTACAAATATTTGTCTGCATGAACATGTCCATTTGTATTGGTCTGGGTTTTTCTATGTATAATAAGTATGTATTTACAAAAAAAAAATGTATTTACGTATGTTTATCAGTTGTCTAGCACCCGTAACACAAGCTTCGCTTACTTTGGGGCTAGGTGGCGCTGTGTAATTTGTCTGGCAATATTTAAAAAAAAATAAAAAAAATAAAAGGCTAATTTTAATCTAAATAATATACTTAATATGTCTAACGTATTTATTACATTTAGACGTGGATTATTACTGTATCGTTAAAACACTTAGTCATAAAAATGCTATCGCAAACTTTTTTAGAACTTTCTACGAGGAACTATTTCACCGTACATTTTAATGTACCGCCATACATAATTGCTATGTAACTTTGATAACAGATAAACAATGGGGTCTTAGTATTAGAGTTCCGTTTGGCACCCTCTTGGACACGGACACGGGTGTAGGGAGAAAATTAAGCTCATATTTTGTTTACTCACAAGACATATATATGTACTTACATACGTCCAAATACAATTATCCTCTGAAAAAAACGACTAAGGTGTTCAGGTAAAAAAAAACCAAAATAAAATTTAACACATTCGTAAAAGCACAGTGAACCTGTACTTGAAAAGTTGGCACGAGTTCAGAACATACGTGAAATCATGTATTTATACTCGTACTTGCAAGTTTTATGCTAGTCCAAATTGTATTCATTTCAATTGATGTTCGTGCTTATAAGATTATCGTGAGTTCAAAATCACAGCAAATTAACATGATTGACACATATTTTATATTTTCCTACCATTGTTAACAAATGACGCAGAAACGAGGACGACTCGGTCGAGATCCTCTATTGACATTGAAGGTCTTTGAAAACGCAGTGTGCAATAACGTTAATCCGATGAGACAATGGAGCATTTGTAAGTCTATAGGAGCGTTCAACTGAAGACTGCGCAGCAATTCTTTATTTATCGGTTATGAACCCTTTTATTGACTCAATCGGTTTGTTGTCTGTATACATACATTCAATTGAGCAATCGCTGGAACTACTTTTACTGGAAAAGTAACACAAGGTTAGGAAAAATAACACAGAGTATTAGTTTGACATGTAACGATTGTACCTTCTTGTTTTTCCTGCAAAAGCAAATATGAACCAGTTGAGAATGCGCAAGCTTGCATTGCCAGAGGAACACCTGGCTCGTCAATTATATAACATTTCAATTATTTTTTTTATTTTGTCGGCCACAACATGGTCATGTTCCTTAAGAGATAGGAACGGTGTTCCTAAACATTCCTATTCTACTATTTTATGCTGAATCCGAATCTGAAGTCAAAATTCGAATATTCGTAAAAAAGCGACAGACACACGCACACACAGTGAAGCATATAGATTTCAGGAACGGTGTTCCTGAAAAGAAATCGATGGAATCTCCTATGGTATCTAGAAACCACAAATACATAAACATTGGAACTCAAATTATTATTGAGTTGCGTTATTAAATGATTAAATTTGATTTAGTTCTGTCAATTATTCCCACCCAGTAGTATGTAGCTTTAAACATCGATACCTACTTGAATTTCAATTAATTGTGTTCGTCACAGAAATTGGTTACCAAATTCGGAGCACATGGCGTCCTAAATTTAGTTTTCGTTTATTGTAGAACTGCTAAATGTAGAACTGGATTGGGACCGAGCACTTTAGCCCGTTTACAGTCTGCTTTTAGATTCCTGCAGGTAGAGAACTTTAATACTCCAGGTAGATGCCGTGTCAGTTTAGTGAACTTACATACAATCTAATATTTATAAAATTGGAAACATTTTGTATATGAACATTTGTTAGACGATACACGCGTGGTTTAATTTTTTGATTGCAATGTACCAACCAAATACTAAATAAATTTACTACATTGCAATTAATATTCACAATTAACTTAAAATGATACAAAATTATGTCCGCTGACTCTTTACATTTTTAATGTTATTTTACTGACGACACTAACGACGTCGATAACTCTATTATAAAAATAAATAATTTAATTATGCGATGAGATTAATTGTACTAAATACAAATCTATTTAGTACAATTAAGGGAAACCGAACTGAAATCTTCTTCTAAGCGTTAATCCGCTTCTTAATTCATTAAAATTGGCGGGGTCCACTACCTAAGCCTAAAGATTTTGCGAAGATACTGATTTTTACATGGAGCGGCTGCCGTCAGGTCAGACCTCCATAAGCCAGAGGAAAAACCATATCATTCTCAGGTGAAGTCACACGTTTTCAAAATATAATTTCATGTACGTGCGGGCTTCCTAGCATTATTTTGCTTCACCGCCAAGCTAGTAATATTTAGAAATATGTACATAAATCCGAAAACATGAATTTTAGTAGTACATGCCAGTATTCAAACCTGTTGGCAACTAGGCCGGTTCTTTATACATTGGGATATCACTGCTAACAACCTTACTGGATATCTCGTGATTTTTATGGGACAGTAATTAACTAAACGTTCAGGTAGCAGAGATAAAGAATGTAAACAAACCTTCAGGGGAGCACAACATATTTTTATTAAGATAGAGTCTTCCTCCTCCTAGCGTTACCACCGATAGGCTATCGACTCTTTTATTTAGCGTACCCTATTATTATATGATAAATATTGCACTTCTTGAATTTACTAAACAATATAATATTGCACCACTTATATGAGCAGGATGTTATTAAAATAAAGGTCTGTTTTCTCCCGTCTAAGTGATACGTTATTACTAAATATGTAGTAATGTCATGTATCTTATTTAAACAGGTATATATCACAGAATTTGTTGCTTAGTTTGTATTAAAATTAAATTAATTGTCGACTCAACCCCTTAATATTACCTGCCAAATGTGACAAATTCATGCAGACATGATTCCCGTATCAAAATTTAAAGAAAGGAACACTTAGAACAATTACGCCGTTCCTGCCTACGAGAGATCGCTCTTTACAACAATAATGAAATTGGTATAGATGAGTGAAACACTATTACATCCAAAGAAATCATACAGATATATTCAATTGGCATAATTACATACAGGATATGATAGAAAAGATACTCGTTTCATGCTAAGTGCGCTAACGGGCTCCCATGCCTGTTATGGACATCAACATTATGAGACTAGTCGATAGCCCAAGTTGCAGAATGCTACAAGGATCCAAATGAGTCTACTATAGTCCGTCTGACGGGTGTAAATTACGCTACGGCATCGAAAAAGCTAATGAAAAATTAAAATATGTTTTGTGTTTTTGTCTTTAAACCGTATCAAAAAATTTCATAAATTATTTCTGTGAAATAGAGAAACATATTGAAATTAAATTTATTAAATCGCACTACCAAGTCATAGCAAAGTCATAATGACAAGTTACGCTATGGAATATATATATATATATATATATAAAGCATAATAAGCATTTTATTAATCCGACGAATGAATTACCTCCACCGAACCACAGCTAATTGAGAACTCCCCCTGGAAGATTGCTGTAGTTCTTAGTTAGTGAGTGAGGTTGGTTAGGCCAGTAGACTGCTAAGGAATTACTACGTTAGCAGTGAGGCACAGGCACAGGTTTAATAAGGCATAGTAACTGTTTTAAACAAAGCGGACAGTATCTTTTTCCACCCGAGTACTATAAAAAAATATATTTGATTGTTACTATAGAACAATCAATTATATTATCATTATATTATATGAATCAATTATAAGTGAACTGTTCAATTTCCATCTTTTGTGATTATAACTAATAATAAATAATAATAAATATAGCCGGACAAATTACACAGCGCCACCTAGCCCCAAAGTATGCGAAGCTTGTGTTATGGGTATTAGACAACTGATAAACATACGTAAATACATTTTTTTTTTGTAAATACATACTTATTATACATAGAAAATATAGTATGAAATAGGAAGCTTCATAATAGAATAGATAAAAATACTGCTTTGACTTACCACGTGTCAGCCATGCTGTTTCACACAGCTGATCAGATTCATTATGTCATTATCTCTTCAGATTGCGCTTTGGTAAGTATAACATTTTAGCCAAACTGCCACACATTGTAAAAACATAGAGTTTGGTTCATGTGCAATAACGAAAGGTAACCTACACCCGCCCCATGTACTAAGAACATAATCTAGTAATGTGACGCCATGACCTGCAAACAAATGAAATTTCAAAGAGAAACATATCCAGATCTGAACGAGACTCTAACTATAAGTAGTGTACTTGATCACCGAAGTACGTAAAATATGATGTCAATGAGGGAAGGGGAGTATGATTATCCAGTTACTTGTTTCCACAATGGAATACATAAAAGATAATTTCCTATTTGTTCATCAAAAAAAAATGTATTTATGTATGTTTATCAGTTGTCTAGTACACAAGCTTCGCTTACTTTGGGGCTAGGTGGCGCTGTGTAATTTGTCCGACAATATTTATTTATTATCCCTCGTTGATTTTAAGACAGTGTAAGGAATCATTCTGAGAAACACAGGGGATATATTAAGACAATTTTTGTATCGATTAAAAATAGAATAACAAAAATCGGTTAAGAATTCTGATCTATTATCCTATTATTATCACAGAATATAGGTTCCGGTCGGTACATTTGAAATAATTTGGAAAATGGTATCGATTAGTACAAGACATCTTCCATCCAAATAACTGCATCTCAGTCTGACCTCTGATTTTATAATAACAGTAATAAAATAATATCTAGTGGGCATAAAAACATAAAGGAAGGATGTTCTTTCCCAAAGATTTAAATCGTAAGCCTTTGTCTTCAACGTTCGAATTTCTAGTTTCATTAAAGATAAACATTTTTCATCAATGTCTCTGGTGTGCCGCCGTGTAAAAAAGCGAGTCTGATTCACGCTCCGAGGGTACCGTAATAAAATATTTTCCGAAATATTTATAAAATTATTTTTTTTGTGATGTAATTACAAATTTCCGATTTTCGGATTTTTTCCTTTACTTTTGCTACATGACATTGCTTCATACCAAATTTCACAACGGACAACGGGAAGTACCCTATACCTAGTCAGGTCATAAGTTCTGGAAAAACTTTTGATGTAATTAATGATACACTTTTTGATAATTATGTAAAAGTTATATATGAAATGAAAGGTAATTAAATGTACAATAAAATTTTTATATATATTTTTTTATTTAATTTTGGTAAATGTTTGATAACTCTTTGCGTTCGAATGAACGAAGTGAGATGAGAAAGCTGCGGGAAGATGATTTTAGGTTTTGATGGAAATGTGTTCGGAAATGTACCTATCAGAGTCTATAAAACTTGATTAAATTTCTTATTGTTCAGTCCGTTGACAACGATTTCATCTTTCTACTGGTTGATACTTGATGAAGCTTATGTTTATATAAAACATTACTTTCTGAATATAAACATAGCTTTTCCTGAAATTTTCTTTAACTTGAATATTACGTAAAAGCATAAAATATTTTTTTTGTCTTAAAAATACTTTCTACTTTTATTTAAATTTGGCTCACTCTGGTCCATAGCAATAAAATCATATTTTTTTAAAATTAATATTACTGATTTTTGAACTTGATTAAATTTCTTATTGTTCGGTCCGTTGACAACGATTTTATCTTTCTACTGGTTGATACTTGATGAAGCTTATGTTTCTATTAAACATTACTTTTTGAATATAAACATAGCTTTTAGTATTGTCTTAGGTTTTCGCGATTGTTACACATTGAAATTAAACTATTTTTAACGGAAGTATCGCGTGTTTTATTTAGTTTGTTGAAACCTGACGTTTCGAACGCTTTGCAGCGTCCGTGGTCGCAGGAAAGACTCAACTCAACTCAACAAAATAAATAAAACACGCGATACTTCCGTTAAAAATAGTTTAATTTCGACATAGCTTTTCCTGAAATTTTCTTTAACTTGAACAATACGTAAAAGCATAAAATATTTTTTTTTGTCTTAAAAATATTTTCTATTTTTACTTAAAATTGGCTCACTCTGGTCCATGGCAAGTAATCATATTTTTTTGAAAATTAATATTAATTACTGATTTTTAAACTTGTTTAAATTTCTTATTGTTCAGTCCGTTGACAACGATTTTATCTTTCTACTGGTTAATACTTGATGAAGCTTATGTTTCTATTAAACATTACTTTTTGAATATAAACATAGCTTTTCATGAAAATTTCTTTAACTTGAATATTACATAAAAGCATAAAATACTTTTTTGTCTTAAAAATATTTTCTACTTTTACTTAAAATTGGCTTACTCTGGTCAATGGCAAGTAATCATATTTTTTTGAAAATTAATATTATTAACAAGGAGTTGTCCCTTAAATTGTAGATCCTTCGTGCCATAGATATTATAGATTATTATTTAAGTGTTAGTATACTAGTGAACAAACGCTCGGTGCGTATAAGGGACTGGCGTGTAAATATAGATATGTTGCATGCAGCATTTTCGATTATAATTAGCGTTGCGATATGAGGTATCGATAGGTTAATGACAACGCAAGCATTATATAGACCATGTAGCATTTTAATTATATGGCGGATTATGATGTACACATATTGTGCACACCCAAGGAACTGAAAAAAATCTTTCAATCCTATCGAAATAAGGTATCAAAGTAAAGAGTTTTGAGAGATGATCTCAAAAATACGCATAACTTAAATGTATAAAGTTATTTTTTAATTTAAAATCATATAATCAATTATATATTTGAAATTAGTTGACTTGTTTTTTGAATGTAGCTTACTGTTTAAGCAACAAAGCCGTATGTCGTAGTTTTATTTATCAATACAAGTAATCTTATTAGGATAATAAATTTTTTTACAATATGATATCTCGTATATATTTATATTTTTGATCTGGCTTTGGCTTTATCAAAAATTTTCTTTATTCATTTTTATTAAACATGCCAGTGATAAGTTTTATTAAACATACAAAACAAAGGATCCGAATCGTTTTCGTAATGCTATTTTTAATAATATGTTATCGGAATATGAAATCCATCATTATATAGATTTCCTTGGAAATATGTATAATACCTAAACTAGCAGGTGTGAAACATATTATTGTACATATTTTGTTTTAACATATCTTTTTATATAATTTTCCTATTACTTTTGTGTTTCTTTTCTGACTGATCTCAAAAAACGACTGCCTAAGATTGAGTCAAGCAATGATAGTCGGGTAAGGTGAGAGAAAAAGAAAAAATCGGCCAAGTGCGAGTCGGACTCGCGCACGAAGGGTTCCGTATCATTATCTATAAAAACGGCAAAAAAAATCACGTTTGTTGTATGGGAGCCCCCGTAAATATTTATTTTATTCTATTTTTTAGTATTTGTTGTTATAGCGGCAACAGAAATACATCATCTGTGAAAATTTCAACTGTCTAACTATCACCGTTCATGAGATACAGCCTGGTGACAGACGGACGGACAGACGGACGGACGGACAGCGGAGCCTCAGTAATAGGGTTCCGTTTTACCCTTTGGGTACGGAACCCTAAAAAGGGGTGAAGGGCTGTTAAACACAATATTATACCAAAATTGAAAGTAATGGAATACAGTGCTCTATAACAAGCATACAAGCTTACAACAAGTTGCCAAATGAGCTGAAAGACATAGACAGCCTTAGTCTATTTAAGGTGAAATTAAAAAAAAAAATACTGGAAAATGAAAATTGGACATTTTTATTCTGCATTGACAGTGTGTTGTTTGTTAAATTGATAATATTTCAAAAATGTTTAAAACCTAGTTTAGTAATAGTTATAATGATTTCAAATACGATGTAAATTGTTTATGAATAAATACTTGAACTTATGAACTCATGTTTTTGGATATCAATTTATTATAATAATATTAATAAACCTGCAATTTTCCTTATATTTTTAATGTACAGATAACGACAGATTAAACTGTACACCATGCTTCTTACGTCTAGATTTCCATGATTTTGTGTAGCTTGATCTGTTGTTATTTATGTATACTTGTATGTAATTGAAGCCTATAAACGCTTATGATGCAAAGAGTATCGTTCACAAGTTGCTCTCGCCGCTGCTAGCGTAGAGACTTCCATACCAACATTCCAACTTACGTAGCTTAAAATCAATAACTTCACGCCAAATCCCTTGCGGAGTAGGCAGAGAGAACCGAACGTCACGTAACTCGATCCTTACACACCTCACTCGCTTCTTTAACATCCATTGCTCTTCTTATGCACGCTCACCGATTTCTAAGGCTCCTGACATCAATCACCTTCTGATATAACACGACCAATTTGGTCATGGTAAGTAAGCCTTGGCCTTCCTCGGCTACTACATCCCTCCACTTTTGCGTTGTAAAATTCTGCATCGTTATTCTTTCATCCTGCATTCTTTCTACATGTCCGAAGCAACGGAGCATGCCTCTTCTTTCTTATTTTAACACCGACGCTCTCTTTCAGACCAACTCTGTTTCTAACGCGAATAGATTCTATAAGCGTTACGCCACAATTTTTGCGCAATGGTCGCATTTCGACCACGGTTATTCTACTTTCATACTCTCACTACCATACCCAGCTCTCGCTTTCAGTAAGAGTTGGGACTAGCACTGTATTGTGTACAGCGAGCAATGCCTACTGGCTCAAGTTTTTGCTGCCAAGACGTTTTCCCAACGCTCAATTCACACTATTCCTAGCTCTCACTCGTTTCCTAATTCATTAAACTTAGCGGGGTCCGCTACCTAAGCTTAAAGATTTGGCGAAAACACTGATTTTGACTTGGAGCGACTGCCATCAGACCTCCACAGTCCAGAGGGAAACCCAGACCTTTCTTGGGTTAGGTCACACGTCTAACGAAATATAATTTCTTAGACATGTGGGTTGTCTCACGATGTATTTCAACACGGCCGAGCAAGTGATAATTAATATGTAGATAAATCCAAAAACCCGAATTTACTGGTACATGTCAGTAGGCCGATTCTACTAAAAAAACTGCAACTGCACTGCAGCGCGGCGTGTGTCAAAATGCGTACATTTTGACGTTTCGTTAAACGTCGCTGCTATCAGATCCCTTAACGAAACGTCAAAATGTACGCATTTTGACACACGCTGCGCTGCAGTGCAGTTGCAGTTTTTTAGTAGAATTGGCCTACAGGTGTCGAACCGGGGACCTGTTGGCCAACAAACCGGCTCCTTATCCACTGGGCAAGCTATATACATGTAACATTATGTAAATACAATGTCAATGGATTTACAGCTTTCGTTTAATCGCTTGTTTTATCATGTACTACTCATATAAAGTAGGTTGAGGTAAGGAACTTGGGGAGAAGCAAGTATTAATATTATGCCTCTTTAGCGTTTGGCGCTACAACGAGTGTTACGCTAATTAATATGAATGAGCTTAACTCTACCACTTATTCTATACTACATCTTCGAGATTAATAGAAAATAAAATGTTGAAAAACATAGTATTACACACGTATAATTTAAACTATCTAAAACTGAGATGTTTTCGAGCATAATATGTATAAGACTATAATCGCAAGTACAAATAAAACAACAATTGTTTGTGCGCGAGTACAAAGTTCTTTTCTTAGTTTTTCAGTTAATTTTTTCATTATGAGATGTTTTCGACTAAACAATTGTTTGTACTCGCGCACAAACAATTGTTTAGTCGAAAACATCTCATAATGAAAAAAATAACTGAAAAACTAAGAAAAGAAAACTCAATCGCTGGCAGTTGTATTGACGAATAATTCTCGTAAAATGCGCACAAAAACACATTACAAAAAATCTTAGAGCGTACAAATGAGGAATGCCATAGAATATCATCAATTTTTAAGTTATTTAAAAGATAAGATAAACAAAAATACTAATTGTATCTGTTTGTTTTCAGGAACACCATTCCTATATGAAATCTATATGTTTGTCAGTGTGTATGTTTGTGTGTGTGTCTGTGGTCTGAATGCGCGTGTGTCTATATGTGCGTGTTTCTGCCGCTTTTTCGAATATTCGAATTTTGACTTCAGATTCGGATTCAGCATAAAAAATAGAGTAGGAATGTTCAGGAACACAGTTCCTATCGCTTAAGGAACATGGTCAAAATGGCCGACAAAATAAAAAATAAAATTTTGAATTGATACTCGTATAATTGACGAGCCACGTGTTCCTCTGGCAATGCAAGCTTGCGCATTCTCAACTGGTTTTAACTAATTTCTGAATAAACTCTAAGATTACTATCGATGACTACCAAAGTAGTTAAAAGTGATGTTTGATTAAAAGCAGGCAATCAGCATCAGACCTCGTCAGATGGCTAAAGCACTCAATATAATGCAATGACAGAATTCTCTGTGACGTCATTCCATTGATAACACTATCATCAACTCACAGATAAGTACAGAAAACATGATGGATGGGTGGCAACCTTAATTTACAAATGGCGCTTCCTAAACATCTGCATATTTAAATATATATATAAGTATACAAACAGATATAATAATACCCTTCCTTCCAAGACAATATCGAATGCGTACTTTTCATACTTTTATTATATTTCGCTTTTACTTATGACTTTTTTAAGGTTCCGTGCCTAAAAAGGACAAACGGAACCTTTGTAGGATCACTTTGTGGTCCGTCTGTCTGTCAAGAACCTTTTTCTCAGGAATAGGTGAAGCTATCAAGCTGAAATTGTTATCAAATACTCAGGTCTATAATCCCTTCGAGCAGTGAAAAAATTAAACTTCCAAGTCAACGCAATCAATGGCTGTTTATGCCTCGTTTATGCGCATATTTTGATAGACGCAAAGGAATCAAAACCTACAGGGTAATTCCCGTTGACCTAGAATCGTGTACTTTGTTTAGAAGCACTGTCATGTAGCAAAAGTAAAGGAAAAAATCGAAATCCGTAAAAATGTAGTTCCATCACAAAAAAAAAAACATTTGTTTTGAGACAATAATTTGCGAAAATATTTTTTAGTTGTATATTCTTTGCCCATTGGCTGCTTTAAAGCGCCCTACCTTCCTTGAAAACACCCAGATCAACACAAACAGACATGTTTATGCACATAAATATTTAATAGATTCAGGCGTTATTTTGCGAAAGTCAAATTTACATGCAATTTGATCTAACCTTTGTGTGCTTCCGCCACCAATTAGTTCATGCGGCCTAGCGCCGGCCGGCACCCACCCACTACTGTTAGTACGTGCAACATGCCAACGCTGCCAAGGCTGCTCCGGTAGACTCTGCCTCTCTCTGCAGAGACTACCGGAGCAGCCATGGCAGCGTCGGCATGTTCTTTTTGCAACATGCCGACCGATGTAGAGATTTATTCTGAAAAAATCCAGAACATTTAAATATGTTACTTTAGGAGGAAGGAATAAGTTGGTATGGATGTTTAAGCTTGGAATAAAAATACGTACAGCTCCTAAAAACAATTCTAAGAATACAATATCTCCTTTATCATTTTGATGTGATGGTTTATCAATCCTGTGATACCATGGGGATTGTTTGCGTACTATATGTTCATCTCAGAGAGATGACGTCTGACAACGTTGATTTTGGATTATTTGTTACAAGATTATATATACGGGAGTCTATATCTATCTATCTATAATTCCACACCAAGTCCCTTGGGGAATAGGCGGTTGCAGAGCGCCACATGATTCGTTCCTTACACCTCACTCGCTTCTTTAACATTATTGGCATAGATCTCTTCATGTTTACTCGCCGTTTCCTATTAAGAGAGTTCTTTATCTAAGCTTGAAACACAAATTTGTACAGCCTCCTAAAAACAATTCTCAGAATACAATATCGCATTAATCATTTTGATTTTTATCTGTCTTTTGATACCATGGGGATTCTTTGATATGATAATGTTGATCTCATATCATTCAGATGATGTTTGATACAGGTCTGACGTGTAACATTGATTTCAAATAGCTTATCACGCGACAAGTATATGTCTATCTACCTATATTGTCCCTTTCGGGGTAGGCAGGGACAACCGAGCCCCACATGACTCGGTCCTTACACACCTCACACTCAAGCATACGTTTCCTGACCTGACAGGCTCCTGACTTCATCTTCTGACAAAACACAATAATTTGGATAATAATAATAAGTAAATTCAGTATCTTGTGCAAGTATAGAGCAGGCATAACGACAGAAGTAGCAGTAGAAGAAAGTAAGTAAATAAATTGAATTAAATTGAGTTGAGTTCACACAATAAGAGAATATATTTTTAGAGTTGGAACAATGATATTTAATAAAAAATAATAAGCAGGGACGAGTGCGGTGACGAAGTGGTTTGACGATAGGGTTGGTTTTGATGGGTTCGATTTCCACACAAGAGAGGTAGTCTCTGCCTCTCTCTGCACGCTGCCATGGCTGCTCCAGTAGTCTCTCCAGAGAGAGGCAGAGACTACCGGAGCAGCCAGGCAGCGTCGACATGTTGCACGTACTAACAGTAGTGGGTGGGTGCCGGCCGGCGCTAGGCCGTATGAACTAATTGGTGGCGGAAGCACACAAAGCAGGTTAGATCAAATTGCACATAAAGCAAACATGAAGAGATCTATGCTAATAATGTTAAAGAAGCGAGTGAGGAGTAAGGAACGAATCATGTGGCGCTCCGTTCCAAACGCCTATTCCCCAAGGGACTTGGTGTGGAATTATAGATAGATATAGACTCCCGTATATATAATCTTGTAACAAATAATCCAAAATCAACGTTGTCATGTCAGACGTCATCTCTCTGAGATGAACATTATCATATAGTACCCAAACAATCCCCATGGTATCACAGGATTGATAAACCATCACATCAAAATGATAAAGGAGATATTGTATTCTTAGAATTGTTTTTAGGAGCTGTACGTATTTTTATGCCAAGCTTAAACATCCATACCAACTTATTCCTTCCTCCTAAAGTAACATATTTAAATGTTCTGGATTTTTTCAGAATAAAAACTCTCTATTACTGCTACCTAGAAAAGTAATCTTCTTCTGCCTAGTCTTATTATTATTTTATTAATTTTTTTATATATTTATTAGTTATTATTAGGTAAGTATTCTAATAATCATATGATTTTGATGACGACTGCCTCCACAATCCAGAGGAAGAAACATACCTTTTCAGGTCATACGTATTTCGAAATATAATTTATAACCTATTCGAAATATAAATTATATATTTTGAAATTTTGGTTTCCGCACTATAGCTTCCTTCACGACCAAGTGATCATTTACAAATATACGTACATAAATCCGAAAATAGCAATTTAGGGATACTAATGTTGACGTAGGTATGGTACATACCTACTTCAACATTAGTGCCAGGGGACCAGTCGGTTAATACCAAATTACTATTTTTAACTTCTATGCTTCTAGGCTCAGAATACAATTCTGTATTCTGAGCTTCTATGTAACATAATTTATTATAGCGACGACTGGGTACAATCCTTTAAATTGTGTCACGGTTGCGTCATTTATTACGAGTATGTTAGGGAATACCCGTGAATTTAATCGCCTGGTTGGTTCTAAACGAACACGTATAAAGTTTCTACACGGTCGGAAACGCATGCGTGTCGCCCCTGGTGTCGCATGTGTCCATGTGGTAATTACTTACCATCAGGCAGGGTGAACGTTTGTTTGCGACCTTAGTGGTATAAAAAACTGGCCATAGGAGCGATTCAGTGATATGTGCTCTTCAATGGAGGAACAAATTTAACTCTACAGTTGAAAAACTTTTTCTCTAATATCAAGGTCACAATGATGCTCCAACGGCAAAGATAACGTAAGCCAAAGGATTTGACGAAGATATTGATTTTGACAATGCCTTATTGACATGGCCTATTGACCAACAGCTCCCCGGTTTGAATACAGACATGTGACCTTAACCTAACATAGGTCTGGTGTTCCCTCTAGCTTGGGAAGGACTGACGGCATTCACTTTATGTAAAAAATAGTATCTTCGCTAAATCCTCAGGCTAAGGTAGCGGACCCCTCCAATCCTAGTGTATTAGGAAACGGGATAGCGCTAGGGAGAAGACGTCTCATAGTTTTCTTTGTTTAATCAATTTCGGAAACAATATAATTTTTCTTCAATTCAAATTACTTCAATTGTAGATTTAAATATAAAAAAAAAAAAACGTTATTTTGATCGTATTTCAAGGGGTTTAATCCCTGTCATTTGATGGTGTGCGCAGGGATCCAAGCCTTTAAGAAGAATAATGTAATGTAGTATTATACCCGCTGTGACCAGCTCCGGGGGATAACAATGAAAACAATATACCCATGAGTAGGTTTCGGCTTGTTTTTAGAGTATCGTTTATCATTTGAGGAGGAAATTATTGGTCCATATCCAACAGGCGTACAAGCCGGAAGTACCAATCAGGTATGATAGAAATGTGTAAAAAACTCCGTCTTTCTCGCTTGTAGACACCAAGACTAGACAAATCTGGCATTACCGCTGCGATTTAATAGCGTAATTCCAATTCCGAACGATTCGAATTGGTTTCAAGGGTAACCCAACTGATTGCAATGAAATTAAGTAAAGATAGGGCCTAAAGAATTTAACTTAAGAAAGGGCACAATATATAAACGCGCTAGAAGCTGCAGGGAGATACTAGTATTGCATACTCTTATAAATCTACATTCAATTTCTGATCGGAACACCAATACTAGTTCTCAGACTCGTACTAGCACTCAAGCATCCGTTTCAATGCTTTAATGTACCTAACAATGGTTCAATTAAGATTCATGTTCATTGAGTGAGTCAGATAATATCTCAGTCATTGAGCGATGTCGTCACGGAATAAGATCGCTGGCTGCACCATGCTCCCTCTAGCTATTTGATGCAAATTGTTATTTCATTGAGTTGATGCATCATGTCCGGCGAGCCCGTGTCGCGGTCGCATGTCTATACTTGTTATGAGCTAGTGCTAATGATGCTTAGCTTCAGGTTTCTAATGGCACGACCGACAAGGAAGTATCGTAACAGAAAATAAGATTCAATAACTTAGTGTAGCTTCGTGTCTAAATCTGATTTTATGAATTGTTTCGAATTGGAAGAGATCGAAGTGCTTCCTGATACAGAACGAATATTTATTTTTATACTAAGGTACAGAGCTGACGTATATCAATTAATTAGAATTCACATGTCCAGTTTATCTTACGGCCCGTTGGGAAAACAACTTTCGTAAACTTTCTCGTTAACGCAACTTCCATTGAGTTAATTAGTAGTATTTTCGCATACATGCTCATACGTGTAAATTCTTGCGGTCCTTGAATATAGCGCTAAACATTGGCCTTCACAATTTTTTCGTAGCTTTGCTTGAAGACGTATTTATTGGCTACTGCCATGTGTTAATAGTCAATTGGTTACCAAAATTATTCCTTATCCTAGTTTAAGCGTCTAGTATGGCAATGTTGCAAATTTGTATGGGATGAAAGTTCTGCAATGTGTGGGTACGGGCCTCCCTATTCTGTTTTAGCAGAAACGAATAAAACTAAGCGTTACTTGTATAAAATTCAATTTTTGAGATGGGAGTAAAGTTCAGAAAAAGAAAAGTGTTCATTGTATTCCTAAAAAAATATGATATTTTTAGTCCTATTACGCTGAAACTCTCAGACTGAGTTACGTCAAGATACACCCACAATAAAAAGAAGTTAAGTTTCTTCACAGTCCACGAGGGAATTTTACTATTACTCAAATAATAATACTAACAGTCCTCAGATACAAACACACGCAGTCCTCTTGAAAACTAAAACATTATGAACAACATTACATTCCACGTTTTTATATTCGGTTCGCCGATACAGTGTTAATGCCATCGTCGGTATAGTATATAATCAAACAAGTAGGCCGACTCGACCCCCGAGCGAAGGATAAAAGCCTAAACACGTAGGGCTGTCGCTTATAGTTTATACAATCGTCAAAAATGGATAGTCTATCTATATACAAAACAATTTTCCCCTGTAGGTGAATCATCAGGGATCTAAAATACAAAGTTTTTCTTAATTTTTTTTGTACATAGACCAGGAGCTGACTATTGTATTGAAGTTATATACTCCTTTAGGCGCGTTATGAAAATATGATGAGTGAAATTTTGAGATACTGTAACACAAAAGTAACAGGTTGAAGCTGCCCGCTAAACTGCTCATTAAGTCAATTGTTATTCGGCTGCAGTTTAGAGCATATTTTTCGTGAAGTAGTAACGTCACTTACTCGCATGAACGCAACATCTGTCCAGCAAATTGTTATTTGGCTGCAGTTTTCCGTGAGGTAGTTACGTCACTCACTCGCATGAATACAACAATCCTCCAGGGAATTGTTATTCGGCTGCAGTTTTGAGCATATTTTTCGTGAGGTAGTAACGTCACTCACTCGCATGAACACAACAACCGTCCAGGGAATTGTTATTTGGCTGCAGTTTTCCGCGAGATAGTAACGTCACTCACTCGCCTGAACACAAAAACCGTCCAGGGAATTGTTATTTGGCTGCAGTTGCCTGTGAGGTGGTAACGTCACTCATTCGCATGGACACAACATCCCTCCAGGGATTTGTTATTTACGATGCCAGAGAAGTATAACTTCTCACGCGCGTACACAAGTACACGCACCCATTTTTTTTTTACACAACTATTTTTTACTTTTTCATTTACTACACGTATCAAAATTATAAACTTTATATTCAGAAATTTAATATTTTTACAGTAGCCTAAAATGATAGGCATTAAGAGTACTTTTTTCTGTAGGAAATTTGTGATTTTATAACAAAATTACACATTTGATACAAAAAAAAAAATCTTTTTACTTTTTAGCCATTTTTACGAATTTGTAGTTAAAGTAGGTAGGTACACGTACAAATTATTACGAGCGGGAGCGCAGCGGCCGGCGGCGCGGCGGCGGCGGTGCGTGCGTGGGAGCCTGCGGTATTAAGCACGGCGTAGCGACGACTGGCGTTCCTTTGGCAGCGATAAATTCTGTCAGTGTGTGCGTGCGACGACGCATACGTACGGGATGGTACAGGGCGCGCACATATACAAACCGAACGCGGTGCGTATCTATGAAGATAACCTACTTATTTGATTTTACTATGTTGTCGGTTACACAAAATCACAAAATGAACGACGTGGATGTTATCCCAGTTGTTGTCTTTACTAATATAGGCGGAAAAATAAAAGAAAGCAATGAAAAAATTGATTTCGCCTTTTTGGCCACGATAGTCAAACAAACGAACCGAAAAGAACTTTTTTGTCGTATAATGCAATATTATGTTTGCATATGCTATTGTCATTGGAAATAAAACGAAAACCGTTTCGGTAAACCGTGACGCGTGAACGCAATCTACACATTGAAACGTAATCATATCAACAATCTAATATAATCATAATATTTCAGATATACAACGCCAAAAGAAAATCTCAACGCCTACACGTACAGAGACGAGACAATGTTTTAAATCAGATAATGAAACCATTTTTACAACCACTGATCAAAAACATGAGACAACTATAAATGATTATGAAAACAGAGTCACTTCACAGCCGCAGATATGCCTAATTAGTGCCAATAAAAACGGTATACTAGATATAGCGAAACAAACGCTGGGCAGCGCGAATCTATGTCACTACCTTATACCAAACGGCGGGATAAAACAACTCTTCGAAGCACTACAACCGAAAGTCGGTGATTTTACATTAAGAGACCATTGTGTTATATATATAGGTCCAAATGATTTTCAATATACTCGTAACTACTCGGAGCTTGTATTCTATATAAGAGAACAGCTGCAAAAAGTCCAAAATACTAATATTATAATTTGTTTACCGACATTTAGAATACATAATTATGCTACGTTATTTAATAAGAGAATTGAAATATTTAATAATTTATTATATCATGATAATTTGACATACGAATATGCTTATATTTTAGATTCAAATTTAAATTTATCATATTCTAAATCAATGTATTTAAATGACTATGAAAATATAAACAAATATGGATTATTGATAGTGTTTAAGGACTTGGCATATTTGATTGATAATATTGAATGCAATAAGAAGGTATCAGATACAATGAAGAATTGTAATGTTTGTAATCATTTGTTTCGTCTATAACTATATAAATGTTATGCACCAAAATATTAATGGACTAATAGGCAAATCAGAAATATTAACCGTATGCTTGGATGAATTAACTACTGATAAAAAAAGTGTTGACGTATTGTGTATTACAGAGCATAATATGACTGGTAATGATATGCAAAACCTTAGAATAGCTAACTATAAACTGACTTCTTGCTTTAGCAGATACAATAGATACGGAGGGTCTTGCATCTTAGTAAAAAACTACCATGTGTACAGACAGCTAGATGATATTGTCAATTTGTCTATCCCAAATGTAATAGAATGCTCGGCCATTGAACTTATCAATCACCAAATCTACATTATTTGTATATATCGCATTCCTAATAGGAGTACTCTACTTTATGACTCATTTTTTACTCAATTAGACAAAGTACTGAAAAAATTTTTGTTAAATAAGAAAAAAGTTATACTGTGCGGAGATTTTAATATAGACATTTTAAAATCAACAAAATATTCTATAGAATTTTGTAATTTAATAAATAGTCACAACTTAAGATTACAATTTAAAGAACCTACTCGTATTATAAGCGGCACATGCATTGACAATATAGCACACAATATTAAGGGTTGTAAAGGAGAAATATTAGAGCTTGCACTCTCTGATCACACAGCCCAGTTAATAAAATGTCCCGTAAAGAAAAGCTGTTCACTTAAATATTGGTTTGTAAGGAGGCGAGACTATTCAACTGAAAATAGACTAAAATTTATAAAAAATTTAGGACAACTAAGCTTCAAAGAAGTTTACGATGAAAATGATCCAAATAAAGCCTTTAATATTTTTCACGATTGGTTTAAGCTTCTATATGATCTATGCTTCCCAATTGTAAAAGTGAAAATATTTCATTATATGAGACCTAAATGGATCTCTCGTGGTATCAGGATGTGCAGCAAACGTAAGAGAGAACTATTATGGAAATTCCGTAAAAACTCAAATATTAAATATAAAAATGATTATACAGCTTACTCTAAACGTTTTAAATCTATAATAAAACAGACACAAAAATCGCAAAATGATTATTACATAAAAAAATCATTAAACAAAACAAAAGCAACATGGAAAATAATAAACAAAACCAAACTAAATTATCCAAAAACTTGCATAGATAAAATAAAGGTAAATGACAAAATAATAACAGACCCACTTGACATTGCCACTGCTTTTAATAACTATTTCATAGATAACATAACAGCTAATTCAAATATTCCTAATAATGCAATAAAATGTAATTTATATAACAATTTAAATTCAATTTTTATGACTCCAACAGTACCGCATGACATTTACAAAATAATTCAATCTTTAAAAAACACAGCTAGTACAGGTTCTGATGACATAATAACAATCGTAATTAAAGATGTCTCAGTGATTATTTCACCGATACTGAGCTATATAATTAATTTAGTTAATGAAAAAGGTATATTTCCGGAAAAGCTTAAAATATTTACTGTCAAGCCGTTGTTTAAAAAAGAAGACAGAACAAATATGAACTTTTATAGACCTCTGGCTATGATTTCTATATTTGCGAAAATATTCGAGAAAGTTATTTATAAAATATTATATTCTTTCCTAGAACTAAATAATATTCTCGTTCCTCAACAATATGGTTTCAGGGAAAATAAATCAATAAACCAGGCAGTGTATAACTTTCTCCACATAATATACACAAATGTAGATCGTCGGATACCAACTATGGCCCTGTACATGGATATGACGAAAGCATTTGATTACGTCGATCATACCATACTATTGAACAAATTGTATGCTTATGGAATTAGAGGAAATGCACATAAATTAATGAAGTCATATCTAGCGGATAGACAGCAAACGACACAAATCGATAGAATAAATATTAAATCAAAATGTGAAGAACAATATCAATCTGACTGTAGAAAGGTAAACTATGGCGTCCCACAAGGTAGCATATTGGGGCCTCTATTATTTTTAATTTACATTAACGATTTGCCTTCTGCAATTAAATATCATATGACATTATTTGCTGATGATAGTACAATTTTATTTACAAATGACAATACTCATGACCTGGAAAATGACATAAATGAATCTTTGGTATCAATAATCAATTGGTTGAATAATAATAATTTGAAAATAAATTTAGATAAAACGACATCAATGAAATTCAGTCAAAATACAGACTTTAATTCAAATAAACTTCAAATAAATTATTTAGGTAAAATAATTAAGGACACAGAAACGACAAAATTCTTAGGTTTAATCATTGACGATAAATTGAATTGGAAAATGCAAATTCAACAAATCTGTACCAAACTAAGCAAATTTTCTTACGCATTATATAACTTGAGCAAAATCGTAAATGAATCGGCTCTATTGACAGCATACCATGGTTACGTTGTTTCTACATTACGCTACGGAATAATATTTTGGGGCAATTCCACAGACAAACTCCTTGCTTTTAGAGCACAAAAACGATGTGTCAGAGCCATGTATAGTTTAAAACAGACTGACTCATGTAAGTCGTATTTCAAGAAGTATCATCTCTTGACAATGCCTAGTCTATATATTTTTGAATGTGCCTCATTTGTCAAAAGTAATATTAAATTCTTTAATTTTAAGACGCGAGATCGACATAAAAATAAGTTATATTTAAATCCAGCGAGGACTGCGCTATTGAGTAAAAGTGTTTTCTGTAACATGCCTCGAATATACAATAAAATACCTGAAAGCATACGTAGCATAAATGAGATTAACATATTCAAAACTAAACTTCATGATCTGTTGATAAGTAGGTGTTACTATGACATAAATGATTATTTATCTGACAAGGATTTGTAAAATGCATGACATTATTTAATTAGATAGCAATAATTATTGTATGCCTGAATGGTAGAACACAGAATAGAACTATGCTAAATTGTAACAACCTTATTACCTGTAGTTCACAATAAAGATTATTTGTATTTGTATTTGTATTTGAACAATTTTTCACATTTGGGACAATTACAGTAACTTTCCCTAAAAGGCAATAAAAGATACGAGTAAAATAAAAAACCAAACCTTCATTCAACAAGACTTTTTCTGATGTTTAGTATTTTAATGGTTCCGTTAGTCCAAATTATTACCCGTACCTTTAATGTCTCGCCAAATTAGGTATAATACATAAGGTTAATTTCTGTGATTTGACAGTAATTTATTTTCCTGCAAAAGGGTTTATTCCTCCAACCAAACAAAGCCATGCCTGAGTCAGCGGCTGCGTAAATATTTTTATTTCGGCTGCGTCTTAGCTCTTTGTTTTGCAAATGACTCGGCCTGCTTCCAGAGTGTTTACACTGATGAATATCTTGAGCTGAACCATATGCTCATCTCCTTTGACAAACTGCATGTCATAGTCTGCTCACGACTCGTTGCTTCAATACTGAGACGGTGTGAAAGAAAACGTGTTGCAAATTGTGTTTTGAATAAGTAGGTACTTACGAGAACTCAATTTAAATATAATTTTATCTATGTTCAAACTGGCACTGCTCGTTTGCTGTAATGCATTTTCCATCTAACATTCTTCTAAATAGCCTTAGATGTATATAACATGCACCAACAGCGGGCTGTATGTCCTTCATAACACGCACGGCTGTAGGTATTGTATTTTTTATCGTTTCGATTTTGCTTATTATGAAATTCAAAACGAACCTATATCTCATACATATTTTTAAATAGTTTACAAAGTATTTTACGATAATTTCTTATTTAAAATACGGCTGTATATATGTAATCTACTCTAGGTTTCTTTTATCTCATTTTAAAATTAAACACATTATATATAATATACATTATCTTGGCAAAGATAATCTGTTGCGCACAGTAGTACAACATAAAATATTAATTTATGAGGTTTTTTTTCATACAATGTCAGGAGGCATGTGTACAAGAATACGGCTAACCAGTAGTCTTGCAAACTATGAACGCTTGCAATACCGTTAGAATTACAAATAAACAAATAAATATAAATATTGTCCGACAAATTACACAGCGCCACCTAGCCCCAAAGTAAGCGAAGCTTGTGTTATGGGTACTAGACAACTGATAAACATATGTAAATATATATTTTTTTGTAAATACATACTTAGTATACATAGAAAATACCCAGACCAATACAAACAGACATGTACATGTACACAATTGCTTGCAACTTGACTGGTAACTTCACTCATTCCCAGGAAAACACAAACTCCAAAGAAAGTGTTTATTTGGCTACGATTTTCTGTGAGGATACAATATCGCCGGATCTCGGATGCAACATCGAAGCATGCTCGTATATAAATATACTAGGAAATTAGTAATTGGCGGTAACGGCTAAGAAGTCAAAAATAGTGGTGAAGCATTGAACTAATTTCAATACTGTTGTAACATCGAAAATCGAAGTATAAAATTTGTATTTATTTATGTAAAACTGAAAAGTAATGTGATGATGATGACTCCAAAATTATACAAGATATACAAAATTATAATATACCTAGTCCGGCCATAAGTTCTGTTACAAATGAATACGCATTTCGGTATTTTTCGGTATTAATCCCAACGCTAAGTTATGGTGGTGAAAGCTGGGTATGGCAGAGAGAGCATGAAAGTAGAATAAATGCGGTCGAGATGCGAGCACTGCGCAAAATTTGTGGCGTAACGCTTGTTGACCGCGTTCGTAATGATGACGTAAGAAAGAGAGTTGGTCTGAAAGAGAGTGTCGGTGTTAAGGTATAAGAAAAGCGCATGCTCCGTTGTGGAAAGAATGCAGGATGAAAGAATGACGAAACACATGTACAATGTGAAAGTGGAAGGATGTAGGAGCCGAGGAAGACCAAGACTAACCTACCATGACCAAATTGATGTGTTTTATCAGAAGGTGTTGTCAAGAGCCCTAGGAACTGGCGAGAGTGCATGAAAGGATCTATGAATGTTAGAGAAGTGAGTGAAGTATATAAGAACCGCGTATTATGGCGCTCGGTTCTCTCTGCCTACCCCGCAAGGGGCCTGACGTGAAGATATACATGCATGTTAAGAGCCAAGCCAATAAGATCTGCTCGTTCTACTTTGTCCCTGTCCCTTAGCGGCGGATTAAGTTACTACATACCGGTCACATCGGCTCTCCATAGTATGTTTCCTTAATGGGTGCTTCCCGTTTAAACAGATACATGACTTCGAATCAGCGGTCGATAGTAGCCGGATGCTGAAAGCCGTGGATCGCATAACGTGGAAATCATTAAGAACGGGGCCTTTCTCAATGATTTCCACGTTATGCGATCCATTCAACAATCAACCGACTATGTCTCCGACCTTTTTAAATTACAACTGGATCAAAATTTTATAAAAGTCCTTTAGTTCGTAATTTGGAACCTTTAGATTTAATAGAAACAAACTGAAAAACACACTACATAATACCTTCAAAGAGAGGTACGGCGCATCTAAGCAGACCGCCTTTAGGTAAAGTACCACCTCACAGAAAACCGCAGCCAAATAACAACTATGTACCTAGAGGGTTGTTGTGTTCCTGCGTGTGAGTGAGGTCACCAGTAAGATCCTAAGGAGTTGCTGTGTAAGCAGCAGAGAAGGCATCGCGCGAGTGATATATGTCACAAGCGTTAATGGGCTACGGTAACTGCTTTACATCAGGTGGACCGTATACTTGTATGCCTCCCGACGTTGTATATATATTAGAATTTATCAAAAAAAGCGCACTGCGCAGCAGGTCATGAAAATTGATTAAAAATCTTTCAATGAATTCCGGTATCAAATTGATTTCTTCTAGTCCACTAATTTAGGCTACCACATCTGGTCAAAGCTAGAGTATCAGTAAGTGGATATTCGAAATAGGATCAAAACTGCTTGAATGGAACACGTGCTGAAACTCTGTGGACACTTCTAAATAAGAATTAGAATAAACGGAATCTCTCCCCGCTTGTATTATATGGAACAAGCACATGTATCAAGTATTTGTGGATCAAATACTACTTGGGGATGACGCACAAGTGTTTACCACCACGGCGATCATAAATAAAACAACAGAGCACGCAAAGGTTATCGTAACGTTGTTTAGCGGTCGACGCTACCCGACATTACCGTTTCTCTCATTTGCAATATATACAGGACTAGGACTTTGACACAGAATAAATAGTAAAATTACCAGAGACTAGGTGAATATACTCTGTGACAAGCCTATGATAATATTTGCTTTGTCAGTCTTTAAGCGGAATTGTGATTTCAAAATACATGCATATTGTACATATAGACAGAAGTAAAATTCTTCTCATAGTACATTATATATATACAGTACATATATAGTAGTCAAAACAGTATTGTAACAGTATTTTGTACTTGTTCTATTCTATTTTGTCGTTGTGTAACTATGTATCAGAATTTAAGAAACAAACATTCAACATCTTTTTTATTTCATCGTCAAGAACTAGTAATTGAATCTACTTTTGATCACATTGGTGTAACTATCTTCACGACAAGTCCCTTGCGGAATAGGCAGGGGTAGGCAGGTTTTAAGAGAGGTAAACCGTAGCCAAATAACAACTCCTTGGAGGGTTGTTGTGTTCTTGCAAGTGAATAAGGTCACCAGTAAGCTCCTATGGAGTAGCTTTGTTAGCAGCAGACGTGGAATCGCGCGAGTGTTGCAAGCGTTCATAGGCTATGGTAACCACTTTACATCAGGGGGCCGTATGCTTGTATGTCTCCCGACGTTGTATATTAAAATAAGCAGAGAGAACCAAGTGGCACATGACTGCCTATGCCTTACACATCTCCCTTGCTTCTTTAACATTCATAGCCTTTTGATGCATGCTCACCGGTTTCTAGGGTACACCACCTTCCTTATACCTTAACAACACATGGTCAACGATTGTAGCTATGTAATCATTTTGAACCGAATTACAACCTATGACAATTCAGATCGGAAATTGTTGAATTGAACTTTGATTCAGGTTAATGGCGATCGTCTTCAGATAATACGTCAGACCGGAGACCCCGGAGCTCTAACAACCGAACTGAAGAAGTTTGTCACTTATCCAAATGAATATGCGATATGCGGAACGAAAAAAAACGATCCGAATACTTTCCAACTTAGGCGATAGGATCCCAGATGTACCATGTACTGTTGTACCATGTATCATCACGGAGGCCGGAGGTGATCTTAAGAATTCCGCAATAACTATATAATAATAAATAAATATTGTCGGACAAATTACACAGCGCCATCTAGCCCCAAAGTAAGCGAAGCTTGTGTTATGGGCACTAGACAACTGATAAACATATGTAAATACATTTTTTTTTGTAAATACATACTAATCATACATAGAAAATACCCAGACCAAGACAAACAAACATGTTCATGCACACAAATGTTTGTACTGTGTGGGAATCGAACCCACGAGCGTTGGTGTCAAAGTAGTGTAACAACGCGTTTCACTACTGCGCCACCGAGCTCGTCTCGACTATATGACGACAATAATTAAAAAGTTCAAATGGTAATATATTGATGTAAGTATATCTTCACGCCAGGTTCCTTTGCAGGGTAGGCAGAGAGAACCGAGCGCCATAAGATGCGGTCCTTACATACTACACTCGCTTCTGTAACATTCATAGCTCTTTTCATGCACGCTCGCCGATTCCTGGGGCTCCTGATATAATTTTTTTGTTTTTTGTTTTCAATGTATTGATATAACCATAAAACTGTTTATATGTGTGTAAATGCCAAATGTATGTGTTCGAAGTACGTTCTTGTAGTATAGAGAGTTGTTATAGGCCAATACTCCATTAAAATTACCAAGTCCCATAGCAACTCTCCAGATTCATGACCTCACGGACTTCTATAGGTCTTCTTGTAGTGCTGTAAAAAAAACTATGTAGGTATTTGGGTTACAAGGCCCGGTACGGAAATTTTATGAGGAGTAAAATCAAGTGAACACGTTAGCATAATATGATACCGTCACGCTCGTCCACTTAACACAAACATATACATCTGTGGGATCTAACGTACGAGAGAATGAGATAGACGTGTCTATAGAATTAAACAGAGTTTTTTTATACAACGTCGGAAGGCACACGGCCCACCTGATATATTAATATATACCTGAATACATTAAATATCACTCGAAAGAGAGATGAAGACAAAGACAAAAAAAGACAAAAGATAGAGATACCGACCGAGCGTTATACGCGTGTTAATATGTGTGTGTGCCCTGCGTATTACGAACCTTGGTAACATTTTACGTATATTTTTATGTACAAATTGAAACAAATTATCAAGTGAATTAAATAAAAAAAAATATTGGAAAATATGGAAGAAATTGATTCCAGTAGTAATGAAGAAGAATCCGAAATTCACGTGATTGCGGTTAACTTGTAAGCCTATAGGATATGTTCACAATTATGAATGATATAAATTTTATTCTTATGATTTCAGAATATGCAGTCATTTACCCTCTTTTTCTATTCATATTATCGTTCGTTATGTGTAAACTCCAGTCATGTGTCGAAGCTGACACACATACGCATTTCAGTAATTATTATTAGTTTTTCAGTAATTATTACTAGTTTTTCAGTAATTATTACTGGTTTTTCAGTAATTAGTGCTAGTTGTAGCCAACAGACAAAACTAACAATGGTTTTTTTTTATATTAAAATACGCTTTTACTTATTTTTGTAGTCGTAATATACAATTAAAATTTAAACAAATTATTGATTACTAAGACTTGTAGTGTAAAATGATATTCTGTTATCATAGGATTTATGGCTTAAAAAAAAAGATTAAGATGAGCGATGTTCACAATTTGATCTCATTCCCTCTAGCCAGTTGTGAGACAAATTGCTTCCATTTACGTAGTTAGTGTCAACGGCTTACAATTGAATCGTACAGCTCTCCATATGGTCTGCTATAAAAGTGCGCCTGTATACAATTTTTTTAGTGACTTCCGCCCGTAGCTTCGATCCTGTAGACTTCAAAAAAGTAACTTTAATTACTATACATATTATTCATCGGTCATCGCCTAATTAATTCGTCAGCCCCAATGTGAAGGGATGGTTTATGGTTCTAATAGGAAATTCAATATATCATAAAGTATTTTCTAATTAGAAATAAACTACTGTGTATATCACATGATTTTATTAACAAAATATTAGAAGTTTCTAATTAGAAAAATTACATCTATAATAAGATTTCTACCTTGGCAATTCCATATTAAATAAGTACATAAGTTTGTTTTTAAATTAATTACAGAAAGTACAGCGATGATCACAGGTTGAAACTCTCACTCTATAACTTAGCGCCCTTTCGCGAGACCGGCTACTCCAAAGGTCATTTCTATCGAAATTGGTTCCGTTTTCATATTAATGATTTAGTTGGGAATCGTTAATTTTTTAAATTAAAATTAAAGGTTATGTTCTTATTTAGACACTTAAATGACGAAACGTGTAAACAAATACATAATCTTAGGTTTTTGGTTTAATCTCGATAATAATGTACCTTTTTTGAACTTTTAGATGTTTCTCATTGTATAATTTCAAAACCTACATTCCATATAATGCTTAATGATCTACCTTTGAAGTGAAACACAGTCTAGTTTATAGAGATCGTGGGTCAGTATTGAAAATGACACTTTCAAACTTTAATTTCATAACCACGAGAGGATATAAAGGAAGTATTAAATATTACCTAAATATTAAGGCAATTTGAGTTTCTAGATATTCAAGTGAGATAGGTATATTTTTATAAAGAGGGGTCGAAAGAACCTAAAAACATTTGTGTAAAATAAGTAAGTACCTAATAAGTTTTATGCTCACCATTATGTTGATATATGATTATGCTTACCAACATACTATTATATATTTGTACGTGTTTACATATTTATATATTTTAGATATATATATATATATTTATGTTTATTGAATGTGAAGTGAATACTTATGTAAGTAGGTTATGCGCCTCCTACCTGTTCTGTCATTATCGTTTCCTTAACCCCAAGGTTGTCTGGAAGACATAGCTTTGCGATAAGACCGCTAAGAGTTTTGTGTTTTAATGTTTACTTTATGTATGTTTCTATTATTTCGTGCAATAAAGAGTATAGTATTGTATTGTAAACAAGTTAGGAAATTGCAGTTTCTGTATAACATGCTATTCATGCTGTATCTAAACAACAAATACTGAAAACGTCAATTCATAATGTATGTAGTTTATTTTCTACTAAACTATGATAAATATACATGTCTTAAATAATGGTAAGAAAGGTAGGGCGCATCAAAGCAGCCCTTCTGTGGAAGTACCTCCACCTCACAGAAAACCGTGGCCAAAATGACAATTCCCTAGAGTATTGTTGTGTCCTGCGTGGGAGTGAGGTCACCAGTAAGCTCCTCAGGAGTTGCTTTGTTAACAGCAGAGATGGCATCGTGTGAGTGATACTTAATGTATTTCAAGCGTTCATAGGCTACGGTAACCGCTTTACGTTACGTACGCTTGTATAACCTCCGACGTTGTATAACCTCCGACGTTGTATAAAAAGAAAAATAATGTACTTTGCCGGTTTTTTATCATTTACGTTGCTGGTTACAATGGCGTATTACTTTGTTTACAGTTAAAAAATAATTGGCTAATATAAATTAAAATTACACCTGTAAAAGATAATACCCATCTATGATATATACCTATTTGTTATCTTTAACCAGTTTAACAGAGTGGACATAATGGAATATTTTGTTATTATTTGATAAATCCAGGACTCATTACCGGTAATAATGTCGTAAACAGGTTGAGACGAACCAATTCCACCCGGTCCTGCTTTTGAGCAACGGTGAAGTCGTGCGGCACCCAGCCTGAAACTATCCTCTTCGCGCGAAGATGTAAGTGTAGAATCTCGTGAAGGCTTCCCGATCCAATCTGCTGCTAAGTAACTCATCTATTGTCTTGGATTTAATTTTTCACTGCTAGCAAGTTTTCTTCCGTATCAGCCGTTAAAGGGCGACCACTTCTTTCTTCATCCCCCAAAGTTAATCGACTGCGCTTGAATTCGTTATACCAACGATACACGGTTGCCTTAGAAGGGCCTTCATCCATGAATACCGTTTGAAGTCTATCGTATGATTCGTCCGGTTTCAGGCGACACTTGAAACCGTAAAAAATCATAGCGCGAAAATGTTCCCGGCGCAGATGAGATTCCATGGGACACGATAATTAAAATTAGCTCGCAAAAAATGTGAAGGGAAATTTTGAAATTGGAACGTACCTTGACTTATAAATAATTTTTTAAAATAGGTTATATATATAGCAATACTTTCTGAGTGGCCTGGTATTTTCAGGCCAAGTCCCTTCCGTGGTAGGCAGAGAGAACAGAGATCCACATGGCTCAGTCTTAACACTACTAACTCACATCCTTAACCTTCATAATTTTCATGTATACTCAACGACAAATATAATAGATAGATTTAGATAATAGTTTTTCCCCCACAAGGCAGCTTGTGGCGAGCTGTTGGTGAGTAACGACACGTACCCGGGTACTTCAGAGAGTCGATCAAAGCCGTTTGCCGGACGGAGTGAAAACTCAAGAAGGCCCGTAGATTTTATTTGTACAACTAATGTGCGTGAAGACATGTTGCTGTATTCAATAACCACACCGGACTATCCAGTTAGCCCGCAATAACCCTCAGAATGCTGTTAGGACTACAACTGACCGGGTGCATCAGAGATGCCGTTCTATATCGCATGATTGCGTAAAAATATTTTGCTGCCGCGATTGCGAACATTCTCGACGCACTACAGTATCTACGCAGTCCTATATACTAGGACTGATAGCCCGACATGAATGAAATAACATATGGAGAACCGATCAAACAGATTTTGCACAGTAACTCAACACCATTACGGGTCGGGGGTTAGAGTAGAAAGCGCAGCTCTTTCACTAGTTTTCGCTAGTTCACGAATCAATATCGCGACGCATATAGCCTTATTGGATAAAATATCCTCCCATTTGGGTAGTAGGCTCGAATCGCGGAGGCACTATTTTAGCACCTCCTCCACATCTGCTGCTAACTTACTGGTGACATCAGTCACACGCAGGAGCATAACAATCGTTGTTATTTGGCTGCGGTTTTCTGTGAGGTGAAGGTTCCCCAGATGGGATGACTTAATGCGCCCTACCACTCTTAAAAAATCATCTCTAAGATATAGACATATATACATAAATAAACTTATGTTTATACGCGTCGTATATAGCAACTCTTCGTTTTTAATGTCGGTTAAAAAGTCTAATCAATCGCCAGACCGTGCTCATCGCATACGCATGAGCGTATTAGTTTAAATTTATATAGATTGCTTTTATCTGTCGACGATCTGGCCTTTTGATGATTATGTCTGGGAACTCTCAGCCGCAAACCGAGTGGCCTCTGTTGATAGATTGATGAAAGTATCCTCAAGATAGATTGATGGGCCAACACACGAAGAATAAAGATCAGTTCAATGAGTCTGCAACGAGTGGTTAGATTGGCGTCGTGCTTATTGCATTGTATCGGGAATGTTTACTCTCGCTAAATCTGTTTGGGAACGATTAGCCGCATTCTTTCACGCGCCAGTACTATTTAAGACCGGTATTAATACAATATACAAAAGTATTTATATAACGTGAAAGAACTTAGAGTAATTGTTATCGTCCACGTATTAGCTATTTATATTAAAATCGTAGAAGGGTCACGTTTCTACATTACATACCCGTAGTTTTATGTGTGTATGCATGAAGGAAATAATATATGGAGACCCAATAGCACGTATTTTGAATTGCAAATAAACTCACCACTGGTATCCTGTCTTTTCGCCGAAAATTGTTTGGCCGATTATCACTTGCCAACCAACGTTTCGCCTATTTTTCACTTTGACAACAACGATTATCAAATTTTTGTATGACAACTTTTCATTTGACACAAAACGTTTGGGGCATTTATCATTTTTCTGATATTTAAAACAAATAATAATTTTAAAAGTGTCATTATAAAAAGCAGACCAAACATACAGTTGGCAACTGTGAGGTTGGGAAATAAATTAAAATTATACGAAAAGTAGGCAAATAATTGTTCCGCTAAATAAAATTCTTCGAAACGTTAGTTGGCAAGTGATAATCGGCCGAATATTTTTCTGCGAAAAGGCAGAGAACCCTCACCACTACGTCCCGTGGGGTAAAGTAAATCGCGCAGCTCTTATTATAGTTCACCAATCAACATCGTGTTGTACACTTATCTGTATAGTGGTAAAAATATCATCCCATTGGTCAGTAGACTCCAACCGCTGAGATATTTAGACGCTAAAACTCTACGTTTTTTCGTATGCAGTCAAGATTGTTATTGGTTTGTGTGTTTCAGCTCGATCCATACAGTAGACGAACAGACTTCTGTCTGTGCGGTTTTTATGATTTTTTATATTTTTTTTTACAACGTCGGAAGTCATGCAAGCATACGGTCCACCTGATGTAAAGCAGTTACAGTAGCCTATTAACGCGTGTAATATATTGAATATCACTCGCGCGATGCCTCCTCTGCTGCTTACACGGCAACTCCTTAGGAGCTTACTGGTGACCTCACTCAAACTCAGGAACACAACAACCCTCTAGGGAGTTGTTATTTGGCCGCGGTTTTCTGTGAGGTGGAGGTACCTCCCCCGACGGGCTGTTTTGATGTGCTCTACCTCAACCGAGCGCCACACGACTGGTTACACACAACTCATTCCCTCCTTAAAATTTTAGTTTTTCCATTTTTCTTTTAGAATGAATATTCTCGCTACTTTGTATAATATTTTATGTTCGCAACATAGTGGCAATCCTAAATATTTTATGTAAAACTTAACCAACTTATGCATTAGATTTGTAAAATGACAGACAGGATCAAGACGTAGGTATACATTATTATGGCTTTCTTCTGCCACACTTTAATCCTCTACTAATCACTGAAATCCTCTACACTGTATATAAAGTCTCTGTATAAATTCTATAAGAGTATGACATTTACATCCGCACTGGCAAGATCGTTTCGATTCACCCTGGACCACAGGGCAGTCATTCCGTCTCGGGAAGATCATCGGCGTCGCTCCCTATCCGCTTATTCTCTGTTACACACGAAGCTCGTTTATCTTGTACTTAACTCACCTCTTGCATTCCATATGCCTATACGGCACTCATTTCTCCTCGATGTGACGGAAGTGGCGCTGGGACTAGCACGCTTCTGGCACGTAACCCCCCCTATACTTCCGAAGCATAATATAAAACAATATTTGTGTCATATATTAAATGACGGACTTAGATCCTAAACCAGTTAAAGTTTTATATCTATCATCTATGTTCCTTCCTCTTCTCTCCTCTCTTTTTCCTTTTTATCTTCTCCTCCTCCGCTACTATCCTTCTACTTCCAATTAATTTCTTACCTTAAATGGTCATATTTCAAAATGTTGTAAGTAGTTTTAGCTTGAAGTTACTTTATCCATTAATATTTTACAACTCACTTTCACCTTAATGATTTAAATTTATAATTTAGTATTTTTGAAACCTTAGTAGGTACTTCAATATATTACAACCATCATCATTCTACCAGTAAGTACCATAGACAAGAACCCTAGGAACCGGTCAGAAAAGCTATGAATGTTAGAGAAGCGAACCAAAAGAACTATGAATGTTAGAGAAGTGAAGAAGGCGTGTAAGTATCGTCTTATAGCACTCGGTTCTCTCTGCTTATCCTGCAAGGGACCTGAGCTGAAGATATCATTCGTCACAATCTGTGTGCTTGTGTGTTTTGGCGGAGTAGGGTGCATTATTATTAATAAAATATTAATGCAACGGAATTGTGTTCAGTTCTGCTGTGTAATAAAGATTTGTTATTGTGTATTTCTTAATGTACATTAAAGATATTACAAACAAACAAAGAACATACTATATCTACCATATCCATTAAATGTCGAATGCATGGAGTAATCCAACAATAACTCAAAATTGCATCCCACTTACGTTTGCCGATACAATTTTATTGAAGTGTCGACAAACCGCAAGGTATAAAATGTTCTTGGATGGTTTCCTTATCCTAACACATTTAGAACCGTAACACCATTGATGTACTTCAGTTATCTACAGTTATTTTATACTCGCGTTTGCTTCTTGTAAAATATTAGACCGTGGTGCTGTTATTATGTTGTTGCTCGCAATCCTATTCTGGAAGAGTGCAGGTCTTTGTGCCGACCCATATATGGACATACCGATTAACTTGCCACTCATTGATAGCAGTATATGGGTATTGTCTATTCAGGCACTCGTAGAAAGTAGCAATAAGTTCCGTTCGGTAAATCTCTAATTTTGTAATAGATAGGGACATCTCTGATTGTGTATTCTCTAAACATATATATTACCTTTAGAACTTACTTTACACCTTATTAAAACACTATACTCCCCTTTACTACACCTACTATACTCGCCTTTTCCTAAACACTATACTCTAACAACGTCTTTCGTATAGAAGACAGCTTCATAATTATATATATATATATAATCGTAATTTTTTGGTTATATCTTAAGTTCTTGGTATCTATGTACTCGTAGTTCGATACAAAATTGCTGGAGTCATCAATTCCGTGCATTTGAACGTTGGATGTTTTCCAAAAATCCTTAAGTTATCTTACAACAAAACCCTTGCACTACAATTAAACATTTTTATATATTAGTTGACTTCCTGACCTTTCACGTATATTTATATTTAAAAACAATCTGAGACAATAATGACGTTGCGAGCACAGCGCCCTCTCTGCTATCATTACAGATGAGCTTACCAATCTATACATATAAATAAAATTGAAGTGTCTGTCTGTGATTTCAAAAGAAAGCCTTTATCTTAAGCTCATATTGTTATTTTCACGTTACCAAAGCCTAAACATGCATTTTTAACTTTTTTGTCTGTCTGTCTGTCTGTTTGTTTGTCCGGGCTAATCTTCGAAATGGCTGAACCGATTTTGACAAGACTTTCACTGGTAGGTAGAGGACTGTTCAAAGAAGAATATAGGGTACTTTTTATCCAGTAAATATTTAGGGTTCCTGACTTGGTAAACTTTATTATTTAATAAAAATTATATGAATATTATATGAAAAAAATGTTCCTGTCATCGAACTTGAACCCACGTCATGCCATTAAGAAAAGTTGCCAATGAAATATTTATTTCTATTTCGACTTGGGATCTCTTCAAAGGTCATTTGTTTTTTCAAGTTAGCGGCAGTTAAAAAGTACCATGTGCGTCGAATGAATTTGACTAAAGAAAATTTTAGCTCTATGATTTATTACTTCCGTTCCTTTCCGTTGAGGTCTTAATCAACAACAAAGTTGTGACAGACATCGCTTGGCATGATCATGATGAAGCCCCCCGTTTATTGAGTTTTAATGTGAGAAACCGTGAAGGTTGGTCTTTGTCGCAGCAAGCTCACTGATGATTTGCACGAAGGACGTCCTTCTACGGGGACTACTGAATATAATATGATTGTTGTGTGGCTAATGGTAAAAGTGTGACATATCAACACACTCGGGCAACTTTAGGCTTTAGTATGGGTCAATTGCAAAAAGTCCTACGCGAACACGTAAGTGTTAGAAAACTTTGTACTAGATGGATAACTCACAATTTAACAAAAGATTAAAAATGTCATCGTTTGGATTAGTATCGCGAAATTCTTGAAAAATATAACGAAGGTGACTCAAATGCTGTATATGGCCTTGTCACAGCACAGGTGATGAAAGCTGGATATATTGTTTCAATCCAAAAGATAATCGCTGTGCTCAATGGATGTTAACCATTCGAATATTTGCCAACGAAAGTAAACAAGGGTAGAAGTCAAGACAAGTCACGTTTGTGCTAAAAGGACGTTTACCGCAAATGGGTATCTTAGTCATTGTTTACTAGTTGTCTTGAAAAATGTTAGACAGCAGCGCCTAAGAGTCGGGATCCTCCTCCATCAGGACTCCAGCTCACTTTGCCAGACGGACAATCGAATATTTGTCAAATTAAAGTGTGGAATTAGGGAGCAATGCTCTTTAAAGCCCCGACCTGTCACCTAGGGACCTTTATATCATTCCCAAAATAAAAGATAAACTCCGAAAAAAATGTTTTGTGACCTCAGAAGCCTTGGCTATGTTCGAAATAGGTGTGAACAGATAAATAAAGAAGAGTCGGCTCACTGCTTCAGTCAATAGTTCCATCGCATGTGATGCCAAGAGAGGAATGGAGACTACTTCGAAAATAAAAATAAAATAAGTATGAGATTTCTACGACATTGTGTTTTTTATTTTCTAAAAACTTTGCGATTATCTACGTATATGAAGTAAGCTTTTATGTGTATATTTGTCTCTACAATCTTATGTAGTGAGTACTTGTTGATTTGGACTAATGTTGTCTAGGTGTGTCGCCATAACGTGCCCACCGAACCCAGGGCAAGCTCTCTAATTAGTATCCCCTGTACTATCATACTAAGTGTCTGCAAGGTACCTAAGGTAATTTGTCCGATACATCTATGTAAGATGTATCGGACATATTTCAAAGCTTCACTAATATGACTCATTTTGCCATCATCGAGTTCTCTCTTCGTGCACTTGAACTTTAAGCTAAATAAACACTATGTCTTCTGATAATCACAAAACAATGTCATACTTCATAAACTTCTGAATAATCCAACCGAGAATAAAGTGGAGGCGATGACGTAATATTTATTACTTATGAATTATAGTTGTAGATGTTTAGTCATTTATCTATACTAATGTACGTATAAAGCAAAAGAGTTTATTTGATTGTTTATATGTTTGTTTGTTTGAAAGCGCTAATCTGTAGAAAACCAGTCGGATTTGAAAAAATCTTTTTGCATTTATTTTTTTATAAAGTAATGTAATCTTAATAAAACTTATATGTGCATAGACTTCCATAAAGGAAATCTCAGCAAAAAATAAAAATAAAAAAAATCCTATAGAAATGGTCCTTTGGCTTTGATACAACTCTTTAATCAGTCTGGCCACGAATCTGAATCAGAGATTGTGATACTCACAATCTGTATCTTTGTACACGACTAATTCGATTGACTAGATAACATACTTAATCTAAGTAAATCATGAATGAAATAACCTAAGGAGGACTGATGAGACTGATTTTACGTAGTAAGTCAATTCACCGCTACGAGATAAGCAGTAATGAAGAACGCGCAGCTCTTATTGGCTCGTTCCCGGACGAACGTCGCGGCACTTACCGGCTTATTGCTTAAAATGTTCTCTCATTGCTCAGTAGACTGTAATTACTGAAATATTTTGTGTTTTCATGTGCAGTCAAGCGATTTATTGGTTTGTGGGTTAAATGTCATGGATATGATTTCATAGACAGTCAAGCTATTTTTTGTTTAATGTATTAGTATTTTAATAACATTTTGATTGAATTAAACCATTTTTAACGGAAATATCGCGTGTTTTATTTATTTTGTTGAACCTGACGTTTCGAATGCTTTGCAGTGTCAGTGGTCGCAGGAAGAAAATAAAACACGCGATACTTCCGTTAAAAATTGTTTAATTCAATGTGTAACAATCGCGAATACCTAAGACAATACAACATTTTGATTTTTGACATATAATTTGGTTATTATTACAGCAAAAAAAAGGAATTATTATTTTTTTTTTTTACAATAACCAAATTGTCTGTCCAAATAATTTCTGAACTTCACTAAATGAAGTATTTTTTGGACTCCAACAACTATATATCTAACTCCAAACACTTAAATCCAAACTTATTTTTCACGTATCATTATTTTAATTGTGCTCTTGGATTTATTGTTTTTGGGAGGAATATATTTATTACGTTATCGATGTATATATTAATTACTCTTTCTCACATGCCCGGGAGCAACACAAGTCTCAACACTCGGCTATTCGTTCAAAACAACAGTAGTTTTGTCCTCTACACTGCATGAACTTCACTGTTTATTGAATGAGTGAATTCTGTCAATTTGGTAGTTTCTGCTGTTAATACATCTGCTGTGGATACACAGGATGCAGAGCGTTGGGAATTTGTGTTGTCTATGTGAGTAATATTCTGATCTAATTCTGTCTGTCCGCTGTCTAATAAAGGCAGTCAGTATTTTACAAGTATGTTGGTTAGCTAAACGAATGAGTGAAATGAGCTTTAGGTACATAATGAAAAGTTGTCAACCGCGAGTCGAATCTCCCGTACTGTATATTAATTTAAACAAATTGGATTTCCATTCTCAGACCAAATAAAAAAGTTTTTTATTTGGTCTGAGTGTCCATTCAATTCAACTCGTAGGTATGTAGATATATTTTATGTTAGTTGATTTTCAATTTCCATGAAAACGTAATAATTCTTCGCAGTGCCATTCACATTTGGCGTCGGGATCTGTCTTAGTACTCTTAAGACATCTAAATACTAGCTTTTTTCGATAGCCATTTGCCATATTTTGTTTTCGCAACTTTTTCCTATATTAGGCGTGAAAAAAGTATAATTTTATTTAACTACCGAAAACTCGTTGATCGCTGAAGCTGAAAAAGTCAAGAATAAGTTACATCAAGATGCACCTATTGTAAGAAAAAAACCCCCTCAATGGCTGCAGGAGAAAATTGAGCGCATTTTTTTTTTCGTATAACTGGACCTAGAATGGAAAGTTAAAAAAATAACAAACAATGAAATCTGAAATGATAAAAAGAATACCTCAAATAAACAATAGAAACAACTTTCACAACCTAAAACTTTCACATACAATAACAGTTTAAAAATAAAATGATTTTAATAAAATCATGCAATGACTAATCTATCAGTCTCGTTGTGTGATTACTATATGCCATTTTGGAATGTTGTTGGCAAGGATGCGCTATCAACTCATTCCATACTTTTGGTATAAGTAATAAGAGATAGATACGAATATTATAATATTAATAGAGAGTTTATTGTAATATGTATTACATTATATTATAGCATATTAATGTTATTACCGTATTATCTTTTCTCGCTCTTTATATTATATGTTTTAATTATGTTTCAATCGTTAAATAGGCGCTTTGTATGTAGGTACTTGTAGTTTCAAATCAAGTTTGTACTAATCAAGTTTGGTTGCACGTCATACAGTGGTTTGTGATTTTTTCTAATGATGTACCAAATTATTCACATAAGCTAATAAAATAGAAATAATACTTAAGCAAGTATATTTATTTATAGATTATAAGTACGAAATAATATTCCTGTCATTTTGTTAAATAGTCTAAAGAATATCGACTCGCACCTTTTCTATTATTTCTCTGTCTAGCCCTTTTTTCTTTTATTATCTGTGCATAGTTTTCTCTCCATCTCTCTGCTTCTATATATTTACTAAATTTCAAAGGTTTAGATGTTTAATATTCAAAATTTGTGCAGGATTTTTTTTATATTAAAAAAACCTTAAAAATTGTTATCAATCTGTCTGTGTCTTCACGCCAAGTTCCTTGCGGGGTAGGCGAAGCGCCACATGACCCGGTCCTTCCTTACACCTTTACTTACCTTTTCTTTCGCTTCTTTAACATTCATAGCTCCATTCATGCGTGATCGGCGGGTCCTAGAGCTCCTGATCTTCTGAGAACACATGACTAATTAGGTCGTTGTAAGTAAGACATTTTAATGTTTTAGTCATTATGAAGCGAAAGGGCCTTGGCCATTCGCTATCTGTTTCGGCATTTTTACCTTTTGTATATTTTACACATATTCGAACCAAAGGAGCATGCCTTGTCTTAACATCGATGCCCGCTTTCAATCAATTCATGATATTTTTTCATGCAAACATTATAGGTGTCCCTATTTTACCCACTAAGGGCGTGATATTTAACACCGTTTTTATTGCGCATCCTCAGAAGGAACCTATATACTAGACACTCAATTTAATTTAGCGGTTTCTACCCGGCAATGAAATATACGTAAACTTATTGAAAGTTAGTAATGTACAGTTTTAATCAATCATAACCGCTACTCTCGCAACTCATGGCATTGCCACAAAACAGGCGGCATTCCAACGCGAACGACCTCGCCGTAAAGGGCGTCCATCGCTTCCACGAGCGGCATGTGGCGTTGCTGGCACACGCAACGCAACGCACTGGGAACGTCGCTGCCGTGCCATTCGCACACGCCGCAAAAGGGTACAGCTGCTTTTTCGACTGCATTCCACCGAGACCAGCAGTGCTAGTGCCCGGCGTGGCGGCTACATCACAAATAATGTATTTTTTTGAAAATAACTGGCGTACTACCACTCCTAGGTTTCTAGGATTTTTTCGAAATACCAAAATCCGAAAATATCAAAATTTTCCTGAAATTTCGAACAGTTTATCTTTTACGTACAAAGTAAAGGAGTATTTTATATTCCAGCGAAGAGAAGTTTTAAGAGAGGTAAGGCACATTAAAGTACCCCAATTGGAAAAGTACCTACTCCATGTCATAGAAAATCGCAGCCCAATAATAACTCCTTAGAGGGGCGTGGTGTTCTAGTAAGTTCCTCGGGTATTGCTGTGATAGAAGCAGGAGCGGTAACCCCCGACCAAGACAAACATTTGTGTGCATGAACATGTCTGTTTATCTTGGTTTGGATCTTTAAAGAGAGGTAGGGCGCAAAGCAGCCCGTCTGGCGAAGTACCACCTCACAGAAAACCGCAGCCAAATAACAACTCCCTAGAGGGTTGTTGTGTTCCTGCGTGTGAGTGAGGTCACCAGTAAGCTCCCAAGGAGTTGTTGTGTAAGCAGCAGAGGAGGCATCGTGCGAGTGATACTTAATATATTACAAGTGTTAATAGGGTACGGTAACTGCTTTACATCAGGTGGGCCGTATGCTTGAATGCCTCCCGACGTTGTATAAAAAAAAGGTTTTTGAAATTTACAGGATTGGCAAGTTAATTATAAATACATCAAGTTTATCTTTTTTTACACATGTCAATCTATGCAACATTTAATATCTACTAGCGTTTTACAAATAGAAACAATTTTGTCTAGTTCTCATTTTTGTCTTTCCTATTGAGTTATTATATGGCTTTCGATTTGTGTACCGTTTTCCCACTACGGAACGGTATCCGTTCGTACGATATTTAGCACTGTCATGTTAAAATCGCCCTGATATTTAGCTAAGAAGTTATCATGTTAGTATAGAATTGCAAGCAAGCAACGACATTACTAAACCACAAAAAAAGAGTTGAAGCAATTGAACAATAAAAAAAAATAGTTCATTGTACAAGTTACTAATCATTTCACAAGATACAGAAGATTACAAGATATTAGACAGACATTAGATTAATAAAACGTCGGGAGGAATATAAGCATACAGCCGACCTGATGATGTAAAATGGAACGCCTGTAATACAGGAGGTATTGTTAACGCGTTGCCACTGCTGTTGTTAACACAACAACTCCTTCGAGCTCATATGGTCACAGGAACACAACAACTATCCATGGAGTTGTTGTTGTTGTTGTAATCTCTTTATTGTACAAATATACTTAACATATACAGTTACATATCTTTAGCATCTACAAAGGCGGACTTATCTCTGTAAGAGATATCTTCCAGCCAACCTTTATAAGCTTAACAGGAATAAGTAATACATATATAGGCATAGAAACTATCTGTACCTTCTTTAACACAAATATCATGGACTAATAACATGAGTCATTGCAACAGTAAAAACAGATACATAAATATAACACAAAGAAAATAATAATAAAAAAAAGTAAAAGAAAAAATCATACATAATATAAGTACCTAAGCAAAAACAGATTCAAACTAGGGGCGAATGTAGTGGAACCGAGTACATTGCTCTAGTAAAATATTATTCTTTGGCGTCCGTGTCTATACTGAAGAATCCAAGGCAACGAGATTTGAATAACTCATAAGATTAATATATTATATTAAATATAATAAAATGTCAATCTTATATTCAATGGGAGTGAATTCCACAGTTTTGCCGATTTGACAGTAAAGGAGTTGGAGTAAGTTTTCGAAATATGAGTTTGTATGTTAAGGATTGGAACACTACTCGAACGCAGACGGTCGTCACCATGTCGAAATTGCATTCGTTCACAAAGGTAATTAGGAGCATATTTGCAAAGATATTATATAGTTGCGAGAGTAAGTGAACGTTCCTGCGAACTGTAATCGGTGGCCACTCAAGCAAGACGTTGGCGATACTCAGATATTTACGGAGCCCGTAGACAAATCTGACACATTGATTCTGCAGACGTTCCATCTTATCGAGTAACTCCTCAGTGAGATCAAGGTATACAACATCTGAATAATCCAATAATGGGAGTTATTATTTGGCTGCGGTTTTCTGTGTGGTGGATCTACCTCCTCACTCGGCTTACTTTGATGCGATCTTAAAAATACCCAGACACTGAAAAACAGACATGCATGCCTACAAATAGTCGTTCTGTGTGGAAATCGAACCCTTAGAGCTTTGGTGTTAAAGTAACTTTGCTTAACACACCGCCATCGTGCCCGCAAACCTTCATTGGGTTTAATATAAGACATATCTATAAAAGACCACTGACGAAAAATGAATTTATTAAATTGGTATAATCTATGACTGATATCACCAGGAAGCTGTTGAGTAAGTGAGGTGTTAGCATCGCGCAGATAGCACAAAATGTACGAGTATATCGTAGGTATATCTCACATTTCAAGCGCTTATACATATACCACTGCAGCAGTAAGCAGGCTAGTTATTTGCCACATGATGTTATGTAATAACCTTTATATTAAAGTGGAGTAATGTGACATACAGTATATTAAAAATATTTTTGAAGTGAAAACTAATTTAGGCACGTTGGGCACTATTGGGATGGGAAAAAAGCACTGAACTTTTATTTATTTTATTTATTTATTTTTATTTAGAACTTTTATTTATTTTCAACAAAATAAATAAAACACGCGATACTTCCGTTAAAAATAGTTTAATTTCAATAATTGTCTCATTGTTAAAATTTTTTTTCGACTGGTGAATAATTCATTTCTTTTTCACATCTAAGCTAAATAAATGTATACATAGGTAGATAATTACAGTACGAAATATTAGAATATCGGATGTAGCATGTGTTATGCCGATATACCGATAGAACTGGTGGTCCCATTCCGCGTTAGGCTAACGGTATCACTGTGGTAGGGGTACCACTGTCGACCGTCGCGAATACATTCGTAATAACCAAAGTCAAACCAAGCACCAAATCGCGGTGAGTGTAATGTCCTGAATAGTCGGCCATTCACCATGTATAGTTTAACTCTGGGATTGTTTGAGAGATGTAAGCAGTAGGTCGACTAACGCACTTATAACTTTTTTGCATAATTATCTGTATACACCCACTAAATATGCTACTTGTAATACAAGAAGTGTCACTCGCTACTGGTAACCTGTCTCGAAACAAAATAACTGAAGGATCTGCTTTTTGCCCATGGAGTTCTGTGAGATGAAGTGTACATCCTCAGCCGGTCTTTTTGTGTGTAAGCCACGCCACACACAGAACAATTCGATTGTTTACAATCAAGTTTTACTGTGGAACAGCTGTCTATTCGCGTAGTATCCCGTACTACGGAAGTAATCACTGCGTTTTATCCCAAACCAAGTTAAAAAATGCTTTGTAGATCGAGCCGTTGTTATTTGACAATATTTTAAAATACTTGCGGATTTTAAAAGCAGTGATAGCCTATTGGATAAAGAATCAGTCTATTAAGTGACTTTCCTGGTTCGAATCCTGATGTCATGTACCTCTAAATTCATGTTTTCGAAATAATACATATTTGTATCTTGATCAGTGATGAAGGAAACTTTCGTGCGGAAACCCGCACATCCAAGAAATTACATTTCGAAATACACCCGTCTTTCGGCCTATCCTAAGAAAGGTCTGATTTTCCCTCTCGGATATGAAAATTGGACGCTCCATGTTAAAGTCATCGCCAAAGCCTTAAGTAGCTCAAGGCTTAAGTAGTGGACTCCGCCAATCCTAAGCGATTAGGAAAAAGGATAACGCTAGCAAAAAGAAAAAGACTTGCGGATTGTTTCCTTCGTGGGGCAATCGCAAAGGAAGCAAGCGGGTGCACGGTCAATCAGATTCCCTGAAAGACCATTGCCATATTGTCATGATCACTTATCTAATTATAAATTATATTATTAATATTTTTATTGAAAATGGCGTTTTCCCAGAAAAGTTGAAAATATTATTATTATTATACAAACATTGATATCTATACATATAAATAAAATTGAAGTGTCTGTCTGTGATTTCAAAATAAAGCCTTTATCTTAAGCTCATATTATTATTTTCACGTTACCAAAGCCTAAATACGCATTTATAACTTTTTTGTCTGTCTTTTGTTTGTCCGGGCTAATCTTCGAAATGGCTGAACCGATTTTAACGGGACTTTCACTGGAAGGTAGAGGACTGTTCAGAGCAGAATATAGGATACTTTTTATCCCGTAAATATTTAGGGTTCCTGCGTAAAAAATGAAAAACTGTTAAAAGTAGGGGGAAATATCTTCCCTTCGGGGGACTTTGCAATGTTATTTTTATTATTTTCATAGAATACGTATTTTTTGTAACATAAAATAACTACGCATTTTTTAAGTAATATAAATAAAATACATATACGTTGCCTCCTGTAAAGGTCAATAGATGGCGCTGTACGAAAATTTAATCGCTCTATGGTTGCATCTACGACCCTAAACTTTGTTTTTTTTTTTTAACAGAAACATATTCATGTCTACAGAGAAATAAAGGCTACTAAAAGCCCAAATCTCATGAGTGCGAAGCCGCGGGCTTCTGCTAGTTATTAATAAAATGACTTGATAATTCTAAAGATGACATTTAATTTTTAAATCAAAATATAATCAAAACAGAAGATACAACCTTTTTCCAAGGCTCCATCTCCACATCAACGATGTACCTATCATGCCTGTTTGTTTTTTTTTTTAAACAGAAACATATTCATGTCTACAGAGAAATAAAGGCTACTAAAAGCCCAAATCTCATGAGTGCGAAGCCGCGGGCTTCTGCTAGTTATTAATAAAATGACTTGATAATTCTAAAGATGACATTTAATTTTTAAATCAAAATATAATCAAAACAGAAGATACAACCTTTTTCCAAGGCTCCATCTCCACATCAACGATGTACCTATCATGCCTGTCAAAATGTATCCATGATATACAAACTCACTCACTTGTCCCAATACTACATCATCAAATTCCTGCGTAATTTGTTATTTCTTCTCTTTTAAAAATCACCATCTTTGTTTTCAATTTATGCAAAAGATTCAGTCAATTTTCGTATTCTACTAGGGCCCAAGCTATTTATGCAATTATATCATAATATATATTTTAAATAAATTTAACACACTATGTAAACGATTTCATCTACATTTGACCATTTAATACTCCCCTATAAACGAATTAAATCAGAGAAAATATATTAGACCTCATAAAATCCTATGTAGTGAACAGAAAATAATATATTGTTATCTCAAAAATATGTACAAAAACACATCATGAGAATTTCTATAAATCCGAAGAAAATTTGTCTAATGTTGTGTGCCACTGAGAAGCGTGTTAGGCCTTCTAATAATCATTAATCCACAAAAATGGTTTTATGGTTCTTGCTCGGAACTGCAGACTTCATTATTCAAATAACATTACTAACATTTAATAAAATTATTCACAACAATATATGAGTACTTATTCGCTCTCATTCTCTGTAAGAGCTAGCGAGTCGATATCGCACACTTTTATTAGTACGACAGAGAGAGCATTACATCGTTTGCCCGCATGTTGGAACTGATCGTTTCTTCAAATATATACGTATAATTATAATGTAAATAAAATATTTAAATTTAAGCTTTGCTGAAATAACGCAAATTTTTATCAAATTTTTGTACTTTAAAATTTTATAAAACACACTTGGAGCCGCAATAAGTGCCTGCCATTGAATGTTTTAACAACAAAAAATATTGTACTTTATGATATTACAACGGCAAACGACCCGCGATCATGTAAAAATCAATTTTGACGTTCTTGGACTTCTGGACACGCCCAAATGAACTGTCGCCGGGCATAGTGAATCCTCATTTCACCTAAGGCAGGTCTAATAGTATAACTAGCATCAATATGCAGTTTGCTAAAATACCGTAAGTCTGCCGATCTCTGGCTCTTAGGCTATTATGTCATTGCCTTCCTTTTATCACATGTGAAATGTAATTTTTTGTTAAAAGCAATATTGAGTTTTTGTGAAAATCACCGCAACTCCACGCGTTTTCAGTACATAAGCAAACTTAGCACTCAATATTGTAGAACAAGCTTGTTATAAGAAAGTAAATACTGGTCTGGCAAACACGATATATAATTTAAGCTTTGCTGAAATAACGCAAACATTATCAAATTTTTGTACCTTAAAAATTTTATAAAACACAAACGTCTAACATTATTGACTTTTCAATTACTTTAGGATAACTTGACTGCAATACTTATTGACAAATTCATTAATGACTTTCTAAGTGATACAATTATGTAAATTCAATTTTGTAATGAATAACTAATCGTAACGTAGCGTGCACGTTTAGTAGCATGTGAATAAAATAGTTGTCTTTCATCTTCCTAGCATTATACCATTTGCTGATATTAATTCTTAATAATAAAGATTTGTCAAAATCAGTACGATTTTGACATGGAGCTACTGCCATCAGACCTTCACAACCCGTCACCACCGAGGCTAAAAACAATTGTCGTAAGATACATTGGTACCTGTCGCTACTGAGCCCTATCTCTCATCAGCCATTACTTACCTTGTGCTCATGCACGCTTACTTAACTTGTATGCGATGCAGCGCTGTCAAATGTTTAATCGTGATCTAAGTTGAATTTATTAAACAATTTTCTCTTTGTATATGACTAATTAGTGTTTCTTTTGACGTACAGTAGTGCCTACTGTCCAGTCACGCTACTTAGAACAATGGTCGATAATGTGTGACAATGCGTCCCGGTCGTGCGCGCGCGCACGGTATACATGCGGTGCGGTAAACGACAAACCCCCACAGAAGGTACATTTATATAGATTGATAGTTAAGAGGCGCCAAAATTTATATTGACATTTTGGTCAACGCTCGTATTAATGTTTTGAACTTTTGTAAAAGCGTAACTATTTACGTATTGTAATGGATTGTGTTCAAAGTTTTTTAACTAGCTAGGTGTCTCAGTCGTCAATGACGCGACTTTGACACCAACGCTTGTGGGTTCGATTCCCACACAAGGCAAACATTTGTGTACATGAACATGTCTCTTTGTCTTGGTCTAGATATTTTAAGAGAGGTAGGGCGCATCAAAGCAGCCCGTCTGGGGAAGTACCTCACCTCACAGAAAACCGCAGCCAAATTACAACTCCCTAGAGGGTTGTTGTGCTCCTACGTGTGAGTGAGGTCACCAGTAAGCTCCCAAGGAGTTGCTGTGTAAGCAGCAGAGGAGGCGTCGTGCGAGTGATAGCTTAATATATCGCAAGCGTTAATAGGCTACGGTACCCGCTTTACATCAGGTGGGCCGTATGCTTGCATGCCTCCCGACGTAGTATAAAAAAAAAGTTGTTTAGTATATAAAGGAATGCATTCTCCAACATTGGAACCAAAGCAGCATAGGTAGGTACTGTGCGGTTCTAGAGAGCCTGCCGAGGTTTTATCTGAAGACACACGCGGTTTCTTCAAGAAGGCTATAAAAATATTTTTATAAAACCAACTACGTTGAGCAGTAGGTAGTTTCGTGGGTTACCGTAGCCTATATACTTTTTATTTCTCGCGTATTGTCTCCTTGTTGCAATAAGTGTACAGCTCAACTCAACAGCGTGTTACTGGTTTTCTTACTCACAAACAGAAAACTGTTAGTTGTAATAAGGAGGAACTGCTTCTACACAACAGTGTAGGGTCCTAGTTCTTTTTCTCCAGAGGCCACTGTCCCGTATGCCCCTTAAATGGTATGATCGAATCAATGAGTTCCACAACCGCACAAAGATCCTCTTAGGTTTGTAGTGCAGTGCAGACATTGCAAGAGTCATGTCAACCACTTTACATCGGGTGCTCTATGTGCTTATTTGTTACTGGGCATAGCATACGTCACAAAACATAAACACAGTCCGCGCCTAGCTTGATGTCTACCTATTAATTCAGTGAAGATGCTTCACTAAATTGAAAGGTACTTGCTTCAATGAAATCGGAAATTAATAAAATATGGAGAAAAAGATCTATATGATCTCTGCAATAAAATTCTCAAAAATGGTTCATACTTGACGAAGACGTCACTCAACATACAAAAAATACCTACCTTAAAATCGGCGAAAGGAACTAAACTAACTAAGGCTAACCAGATATATACTAAGATTGATACACAATGTAAAAAGTGATTAATTATATTTGACGTAATGGGTAACGATTAGATTTGATAAAAAAAAATACATTCTTAGAAATCAAAACAAAAGTTTTTAATATACTCGTACTAATTTTATCTATACTAAATTTTATCGTAAGAAAAATTTGATATACAGACATCAAAAGTGTCTAGGGATCAACATATATTTTTGCAATAACTTTTCTCTTGATTGATATTAATTAAAATTTTCTTTAAGGATTCATCAAATAAAGTGTTTTCGTTTGTCTACAGTAACGATAAACCAAGTCACCTTTGCATTAATAAAGAAATTTGCCATTTGCATAATAAAGGGATTTTTGACATTTGAACCACTAACATTAAAGTTCGAAAAAAAGACTGAAATAACAGTTTTCTTTAAAATTTTATTGGGTAACTTAAACAGTTAATAATCCGTGTTTCTACCGCGAACACTAACAACACAAGAACATCGGTTTGGCATACTCAAAATGAGTTCATCCAAATCACGCTGTGGAATGGCCGCCCATGTTCGTTGCAACAACAAAAAAAGGTCTTCTTGCGACTGGATACCCTCCATATTCGGCAGAGCTCTTCTCTGTAGCATATCCCATGCATGCTCAATCGGGTTCAAGTCTGGCAACTGAGCAGGCCAGGGCATGACATTGATGTTAGCTGCGGCGAGAGTCTGTCTTACAACTCTTGCGGTGTGCGGTCGTGCATTATCATGCATTAACTGAAATAAGGGACCGATTTGCACTTGTAGAGGAACGATGACGTCTGATACAATCGTCTCAGCATAAATTTGAGCGTTGAGGTTGCCTCTGATCCAAATCAACTCAGTTCTTCCGCCGATCCAAATACCCGCCCATACCATGATGGTTCCACCACTATAAGGATGGACTTCCTGGCAGGATTTTAATCGCTGTTGGCGTCCAGGGGTTCTCCAGTGTCGTATACGTCTTGTATCCGGTCTCATACCAAAACGAGACTCATCAGAAAAGCACACGAAACGTCATTGTTCTTCTGCCCAATTTCTGTGTTCAAGAGCCCATTGATATCGAATCCTACGATTGTGCATTGCTATAGGTGGTACCCTTAGCGATCTTCGGGAATGAAGGTTCACTTCATGCAAGCGGTTTCTGACTGTTTGGTCGCTAATTAAGTTCCCTGAAGAGTGATGAAGCGTCACGGCTAACATCATGGCGGTTATTGTTGGAGCTCTTCGAGTTGTGATTTGAATGTATCGGTCTTGTCTCCGTGTCCATGCATGGGATATGCTACAGAGAAGAGCTCTGCCGAATATGGAGGGTATCCAGTCGCAAGAAGACCTTTTTTTGTTGTTGCAACGAACATGGGCGGCCATTCCACAGCGTGATTTGGATGAACTCATTTTGAGTATGCCAAACCGATGTTCTTGTGTTGTTAGTGTTCGCGGTAGAAACACGGATTATTAATTGTTTAAGTTACCCAATAAAATTTTAAAGAAAACTGTTATTTCAGTCTTTTTTTCGAACTTTAATGTTAGTGGTTCAAATGTCAAAAATCCCTTTATTATGAAAATGGCAAATTTCTTTATTAATGCAAAGGTGACTTGGTTTATCGTTACTGTAGACAAACGAAAACACTTTATTTGATGAATCCTTAAAGAAAATTTTAATTAATATCAATCAGGAGAAAAGTTATTGCAAAAATATATGTTGATCCCTAGACACTTTTGATGTGTGTAGATAAATAAGACTTTTATTTTAAAGTATTTGGATGAATAATATAAACATAAAATAAAAATGCACGAGAACGATGAGGCTTTTCGGTTACTATGATCAGATTTGTATTTATGGCACATCTATTATGCAAACGTGCCACTTTTGCATACATTTAATACATAGTTGCTACTTTGAAGACAAGCGTTTTAGAAAATGATAGCAGTTAGCATATCCATTGCATTTGTATGAAGTTTATTGTCACGTTTTCTATGTTGATTCCTACACATTGTAGATGAACAAATCACCAGCCTGTATAATGAACTGGTCAAACCCGAGTCGAAACAGCGCTTCGAGGGTTCCATAGCACCATCTGAAATGTAAATATTTTATATTATGTTCGACCATTGATATTTATCGAATTCAAGGCGCCAGTTCGAAAGTTATCGTGACAATTAAACAAACAAACAAAAAATATGTTTTCGCCGCAACTACATTAAAAAAAGTAGCAATAACAAATACATCGAAAATTTCAACAGGATGACTACAGTACATACAATTGCTATCTAGGGATGAACTAGAAAAGTACAAATTTATGTAGGATAGAGAAATATTCTGCAGAATCATTACGTAATTATCATTTGTAAGATGTTTTTTTGGGTTATCTCCTTGGGGTTGTGAGAATCTGGATAGCGTGGCAATAAGTATAGATAGTTGATAATACGTCTCACTCTCCCTCGCGCGACGATACTCCTTACTAAGTAAATTATATAGGATACAGCAGAAACTCAAACCGCACAGACGCGCGGATTAGAGCAGGGCGACACGCACCGATCCGCCCTCATCGGTGCAGAATTAGTTGCATGCATCGTTGGGAACCGCCACCCACCACGGTACCCCCTACCCGGCGGGTCGAGGAGAGCTGAGTGTCGTATAGGCACATGGAATGTGAGAGGTGGATTACAAGATAAGATGAATGAGTTGATAGATATAATGAATGAGAGATGCCTAGATGTTTTGTGTGTGTCAGAGACCAAGCGAAAGGGAAGCGACGCCGAAGATCTGCCCGGTGGCATGATGGCCTTGTGGTCCGGGGTGAACCAGGACGATCATGCCAGCGCTTGCGTAGGCGTTGTGCTTTCATCTCGCTTGGCCGCTGGTGTGAAAGATTACGATTTAGTAGGGCCAAGACTTCTCTGGGTTAAAATAAAACTGGGGATTACGCGAGTCTTTTTGGTTGCAGCATATGCTCCTGTAAGCTCTACTAATCCCCAGGAAATGGAGAAGTTTTGGGAGACCGCCAGGGGTGTTCTGGATTTGGCTGATGCGAATGAACGGATAATTATGTGTGGAGATCTAAATCGATGGGTTGGGACTAAGCGAAGCTTTTATGAGGCTGTGCATGTTCCATACGGAGATAAGAGAGTGAACGATGCTGGTAAGTTACTTTTAGACGTATGTATGGAACGAAACCTGCTTGTGTCGAACACGTTCTTCCCTCACAAGGATATTCACACTTAGACATGGAGACGGAGTGAACAGAAAACTATGATTGATTTGATTTTGATCGATGGACGTCTCCGAAAGTCGTTAATGGATACAAGAACCTTCACAGGTCCTACTCTTGAGACGGACCACTATCTGATGATATGACGATTTGTGGACCTTTTCAAGAAATGAAAGTACTTATGAGTGCGTATTCCTTTCGGAGATCATGAACAAGAAGTGAAAAATTGGAAGAGGAAATTGTAAGGAGTACCTACGTATCTACGTATAGTTAGTGAAGACTTGCGAATGCGAGTCTTTCTGATTCAGATGTAGACGAATGTTGGAAAGTTCTGACAAAAAGTATGGTGGTACAGTGCCAAAGAAGCATATGGATGCGCAAAGAGGTTTTCCGCGGTTTTGTGGACCTTGATAATGCACAAGAGTGATGGTATGAAAGAAAAGAAGAAAAAATATACCATCGATGCGAGAATGAAACCAAAGCTTTAGTGAAAGTGAAGCGTGAAAGACTACTTATGAATGAGTAAGAGAGGCCGATGAAGAACTTTGAGGCAAATATCAAATTCTTTTGAAGAGAGATAAAGAAGTCTTGAAGTGATTCATCATCCAGAATGGACAAGATATAATGTAACCTGATGCCATTCTTGCTAACACTCAGGAAATGTTAGAATGATGGAATGAATATTTAAGAGAAATGTATGATTATGACAAGGACGCTGGCACTGTGAATTAGTTTGTGACTGAATCGGCAGTGCCATGAAGACATTAGCAAGAAGGACATAAGAATGAATGGTCAATACGAAGTTTGAAAAATGGAAAGTCAGCGCGAATCGATATGGTTACAGCTAAGATGATCGCACTAGGGTGCACCTACGTTAGGGACGCCTTCTGATTTTTGAACAAATTATCCTGGAGAATCGGAACGGTCCCTACCGATTGGAGACGCGCAGTCATTGTGCCCTTATAAAGGCAAGGGTTCACGTATGGACTGCGCCAATTATAGGGCCATCAGTTTGATCAGCAGCTAAAGTGTATGGAAAAAACATTGAAAGGAGAATGAGGATAAAATACGATGGAATGCTTTAGGAAGCACAGGGGGGATTTCGTAGCGGCAGAGTATGCACGTATCAAGTTTTTTCACTTCGCAACATCGTAAAGAAGCATCTGGCTATGGACCAGACGGTTTTCTGCGGTTTAGTGGACATTGAGAAAGCATTTGATAGGGCCGTGCGAAAGAATCACTGGAACATTTTGCCCAGATATGGGATTGACGGTGACCGTGCTATGCAATCCACTTATGAGGACTGTACAGCATGTATGCGGATGGACGGCAGCTTGTCACCCTGGTTTGATATCAAGATTAGTGTCAGACAGGGATGCGTGCTGTCATCCTAGGCTCGGCTATTCATCCTGTATCTGGACCGACAGACGACGCGGTATTAATAGCAGAATCACCACCCGAATTGCAAACACTAGTTACAACAATGAAATATGATTGTATTATATTACATTTTTTTTATGTGAATTAAATGTGAAGAAAAAGAAGATAATGGTATTTGAAAGAGAGACAACCAGGACGAACACTAGGATTATGGTTGATGATGTAGTGTTGAAGAGATTGTATATCTTGAAGCGCTTTTGACGAGTGAGTGCAGGGATGAGCGTGAATGGAGCGTTTGGGAAATTTGTAGGCAGCCGAAATCTAAGCCAGAATGCACAGCTTGCTGTTCACATCGCGGTGCTAATCCCAACGTTAACTTATGGAAGTGAAAGCTGGGTATGGCAGATAGAGTATTAAAGTAGAATAAATGCGGTCGATATGAGAGCGTTGCGCGAAATTTGTGGCATAATACTTGCTGATCGCGCATGTACTGATAACGTAAGAGAGAGAGTTGGTCTGAAAGAGTGTCGGTGTAAAGATAAGAAAAGGCATGCTCCGTTGGTTCGGACATGTAGAAAGAATGCAAGATGAAAGAATGACGAAACAGATATACAATGCGAAAGTGGAAGGATGTAGGAGCCGAGCAAAATCAAAACTAACCTACCATGACCAATTTGGTCGTGTTTTATCAGACGGTGAGGTCAGGAGCCCCAGGATCCGGCAAGCGTGCATAAAAAGAGCCACGAATGTTAGAGAAGTGAGTGATGTGTGTAAGGACCGCGTGTTATGGCGTCTTTATTATCTTATTTAAATCCATCAAGATATACTTTGAATATTCACGTGCGATATTTCGTTACTAAACTTTTAAAAAGTTTAAATAAACTAGAATCGTTGTTATAAAGTTTATTCAAAATGGCCGTTATCTCTAACAGTTTTTTACAAACATTCGCAAAGATTTATTATAAAAATCTCTCAATCCGACGACCATCTGCGACCTAATTCTTGCTCCAAAAACAGCTCTTTACAATACGAATACATTGAATTGCATATGAATGGGGACTGGACTGAATCTTAACACGCAATTTGGTGCGGGCCCAGCATTAGGGAGGCGCATAATAGACATCCAAAATGTAAATAATAAGTATTAATTGTGTGCCCCTCTTGAAACTAGCGATATGTTTTAAAAGATTTCGAACTTGTTTCGACGGGAATAACCAGATGTTCTGGTTGCTTTTATATCAATTCTACGTAATCATTCTGAGAATGTGCTATTATTTTATCATAACTTCTTATTTTTTGTAGTTTTCTAACCTTGCCACAAGATGTGTGCCCCTCTTGAAACTAGCGATATGTTTTAAAAGATTTCGAACATGTTTCGACGGGAATAACCAGATGTTCTGGTCGCTTTTATATCAATTCTACGTAATCATTCTGAGAATGTGCTAATATTTTATCATAACTTCTTATTTTTTGTAGTTTTCTAACCTGGAAACGCCGAAAATTTACCATAGTGTTTAGTTAACGTATGTTGTCTCATCTTTTTGTACTCTTTTTCAGGAACTAATTGTAAATACAAATTTGATAAAGGTTTGGTAGTTTCAACTCAAAGTTAAGTCCCTTACTGGTTGATCAAATAGCCCTGAACTCACATTGGGGGTCGAACCCACATGCGTGGTTATTTTTATTGCCACAAGATGTTGTAGGGCAAAGGCTGTTGTCTAATGTGCGTCGGTTACATTAATTTGTTTTTGATACCCACACACACATTATTATTTTTTGATACCCCACTTGTACATATATGTTTAAACTCAGACACGCACGCATATAATTTCAAACTTCCACTTTCTAAACTTCTAATTTGTTTCACGTAACTTTTGAGAAATTAATGTTGTAATATGCGGAGATTATTGAGATATGCAGCTATGATACATTTCATGTTTGTATATCTAACACTTCCTGAGATAAACGCATGTGACAGACAGACAGACACGTCTGGTCTTATAAGTCACAACTCTTATAAGACTCACATTCATGTCTGTCTTATGACTTTTAAAGAAACTAAATATACATGGGGCACACATAGACGTAATAAAAAAGTCAGACGGAATCTCGCTGAGAAACAACTGAAGCACCACAATGGCGGCATGTAAATATGTGTGAGTGTCGAGTGGGTTGCCAGATGGAAGAAAATTTCCCATTTCTTTAACTAAAAGAAATAAAAAATTATATGATTCGTTACTGTCTTCGAAACTCGGAATTTTATGGACCGTTGATTTGTAACTTATGTTGTTTAAAATGGGTATTGATGAAAATAAATTAAACACATGAAATATAACATTACATATTCCTTTTATTATGTAGGACAAACAGATGCATAGGTACTTATTTGAAATAAAAAATGCCCAAACAAATACACCAATTTTAATGACCAGACGAGGCTCTGGCGAAAGAGAGGTAGGGCATGTTAGCATGACTGGGGAAGTACCTCCACCACACAGAAGACGGCAGCCACTCCTAACACTCCTCAAAATGTATCCTGCATATTACACTGGATCTAGATGGAATCAAGCCGCTTTCTTTTCTGGACTCTCTTATGATTTGTACCCAATCATTCTTCCATGCATCGTTTGACGATGGAAATCTAAAAAATATTAAAGGTATGAATAATAGTTGTTCAGTAAAAGAATCATAGGATGTAAGTTTATATGTCTGTTTAAACAAAATTAGGTATCTGAATTAAGTAAGAATTACAAGAGATCAAAAGAAAAATGATCTCCCACACATTTACGCTAATTTGGAAATGTGAGTTATGGCAACACCGGTCGATTTATTGTTTTCAAAAATTAATTTAAGTGAAAACGATTAAGTTAATCAAAAAAATTACTTGCTTGCCTATGAAAAGTAATCCCTTGGCTTTTTTTAATTGTACCACTATGGTTCCGACTGCTCTTCACTACGCACGACGACATTATTATTATTTTTCGACAAGGTTATCACGCGGCGAGGTGTCGGTGCGTAATGGCGGGCGGTAGACTTACTATGGTGTGAATGTGTGCGTGTCGGCTCGTACGTATAGCGACTGACTTACTATGGAGGGGCTTCAGTGTTTAGTTCGGGAGACGGTGTCTGCTTTTTTTATTACGTCTATGGGGGCACACTAAAAGTTTTGCACTTCTAGCTAATCGGAACTATTTGAATTTCGAAGGTTATATTTTTTGAAACGTTGCAACCTACTTAGTAATAAAAAAAAACAATTGGCAGGAAATCATTTGTCAATTGTTTTTATCACACATCAAAGTTCTACGTACGCAACGAAAATGGAATTGAGTCGAAAAGATTTTAGAGCGATGATTTTTTATGATTTTAAAAGTTCTCTCTCTCCGCAAGACTGTGCTGCTCGTCTTCAAAATGCTTTTGGGAGAGAAGCACCTTCTTTGAGCACCGTGAGGCGATGGTTTGCTGAATTTGAGAGAGGTCGAGTTTCTTTACATGACGAATTTCGTGAAGGGCGGCCTTCAACTGCCGTCAAAGTAAATAATGTGGCTACTGTTAAGCGGCTAATTGAAGAAAACCCGCGGATTACCTATGAGACAATTCGAGAACTATTCGGGATTGGTATGAGCCAAATTCAGAAAATTTTACACGAAGAATTGAAAGTTCGGAAACTTTGTTGTCGTTGGATCCCTCATGAACTCACAGCGGAGCAGAAGCGGGCTCGCGTGGAATGGTGCTCACATATGCTACTGAAGTACGACCACGGACATTCTAATGCTGTTTATGACATTGTCACAGGAGACGAAACGTGGATTTATTGTTTTGAACCCGAAAAAAAACAGTAATCTTGTGAATGGGTGTTTGAAAATGAGAACAGGCCAACAAAAGTGAGGCAGGCGAGAAACGTTGGTAAAAAAATGATCGCGTTTTTTTCTCAGCTACGGGTCCCATTTGCACAATTCCACTTGAAGATCAAAAGAGTGTTAATGCCGAGTGGTATTCTACCATTTGTTTACCCAGGGTGTTAGAAAAAGTTCGCGAAACACGACCAAAAAGCCGCGTTCTCCTACATCATGACAACGCTTCTTCACACACGGCCAACAAAACAAAGTCATTTTTAACTTCCGAAAAAGTACAACTCGTTACCCATCCTGCGCATAGCCCCGACCTAGCACCCTGTGATTTCTGTATTTTCCCCAAAATCAAAGATTTGATGAGAGGTATTTACTTTTACTTTTACCAACTCCGAAGAGGCAGTGATAGCGTTCAATCAGCACGTAGAAAACATGCCTTCAGATCTGTGGTCCTCCTGTTTTAAAAAATGGTTCGATCGCATGAAAAAATGTTTAAAATGTAAAGGAGAGTATTTTGAAAAGCAATAAACATAATATTTTGGTTATAACATGTTGTTTTTTTAAGTTACGCAAAACTTATAGTGTGACCTACGTATAAGATATGCATATTGTGTATATATGTATATTTTCAAAAATTGAATGAGAAAATGTTCTAGAAATTGCATACTAAATTATGAATGGAAATTTCACGTTTAAGTGTTAAGATAAGAAAAGGCATGCTCCGTTGGTTCGTACATGTAGAAAGAACACAGTATGAAAAAATGTCGAAACACATGTACAATGCAAAAGTAGAAAGATGTAGGAGCCGAGGAAGATCAAGACTAACTTTCCATGACCAAATAGATCGTGTTTTATCAGAAGGTGATGTTAAGAGACCTAGAAACCGGCAACCGTGCATGAACAGGGTTATGAATGTTAAAGAGGCGAGTGAAGTGTGTAAGGGCCGCATATTATGGTGCTCGGTTATCTGCCTACCACGCAAGGGATTTGGTGTGAAGTTATAGATATGATAGATAGATAGAACATATTTTTACTCTGTCAAATTAAATAAGATAGCCACGACGTAGGTTTGACAAGAAAAAGTCATGTAGATTGCCCTACGCAATTTAGTTCAGGACCTAAGGTACGAGTATATTAAAATATTTGTTTTTGCAAAAATATGTTAACGATAACTAAATCGGAAAAGACTCAGCCCTGACAGATTCTTGGGATCACTTGTATGTATATTACTTAAGCATCATGTTGGCCACAAGGTTGCCTTACCTGGACAAGAATTTTCTCCTGTCGTTATTGCGATCAGACACTTTTATGCACTCATGCAATATTGTTGGATAGTACGAAGTTAAGTACTTTTCATATTTCCACAAGCACTCGAATGAAGATTCGAGCATAGTTAGTTTTAATAAAATCAAATAGGCAAGCAAGCAAAAGACTACATCTATACTAATGTATAAAGTGAAAGATTTTGTTTGGTTGATTGTTTGTTTGAACGCGCAATCTCGGGAACTGTCAGTCGGATTACAAAAGATATTTTTCAATTTGATAACACAGTTCTTGAGAAAAGTTATAGGCTGCTCACTAACACTATACGGCCCTTAGAAGCCGAGGAAAAAGAAAGAAAGTAAGAAAAGGTGGGATTACCTCGGGATACCGAAACATGCGCTGACGGCGTCGCAGGTAGTTATATTGAAAAACTGTTTTCGCTTATCCCACCCTCTCCCTTCCGTCATAGAACCACACGTGCAGGCTTCCGATGTCATCGTTCCACTGTTGAGAACATTTCTACGCGTACCAAAAAGTTCGGCAACTCCTATCTTTGTCGTACCATTAAAAAGTGGAACGACTTGCCTGCACATGTGTTCCCTCCTTCCTACAATATGGGATCCTTCAAACGAAGCGTGAAGAAGCATCTTACGGGTCAGCATGGCAGCGGCAACTGACAGGATACTGTGTAGTCTTTTGTCAGTTGCTGTTGCGATTTGGGCTCCTCTTTTGCTTATCATCAGGCAAAGAGGAGCCACTATGCTGAACTAATAAAAAAAACACTTAAACAAATATCACTTACACAATATTATCAATTTAGCTTTAGAAACCATCTTGTGAGATGAATATGACAGAAATAGATAAGTATCTCAAAAAAACTATAAAGCATATTAATATAAAGAACATTTTATGAAAACCAGCAACCTGTATACTGTTGAAAGTAGGTTTTTACACCGGGGACCGCGGTTCTAAGAAATGCGGTTTTTGAAAGTATCCAAGTAAATGTGTAGAGTTTATGTCATCATTAAGAAGGTTAACAGCATAATATCTTACGAAATGAAAAAGCAGTAAAACGATTGCTTTGTCATTAAATAAATTATTCGATCAATGTTATTTCAAAACGAACCGAATTAAAGTTTTTTAATCTCATTTCGGGATATCGAGAAGACGATTTAGAGCGCGAGAAAAAAACCTTTATGATAATTTTTCAATTGCACAGTTCCGTAGTTAAATATTGCTCTATAAGGGTCTTGAACCTTATTGACGAACACGGTGGTTACTAACGCTACTTTGGCACTAACACTCGTGGGTTCGATTCCCACGCAGGACAAACATTTGTGAGCATGAATATGTCTGTTTGTCTTGGTCTGGTTTTTAAGAGAGGTAAGGCGCATCAAAGCATTCGGTATGGGGAAATATCATCACCTCACAGAAAACGTCAGATAACAATTCCCTGAAGGGTTATTTTGTTCCTGCGAGTAAGGGAGGTCACCAGCAAGCTCCTAAGCAGTTGCTGTGTCAACAGCAGAGATGGCATCGCGCGAATGATACTTAATGCAACCTTTCTTATGCTACGCTAACCGCTTTACATCAGGTTAACCATATGCTTGTATGCCTCCTGACGTTGTATAAAAGAAAATCGGTACTATACCTTCTTTTAGTTTGGTCAGTATTCAGTTAGCCATATTTAAGGGGTTAAAGTAAAAGTTCATAATAAATTTTACATATAATTAATAACATGTTTAATTGTCAAAATTATTATGAACGAACATAGACAAATATAGGAGAATAAACATTGTGGTTTCCAGTACTATATTTACCATTCTAATCTATTACGAGGAATAATGAAACTGTCAGTTGACAACCGTTTCTAAAAATAGATATTGTGGCTTTGTATATTTTTATATAATCTTCATCGTCTGTTATTTCACCTGTCTGTATTACATTCTAAACGTTTTAGTGCAGTAGGGTCGATTCTATAAATATGACCTAAACTTCTTTGTTAGCTTCCGCTACCGAAAGTAGTTTAGACCAAATTGCCTGTAAATTGGACTTTCGCAAAATATTGTCTAAATGTATTAACTATTCGATTCTACGGGTCAAATATTTTATTTTTTATTAGTATAGGTTTCCGCATATAGCAACATATTAGGCAAAGTTGTGAACATTTGTGGGTTCGATGTTGAATGACAGATATGTTCATGCACGCAAATATTTGTCCTGTGTGTGAATAGAACCCGCGAACGTTGATGTTATTAACCACTGCGCCACCGAGCTCGTTTATTTTATGAGCATATTAAGATTATTCTTCCCTCCAACTAAGAAATACGTTTAGTGAGTTAAGCAAAATACTGTTTTTGTGTCACGAACAAGTGTTTATCTTTTTTCATGCACATTACTGCACATGCCGTCTCTCACTCGGGCAATAATGTGGATTTGTGATCTCATATGGCGCCTCGTCATGCCCCTTCGGAGTCACAGACAGAAATAGCCGCTGAGCCTTGTGAATCTTTTTACATGTCCTTGTTTGTGATTCGATTTTGTAATAACCTACTGCGGATAAATAAATAATATTATAATACTGTTGTGTATTTGTGATATGGGATTGACGGTTCACTGCTCCGTGCTGTGCAGTCCAATTACAGGGATTGCTCAGCATGTGTGCGGATAGATGATACCATGTCAACCTGGTTTGATGCCAAAATTGTTGTCAAACAGGGTTGCATGTTGTCTGCTGTTTATTCTGTATCGCGATAGTTGTCTGCAGAAAATAAGGTCAACGAATTTAGGATTTCGCATGAGTGGAGTGACCTAGTGATGAACTATCTGCTGTATGCAGACGATGCCGTGATATTATCAGAAACACCATCTGAACACAAACACTGGGCACAATGATGAAAGACGATTGTATAAAGAAAGACTTATTATTGAATGCAAAGAAAACAAAGTTGACATTTGAAAGAGAAGAAACCAGAACCAATGTAACAATTAAGATTGATGATGAACTGTTGGAACAAGTGGATGAGATTGTATATCTTAGATGCACTTTCAGCAGGGATGGAAGGTACGCCGTTGATGTAGAAAGACGAGTGAGTGCTGGGAATAGTGTGAATGGAGCGTTGTGAAAACTTCTTGGAAGTAAAAACTTGAGTCAGAACGCACAGCTCGCAATACACAATGCAGTGCTGGTCCCAACGCTTACTTATGGAAGCAAGAGCTGGGTATGGCAAAGAGAGCATGAAAGTAGGATAAACGAGGTCGGAATGTCAGCGTTGTGCAAAATTTATGGCGTAACGCTTGTAGACCGTATTCGCATTGATACAACGCAACAGTGGAAGGATGTAGGAGCTGAGGAAGGACTTACCTACCATGACCAAATTGGTCGTGTTCTATCAGAAGGCCTTAGAAACCGGCGAGCGTTCATCAGAAGAGCAACTAATGTTAAAGAAGCGAGTAAGCTGTGTAAGGAGCGAGTCACGTGACGCTCGGTCCTCTCTGCCTGCCCCGCAAGTGATTTAGCGTGAAGTTATAGATAGAAACTGTCCCCTTAGCACTCTTCCCCTGCATGATCGACGTAATACCTGCGAAGGAAAGGATCTATCTACTACTTTTTATCTACCTATAGATAAAATATGTCGCTTTCATTGTTACAGCTAATATCAGGCTAATATGCTATCCGAAAGGTGAGATTTGGTGATAGATATATAAAGCATTAGTAATTAAAACACGTTGCATATATTTGATTAATTATTTGCTGCTCTCGAAATACGTACAGTTTATTACGTGTGCTCGTAAAATTTCTCTATCAACGTTTTATAATTTGCTCTCATGCGTTAATCGGAGATCAAAAGTTTTAAGTCAAAGTCAAAGTCAAAGTCAAAATCTTTTTATTCCGTAAAAATGGCTACATTTGTTTGGAATCGTCACAATTTTTTTCCCTACCGTGCAGTTTATGACTAGGTGAGCACTGATAAAAATACTGCCAAAAAACTCAGGCGTCCCTCTTTTGGTGTCCAAACAAATTTACATATTTTATTAATTACATTATAATTGGATCGACTCACTCCCAGGCATTTTTATCATTAATATAGTCAGATACTTTATAATATGCCCTGCTACACAATTTGGCTTTAATAGTAGTTTTAAATTTGTTTATTGACAATTCTCTTATATTGCTGGGAAGTTTGTTATAGAACCGTATACATTGCCCCATAAAAGAATTACTTATTTTGTGGAGACGGCTTGCATGTAACACAAGATTATGCTTATATCTAGTATTTATGCTATGAGTATCACTCTTTTTACTAAATGAGTCTATGTTTTTATGGACATACAAAAGATTTTCATAGATATATTGCGATGCGACTGTTAAAATATTTATTTCTTTGAATTTTTCTCTAAGGCTCTCCCGGGGACCAAGTTGGTAGATAGCTCTTATGGCTCTCTTTTGCAATAAAAAGATGGTGTTAATGTCCGCGGAGTTACCCCAAAGAAGAATTCCATATGACATAATACTATGAAAGTAGCTGAAATAAACTATTCTAGCCGTATCAATATCAGTGAGCCGTCTAATAGTTTTCACTGCATAGGCTGCAGAACTTAGTTTTCCTGATAATTTTTCAATTTGTGGGCCCCATTGTAGTTTGGAGTCAATTGTTATACCCAAGAACACAGTTGTCTCCACAGGGGCTAAATTAGTTCCATTAACATGTACATTGGTAGCCACCTGTCTTACATTAGGTGTTGAGAACTTAATTACTTTAGTCTTTTTATCGTTTAAAAGCAGATTATTAACACTAAACCAATGAATAACTTTAGAGAGAGCATCGTTAACTTCGTCATAATTACCTAACTGTCTATTAATTTTGAATGTCAAAGAGGTATCATCCGCAAACAATACAATCTCATGTTTATCCCTTACATAATAAGGTAAGTCATTTATATAAACTAAAAATAAGAATGGACCTAGAATTGACCCCTGTGGGACTCCCATAACTACAGGGGACCCCGAAGATCTTTTACCATTAACATCGACCTTCTGTATCCTATTGCCCAGATAAGAAGACAGAAGTTCGAGAGCCTTGTTCCTGATACCGTAGTGGTGTAATTTTCTGACAAGAGTGTCATGGTGCACGCAGTCAAACGCTTTAGATAGATCACAGAAAATTCCCAAGGCATCTTGCGAACCCTCCCATGCCGCGAATATACTTTTAAGCAAATGAATCCCTGCGTCTATAGTTGAACAACCTCTCGTAAATCCGAACTGTTTCCTATGAAGCAAATTATGTGCATTGAAATGTCTGAGCAACTGGCTAAGCATTAGTTTTTCAAAAATTTTACTGAGAATGGGCAGTATGGAAACAGGTCGAAAATTCGAAGGGTCCGAACTATCACCAGATTTAAATAATGGAATGATTTTACTATGTTTCATCAAGTCAGGAAATACACCAGATGCCACACAACAATTGAAAATTGTAGCTAAATGTGGAGCGATTGAAATAATAATAGAAGAAATGGTTTTGACAGATAGACCCCACAGATCTTTAGTGTTTTTCATATTTATTGATTTAAAAGCGTTCAAAACATCTTTTGGGCTTACAGCTGAAAATTCAAATATTGTGTCGCATTCTACCACGCTCTGTTTGAGAACCAGTTCAGCAGATATAGAAGAAGACATAAGATTTCTCGTAGTAATAAGAGGAATGTTAGAAAAATATTTTTCAAACTCAGTCGCAATTTCTACATCATTTTTGATATCTATATCATTTATCTTTAACCGAAAGTCTCGACTACGTACTTTCGCTCTACCCGTCTCATTATTTATCATATCCCAAACAGGTTTAATAATATTTGTTGAACCATTAATTTTATTTTTTAAATATATAGACTTAGCATTGGAACAGGCTCGTTTAAATATTTTGGCATAATTTTTTACAAGTTCTTGAAAAGTCGGATTGTGATTACAGGTTCTTTCTTCATAAAGTTCATACAATTTATTCCGACTTTTGTAAATACCAGGAGTTGCCCAATCACTGAATGTCATACGGTCACTTACAGACAGTCGTTTTGGAGTAAAGATTGTATTAAATTCACTAGTGATTAAGCTAAATAACGAGCTGTACAAGTGGTCCGGAGTACCGTGACAGGGCAACAATACAATTTTTTCTGCTATATTAGACTTAAATCTTTCTAAGCGGCTTTTAGTAAATGGTATATAATTTATTTGCTTTCTTTGTATTTTTGAAGAATTTGGAAATGAAACCAACTGACCTGAATGGTCTGACTGAACTTTATTAATTATACATTGATACAAAGGTTTTACAGTGCTAAATATGTTATCAATACATGTAGCACTTGTAGCAGTTACTCTTGTTGGCTCTGTAAAAATATGATGCAAATTGTATGATTTAAATAAATTTAAAAAGTTGTAGGTAACAGAATTTTTCTCCAAAATATTTATATTAAAGTCTCCACAAATTATAACAGTTTTATGGCTATTAGATAATTTATTTAAGGCATCCTCCATGATATTTGAAAATGTTTCAAAGGGCGTGCTAGGAGGTTTATACAGGTTCATAACAATGAATCGTTCCAATTCAATGCATGAAATCTCTACAACTCGCTCAACAGAGAGGCTCACAATGTCACCCCTTTCTTTAAATTTAAGCAACTTATTTAATAATATTAAGGAGCCACCATGTATACAGTTATCTCTGATGAATGAGCTTGCAACCTGGTGGTTATTGAAGCTGAAAATGAATTGATGGGGTTTTAGCCAGTGCTCAGTTAGACATAAAATATCAATATTGCTACAATTCATAAACAACTCCAATTCTAACTCCTTTCCTATCATCCCCTGAATGTTTTGGTGCACCAGGTTGATACAATTATTATTCTTTCTATATTCTTGACACTTTACAATTGATGGGGATATAGTATTATTATTACTTTTAGTTCCGTTTTTAATATTGTTATTATTACTATTTACATTGCCAGAGTAAAACTCTATTGTCTTGTAACCTAATTTAAAGAATTTGGAATACCTTCCAAGGTACCATTACTCAATGTCAAATTATCTAACTGCTCAAAAGAAGCAGGGTTGTTAGCCAAACTTTTGGCTGGTTTCATAAAACAATATGATAGCGAATCTGCTATTTGTCTTTTATAAAAATTAAGCTTTGGATTAGGTACTACATTTAAGGAGCTAGCCCAGAATGCCGTAAGTAAGTGAAGACGGAAGTGTTATATCTCTATCGACACCTGGAGACCCTTTTTTCCCGAAACACTTCTGCGTGGCACTACTAGTAGTGCTATAGAATATTTTAATTTTTTACATTTCCAATTTTTTTCGATACTAAGACTCGTCAGTAGCTACTAACAAAAGAAAAATCGACCAAGTGCGAGTCGGACTCGCGCTGCGTACCATTATCTATAAAAACGGCAAAAAAAAACACGTTTGTTGTATGGGAGCCCCCCTTAAATATTTGTTTTATTTTAATTTAATTAATTATTCTTAAAGTGAATGTATAACTGAATATTCTGTGAATATTTCAAGCGTCTACCTGTTGCCGTTATCAATATCGAGCAAAAACGAGCAAAAAAAACATGTTTGTTGTATGGGAGCCCCTTTAAATATTTATTTTATTCTATTTTTTAGTATTTGTTGTTATAGCGGCAACAGAAATACATCATCTGTGAAAATTTCAACTATCTAACTATCACGGTTCATGAGATACAGCCTGGTGACAGACGGACGGACGGACGAACAGCGGAGTCTCAGTAATAGGGTTCCGTTTTACCCTTTGGGTACGAAACCCTAAAAAGGAAGCATACAGAACTGTTCTATTGCATATTGTGTAATATTCCTAACTTTAATAAACGTAAGTCGGCAAATACAAAGTTTATCCACTGTTTGTCAACCGAATATTTTTTATTTTGCGTTATTTAGTAGTAACATACACACCGGAAATGCTACTTTACTTGTGCCACTAAAGGTAATATAAAAGGAAATCAAAATATCCTATGGTAATAAATATGTACTAGTAGTGCCGCGCGATAGTACCTCAGGAAATAAAGGATGAAGACACTGATTTCATCGTGGTAGTTGATAGCAATAATATGGTAATAGTAGGCACTTCTTATATTAAATCATCAATCGTTATATCGCTATAGACTATGTTTATACAATCTAGCAATAAGTCGCTTGAGGCAATTATAATCATAGGTTATAGTTTCAGAGTTTATTTATTTTCGAAAAACAAATGTATCTGTATTTTATGCAAGGAAATAATATCAAGAAGAAACTTTGCTTTATGTATACATATTGACCAATAGGAGTGAAATTATTTTTATTGCTGCATAATTGCTGTGGAGTTTTATATACAAGTATAAAATGAAAAATGATAAGATACTTAATCAGCTATCTTAAGTAGGCAAATTAAATAACAAATTAGTAAAGTTGAATAAATAAAGATAAACTAAATCATTTTTTTTTCAATTAGGTACATTTTAAAAACAATGTAATAACACTCCTTATCAGCGCCATTACACCATAATCGATTATTGAACTGTCTGTTATTTATATTGCCTACACGGTCACACACTGTGTCTAACATAATGGTACACTTTTGTAGTTTGTCATTATGACAATTATTATTTTCATATATCGTAATATCATGAAAAACACCCACCCACACCTACCTATTCGCAAGGGTTAAAGAACAAAGTACGGTTGATACAAAAGCCTGATGCTTATGAACGATTGGATGTGGTTTAATAAAAAGGATAAATAGGTATTATATTATAGGTCTATAATATTATTTGTCTATAGTCTTACTGAATGTCTAAAATAATCATAATTGTGTTAATGTCATGATCATAGTTTGTCTAATACAGAATGTTGATATTTAAAATCTATCTATCTATCTATAACTTCACGCCAAATCCCTTACGAGGTAGGCAGAGAGAACCGAGCGCACGCGACTCGATCCTTACATACGGCACTCGCCTCTTTAACATTCATTGCTCTTTTCATGCACGCTCGCCGGTTTCTAGGGCTCCTGACATCACCTTCTGATAGAACACGACCAATTTGATCATAGTAGGTAAGTCTTGGCCTTCCTCGGCTCCTACATCCTTCCACTTTTGCATTGTATATCTGCTTCGTCATTCTTTCATCCTGCATTCTTTCTACATGTCCGAACCAACGGAGCATGCCATATTTAAAATCTGTCAATGAAATACATATTACACAGTGATCAAACAGTCACATTGAGATTATAGATTATCGCTGAAGAGTCTTTAAATAATATTGTTGAAATAAAATATTCATTGTATACTTTGTACATATGTAGGTACATAGTGTGTTTTGTGAACGAATAAATGTGAAATGTAATGTGAATTGACTTATTCTGGCTAAAAGTTTAAAAAAATATATATAATAATAGGGGTTAAAGTAAAAAATGCCGTTTTTTATTGTACTAGATACTTTGAATTCATATTAAACCTTCACGGTGTGAGATTTTCGAGTGACACTTTTTTCACATGATACCTATGAGGTTCTTCTTTTAAAAAATGTGTAACATTTCAATTGTTTTTATTCAGCTTAGACGAGAAAGATGGATACTTCGAAAATCCAAGTAATTTTTGAACACGAGTTCCAACGCGGCAGAAACCATAACATAAACAGAAACAATATCAATGCTGCGTTTGGATAGGAGACTGCTAATAAACGCACCGTGCGTTTTGGTTTAAACGCTTTCGTAATGGAAACTTCGACTTGAAGAACGAACCACGTGGAAGACGGCCTATGTGAATAACGCTGAATTGAAGGAGATGGTGGAAGCCGATCCGAGTCAAACTACCCAGGAATTAGCGGCATGGTTTAACGTTACCTTACGTTATAATGACTCATTTGCATCAAATCGATACGATAAAAAAATTTGACTGATCTGCAGAAAACTTTGAAACTTGTGTTGCCTTGTTGAATCGGTACACAAATGAAGAATCGATCAAATATTTGATCGAATTGTGACATGTAACGAAAACTGTTTTTTTTACGATAACCGTAAGTGGCAAATTCAATGGCTGAGCCCAGGTCAAACGCCGCAACAGTGCCCTAAAGCAAAGCTTACCAATAAAAAGGCAATGGTAACTGTTTGGTGGTCTCTTCATGGCGTTATTCACTATACCTTTCTCAGGTTTGGGTCAAGCAATAACAGCAGATGTTTACTGTGCCGAATTTCGAGCAATGATGGCGAAACTGGCATTGAAATAGCCCCGAATCGTGAATCGATCTTCACCATTATTGCTCCATGATAACGCAAGACCTGACACTGCACGAGAAACCGTTGTAACTCTACAGGAGCTGCAGTTAAAAACCATACGTCGTCCTTCGTACTCCCCAGACCTTACTCCAACTGACTACCATTTTTTCGTGATTTGGACAATTTTCTACGTCGTAAAAAATTTTATTCCCAGGAGGCAGTACAAAATGCTTTCACACAGTTTATCGAATCTAGGTCCTCAGACTTCTATCGCAAAGGCATAAATTAACTTCCGATTAGATGGCATCAATGTATAGATAATGAAGGTATATACACACATCAAAAGTGTCTAGGGATCAACATATATTTTTGCAATAACTTTTCTCCTGATTAAAATTTTCTTTAAGGATCCATCAAATAAAGTGTTTTCGTTTGTCTACAGTAACGATAAACCAAGTCACCTTTGCATTAATAAAGAAATTTGCCATTTTCATAATAAAGGGATTTTTGACATTTGAACCACTAACATTAAAGTTCGAAAAAAAGACTGAAATAACAGTTTTCTTTAAAATTTTATTGGGTAACTTAAACAATTAATAATCCGTGTTTCTACCGCGAACACTAACAACACAAGAACATCGGTTTGGCATACTCAAAATGAGTTCATCCAAATCACGCTGTGGAATGGCCGCCCATGTTCGTTGCAACAACAAAAAAAGGCCTTCTTGCGACTGGATACCCTCCATATTCGGCAGAGCTCTTCTCTGTAGCATATCCCATGCATGGACACGGAGACAAGACCGATACATTCAAATCACAACTCGAAGAGCTCCAACAATAACCGCCATGATGTTAGCCGTAACGCTTCATCTCTCTTCAGGGAACTTAATTAGCGACCAAACAGTCAGAAACCGCTTGGTATGAGACCGGATACAAGACGTATACGACACTGGAGAACCCCTGGACGCCAACAGCGATTAAAATCCTGCCAGGAAGTCCATCCTTATAGTGGTGGAACCATCATGGTATGAGCGGGTATTTGGATCGGCGGAAGAACTGAGTTGATTTGGATCAGAGGCAACCTCAACGCTCAAATTTATGCTGAGACGATTGTATCAGACGTCATCGTTCCTCTACAAGTGCAAATCGGTCCCTTATTTCAGTTAATGCATGATAATGCACGACCGCACACCGCAAGAGTTGTAAGACAGACTCTCGCCGCAGCTAACATCAATGTCATGCCCTGGCCTGCTCAGTCGCCAGACTTGAACCCGATTGAGCATGCATGGGATATGCTACAGAGAAGAGCTCTGCCGAATATGGAGGGTATCCAGTCGCAAGAAGACCTTTTTTTGTTGTTGCAACGAACATGGGCGGCCATTCCACAGCGTGATTTGGATGAACTCATTTTGAGTATGCCAAACCGATGTTCTTGTGTTGTTAGTGTTCGCGGTAGAAACACGGATTATTAATTGTTTAAGTTACCCAATAAAATTTTAAAGAAAACTGTTATTTCAGTCTTTTTTTCGAACTTTAATGTTAGTGGTTCAAATGTCAAAAATCCCTTTATTATGAAAATGGCAAATTTCTTTATTAATGCAAAGGTGACTTGGTTTATCGTTACTGTAGACAAACGAAAACACTTTATTTGATGAATCCTTAAAGAAAATTTTAATTAATATCAATCAGGAGAAAAGTTATTGCAAAAATATATGTTGATCCCTAGACACTTTTGATGTGTGTATTTTGATTAAATAAATATTGTTAGATACATCTTCGAAAAAAACGAGTTTTCATTTTTCAGTACAAATCGGCAATTTTATACTTTAACCCCTAATATACTATTATATTAAAATAGACAAATTAACTGTGCACATTGGTTAAATATGTGGCTGGTACAACAATAAAAACTCCAAGAATATGTCAAACAACGTGATAGTCTTTTTTTTTAGGGCTTAGCCAATCTATACCATATTTTTCCTATGACGTATTTGTTGATACTGGCAGCGTACCTAATAGATTGAATTAAAAAAATATATGTGCAATGATAATAGACGGAGATTCTTTGACAAAAGATTATATAATACTTCTTCCCGCGCTTTTGACTAGTGGCATTGTTGTTATACTTGAATTTTTTACAATTCAGCATAATTTGTTTTATGCAACAATTTCGATAGTATTTTGTGACATAAGTGCTAGTGAAATTATACAGTGATGAAAAAACGCAAATATAACACGTTTATGCACTTTTTGGAAGACGTGAAAAAGTTCATCAAGAAAACTTTGTAAAAATCACTATCGTTTTACAGATGGTATTTAATTTAAAAAAATATATATATATATAATATATATATATATAATATATATATATATCATATACACATAAATATATATATATATATATATATATATCATATATAGGTATATATCGAATCTGAAATAAAAATTAAATTTATTTTTTTCATTTGTCGGCCATTCTACTTTTTTATGCTGAATCCGAATCTGAAGTCAAAATTCGAATATTCGAAAAAAGCGACAGACACACACACACACACACAGACTAACATATTGATTTCATATAGGAACGGTGTTCCTGAAAATAACATGTGATAGTCCAGTGGACAAGAAAGGTCTGGTTATCTCTCTTGTGGAGGTCTGCCGGCAGTCGCATGCAAAAATCAGTATCTTGTCAAATTATTGGGGTAGTGTACCCTGCCAATCCTAATGAATTAGGAAGCGGTATTATACCGCTTCCTAATTCTAATTCCGCTAGAAGAAGATGTAACGTAAGAAAATTGTTTAATTTCAATGTGTAACAATCGCGAAAACCTAAGACAATACTATGTAACCTTAACGAGATTTTTTACTTGTATTTTTATTGAGGTATATATGTTTAGGGTGGCAAGTAGTAATAGTACGAGTATCTATTAAAAAAATCAAGGGTTCTCAGAATTAAATAGAAATGAAGTTACACTATTGAAGTCGATGCATAGTAGTTTTTTATACTGGAGTCGGCTTGACAATGAATCCGGTTTCACCTTTTTACAAAATGGTTTTTATTTTACAACTTTTTAGTTTATCATCGAATTTTCATCAAATATTCACTAAATCATCGACAAAATTATATGAGAAATTCAAAGACGAGCTGATTTTTGTTAGTTTTTCTTTGGCAATAACGTTAAAACGAATCGTAAATGTTATTTGGCACTATCCAGCCATCACTAACATCAATCTATTGATTCAGTCACCTAACTCAAAAAGAAATCCACTTAAAATATACAGATACAAATTAATGGGCGAAAAAAGATAATTTACACTAATAATATATTTTCTTAAAAAGGAATATTTGCGAGATGGATGATGAAAAATGAATCATCCAAATAATATAATTTGTAACTCATTCTCATTTCACAAGTCATATTGGTGTAATTTGTAAAACGTACGAATTACACGAATATGCTCTGGCAAGTGCACAGGTGCCGTAGATAGCTGCTCATTTTTATCTTAATATACGTCATCACTAAAAGTAATTCAATACTATATATTTTACTATTGATGTATTTGATACGGATAAAGCAAAACAAATAATATAAATCATTAATTGATTGTCTTCAATCAATAGATAGAAGGTTCTCAATTCGATTGTATTTTATTTGTATTGGTACATTGTTAGGCCATATTTTAACCAATTATAACCAATTTAAAAATCCTTTTTTTTTATGATATTATCTTGGACCACAAACACAATATCAACCTAAATATAACACAATTTCATAAAAGAAAGATGTTATTGTGAACCCAACACAGTACGTCACACAATTATTACAATACTTACATTTTGTGGAGAGTTACACAAGCAAACTACACGAATATTGCATTTAATCTTTATCATTACTATTCTTATAACATTTTTGTGCTGAGACATGTAAAAAAAATGAAGTGTAAATCGATAAGAAAAGGAAATAATCATACTATAATTATTCAAAAAATACATGCACGAACTTGTAATTTCCAACATCAAGAAAAGTGACAAACGCCAGAACACATTACCACTACATTATTATGTTCAACTACCCACTGAGCAATATATTATTATCTTTAATATTTTTTTAAAGTGTAAGAATTTGAAGCAAATATCTAGCTGGTTGAATGTGTGGTTATATGTTGACATCATACGATTAATCGGACAACGAAATCCAGCATTAGTGCGGCATAACTTAACTGAAAAAAAATACTTGATTTATTTTGAAGAGTTTAATCATTAATTTCTTGGCCTGTGGGTTTACTGTATATGTAGTTTGTTGATATTGTAAAAACTTTTTCCATTTATTATGTAAGGCGGCATACAAACTTGTTAGTAAGCAGTTACTTTAGCCTGTGAACACTTACGACACCAGAGGCGTCGTCACTCATTCTCATGCGTTGACGACTCAGTAAAAACCTCTTCATCACTGTTTTGGTGAACATCACGCTGTAGTTCCTCGAGAAAACCTCAGCTGGTGGTTCATTGCACAATTTAAGTGTTCTCGTAAGAAAACTAAAATGGATTGGGTCATACAATCAAAATTGATGTTTAAATGTGTATGGTTACAGTAATACAATAATCACAACAAAATTTCGGTTTGGTATAGGCTTCTTAGGTTCGGCTTAAGTCTGGTTTTGGTCAAAGATGTGTTCGCCATTAAGATCCCATTTAGGTCTCGTTTAGGTTAAGCCAATTGTAGATTATGTCTGGTTTAAGTTCAATTTAAATCCCGCGTAGGTTGCACTTAAGTCAGAGAAGTAAACTGATGATTGAAATGAAAATTCCCTAAATTGCCTAATTGAGAAATACAGAACAAATTTTCATCCTATATTAATATGAACTATGCCCATCAAATTAGTTTTCAATTAGAATCTCTTTAGAAAATGATTTCTCCGTCCTGGGGGTGTGATGTTGCAATCGTATACAAAGACGCGTTATTTAGGTCAGTACCTAATAATGATAATTAAAAAATCATTTTAAGGTTTTAAAATTCCACCTGTGTAATTGTTTATTAATTAAGTCTCGAGCGCAGCAACTCTATTCATGTTTTATTTACGCATTAACTCAGGGTCGAATTAGATTAGATAATGTCATCAAGGTTTTTTCTGAGATAGTTATCACTATTTATCGATGTTATCAAAGGGTAGATATTTCAAATCTAAATAAAGTTGGCGCCGAGACTTCGATTAAATGCTGACTTGAGTGTAACATTAGAAATGGTATGTTGTATTTTCTTTGTCAACGTTGGGCGGTAAACAAACGCATAAGGCCACCCATCGGGAACCGGCCACATAACCGGGCCTATACATATGTGCTTTGATTAAATGCTAACCTGCCAAATTCCAAACGAGGCTCTGGCCAAAGAGAGGAAGACCAGACCACAACTATATTTAATGAACAACTCGACTGTGGAAGTACTTCTACTTCACAGAATACTGTGCTCCTATGGGGGTTGTTGGTACCCCTGAGTTAATGAGGTCAACAGCAACCACGCAAGAAGTTGCTGAGTAAGCAGTCGGGATAGCCACGCGGTAGGTTATCCTTCATAGGATGCGGTTCCCACTTTACATCCGGCAGGTCGTATGCTTGTTGTGACGTATTGTAAAAAAATGGTTTCTATGTATAGTTTGCTGTATTGTGTATCATGTACAGCTAAGTGCAGCTCAAGCTTTACACTTTGATCTTTGTACCGTTCTTATGTGTTCGCAATAAGGGTTACAATCACACAATTACAGCAATTCGACTGTTAAGCATGATTTGCTCTTAGCTGTATAGTTTCTGTGTCTAGTATTTAATATGTAATTTTTAGAATATTTATAGAATAGAATATTTACTGTTTTCTAGGTAAAAAAAAATCACGTTTGTAGTAAAATCACTCTTCAATAACTTGAATAAAAAGAGAATATTCCAAAAAAGATTTTTATCTATCGTCGGGAGGCGTATAAGCATATGGATCACTTGATCTAAAGTGATTACCGTAGCCCCGTGCTTCCCAAAGTGGTCTATATCGACCTCATGGGGTCGATTGCAACAAGTAAGGGGTCCGTCAGTTTCAAAGATTAGTTAGGCAGGGGGTCAAAAAAGAGCAGAAATATATAAGCAGAGAGCAGAAATATATAAACAAGGGGCCTACGGGGCAAAAACGATTGGAAATCTCTGCCATAGTTTAAGAACGCGTGCAATACAGAAAGCATCGGACAAGCATTGCCACTACTACTGCTTACACAGCAACTTCTTGCAAACTTACTAGTAACCCACTATCTCGTAGAAACACAACAACCTTCCAACGAATTGTTATTCGGCTGCAATTTTCTGTGAAGTGGAGGTACTTCCCCATTCAGGGTGTTTCGATACGCTTTTCATTCTTGAAACTACAAATCCTAAATGTATACAAGTTACGTATATTATCGTTGATATTTTCTCTAATCGAGTTTTTTGAATTCTACAGACGCTTCTAGACTTGTTTTTCTTTTTAATCTCGTAGTCTGGTACAACTACAATCACAATATTTTCAATCCATAGTGATATTCGATCGCTCGAAAGTAAATAAGTTGCAAGTATATATACGTTAGTAACCAAAATTGTTATTTCCATGTTGCGGTGTTGCCATCGACATTTTGTTACCACTATCAAACACTCCGACCGATAACACACAGATAACGTTACTAAATTACGGTGTTATGTTATAATGTTATATATTACGTTAACATTTAGTTTCATTACATAAATAAAAGTATTAAACCGCTAGAAAACTGTACTCGTAACTTACAATGGTTTGATCTAGTGACTGCAGACTACGGAGAAAAAATATGTTCCCCTGGTACCCGGTCGTTTTATTTTTGTATGACGTAAGCCCTATAACGCATTTATTGGTGTACTGCCTGTGCGATTATGAAACCCTTTTCGTATGTGAGTTCGACTCGCAGAGGCCGGTTATTTGTTACAACGTAAATGAATACCACGACCACGTTACTCCGAATAGGTGGAAAACAACCGATTGGTTGTTTCCTCTCCTGTGTGACTACTGCAATAGTCATTTGCATCACGAGGAAATACTTCCGTAGACTGCGATAAACGTTGTCTCCACTGCAATTGCAGCAACACCACGGAACTACGAGCATGTCGCTCAGTCTGCCTTTAGGGCATTTTAAAAGATACATCTACTGTAGCAGTACACCACCCGGTGTAGCCAGGATTAATGGCCGCAACCGCCACAATGATAGTAAAACTTTGACTGTCTTGGAACTAAACTAAAGAACTACCTTTAAAGAAAGGACCTAGTAGATATAGGAAAATTGAAAGCATTCTGAACGCGCGTCAGAGCTTACAAAGTGGTATCGGAGAGGATATTTCAAGCTGGACAAGCGAATAGATCTGAGAAGAATGTTGTAGGGAGTGTAGAGATAGAAATACCGATGTTTTGAATGATAGCAAATTGCTATTATAACACTATATCGTTCATCCTTTATTACTCTCGCAAATAGGAATGGCCTGGGAGCATTCCCAGGCCAGTCCTACTGATGATCCATTGCATTAATCCATTGATCTTCCCCTTACAGGAACATTGCAACCCTCCGGGTAATCATTAAATAGTGTTATAATTAATACCTGGGTGTCGTTAGAAAATTACAAACCTACCTACGCTACGCTACCTGAGCCTCAGGATTTTAACAAGACGCTGATTTTGACATAGAGCGACTACCAGGGAGACCTCCACCCCAGGGGAAAATCAGACCTTTCTTAGCTTACTCCCACGTATTTCGAAATATAATTTTACGATGAAGGAAAATCTTTCACCAGCGAGCGAGTGATAATTACTAATATGTACAAATCCGAAAACACGAATTTATTGGTACATGCCCACACCAGGATTCGAACCGGAGACCGTCAGATAATAGGTCCGTTCTTTGTCCTCTGGGCAATCACTGCTCTAGAGAAAAAGCAAAATTACAAACCTACATTATAATAACCTAAACAAAGAAAAACCTCATAAAAATCTTAATCACCTTGATCTTCGAATATGCACTGCACAAAAGCAGTGCAGTGCAGTGACAACCTAAGTGGATTATGTATCTGTAATTGAAGCGGTTGTTGTGAGGTTACGGCTATCGCATCGGACCATTAAAGGTGAATTCGTACCTGGGCGCAGGGCGCTCCGGCGTGGGCGAGATCAAGTATCTAACTCTGACTCACATTTGGTACGTAGTTAGGTACGTATTATTCAAATGCGCGCCCATGGTACGTGAACCTTCGGCTTACTGCGTATAATATACGGTCACATATTTTACTTCGTCTTATTTTAAAGCCATTGGAGGAGCGCGATGGCAATGTTGTGCTTGTCGGTATTTGTCGAATATGAACAATGGCGACGTTAGCTTGTCAATGGGTGGCTTTTATATTATGTGCTTCTCCTCTTCCTTGAAGGGCAAGTTAGTTTTCAGGTGTCATCGACAACCGTCGTTAAGCTCCGGCTGTATGAGAGTTGTCAAGTCTAATTTATGTCTTTCCTGTAAAACATTTGCTTTGTAGTTGATTTAAAATATTTGTATAAATTGTTTAGTAGTTTTTAGCAGAACTTCGGTATTTGAACAAATTCGTTCTAAATCTACTAAAAAGAAGCAAGAAAATGATTGCAAAATAGTATTCCGGTAGTGGGTATTACCGGCAACTTCTAGTGATAAGTAAATGATGCACTGTAAACTTCATCGCGTGTGAAGTAACGTTTTTATTTTGATTTACAAAACAGATAATTTAGATCTGTTTTTTACAATTCAAAACAGATAATCCTAATTAATCCTGCGACAATAGTCTTTATACAGTAGTCTATCTATCTATAACTTCACGCCAAATCCCTTGCGGGGTAGGCAGAGAGAACCGAGCGCCACGTGACTCGATCCTTACATATCTCACTCGCTTCTTTAACATTCATTGCTCTTCTCATGCACGCTCGCCGGTTTCTAGGGCTCCTAACATCACCTTCTGATAGAACACGACCAATTTGGTCATGGTAGGTAAGTCTTGGCCTTCCCCGGCTCCTATATCCTTCCACTTTTGCATTGTATATCTTTATACAGTAGTAGGTATTTAAATAAAAGGGCTTAAGAATGCAGGAACCTGTATCAATTTTAAATCTGAAGCATGCATGTTACAAGTGATAAATAATGATTAGGGACTATGCAGCGAAAATGATTTTACAAAAAAGTTCTAGCTATTTATATCGAATAGGCGGAGACCAGTGTTTTCAAGACGCTCGAAGTCCTCTGAATTGATTAATACGACTGGCATCAGTCCTCAACATCTGACGTCTCAATATATCCCTGAGCTCTCTGGTTTTGAGGCGTTAATCCACAATAAGTAAACCTATCTGTAGATAGGTTACCGTTTACGTTACTTATCTAATGTTATTAGACTTTGACAAGCGGAAACAATGTTCAGAATATGAATTATTGAGTTGTAAATCGTAAAATTGCAACATATAAAGCGTTTATTTCATAAGAGTTGTAAACATTTCATAAGATAGGTCACTTCATAGTGTTATTTCACCATAATCTATGGTAAATATTTTGTCGACACATTTACCCGCTTGTATAATTGCTGATCATACTTACATGTTACACAACTTATTGCCGCACCTAAACCTAGTATCACGTGTTTGGTCTAATGGTAAAGAATAGTAATTTTATAAATAAATTTGTAATAGGAACTAAATTTATATTATATATATGTACAAGTTACACATATTTTTAGAAATCATCAAAAGTTCAGAGAGCTTGACTAAGTTTGTCTGAACGATTTTCCTTCACAAACTTAGTAACGCAGTTTATGGAAAGTACTTTAAGGTTTAGATTAGTTTTGAATCAGGTTTAGTTATAATCAATATAGGTTTAAATTTCAGTCAGGTAGATAAGTGAAAAGAAAAAACAAAATGTCATGTATTATATAACAAGATCCATTTTTTAGAAGTCTTCAAAAATCCTACACTAACTATTTAAGTAGCCCGGTCCAAGGAACGTATGTTGTACCTTCGGTGCGCGAGTCCGACGCGTATAACCGACCATGTTTAACATGGACTCATCCTACTCCTAAAGACTCCAAGATTTTGATAGTTTCGATTTTTGAGATTTTGGCAAGTCTTTAAAAAAGCATTGGCTTCTTGCATAACGCTTTTCATATAAATTCTCCTCGCCATTATTTTTAATTTCGGGAACTATAAAGTCTACGATAACTAATTCAAAGAAAGATAGTCGTAGAAAGCAACTCATAAAAATCGTATCTATGATATATTCATGAAATTTAGCACGCACTTGTGCATTGACCTGACAAAAAAAGAATTTGTTATGAGTGAAATGCGACCGTTTTTCTATCCGAGCTTCATCAAAATTGTTCAATAAATTAACATAATATTCACCGATGATTTTACACTTTTGTTACAATAAACTAGCTGACCCGTGCCCACTTCGTTAGGCGGTACACATTTTTACTTGTGATGAAATTACGAATGTGGTTCGGTTAGTACTGAGTGCTATGATTTATTTCTAATTGTTACTGCGCTCTGCTTAACATAATCGATGTTGGGATCATAATTGAAAGCTGATCTATTATTGTAAGAGTGCACTTCGATTGCGTATTCTAGATGTTCGTTGTCTCTGTGCCGCAGCAGTAAGCCTCTGTGAACGTTCGGTGCTAGACTCCCTATCACGTATTTCTGACATATTCTGTCTATGGTTAGCCAATCGTTGAGACCTTTCGGTGCTAGTCTCCCTAGCACGTCTTGCAGAGGTAATTGCCCTATGGCTGGCAAGCCGCTGCGAATGTTCGGTGCTATACTCCCTATCACGCATTTCTGACATATTCTGTCTATGGTTAGCCAGTCGCTGAGACCTTTCGGTGCTAGACACTCTAGCACACGCTTGCGATCTGTATTCTCTTTCATTCGCAAGGCGCTGTGCATGCTCAGAGGAAGTCTCTCCCATTCGGCATACTATAGCCGCTCTAGTCTGAGATTATGTCTAGATAGTTGTGTTTTTCTTTTAGGCATACTGACGTTATTTATTCAGAACAATTTGATTGTTTGGAACAATCAAACAGTAGTTCTAATTAGAAATTTTGATGGAAATAGTGATGTAGGTAGTAGTTTTTATAAGACTGTTTTATAGAATAAAATAAAACCGAAAGTAGTTTGGAAAAGAAATAAAATAATTAAAGAAATGAAGCAAAATAAATAAATAAATAGAACTTTTTAGGAAAATAATAAGACAGAAAGTAGTTCTGAAAAGAACTTATTACGAAAACTATAAAGAAATAAAGTAGTTCTGATAAGATCTTTTTATTAAAACAATGTCGAAAGTGTGCGTATTACGTTTTGAAAATTTCAATTTCGACAATGTCCTCAGAGTAAGGACACAGCGACCAACGCTACGCCATCGCGCGACGTCGCTTTGGCCGAACATTAATAAAATTGTCTGGCGGATTTGATATTTTAAATTATCATATTCATGTTATCATTCATATTATCTATATTATTATCTTATATAAAATTCATAATTGTTGATGATATAACCAATAAACATGATCTAACGATTTAAATTATTTTTTTAATATAAAAAACTACTTTTTGTGACTTAAATATAAAACTTAGGCATATGCCGCCGCTAACTTTTTTGTATGCATTATTAAGCTCTACAACTTTTCTCTAGAACTCAATCACATATCGCTCTTTGTTAAGGCAGCGTTCGTAACGTTTTCGTTCGACCGTTTTTTCTCCCACTTACTTTGCAAATCCGACTACCACGAAAAGTCTTTTCATTTTTCGGGTTAATATATGGCCTATGATACTCACAAATAACGTGACTATTAGTAAAAGAATTTTCAAAATCGGTTCAGTAGATCTAGAGATTACCCCCTACAACCTCACAAACTTTACCTCTTTATAATATTAGTATAGACTAGTATAGATATGGATTACGTCATGCATTCCAAAAAAACAAGTTCTCTCTCTATGATGTTTTTCTAGTTTTTGCTTGTATCTGCAATAACTTTCTTTTTTATTTGTCTAACAAATGAGATAGTCAAAACAGTTCAGTATCTTTTTCTCCTTAATTTGTCGTTTAATAATTTTACGTTTAATTTATTTTTTATCAGACTTATCTCTTCGCCACTCCGGACTGATGTATAACCACTGCCTTATAAAAGGATGTTCTATTAGCAAATAAGGGGGCGTCGCGAATTATTGAGTCATGCACATAAACTTGACAAAGAGCCATTGATATTTTTGAGTCATTGCCGCCTGTTATTATCGTTCATGTAGCAAAGTACAAACTCTATTATTATGGTTAAAAATATCAGACAGAAATAATCAGACATTAAGCATATTTTAACACATGCGGTTAAAACTATTGCTCCACAATACGTTTATGTATACATATATATATATTTCGTTATTTATATCGTTTCTATAAATTTCATGTTATGCCCTCAGTGCTAGATTCAAAATCGATAAAAGTACAATAAATAATATTAAAATGAGTACAGAGTTTAAGGTCAAAGATTTTGCCATATTTGAATTATGTATGACATCTAGTAACCACCATCCTACTTGTACCCTACGGCATACTGAATATCGCTCGTTGGTGTGTCGTATTGTCGCTCAATGGGCGCCTTAAGTTTCAACAGCAAAAGTAAGCAAAATGTGGGTAAGTTCTTATTGATAAAAAAAATATGTTTTTCTATGTAGAGAAGAGGTTTACTGCATTTAGGTATTTAAAATTATTTATCGTTGTCAAGTTCATCAATTCGTAAATCATGGCAATAAAGCCTTAAACTAGTTTCAGCCTGCAGTTTAGCCCATGTGAGATTCCATTATGGGGATAATAAGTTACTAATATACTTACTACTACCATATAGGTAAATTTCAGTACTATTCATACGAAGTTGAATCGTGAAAACGTAACAAACAGGTCAACACATTTATGAATGCAAGTTATGAAATAAATATACTTACTTAAAGGAAAGATGTACTTAAAATGATTCTAGTATAGAATGCTTCGCTTGAAAACCTGATCTTCCTTAGCAAGAGCGAGTGGTTACGAAGCAGACCAAAAAGTCGTCTCATTCCATTGTTGATTGGAAACAAGTCGCGGTCGCGCGATCCAATGGGAAAAGTCGCACAGCTCGGAATTTATGAAGCCATGAACAAAATTTTGTGGAGGTGGTATTAAAATTAAATATAGTATATTCGTACAAACTTGTATGATCATATTATTCAAGGTACATAAAGCATTGTCCATCAGTTATATCTCTCACACCATAACACTAAACTACCCAATTAAAAAAAAAGTAAACGTCAGTGTCACTAGGAACAGGTAAGAAATTATAACAAAAGTAATATTCATAAATTCTGCACTAAGTAATATGTTTTAGAGAGTGTCGGTGACTTTGGTTTTATTTGACATAATTAGACCTTTTGATTTTGTTTGTTACAAATTATTTTGGCAAAGCTTGAAATCTATGGACTGAATAGTAACACCCATAGGTAATATAAGTCGATGGTAACACCTATGATTTGATTACTTGAACCTAGGATCCAGAGTACAAATATAAATAATTTCAATAAAAATCTATAATTTACAGCATTTCACGTCTTTAACTAAAATTAAAGGAGCAAGATGCCTTAAAATTACCCATAATTACACCTTATTCGCGTACTCTTACAATTGTGACAATGAAAAAGAAATTAATGACACCATTGCATTAGCAATATTAACACTGGTTGAAACCAAATCTGCCGGAAAATACAATAATATTCAATGCCTAGCGTCGAATTTCATAAGATTCCTTCGAACGACCATCGACGACATAACTACCTTTATCTCGGAAGGAGCACATAACAACACTCTGCCATAAATAAAAACGGGTTGCACTCCGGGAGTGTCGGCAGAAGTGAAAACTTGAACATTAACGTTGTGCATTTTTTAATATTTTGGAATGGTTAGGGAATAATTTCGCACAAATTGCTCTATTTATAAGTATAAAAGTACTATCATGTATGTGATAAAATACAATATTCATTTATTCCGTTATCGTACACAAACATGACAATTTATATTACATTAAAAATTTAACACTTCAGAACTATTACAATTATTTTACATTAAAAAGTTTATCTCTAAAAACTAAAAACGTTGTAAGCGCCAAGAATTTCATGGCGCTTACGTTTTGGTCGCGAGAAAATAATGCCCTATGAACGATCTAGCGCTTCATGTTTTAATTCTTTAATTAGAGGTAAGGTAACTAATGTTTTAGCGCTGCAGCGAACTTAAGTTCTAATTCGCACTAAAATCTTACGGTCAGGGCCACGTGTCCTGACGCGAGTTTAACATTTTTTACTCATCCCGAAAAGTGCACAACGCCACTAAAGAAGTTTTCACTTTAATAAACCTATTTGTATATATCTTATATCGTTTGAGAATTACATGCGGTTTATAATCAGCTTTTGCCGTTTATCATGGTCGACTCTAAGGTATAGAATTGACCCTTGGGTTAACTCTTCTGATATTACTAATATTAAATACCAATATTACACAAATCTTCCTCGTACAGAAAAAATATGTTAAAGCGTTATGTGGACAACCGTTAGACTAGACTGCGCTAGACGCTATCAACCCATACAAAAAATACTGATTCTAGAGAATGTATGGCAGGCTAGCCTAGCCTCTATATACTTTGAAATACGTATATTTGTGAAAATATATTTAGAATTATTCTAAATATTTTCCTCTATATCGAGATATACACAAATCGCCTTTCTGTTCATGTACACAACTACATCGATAAAAACAAGAAATAATATGTCAAAGGAGCTGTACTATTATCTGCCTGAATATATAATATAAAATTTCAATTCAACTAATACATTGCTGATAACGAACTGTTGAACTTGTTTAACAATTTCCTAAAATTTTAATTTTGAAACATGTAAGGAATTTGACTATTGTGACTGGCTGCTAATGTTTCTAATAGCATGAATTACTTCAATTCGTTTTGATTTTTTTTCAGTCGCATATCCTAAGACACTTGGGTTGCCAAAACAAAAGTAATGAAACTAACTATACTTTAAATGTCAAAATCCATGTGATAAGATAATATAGAATAGTATATTCATATGTGATTCGCACTAAAGCAACTTAGCAATCTATGTGCCTGTCGAACGCAACTATTTCCGCCCATTGTTGACAGGGTTATCGGTGTTGACGAAAGGATTTACCGAACGGGATTGCTCCACATTTTCCCTAAACAGACATCATTATTAAACATGTTTAGAGTGTAATGGTCATGTTTCATACAAAGCTCTACTACACTATCCCGAGTATTTTATTCTTGAAATATTTCGTTGGAAATATCGTATCCAAAGTAGTCCCTTGTGCGTGCGTGTTGTCGGCGGTTGCGACCCACTGCAAGGCGTAATGCGGTGCAATCACCGTACCGCGTGCGTTCCCGTGAGAACCGATAGCGGCCCGCGCCCGCTCCCTCCGCCCGCCTGCCTTGCCTTCGCTGAAAAGGTCATACACCGAGGTATTTCGCGACAGATCTACTTTTCGATTGTTGAGTATTCTGGCTCCGGTCGGTACTGAGAGGTTAAATCCTTGTTCAGGGTTTACTATCGATCCGCGCGGCGTTCCTCGCGCTGTCATGCCTATCCTACTATTAAACAAATTTATTGTGTTTGTTTTGAGACATTTTCTAAACATTCCTAATCATAGTTCCTAAAGGTTTGGGGTGGAAGTCGAGAATTCGAGAAGGTAAAAAACGAGAATGCGCCTATGGTAAACAAGAAAATCGAACAACAGGTGACCAGCGATATACTCGTATAATTAAGTCAACTTTGTAAGTACGTACTGTTGAGGTATTAGCAACTATGTTCTACTTAGTGATACATAAAAAAATATACATTTATAACATTTACTATTATGAGATTTTATAGGATCGTTAACGCACTAGTGACGCCCCTGGTGATGCAAGGCAATCATAGACTACGGTAACTGTTTATCATCAGGCAGACCGTATGCTTGTTTGCCACCTTACTGGTATAAAAGAAAAGCCGTCAAGTGCGAGTGCGACTCGTGCTCCGAGGGTTCCATAAAAAATATTTTCGCTAATTATTGAGCAAAAAATGTATTTTTTTTGTGATGGAACTACAAATTTACGGTTTTCGGATTTTTTTACCTTTACTTGTGCTACATGACATTGTTTCTTACCAAATTTCATGATTCTAGGCCAAGAATACCCTAAAGTACCCTATAGGTTTTGATTCCCTTGCGTGTATCAAAATATGCGCATACGGCATAAACAGTCGTATCTTTTGACTTCGAAGTTTAATTTTTTTCACTGCTCGAAGGGATTACAGACTTGAGTATTTGATATTAATGTCAGCTCGATAGCTCTACCAATTCCTGAGAAAAAGGGACTTGACAGACAGACAACAAAGGGATCCACTAAGGGTTCCTAAAAAGGAAAAACGGAACCCTAAAACACAATATGCATAAACAATTTTGAATTTAATGCAAACCGTCTCACACCGATGTTTCTGTTATCTATGGTCTCACAGAATCGGAAAGATATGTATAGTAAGCACTAGAACTTAAAAAATACGGTCTCTATCTCTGTAAAAACATGGGGATTTTGCATAGACTAGAAAAAAAATCTAAAAAGAGCAGAAGCAAAATTGATCGGCATAATCGGCAAATTTCTCTTGAAAAGTAATCATAAATCATGGATCAGGAACCGTTAGAAATATTACTGTGTCCATTCACATTGTCGAGAATTTGGTGATGCGTTAGAAATGCGACACCTATTTTAATTTGCTTTCGTTTTTACCTTTGCCCCGACTGCAATGGTTATTGACAAAATTCTTAGTGATTCTTATTGGCTATACACTACCTGGGGAAGCTTCCAGTCGGTGAGACTTTAAAGGCTTCATTTTAAGCCATTGTTCCAGGTAAGACGGAAACATTGCCGCCGATTGGATACTAAATAGGTTCCATTCAATGGAGTGTAACAGAGATGGGCGGATAAAGTAAATTATCTATTTCCACACTGTTCCATTCTGCACTGCTCCGGCTCAATGAAGTATCAGGATAAAGTTCGGCATGGGGGTTACCTTCAGCCTGGTCTAATCGAGGAACCGGACTGTTCCAGGGATTTTGTTCGCCTTATTTTTAGTACCGTAGTGCGTTGTGGGTTACAGTTAGAAGCGACTTAATTAGTTGATTAGTAAAGTATGGTGAGAACTGGGCAATCACTTGCGCCGGCTATTAGAAACAAATACAAAATCAACTATATATGATGCACCCCGCCGACTAGCAACCAAGGATTCGAAGTGTGTGTGTGAAGTGAAGCATAGCGTAACGTCAGGATCAGTGAGACTGGAGGAGCATAGCTTTTCTAAACACCGCAGTTGAATAACAATTCCTTGAAGCCTTGTTCTGTTCCTAGGAAGTGGTAGTGGCATTGTGGAAGCGATAAGTACTCCTTATTTTCCATGCGTCTTAACATTACCACAACCGCTTCACATTAACCAATAAGATACCGTATGTATCACTGAAGAAGAAAGGGAAGACTAAATAGTTACCTGTCATCCATACCATACCATACCATCAATGTATTCCTCAAATAAATATAACTAGATTACCCGTGCGAATACTTCGCACCGATAGTGGTTAGTTACGTAGTATAATAAAGTAGAAATAAGTAAATGTAAATATTTTTTAATTTTAAATATTTTATTCAAAAAAAATTGTGACAAAATTAGTTTTATGTTAATATTATATATAGTATTATACAAGCATTTATGAGTTTTCATTGAAATGAGAGCAATTCTTGGTGGACAAATATCCAATACCCAATAAACACTTTACGTATAAATATACAAATATTGTAGCAAATATTTCGTTATAAAAAAATATTATTTTTTGTAATATAAGTGTAATATATATTTTACACACTATTTATATATATTTTATTAATTTACTAATTAAAAACGTATATTATTGAGGTTAGAATAGTACTCCAATTGCTTTTACAAATACTGTAAAGTAATAATTAAAATAGAAATAAAAGTGAAAAAAAAATATTGCATGAAATGTTCAAAATCATACTTAATAATGAGTAAAATAAAAATACTTGATTACTCGATTGACACGTTGTTTATATGTTGTTTATACGTTTACATATACGTATATTTTAATTTGTTAAATTCAACGACACAGCGCCACCTCGACACATTTAACTATTAAAAAATATAAATTGCCAACAGATGGCGAGTCTTTTTTTAAATTAAATGTTTTTTAAAATACATTTTTGAAAATGTAAATTTTAAATTGTATTTTTTTTAAACTTACTTATATAAATTTATTTTTCGTCATTAAAGAAAAAAATAATCGTTTAAAATGGCGTATCAAACATTAAGTTTGATACAGTATTAAGAGAGATATTTATACCGACAAAAAAACACCTTTGAGTAATAATATATACAGATAAATTTTAAAATGTAATTTTTTAACGAAAATTAACTGAAACTTATATAAATTTATTTTTCGTCATTAAAGAAAAAAATAATCTTTAAAATGGCCTATCAAACATTAAGTTTGATACAGTATTAAGAGCAATATTTCATACCGACAAAAAACACCTTTAAGTAATAATGCATAGAGATTATTTTAATACCCTGTTTTTATTTTCATTTTCTAAAATTCATCACTCACAGACAGATGTTTCAATTATTTTTTTAAATGAACAAGTTATTTCCCATTATTTACTAGTGCATGAAAAGAGCTATGAATATTAAACAAGCGAGTGAAGTGTGTAAGGACGTCTTATGGCGCTCGGTTCTTTCGGCCTAGCCCGCAAAGGATCTGACGTGAAGGTATATATACATAAATACTAGTGCTAAATGACATACACACACATACATACAATATTTACATAGCTATCCAGTTCAAAAAAGACAGGTTATATACTATAGTTTAGTCTTTGAATTAGGTATTCGCAAACATTGTCTTACGTTTCTGTGCCAGTCCTACAGTGAGCTCGTGAAGACTGATATTAGACTTTAATCTTAACGAACGCGTCTTAGTCATCAGTAAGTTATGAGAGAATCTTTTATAATAAATAATGAGCTCAAATAAAATTATGACTAAGTGTTATTATATGCCTTAAAACAAAATGGAGTCTTTATTAAAAAAAAGAATCATTATCACAATAATAATCAATGCACGTGTACACGCGATTTTCCTTATCGTCATAATTCATGGGTATAGTCGATCACAGATTAATATATTAAATATTGAACCATCCCTATATCGTCGTAACAGTGATTGTTTGTTACAATTGATGTATGTCCGACGTTACATTATTTTATATAAGACGTCGGGAGGCATACAAGTATACGGCCTACCTGATGTAAAGCAGTTACCGAAGTCTATTAATGCTTGTAATATATTCAGTATCACTCGCACGATGCCTCCTCGGCTGCTTACACAACAATTTCTTAGGAGTTTACTGGTGACCTCACTCACACCCAGGAAAACGACAACCCTCTACATTTACACTTTTGGATTTGTCTGGTTTCTAGAGCTGAGTTCCAAGCTCTTTTGCTATCATGGGTGATAGTTGCTGCTGTCAAACAAACATACAATTTTCATACCCGCATTCAGCAAATATGAGACAATATTTTTTTGGACATTAGCTTTAAAAAGAGAACATTTGAGATTTCGGCCAAGGTAATATTTCATATGTTACTAGAGGTTTCCCACAATATTAGCCCGTATGTATGCCAGTATCCTTATTTACATCAGATGGGCCGTATGCTTGTTTCCCTTCCGCCGTTGTATAAAAAATGTTCTGGGTGTAGCCACATACGGTTTAGTTAGGAAGTTACTATTGCTGATGGGACGATATGTATGCGGTTGAACTTTTTTTTGTATTTTTACACTCAACTTCCATGGCGACCCACAGAAGAAGGAATATATTATTTTGAAGTTGCTTTAGTCATCCCCGAGAGAGGGAGAGATATGGGGAAGTTTCACGAGTACCTTTACGGAACGACCGGAGAGGTTATGTCGGACTCATACTGACTAATGACCGCCTAGTTGTTGACTTTAGGCGGGAAGGGTTTGAAGGCTGCATCGGAAGCAATCGCTGCAGGGAGATGCCGGATGGTGCGAGCATCACTCAACTGGAGAACTTTTGCCCCAAGGAGTATACGGCTGCTTCAAAGCGCTCTAAAGCGCTTGAAAGTTTGTTAGGTGAGTTTAAGAAGGGAGAGAGGGCACTGAGGCGGATCATGTGCCGGTACCGTTTCGAGTAGAGAAGTATAAGGATTGGGATGATGTTCAGAGGATTAGGGAAATGTTTTTGAAAGTTTTTATAAGTTAATTCGAATAGAGGGAAGCGTTAAGCCAGTGCAATTCACAATGCAATTTTAAATTGCACCGAGACTACTACCAAACCACTGTGCATTTATTGCTCTACGGCTATAAAATATATATAAAAGGGATTTTCAACTGTATGGGGTTTTTCGTGTTGAGATTGTTGCGAGCGAATACCAAAAACGCGTACGTCATTCTTTCACATGAACATACTGGGTTCGCTAATATATAGGTATTGAGGGCATTTTATTGTGCTTTCTAAATATATGATAAATCTAGAGGAATTAGGATGTCTTCGTAGTCAAGAGAAACCAAGACTCCAAGGTACATACTCATCATTATTTACTAAATACTGTGCTACATACAACAGATAATTGTGATTGGTATGCCCTGGCTGCATTTTTCCAGAACGATTAGCACAACCGTTAATGAGCGAACGTGTTGGTGCAGTCATTTAGGACAAGGTATTATTTGCTTCTAATTGTCTGAAGGTCAAGTCAACATTCCTATCCAAAGCGGATATGCAAATGTTACTGGTTAGTAAGTATTCTGACGTATTTTTTTTAACTATTTCGGCTTACACTCAATCGAAAAGGCAACTATACATGAGCTATACTCATAGATAAACAGACAGACAGAAATACTCACAGAAACAACGTTGTAGAGCATAAATGCACTGTGGTTTGGTGGTAGTCTCGGTGCAATTTAAAATTGCATTGTGAATTGCACTGGCTGAACGCCCCTCTATTCGAATTAACTTATAAAAACTTTCAAAAACATTTCCCTAATCCTCTGAACATCATCCCAATCCTTATACTTCTCTACTCGAAACGGTACCGGCACATGATCGGCTTCAGTGCCCTCTCTCCCTTCTTAAAGTCACCTAACAAACTTTCAAGCGCTTTAGAGCGCTTTGAAGCAGCCGAATACTCCTTGGGGCAAAAGTTCTCCAGTTGAGTGATGCTCGCACCATCCGGCATCCCCCTGCAACGATTGCTTCCGATGCAGCCTTCAAACCCTTTCCGCCTAAAGTCAACAATTAGGCGGTCATTAGTCAGTATGAGTCTGACATAACCTCTCCGGTCGTTCCGTAAAGGTACTCGTGAAACTTCCCCATATCTCCCTCTCTTGGGGATGACTAAAGCAACTTCAAAATAATATATTCCTTCTTCTGTGGGTCGCCATGGAAGTTGGGTGTAAAAATACAAATAAAAGTTCAACCGCATACATATCGTCCCATCAGCAATAGTAACTTCCTAACTAAACCGTATGTGGCTACACCCAGAACATTTTTTATACAACGGCTGAAGCAAACAAGCATACGGCCCATCTGATGTAAATTGGTTATATATATATTTATATAGTTATATATATATATATAAGTAAGTAAGTAAGGATATATAAGGATAAATTTTAATACACGAAGAAATATACATACGAGTGTAATAATAGATTAAAATTTTAATTTCTTAAGAGTAGTCAGAAGTATATATTTGAAACTCTATAAGTTCATTAAGTATGCCGTGAGACGTGAAGTGTAAACAAAGAAAACGTATTTTATTAAGAGAGGTAGGGCGCATCAAAGCAGGACGTCTGGGGAAGTACCTCACAGAAAACCGCAGCCAACTAACAACTCGCTGCAGAGTAGTTGTGTTTCTACGTGTGAATAAGGTCACCAGTAAGCTCCTATGGAGTTACTGGAGGTTAGCAGCAGAGGTGGCATCGCGCGAGTGATACTTAATGTATTACAATCGTTCATAGCCTACGGTAACCGCTTTACATCAGGTGGGTCGTATGCTTGTATGCCTCCCGAGCTTGTATAAAAAAACATAGGTTTTCAAATTTACGTATTGGTTAAGAACAGTCTCCTTGTTCAAAGAACACGTACTTGAAATGGTTTTTATTCGATAAAAGTAATATGCAAGCATTGCTCAGTCTAAATTGACTCATTTACACCCACAATAATATTTTAATAAAGGAAACTCAACAACAACAGAATTTGAAATGGAACACAACTATCAAACACAACACCTTTAACCAATATTTTTAGAATGTCAAAACAAAGAATGGACGGATAAATACAAAAGTTGTAAAATCTCCATACATCGTTTGCGTTAACCGTTCTTATTGATTGGGAACTAAAATAACGCATTCTTGATTACATTATAAGGTCTTTCATAATACCAGGAATTATGAAACTGTCATAAAAAATATTTCCCGTTAAATATTCGTATTTTTTAACCAACACACTAATTAAAATTATTATGTTGGGTATAAAGTCGAACGTTATTGCAATACTAGTAGTAACGTCATAAATTTTATTTACGAGTATATGGAAGTAACTTTAAACTTTTTTAAACTAAATTTATAAAATAACCTTTTTGATGATTTGTTTACATTGTGTCTTAAGATCATGTGATTACGTTATAATTAAGTTGTCTTCATAAACTACTAAAAACAACTCCGTGAACTACCTACTGTGGGCTCTACCGCCAAAGCTAAAAACGATTCATCTGAGTCTGATTCCTCGTTAAGTACCAATTGTCATTATTACTTGGCTGCAATTTACTGTGTGGTGTAGTACTTCCCCAGTTGTAAAGGACTGTTGTCGTATTTTCCAGATATTATAAGGATGCAAAGGGCAATTCTTATTAACGGCGTCCTTCACAACCAATTTTCAGGAAGACCGTTCCTATATGAAATCTATATGTTTGTCTGTGTGTGCATTTTTTCCGAATATTCTAATTTTGACTTCAGATTCGGATACAGCATAAAAAAGTAGCTATCTCTTAAGGAAAAAGTAAAGTCAAAATGGCCTACAAATTAAAAAAAAAATTCAATTGTTACATACCTATGTATACACTTAGTCTGGCCATAAATACTGTTACAATTAAAATAAACAAAATATTACATTTGAATTTGGAATCTGTCATTTTTATATGATTGTTCATTGAGTTTTCTCATTTTGGCGCCAATACATTATACAATATTTTGCGATATTAAAATGGAGTGGGGTTACAGAATCGCTGTGATTGCATTACACAAAGTATGTATGGAGCCAAATGCAATTTTTAAAACTCTCCATACGCTTGGTATTAGTAAAATGTTTGTGTACCGGGCTATTAATAGCTACAATGAGACCTCCTATGTTTGTGACAGAAAAAGATCTGGCCGTCCACGTAGTGTTCGTACGAAAAAGGTGCTCAAAGCAGTAAGTGAAAGAATTCGAAGAAATCCTGTCCGAAAGCAAAAGATTTTATCTCGGGAGATGAAGATAGCACCTAGGACCATGTCGCGTAGTTTAAAAGATGACTTAGGACTTGCAACCTATAAGAGACGTACCGGTCATTTCTTAACTGATAATTTTAAAAAGAATAGGGTGGTAAAATCGAAACAACTACTGAAGCGGTACGCAAAGGAAGGTCACAGAAAAATTTTGTTTACGGATGAGAAATTTTTTACCATCGAAGAAAGTTACAACAAACAAAATGATTAGGTGTATGCCCACAGTTGTGAAGAAGCGAGCGCGCGTATTCCGAGGATCCAGCGAGGGCGTTATCCTTCATCAATCATGATTTGGCTTGGAGTCTCATATTCAGGCTTAACTGAGGTGTTTTTCTGTGAAAAAGGTGTGAAAACCAGTGCCGTGGTTTACCAAAATACCGTCTTAACAAACAGTAGAATCACTTTCTCAAACAATGTTCAAAAACAGACACTGGATATTCCAACAGGACTCTGCACCAGCTTATAAGGCACGAAGCACTCAAAACTGGTTGACCGCCCGTGGAATTGACTTCATCGGGCATGAAAACCGACCCTCTTCTAGTACAGATTTAAATCCACTGGACTACAAGATATGGCAACATTTGGAAGAGAAAGTCTGCGCTAAACCTCATCAGAATTAGGAGTCTCTCCGAACATCTCTGGTTAAAGCAGCGGCAGAAATAGATATAAATGTGGTGCGTGCTGCGATCGATGACTGGCCGCGTCGATTAAGGGCATGTATTCAAAATGGAGGAGTGCATTTCGAATAATGTAAATAAAATTTTGTTGTACACTTAATTACCTTTCATTTCATATATAACTTTTACATAATTATCAAAAAGTGTATTATGAATTACATCAAAAGTTTTTCACAGAACTTATGACCTGACTAGGTATATAATTGACGAGCCAGGTGTTCCTCTGGCAATGCAAGCTTGCGCAATCTCAATTCTGGTTTGCTATGATTTGTATGAAAACTTAAGGCGGTGTAGGACAGTTAGTAATATAAATTACCTTTAACTCCCAAAAAATATCATTTAGGTACTGTGCGTTACTTACATGGTAATTGAATTAAAAAATAATAATAATATTTACATCCCAATTTTCACAATTATTCCTGTTCAGCATATCAGATTTGATAAGTTATAAAGGTATTTTTTTATGAATTTCGTGTAATGACACTATACAAATATACAAATCGATAGAGAATTAAATTTTGAGTAAGACTGTATAAAACTCATTTTCTACGTTTCTATATGTCGTATATTTCTTTGTCACTTGAGGTAGTACTAAAAATGTATTAAAGAATTTAACATACAACCAATTTTAAAATTTTAAATGTAGATTGGATAAAAGTCGTGATCATCAATGACGTTGATGATTACGATGGCACACAATATGCAGCACATGTTGGTGAGATCAGTTTTGACTCTAAAAATGGTTAGCGCATCGGAATATACTCCAAGAACAGATAAAAAGGTGCTTCAGGGATACTTATACACCGAACCAAATGTGTTTCTAATTAAGTACAAAACATGTTTTCTTTCATTTGCACAATTCTTGGTAACAACACCGTGTGAAAACATCGAAGAATGGTGTTTCTCAAAGAAACAGCTCATTGAAGATGCCAGCACCAACCAACATAATTAGGTCTACCCTGTCCCTTCATACATATCATAGAGAGATTGTATAGGAGAATGGGCGTGACATCCCAAAGCTCCTTTGTAAATGGTCAACCTATGCACATGCAGCATCCATTGAGATTCTTCACACGGTCAGAGGCGACAAAAAATAATACAAAAACCGTTACGCCCCAGAAAAAATGTTCCCATAACTCATGAATGTGTCTCATTGATAAAGACCCGTAGTACCACTGGCTTTTTGAAATGATTTTGTCTAGGTACTTATGTTATGTTTAACCTACATTAAACAAGGCAGTTTGATATTCATCGTTTTTAGGGTTCCGTAGTAAACAAGGAATATTATAGTTTCTATAACCGTGTCTGTTTAACGTAGTACTAATTTTACATGTAATGTGATTTGAAACGAGAAACGAAGGAAATAACATTCGCAATTTTATACTACCTTTCGAAAACTGCCTGGATTTCATACAAATGTATATACTAGACTAGCACTTACTTTAACAAGTAGGTATCGTCGTGTAAAATTTAATTTAAATCCGTTTAATAGCTTTTGCGAGATGCGTGCACAGTAGACTGTTAAGCAAAAACTTTAAATATGGCTGTGTTGGCTTTTGTTGTGTAGTAGCATAGCTTAACTTGAAGTACTCTTAAAACGTAATTATGTTAGTTGTACAAATTCAACCTTGTTACGATTTTTTATATGGATAAATGAATGAAGCATAGTTTATATGTATACAAGCGTTCAGTTTTCTATGCCCACTTCGGAAGGATGTGAAGATAAAAAAGATATCTGAAGAAATCTATGAAGTACCTACTCATAACAATGCTTTAATATTTTTATAGTACCTATAGTAATCGTGACATCGCCATTCCGCATAGTGGGCATTTAGTTAACCTTTTATTATGTACCCCAAGTTTCTTGTGAACTTTGTGCATTCAGTGGAACAGAAGTGACTCATTACCCGGATATCTTAGAGGTTATCTGAGCTCACAATTTTGTGAGTGAATTGTAAAAAATGTTATTCTTGACTTGAATGACGATACGATACCCACCGCCACGGCATAGTGGTGAGCCTGTCGATTTACCCACAGATAAACTCACACAAAAAAATGAAATACATATGGACTGCATGTGTATACAGCGTGGGACTCAGAGGCGAAGTTCGCTTCATGAATGGACACTGAGTCAAGAAGATAGGACACACAATTTCCTAGATCATTCCTAGAATGACACAATGACATTAAGGAAAAAGTATATAGTGATTCATCTATTTACTACAAAATGTATATAACATCATTGTGAAATTTTCATTGCATTGTAAATGGTATTAGTAATTGTAATCACAGGAATAGATTACCAATTAAGATAATGTTGTAATCTTTATGTCGGTAAGCGAAGGAAATCTATGACAAAGTAACGGAAATGTATTATCAATTTGCTATTCCATGTTAAACGATTTGCTTTTAGTTTCATACTTCCTTTTACATATTATTTTTTATGCAACGTCGGTATCGGGAGGCATATAAGCATACGGCCCTCCTGATATAAGCCGTTTACCAGCCTATGAACGCTTGCAATACAGGAAGTATCGGTCACGCGTATCGCTGTTTATTCAGGAACCCCTTACTTAGGAGCTTATTGGTAACTTCACTCACTCGCAGGAACAAAACAGCCTTCTAATGAGTCTTTATTTTTGAGGTGGAAATGCGTCGCCAGTAATTCCAACCATTCTGATCTCATTGTATATCTCCTTAGTCTGTCGTCTTTCAGCCTTTCAAGAACGCTCCAAAATTCTAATTCATACAATATCTAATATTTTTCTCATTAGTTCAAGAGAAATTCGGGAACCGCAAGTTATTCCAGTAATCTGATGTCACTTTATCCTCGCTGCACCAATTCTATGCGTCACTGCCCGATCTACGTCACTCAGTACTTCAAGTCAGTGCAAACCGGCAGCGTGACATCATACAACATTATAAGAACGCAACTGAAGATACCGCCAGAGACACAAAAAGATAGTTCTGGATCTGCTAATTTGTGGGCCAACACTTCCAAGTTTACGCTACCATATTGCCACTGAAGACTAGAACCAAGAAATTTGTAAGAGTACGACACATCTAAGAAACCCGTCTGGCGAAGTATACCTCACAGAAAACAGCAGCCACATTACAACTCCCTGGAGCGTTGTTGTGTCCTGCGAGTGAGTGAGATTACTAGTAAACTCGTAAAAATTTGCTGTGTCAACAGGAGAAGTGGCATCGCGCGACTTACAAATTAATGTGGCGTGTAAGCGTTCATTAGCAACGGTAACCGCTTTACATCATCAGCCATGCAATTCTGTAAGAGCAAACATCCTTACATCCCCGGAAACATCGGCTGTTATAGCCTTGAACACAAAATTGCAATTCCTTAGTGTCGCTTTCATGGTTGAGCGATACTAGCGCCGCAAGGCTGCGTTTGAAATTGGAATTCTACAAGGCAAACAGCCTCGCGTACGCTTACAGCCTTATAGAATACCAAATAAAAAGCCGTGATCGCAGTAGACGATGTCAAAGCTGTGACATCTGTGATCACAGCGACGCACACAGCCATTACGAGTCGCTTAGAGAATTGCATGGCTGGTGCCTTGTATGCTTTCGGATGTTGTATAAAAAAGAAAAAAATCTTTTAAACATCTATTCTTGTAAGCGTTATCCCGTTTTCCTAATCATTTAGGAATTCCTTCCTTCATTCCTTCACGTCAGGTTCCTTGCGGGGTAGGCAGGTCATTAGAGCATCATAAGACGCGATCCTTACACACCTCGTTCGCTTCTTTAACATCCATAGCTCTTCATGCCCACTCGTCGGTTCCTAGGGTAATATGAAAAAAAAAAATTTCACTTTGAAACATAATTTTGCAAATTATAACATTGGATAGTTGTTATATGTTGCGAATGCTTTTAATAGCTTACAGAAGGAACATTCTCCGTGAGCCGCCAGTGAGTATAATAATAAAAGAGCAGCCTTGGGTTATCTGGTCTGGAATGCAGCATTGAGCGTCCGTGGTAAACGCACAGTACACACATGCCTACCCCTTAACTCAATATCAACAATTTATAACGGAGCATCGCATGTTTTTATAGAGAGACTAGCAGAAGCCCGCGGCTTCGCACGCATGAGATTTGGGCTTTCAGTAGTCACTATTTCTCTGTAGACATGAAATTGTTTCTGTTTAAAAAAAAAACAAACTTCAGGGTCGTATATGCAACTATAAAGCGATTCAATTTTCGTACAGCGCCATCTATTGACCTTTACAGAAGGCAACGTATATGTATTTTATTTATATTACATATACAAATTACATAAAAAATGCGTAGTTATTTTATGTTACAAAAAATACGTATTGTATGAAAATAATAATAAAAATAAAATTACATAGTCCCGCGAAGGTGAAGATATTTCCCCCTAATTTTAACAGTTTTTCATTTTCATTTTCGCAGGAACCCTAAAAATTTACCCTATATTACCTAGATAAAAAGTACCCTATATTCTGCTCTGAACAGTCCTCTACCTACCAGTGAAAGTCCCGTTAAAATCGGTTCAGCCATTTCGAAGATTAGCCCGGACAAACAAACAGACAGACAGACAAAAAAGTTAAAAATGCGTATTTAGGCTTTGGTAACGTGAAAATAATAATATGAGCTTAAGATAAAGGCTTTATTTTGAAATCACAGACAGACACTTCAATTTTTATTATATGTATAGATGTGTAGATAACAACAATTTATTGTATTCTAAAGTATCATTTAAGAGCAGTGAACGAATAAAACAAAAAAAAATGTTTTTTCTTTCAGTCCACTGGGCCATAAAGTACCGACCTATTGTCCAAACTGGTTCCCAGTTCAAATCCTACCATGTACCACAAAATTCGTGTTTTCGAATTTACGTACATTTTTGTAATAAGCTCTGCGGTGAAAGAAAATGTTGTGAGCAAATACGCAAGTTCAAGAAGTTATATTTCGCAAGATGCGACATAACCTAAGAAAGGTTTGGTTTTACCTATGGGCTGCAAAGTCTGACGGCAGCCTTATGTTTAAAAATCAGTATTTTCGCCAAATACTGAGGCTTAGGTAGCGAACCCTGTCAATCCTAAAGGATTAGGATATGAGATAACGCTAAGAAGATAATATGTATATGAACCTCTCTTTTCAACCTCTCCACTCTACTACTTAACAGACCGTTTTCTGTTTCAGTCAAGGTGTAGGATTGTCCGTCCAATTCTCTGTGCTTTCGTCTTAAAAGTCAATTTATTCCTACATTTTTCGCTTAAAGTCGATCGCGACTCGATCCGAGCACGGACACTCTGGAATGTTCTTCCGTCAAACACTCCGCGTATTACGCAACGCTCTCTACTTTCAAAAGTCTGAATCTCCTTATAACTTAATCCTGTTCAATCTTTTTCTTACTTTATTATTTATTTTTCTACACTTAATCTGCACTGCTGCACATACGGCACCTTGATATTTTATCTATTTCTTCTGACCTTAGGTTATCTCATCCTAAAGCCTCTTCGGCCGCCGGCATCTTTGATTATTGTCAACAATTATTGTAATACAAATATGGGCGCAATAAAATATATTATATTAATTCTTACTTATAATAAATTGTTAATCAACTTGTAACACAGTACCAAGGTCGCAACATGTTGTTATTTTCTGTACAACTTCCACGTTTGCACAACAAGAAGTACCTCTTTTGCGGTGTCACCCGCTCTGCTACAATTACTGCTAACATAGTATCTTCTCAGGAGCTTCTCAGTGCCCTTACTCCTATTTAGGCGGAGGACTACTTCCGCAATTTGCCTGCTTCTGATCAAACTTCACTCTTAACTCTGTTAAAACTGTTATCTACCTTAAAACTGACTAATTTCTATAATTACATTACATACACAGTGTGTAATCTAGAATCACACACAATACTCGTACTTTGATATGTTTGAGTCACAACGTAATCTCTATATAATTTTGGCCGAGCGAAAGTTCTCGAATGTGCGTTAGAATGCGTGTTTGTTAGTAAGAAGGTAAGAAGTAGCATTTCTGGCCACATTGCCGTGCCGAGCCGAGGACCAAGAAGTGCATTAAGCTATCATGACATCAGACCGCTCGTCTGAACGGCATTCTTCAGCCGGCTCTAGTGTCCGGCCCAGGAATGTGCAGCCAGCAACCCGAGACGGAAGGAGCAGCGGCGGAAGCGGTACTTGGAATCATAGTTGTAAACAAAACGGATAATCATACCCAAACATACAAATAGAAATAGGCTTTAATTATACTTGTAATAGAGTTTGAATAGTAATACGCATCTTAGGTATTTACGCAGAATCCAAGACTGTGTAATTGTATATCACCATCCTAGGTCAAATACGTAACAACTGAAGAAGTGTGTCATCGGAGTTCGATTCTTGTTTCTTAACGACAAAGATAAAAATGCAACGACAAAGGCAGAGTACTTTAAGATGAAATTGGCCTCACCAGCAGTGATCACGGCGCGCAACCGTCTCGCTCCACTGTGCCGTGCATCCTGCCATGTATAAGGTATAATTTTCCAAGTACTTTTCTTTCACCAGCTTAAAGTTTTGTCAAAACGACGCACTAACAACAAAATTGCAAATTTTGCGAAAAATTAATATTTTAATGTCATTACCAACGTTGACGAATTTGGTGGCGGCGTGCTAAGACCAAAGACCTATGTATACTGCTAAGACACGCTACTTTGACACCAACGCTCGTGGGTTCGACTCCCACACAGGATAGAGATTTATGTGCATGAACATGTCTCTTTCTCTTGGTTTAAGTGTTTTTCAGAGAGGTAGCGTATCTGGAGAATTATCTCCACCTCACAGAAAACCACAGCCAAATAACAACTTCCTGGAGGGTTGTTGAACTCCGGCGAGTAAGTGAGGTCACCAGTAAACTCCTAAGAAGCAGAGGTACCATTGCGCTAGTGATTAAATTGATGATTTAATTTTTTGCAAGCGTTCATAGGCTACGGTAATCGCTTTTCACCAGGTGGGCCGTGAGCTTGTACCGACATTGTATAAAAAAAAATATTACCTATCTATATTTTGAAACAATAGACTATTCGTATACCTGGTACAATTTTGTCGCTATCGTAATGTTGTAATGACTTTAGAATTGGAGAAAATCCGAAACTTCTGGAATTATCCTGGTCCTGGAATTATTTATCGAATTCATGAAAATCGGCCGCCGCGATGGCGCCGCGTGCTTCATCAATGCCATATTTAATCATATCATATCTGAACAACATTGAAACATTTCCACTTTTCGTGTCAATACAAAATATTGTTTGAAGTTGATATCACTAAGACTAGGCGAAATGGCGTTGTGCTTATTGGCAAGTTGCCAACACTTATTGAGTTTGAAAAATCGATTCACACTCAAAAAGTCGATTAAGTTGAATATCTAATCGAGGTAAAATGGTGTCTAGATGCACTGCCTATAAATAAGCCAACTTAATTGCTTCAGCGGTTCAGCAACTAAGAGCAGTGATAGCCTGGCAAGATAATCTGCTTATTCACCACGTGATTACCACTAAATTTGTGTTATCGGATTTATGTACTCATATTTGTAATTTGCAATTATCGCTAGCTCGGCAATGAAGGAAAACATCGCGAGGAAACCCGCACGTCCAAGAAATTATACTTCGAAACACATGTGACCTAACCTAATAAAGGTCTAGTTTTCCCTCTGGGTTGTGGAGGTCCGACATATTAAAATCAGTATCTTCGCTAAATTCTTAGGCTTAGTCAGCGGACCCTGTAAATCCTAATGGATTAAGAAACAGCACAACGTTAAGAAGAAGAAGAATTGCTTTAGCAGTTCGGAAGGAAATTGAACACAAACTCTTGTTTACTTAACCTCATGCACTACATACACGGAGAGAGACAAACACGCACATGCGCGTGCACTAAATAGATAGAAATCCTATGAAAAATAATATATACGACTCAGGAGTCTGCTTGCTAAGATCTTACAAAGAGAAATCAAATGAGCCCAAACTAGATTTACTTCCTGTTAACGTCTAAGGAGTTCCAATTACTTCCAATGGGCAACCCCGACCTCCATCAATATCGAGATCGATGGTGCCGAAAATATCATGGATTGTCAAGTTTCATGACTCAAACTCTCAAGATTCAATATATGATTAGTTTATGTGACAATTCTGATAATATTTTGTAACATAAGTGCTCGTGAACTCGTGAACTCGTGAACAGAAATGAAAGACCCCAAATCTATCATCTATGCACTTTTTGGAAGACGTGATTAAGTCTAAGAAGAAAACCTTTTAAAATGCACTATCGTTTTACGGATGTGGAATGGAATGAAACTTATGAAAAACAAAGATATGGCTTAAAGGTCTTTGTTACCAGGCCATAAACTAATAAAAAAAATCGGAGGAAAAGATGTGCTAAAAATTAATAACCCAGTCATAAGTATCATCCAACGACTTCTATGTATAGATAGTATACATAGAAGTCTTTGGTATCATCCCCAATAATTATCCTTTTATAATTTAAAGAGTGTATTTTCGTATGGCAAAATTCCTATTTGTGTTCTTAGACATCGAACATCCAACAGCGTCGGTGCATACATTTCGCATGGTACCTCATTTAGTACACTAATGGTGTCACAAATTGGTCGGGGGACGAGTCGACGGTTGCTGATTAAACAATTGAAGCCCGCATGCATCGACCGGCTCATTGTATACAATTATTGGAAACCAATTGACTGTATCACCGATATCACTCACTCGTTGATGTAATTTTAATGTTAGTAATAGAAAGTTATAAAATCCAAATGAGAAAAATTCAAAGTCATTGTTAAATAAGGAAGTATTAAATAAGTTTGCTAGTGGGAGATTGTCATATAAGTTTAAAACCATAATATTTAACATGTAAAATAATTGGGAAGTTATGGTTCCAAAATTACAAGTAATAAACTGAATTCTAATAAGGTCAATAAAAACAACATTTTTTTTAATAAAGGAATCTTCGAAACTTTCTCTTATCCGGATAGGAGAAAGTTTGTATGCAATTACATTTATTTCTAAACTGGGAAACTAGTTTGTACTATACAATTTTTCTCCTAGCATGTTAGTTATCTAGTTACAATATAATTGATCGATGATATTGCGGCAAACATTTTGAAAAGTAATTGAAAATTATAAAATCTAATTGAGAAAAATTCCAAGTCCTTATTAATGAGACCATATTTGGCGGAAGATTAGCATACATCGGAAATAGTTCAAAGAAATAATTGGCACATAAATACTCATGCCTAGTTAGCATAGACTTTGAAATCTAAATATTCCAAACTGAACTGTCTGTGATTGAGATTACATAAGATAATTATTAATCGGGCTAAGTTTTTGCATTGGTTTTATCCCTTGTATTACTAATTACGAATTATTCGTTCTTGTATATACTGTATTATACATACCTACATACATATCATCACGCCTGTATCCCATTGGAGTTGGCAAAGACTATTGAACGCCAGGTGCACCAATTCAAACAAGTACTTACATCTCTCGCCTCATCCACACTCTTCCTCATCAACCTCTTCTCGCATACTCTATGGTTTCGCGTGATTTTAATTTGGCCTTTTTTCAGCACACCAGCTTTGATCTATATGCGTGTGCGTGTGCGTATAGGATGGCCCCTGCCGATATCTCCACTCACTCTTGCTCGATATACTTTTTCGTAACTGTTTTGTCATCCATTCTATTCAAATCTCCGAACCATCTCAGCGTGCCATTTTCAACTTTTTCACTACATATTGGCCAGATATTATGTATACGAGCCACTATTCTAACTAGTTCAATACCTAGTTGGCGTATTGAGGAAATAAAGGAAAGTGTAAATAATTTTGCTTATTAGATTTCCAGTAAACAAATGGCAACATTCTACTAACAAGAATAAGTAAATTGAAAACCAGAGGGCTAATATCCGTGAGTAGGTAGGTTGTATGACGTAAATTTGTTAAATCGCGGCATCATTGACGACTTGTGCAGTGAAAGTGAGGTCGCGCGCTTTCTATTCGTCATTGGCACAAGGCAGCGCCGGCGTGCTCGAAAGCCGCAAGCCTACGTCGCACCACCTAGCCTGTCCTTTCTAATTCTAATAGAAAAGCCGACTATCACACGCGCTTGTGTAAGTTTCTAGTTTCTTTCTTCGTAGTCAGAGGATATCTCTGTACCAGTGACGTTTGCGTTATGTTAATTACCCCAGATGGCAAAAACACATGCAGATGCAGAGAACCTGCATTATAGCAGTTGCCGTAATTTGCGGGTGTTTGAAACCAATAGATGGCGCGTTGTCACCCTCACTGCCAACGTAGCAAAACCTCAGGAGCTGACTAATTATCTCGTAGAAACACCAACATTAAGTTATTTCTGAAGGTACTTTTCCAATCTGCACGAAAAGTTAAATCGAATAGTAAACCACATATACCTGAAATTAAACATTTAATACCCTATTGATAGTACTGGCACACATTCGTCAGACAGTTTACGCAGTCTTTAGGAAGCATACTGACATATTTTTAGATACCATTTTGCGTTAACTAAGCGACCAGTTTTCCGACGGAGATCCTGGTCTGGATTTTGCTTGTAAAGAATCATAAGGCCGCTATTTCACCACAAACCAAAAAATCACTTGAATGCGCATGAAGTACCCCGCGCTCACAAACTACTTTAGTACCGTAGTGGTGCATTGAGTTACTACGTTATATTAGTCTCAACGGTTCTCCGTAGGTTATTTCCTTAATGCTATTACTATGTATAATATCAATTATTATATATGGTATTTGAAAGAGAAGAAACCAGAACCAATGTAAGAATTACGGTAGATGATGAAGTGTTGGAACAAGTGAATGAGTTTGTATATCTTGGATGCGCTTTCAGCAGGGATGGAAGGTACACCGCAGATGTGGAAAGGCGAGTGAGTGCTGGGAATAGTGTGAATGGAGCGTTGGGAAAACTTCTTGGCAGTAAAAACCTTAGCCAGAACTCCAGAAGGCGCAGCTGGCTATACACAATGCAGTGCTTGTCCCAACGCTTACTTATGGAAGCGAGAGCTGGGTATGGCAGAGAGAGCATGAAAGTAGGATAAACGCGGTTGAAATGCGAGCGTTGCGCATAATCTGTGGTGTAACGCTTGCAGACCGTATCCGCAATGATGAGGTTAGAAGCAGAGTTGGTCTGAAAGAGAGCGTCGGTGTTAAAATAAGAAGAGGCATGCTCCGTTGGTTCGGACATATAGAAAGAATGCAGGATGAAAGAATGACGAAGCAGATATACAATGCAAAAGTGGAAGGATGTAGGAGCCGAGGAAGGCCAAGACTTACCTATCATGATCAGATTGGTCGTGTTCTATCAGAAGGTGATGTCAGGAGCCCTAGAAACCGGCGAGCGTGCATGAAAAGAGCAATGAATGTGAAAGAAGCGAGTGAGGTATGTAAGGATCGAGTCGCGTGGCGCTCGGTTCTCTCTGCCTACCCCGTAAGGGATTTGGCGTGAAGTTATAGATAGATATTATATATATATATAAACTATCAATTAATATTAATTAACCATTTTTCAGGACACCAGGTATTTGATCCATATATGTGTGTCTAGGATGGCCCCTGCCGATATCTCCACTCAATCTTGCTCGATATACTTTTTCGTAACTGTTTTGTCATCCATTCTATTCAAATCTCCGAACCATCTCAGCATGCCATTTTCAACTTTTTCACTACATATTGGCCAGATATTTTGTATACAAGCCACTATTCTAACTAGTTCAATACCTAGTTGGAGTATTGGCGAGATAAAGGAAAGTGAGCGATGTATTATTAAGTTAATTAATATCAATATAAACTATCCTATTTCATAAAAGTTACATGTTGTCATATCTAACATCATAGGTTCTTAATAATGTTCTTCAAATTATCAACATTATGTGACATACTTCATATCTACCTACTCATTAAAAATGTAAGACGACATGCTTAAATATTCTACACTTTAATCAGACTCTAGAAAAAAATCAAGTACTCAGTTAAGTATTTTCGTTTTGTTGATTTTTGAAGAAAGAGATCGAGACCTTTATTGCGTTATCCCGTTTCCTAATTCATTAGAATTGGCGCAGTCCACTACCTAAGCCTAAGGGTTTGACGAAGACACTGATAGTGACCGCGGCGTAGAAATAAAAAATAACCAAATTTTTTTTGTAAAACACAATTTATTGAAGTATGTTCATCGGATTTAATCAAATTTAATATATAGCGACAACATACACAAAAAAACAATTCAGTGTACATAGACAATAGACGGTATCATATACCATTGCTATATGATCACAGCGTGCTGCCAAATAGCATCATAGAAATCGGATCATCGACATTATGAGTCATAAGTTAGGTCACTGTTACACTGTCATACATTTCTCATTTTCTTATAAGTTATAGAAATATGAAATTTTAAATTCGGCTAAGGCTGTCATTCAGCCTTAGCCGAATTTAAAAAAAAAGCTGTACGAAATGCACTACACTTACTCATCAAATAAGTTTCCGGCTCTGTAATATCAAAACTAATTAATAATTATTATCTGCGATATGTTTATTTTTTATTTCATACATTATTGATTCACTATTCGTGTTGTTACATCTTGACGGAAACTAATGAATGATATACAGTATGAATACTTATTAGTTGATATTTGGTAATTAATTATATATTTATTTTGATTAACAAAACACACGGTCGGTTTCGAAACTTCATTGCCGATCGACGCTGATGTTGGTATATGTTATTGAGCGTTAAGATAGAAAGACGTCAATGAACGCAATGATATTCACTATATTTACACGATAGTATTTCGTAAAATATCGTATAGTTACTTGTGATTCTGTCGATTTGCATAGACAATGCAATCTTATGTCCGTGATATAACGTAACCTCACTAAAACTAAAATCTATGTGGCCGCGAACACTTTTAATAAAAATGGCCATAAATTTTGGGTCTAATCATAATAGTTCAAAATATCTATACATGTTTCTGTTTTTTATACTGTCAGTAATATCTATAGCGCCAGCAGTGTACGTGACCTTCTTTCACGAAGAGATTAACTGTGATGAGAATACCATCGCTCACTTCTATTCGTTTAGAGAAAATGGCTCAAAGAAATTATTGGAATCTTTAATGAAGTCACCGCCTGAGGTTTGACATGTATTAACTTAAAAGTATAAAACTTTTAGAGGGTTTACAAATACAATCTTCGCTATGATGCTGTCGCGTGAAATAAAACTCTCGTGTTCCCAACATCTGTGTTTACATTCCAACACAATGGCTCGGTATCATAATATGGGAATACCTAAGTGTGAAACCATTCTTTGATTTTGTGAAGGCAACAGACAATGTCCATTGTGCTGCGCGACTCCCGCGTATAGCGACGCGAAACGAGATCCATGCCATGCTGCACCTCGGCTAATGCAATGCGTGTGTACGCCTACACTCGAGAACAAAACTCAATGCAAATTTAATAATGAGAATGGGTATACTGTATCTACACGAAATATTTACGTCGTTAAATCCTGCTTGTATTTAAAAACAGGTAGAGCCTTTGTATACTTATCCATATATTTAGGTAATTGTAAGAATATGGATGTAAAAGGTATTTTTTCACTTGGGTTCCGTAGCTCAGTAATCTATAAATTATACAATGCGGCCCTATACCACTTTGATCATCCGTAAGATTACATATACCCTGGCTATTCCGATTTATATATAAAATCTGTTTCCGATTGTTTTTGTTGTGTAAGTGTAATCCTAATTCCAAAATGGAAATCTGTGGGTGCATGGTCTAGTGAGTACGGTGGATGATGGAGAGCTTCCAGACGCAGCGCTCTAGTTTTGAGACTGATATTTGGTCGGCGTGTGGACTAGAATTGTCGTTGAATGGAATAGAGAGCAATTGATAAGTCTCGTATGTTGAATCGAACTTATCCATCTTCACTTGAAATTTAGTACACAAAGTTAAGGTTTCATTATAGCAGTAACCTTTGTGCCAGGTACGACATACGATTTTATTGATGCTGTTCAGCTGTGACAGCTACTTTCCGAGCTTTTTTATCTTCCGATTTGACGTAAATGAATCAGTATTATTTTATCACTAACGTTGGCATCAACTGCTCTGACTTTTAATCCATTTTTATTGGCTTTCGTCATCGGTCGACCACGGACATCATTATTGAGATCAAAAGTTCCAGAACTGAAACGGTCAAACCGAAATACACTGTAGGCTCGTACACGTCTTTTGTATTACGTGCCGTCTGTGTTGCGATATTGCCACGACGGAACTCATATTCAAAAATAACGTCCAATTTCATTTGTTTCATGATCACAAAAACAGATAAGTATATGAAAGAAAATATAAAATCGTGGAAAAAAAACAAATAACTGATAATTAAAAGAAATGTCGTAGCTATATTGAAAATTTTATTTGAATTCTGAGTACAATGAAAGCTCCTCTATAAATCCTCACTATAGCCCTTATTAAAAATCGGTAATTTCATAGTTAAAGCCATAATGATGATGTTAGAAATAGAGTTGGTCTGAAAGAGAGCGTCGGTGTTAAAATAAGAAGAGGCATGCTCCGATGGTTCGGGCATGTAGAAAGAATGCAAGATGAAAGAATGACGAAGCAGATATACAATGCAAAAGTGGAAGGATGTAGGAGCCGGGGAAGGCCAAGACTTACCTACCATGACCAAATTGGTCGTGTTCTATCAGAAGGTGATATCAGGAGCCCTAGAAACCGGCGAGCGTGCATGAAAAGAGCAATGAAGGTTAAAGAAGCGAGTGAGATATGTAAGGATCGAGTCACGTGGCGCTCGGTTCTCTCTGCCTACCCCGCAAGGGATTTGGCGTGAAGTTATAGATAGATAGAAAGCCATAATATTACTTTTTATTGCTTTTTGGTATATACTTTTTATTGCCTTTTCGGTCTCTCAAGTCGTTGATAAATTTAACAAATTCATCAATGCGCACACTCGCTTTTCTACATTAAACATTTCAATTGTGAAAGAAGTAAACACTAAAATATTATTTTTCACTGAATAGAAAAATATTATTAGGATGTGAGCATTTTTACAACAGGAGAATTTGTGCTAAGTGCAAAGGTAGCTTAATATTTTAATGTCTTAACTAACAATAAACCAGTTGAGAATGCGCAAGCTTGCATTGCCAGAGGAACACCTGGCTCGTCAATTATATAACAATTTTTTTTATACTTTGCCGGCTATTTGACCATGTTCCTTAAGAAATATGATATTGGTTTTTAAGACATACCTACCTATTCTACTTTTTAATTTGCTTTTCGAATCTGAAATAAAATATCAATTTTTTTTTAATATGTCGGACATTTTGACCATGTTCCTTAAGAGATAGCAGGTTGGTTTTTCAGACATTCCTATTTTACTTTTTTATGCTGAATCCGAATATGAAGTCAATATTCGAAAAAAAGCTACAGACACACACAGAGACAAACGCAGCCACAGACAAACATATAGATTTCATATAGGAACGGTGTTCTCGCCCTAAGAAGAAGATGTACATATTGTCATTATGATTTACTGGGCGGAAAAGGCAAATATAATGAGGAAATCTGCACGTCCAAGAAATTATGTTTCCAATCAATCAAAAGACGTGTGACCTAACCTAAGAATGGTCTGGTTTTCCCTCTGGGTCGTGAAGGCCTGACCGCCAAGTAGCGAACAAACTTAATGGACTAGGAAACAGGATAATGCTAGGAAGAACCTTTGGTATGTCAATAAGTAGACTCCTCTTTATTTTTTTTTATCCGGCCTAGTATTATTGCGTACGGCACGTGGCGTACGACTTAATATTTTCCATTAAGTCATACGGCACGCCATAGATTTCAACGACAAAAACAATAATTTTATTTTTTAATTGCTATAACTTCAGCTCAGTCCTGATCTCGGAGGTAAAGTCTTTGTTTCCGTGGCGATAAAATACGAAATTACGGGTCTAACTGAAACCTCAATCCCTTGTACCAAGTTTACATTTCTTCCACCCAAAATACAAAGAGCACGGGAAACAATAGTTTCTACCATTACCCTCAATTCCCTCGTCGATAGTTTATCTGGAGGAAATCGAGGTAGGCTGTAGGCAGATCCAGAGCAGCGTTAAGATTCTGGCTTCGGTTCTTGAGTCGCAGATCATGGGAAACAATGTCAAGAGTCCTGAAGAGACGTGTAACTAAGTCCGCTCGGTAGAACGGCTTAATACGGTGGGAAAATATAGTTGTCTTTATGCCTAATACAAATTTGTCTATTTATCTATTATTTTTCAGAGTATTTTCTCGCATGCAAGTTTAATTCATGTTAACAATTATATGAAATAATTTGCTCATATTTGACGCCATTTTATTAGGTCAACCGCTTCCGCGTGGCTATTATGTGTAGTTCAGATGTTACAATAATGTTTTTTCGTTATTAAGCTAGTTTGTTGTCTTTTTTTTTATTTACAACGTCGGGAGGCATACAAACCCACCTGATGTAAAGTGGTTATCGTAACCTATGAACGCCTGCAATACATTAAGTGTCGCTCGCGCGATGCCACCTCTGCTGCTAACACAGTGACTCCTTTAGTAGCTTACTTACACGCAGAAACACAATGATCCTTCAATAAGTTATTATCCCCGAATGGGCAGCGTTGCTGCGCCCTACCTTTCTCAAAAACACCCACACCAAGACAATTAGACATGTTCATGCGCACAAATGTTTGCTCTGTGTGGAAATCAAACCCACGAAAATTGGTGTCAAAGTAGCGTTACTAACCACTGCGCAACTAAGCTCGTCAATGATGGAAGCCGAAACTGTTCATAAGCATTTCTGAATAGTTAATAGTAATATAGTTTGCATGTATGTATGTTCAACTATTGACGCAGGGATTCATTTGCTTAAAAGTATATTCGCGGCATGGGAGGGTTCGCAAGATGCCTTGGGAATTTTCTGTGATCTGTCTAAAGCGTTTGACTGCGTGCACCATGATACTCTTGTCAGAAAATTACACCACTACGGTATCAGGAACAAGGCTCTCGAACTTCTGTCTTCTTATCTGGGCAATAGGATACAGAAGGTCGATGTTAATGGTAAAAGATCTTCGGGGTCCCCTGTAGTTATTGGGGTCCCACAGGGGTCAATTCTAGGTCCATTCTTATTTTTAGTATATATAAATGACTTACCTTATTATGTAAGGGATAAACATGAGATTGTATTGTTTGCGGTTGATACCTCTTTGACATTCAAAATTAATAGACGGTTAGGTAATTATGACGAAGTTAACGATGCTCTCTCTAAAGTTATTCATTGGTTTAGTGTTAATAATCTGCTTTTAAACAATAAAAAGACTAAAGTAATTAAGTTCTCAACACCTAATGTAAGACAGGTGGCTACCAATGTACATGTTAATGGAACTAATTTAGCCCCTGTGGAGACAACTGTGTTCTTGGGTATAACAATTGACTCCAGACTACAATGGGGCCCACAAATTGAAAAATTATCAGGAAAACTAAGTTCTGCAGCCTATGCAGTGAAAACTATTAGACGACTCACTGATATTGATACGGCTAGAATAGTTCATTTCAGCTACTTTCATAGTATTATGTCATATGGAATTCTTCTTTGGGGTAACTCCGCGGACATTAACACCATCTTTTTATTGCAAAAGAGAGCCATAAGAGCTGTCTACAAACTTGGTCCCCGGGAGAGCCTTAGAGAAAAATTCAAAGAAATAAATATTTTAACAGTCGCATCGCAATATATCTATGAAAATCTTTTGTATGTCCATAAAAACATAGACTCATTTTGTAAAAAGAGTGATACTCATAGCATAAATACTAGATATAAGCATAATCTTGTGTTACACACAGCTTGCATAGCTGTCTCCACAAAATTTGTAATTCTTTTATGGGGCAATGTATACGGTTCTATAACAAACTTCCCAGCAATATAGGAGAATTGTCAATAAACAAATTTAAAACTACTATTAAAGCCAAATTGTGTAGCAGGGCATATTATAAAATATCTGACTATATTAATGATAAAAATGCCTGGGAGTGAGGCGATCCAATTATAATGTAATTAATAAAATATGTAAATTTGTTTGGATACCAAAAAAGGGATGCCTGAGTTTTTTGGCAGTATTTTTATCAGTGCTCACCTAGTCATAAACTGCACGGTAGGGAAAAAAATTGTGACGAATCCAAACAAATGTAGCCATTTTTACGGAATAAAAAGATTTTGACTTCGACTTTGAGTTTGTATTTGAATTGCCTGACACAATACTTTTAGTTTTTTAAGTAAAATATTTCATTTTCGGTATATATAAATTACAATCTTACTTAAGTGTCATCATTTGTTACCTTAGCTTAGCAGACTGCTGACTGTAACTCAAATGATATTTTATCCATTGATAAAACTAAAATAACATACTTTTCTAGATCAGATAAAGGTGGAGGCTACTGTACCAGCCATGAGCCATGCTAAGAAATTGGATATTGTTAAGTGATTGGTAAATCAACAAATGAGTCTTCTTCACTTTGCCTCTGAACGTGCCTCAAACAATATTCTGCTGCTGATTTCTCGTTACGAACGCACAGTACGGTCATGTTTGTTATCGAATACTTCAATGTCAATACATCATTAACTGTGTAACTCGTCATAACGATATCTCATTGTTTATTTTTATAATTAAACTTTGCTGAACTCTGTAATGGCTACTGATTGCTTGATACAATTTCTATACCACGCCTAGCGCCTAACAAGCATACGGCTCGCCCGATATGAAACGGTTACCGTAGTCAATGGAAAATATAGTAGTCGCAGAGAGTGTCACCTGCTACATCCTCTGCTAACACAGCAACTCCTTATCGGTTTCCTGGTAATCTTACTCTGTCACTAAGACATTACAGAATTGTAGGACATCTTCTAGAAATTGCTCATGCCCAGTCCGGCTGCTTCTTATTGAATATAACTGTGTCTTTCGCCTCTTTCCCTGTTACCTCGTTTGACAATCGCCATTTAGATTCCTATGAATTCATCATCATCTTTTAAGTCAAAGCTTCTAAAGGTGTTGTATGATTATCAAGGTGTAAAACTCAACAACGTGATGGTGAATCCTACACCTAATATGCGATTAGGGCTTTGTATCTCCAAAGATAGGAATGAACCATATGTGTAGACCAATTACGAAGAGGCCATAAAAAATCATATCTGATCGCTACTTCAGGCGGCGATAGCTCGACGTTCACTAGATGGACCCCCGATATACAAATAAAAGAAAGAGTAACCTCGACGTGACTCCGGAGCGTCGAAGGGCTAATAAAGTAATAAAATATATAATACAAAATAAAAATAAATAATAAAAGGGAAAGTATATTTTGTCCGATTTTCACTCTACCTCTGGAGTACATAACTAATAAATAACTCCCCTCTGGACGGCTAACGAAGGCTAGCTAGAGTTCATGAGTTTCCAGTCCACCCACCACCAGCTGACCACAGGCTGCCCTAAGATTTTAGTATGTAATGTTATTATTAAAAAGTCCTAACAATCCAGAATATAATCTGGAAAAGATTAGACTTTGGAAGAAGTCTCAAATTGGCGTTGGTAGCTACATTTACGTACTATAGTATTCGTATTTTGGGATGGATACACGCAATAACTGAAAGGATGTGATTATTTAACTACGTAGTGTATAGCCAACCATCGAATAATAATAGCCAAACGATAGTGAACGAGATTCGAATTTATGACGAAAGGTACGATGAAACAAGATGAACGTTTATTTAATCAGATTTAAAGCTAACCAAAGGCTGTGAAGCGTACAACGAAACCTTAAATATTCAGCGGCTTCGAAAAAGTAGTCCTTGTTTATGGGTTGTTATGTGGTATATATACATATACAAAAGTAGTGTTACGAGTTAGAATGAAGTTCATTTTAAATCCTTTTATGGCTCAAGAAACATTAACAATAAAGAGTAATGGAATCCAGCTTATACTTCTTCTTTTAGGGTTTATTTCCACCCTGGAATTATAGACACACTTATAATTTTAGATATAACATAACTCAGTAAATCAATGAATTCTTCGATAACTTGCACTCGATTTTATAAATTTTTTTACTGCAATTTTGCTGTTGTTTTATCCTTATCCGTCTAGAAACAAGATCGTTTTTTCGTCATTAGCTTGATGGAACTTTAGTCTACTGCATGTAAAACGTTCAACAACGTTGTGTTATTATTATTCGCTTTCAGAATGCTCGCTATTACACACGCATAAAATATGATACAATTCACGAAAATCTAAAGTTTATATGTAACATATATAATTTTATACCTACATAAAGTTTCAACATCTAATAACTTTGTGTGTAAATCTGTATAGAAGCTAACCGTATGATTATTAGTAGCTAATGTTATATTAAAACTTTATATTTTCGTGAATTGTGCCGGAAAAAATATATTTGTATTTGTACGTCATAATTCCACAATTTCCAGACCATCTCTTAGAAAAATATCAAAGCGTATAGAGAGAGTTAGTTACCTATTGATGTACAAAGTAGATCAGTGATTGTAAATTTGAAGGTGCTTGACCTTCAAGCGTAGATGGAACAAAATGCCGCGGCCGTTAAAAAAACGCAGTATACTAACGTGGTGACGTCACCCGTACACGAATTTGGCAAGCAAGGCCCTCGAACTCCAAAGGATAGCGTCATCGTCGTCGTGTCGCTACTAACTGCGCAGCTGTGAAACATAAACATATAACAACGTATTCCTAAAAAAGGAGCGATTGATCACGACAAAAGTAAATCTTCAATTCTTTTAATTACACCTGAAATAAACCAGATATATCAGGTGCTATTTTATTTTAGATTTTAGCTGTTTACTATAATTTCTGTCTGTACCAAATATTACGACACTTAAACAAAGACCTCTATACATAGAAGTCTTTGCACTTAAATAATCAAAGTATTACGGATTCTTTTCATCCTCCTGTTCAACATTTCGCTCATTTGGTGCAACAATGACGCAATTACACTTTTTGTCAAAATATAGTTAAGTATGACAAAACTCGCGGAAACACCTTTCCGCAAGTTTTGCCATACCCAAACATACCTTGACAAAAAGTGTAATTGCATCATTGTTGCACCAAATGAGCGATTTGTTAAATTTGAAATAAATAGTGAAAATGTGGTGTTCTTTACTAATTGATATTGCGACACACGCGCTACTCTATATTTATATTTTAGTATTAAATTACACAAGCGGACCCTGGGCTCCGATGCGAAAGCGTAGAACGCGACCGGGATTAACGCTCGGATGATGATGATTAAATTACACATATGTAAATTTACTTAAAATTGCAATTTCTGTATTGCAACGGCGTTTTTATACAATTGGAAAGTTTACATCGAATATTCTGACTAAGGTACTATGGTCTTCATACTAAATTCTAAAGCAGACAGTTACCTTTGAAATACACCATAAAACTTAGGCAAGGTTAGATAATAATACGCAGGTATCGGGCAAAGATGCCTGGTGGCGGCATAGCACGGACTTTACCCAATTGAGCCAATCTCCTCCTATGATCTGTTAGGAATTACGACTCTAAACCAACTCGTGTTAAAATCTGTCTTCTTATAGTCCATTCCGATATACAATTTTCCCAGTGATGAAACACGCTGTTACGTTATTTTCACACCAACGCTCGTGGGTTCGATTCTCAAATAGGACAAATATTTGTGTGCATGAACATGGCTGTTTGTCTTGGTCTGGGAGTTTTAAGAGAAGTAGGGCGCAACAAAATAACCTGTCTGTCGGAAGTACCTACCTACCTCACAGAAACCCGCAGCCAAATAACAATTCCCTATAGGGTTGTTGTGTTCTTACTTGTTAGTGAGGTCACAAGCAAGCTCCTAACGAGTTGCTGTGCAGCAGAGGTAGCATTGCGTGAATGATACTTAATATATTGCGAACGTTCATAGGCTACGGTAACCGCTTTATATCAGGTAGGCCGTATGCTTGCATGCGTGCCTTTTTTCCAAGATTTTTATTTCTCAAAATTCAAGCCAACAAAGCCGGACTCAGTTTTTAGGGCTCCGTACCCATAGGGTAAAACGGAACCTTATTACTGAGACTCCGCTGTCCGTCCGTCCGTTCTGTCACCACGCTGTATCTCATGAACCGTGATAGTTAGATAGTTGAAATTTTCACAGATGATGTGTTTCTGTTGCCGCTATAACAACAAATAGTAAAAAATAGAATAAAATAAATATTTAAGGGGGCTCTACAAGAAAAGTGATTTTTTTGCTCATTTTTGCTGGATATTGATAACGGCAACAGATAGACGCTTGAAATATTCACAGAATATTTAGTTACATATTCACTTTAAGAATAAATAATTAAAATAAAACAAAAATTTAAGGGGGGCTCCCATACCACAAACGTGATTTTTTCCCCCGTTTTTATAGATAATGGTACGGAACCATCGACTTATATTACCTACGATATACGGAACCCTTCGCGCGAGACCGACTCGCACTTGACCGATTTTTAATTATTTAAGGCAAAGAACTTGGGAGAAGAATCTAAGAATTACATGGGATAACATGCATATTCATACAAATTCAATATTTTAAATACAAGTAATTTATTGATTGTTAGTATTATTAAGCATACCTACTTTTAATACAATATTCTTCGGTGAGACTATGATTCAATATATTTCTATGAAACTGTGACGATTTGAAATGTTTGAATTTTCATACAATAGAATTGAGTGAGAATAAGGCAAAGGGCGTCAGATATACACTTAGAAATTCTAAGCTTACTCGAGGTAAAACGTGAATGAAGTGTCAGTTTGCTAAAAACCTTCAATTTACTTCACAGACCACCGTTATTTTATGCCCATGTCTGCTCTACTCTATCGTGATTGCCTCTAAGTCTACAGGGAAGGGATTAGATTGGCGTTGAGTCAGCGTCGTGGCCCAAATTCCAAAGACACCATCTGTATAGAAAACATTGGAAAATGAACCGACTTTTGAACGGCGGAGCGCACCATTTAGATTGAAATAACAGATCCAAAGAGCCGTTGTTTTATGGTTCTCTCCATCTAAAATATCTAGCAGATGCTTTATAGATGTTTCAACCAGTTCCAGACGATTCTTAGATGCATATTATTACAAGATTAACCTATTTCTTCAAAATAATTAATTTATTACAGTTCAATACATGTTTCGGAACTATTTGTGTTAGATGTAAAAGATTTTCTTTCTATTCTCAGTGGTTAGCGCGGTATACTATAAACTTATTATTAAGTATATTTCCGTAATTTTATATACTATAGCTGTAAATAACTTTTAGGTTAATTAATATGAAATATTATGGAACGTATCAGCATGTGGCTGCAGCCGCTTTCCTCCTAATTAAAAAGACTCGTACTGATTTCAATTCCATCCACGATTTCAATTCAAACATCTAACCTTCCATACGTACCGAACGGTAATGTAATATTATGTAGGGAATGTATAAACCATCGATGGTATAAACCTACGTTATAAAGCAAAATCTCTTGTCCAGAAGCATTTTTTGACATTAGTGTATGGGTTCAATACCGTCATCTATCAATGAAATAAAATAAGGACTTATACACGATATACTTCTGGAATTTTCACAAGGAGTAAGGACTGTTACTGCCTAGAAGTGAACTGAAGTGGATATGGAATGGCGCCATGTCCCATACACACAATGGATGCTATTATTAGTAAAAGCGACCTTCAGGGTTGGTCCCAAGAATCTCTTCGCTTGTTTCAAGTCAAGAGTGCTATATTCCAGGAATGGATCACGCGTGTAGTTCCACGCACATTTTTTTTATGTAACACAACAACGTGGTAACATTAATGGAATGAAATGGCTTGATACTTTTGTTGAACAATTTAATTTGTTAGACAATTAGTAAAGTTGGAATAAGCCTAAGAGGCGAGATCTTAAAAATGGTTTTGTTTTTCCTTTAATAAACTGTTGTTCTCATTATGATTAAGCAATATATTTTATTGTACTTAGTTAAGTAAGTAGGTATATTTTTTATTGACTTTTCTATTTACATCAATAATGCATTCGCTATTTTGCCCCACTATTTTTTTCGAACCCCATTTTCATAGCTTCTAAACTATATGTATATAAAAATCACGACCGACATTAAAATACCGCGTACAATTCTAAAGCAAGTATCAAGTGAGTCCAGTTCTGCTGTAAATTCCATCGACTCTTAGCGCCAGTTTACCTGTGGTGAAAAAAAGCATTCTGGCTGCGGGCCGCGTCGGCGCTTTTGAGATAATTTATAAGACTCTGCCTTTCTCGGAATTTCGAAATCTCGAGACCCAAGATGGCTCCATGCTCGCAGCTTCAGGGAATGGAATGTAACGGATTTGTGTAGGAAAAAATAGTGCATTGTGAACGCATCTCGCGCTCGCGCCATGCTATTGTGACACGACGCATAGCGTTTTCCAATTTAAAAACGAATTGAGGCCTATTTGTCTGATTGGATATAGTGACTTGAAGTGAAATTAATTAAAAATGTGATTACATTTTGGAAATAACTATCAATCTATCTATAACTTCCCCCCAAATCCCTTGCGGGGTAGGCAGAGAGAACCGAGCGTCACGTGACTCGATATTTACACACCTCACAAAAATTTGGAAATAATTACCTACCTAAACAACTTTTGTTGATCTTAGTTCTTAAGTTTCCCAAGTAAAACTACCTAAATGATAGTCTTGTTGGCACATCTATGTTTTATCAATGAAATTTTTAGCATACAATATCTACATGCTTACCTATAAACTTGTATAATTTCAGGATATACCCTAACTTTTTCTTTAGCTAACAAAAACACATTACACACAAGCAGTTCTATTACATATTGGCACCTTGGCAATACATGAAAAGTGTTATTTTATATCTAGTAAAATCGTGTATAGTACAGCTATTAAACTAACTGTCGTCTATAGATAATGTCAAGAAAATAATATATAGCTTTATTTCCTTTACAACAAATTGGCAATGTCTTGGTGTTACTAATAGACATCAGTAACACCAAGGCATCAGGTGACCCATGAGTACTTGTTTGCTCGTTCTAATATAATATGGGTAAATCTTTAAGGATTTTGCGAGTCAATATTACCGAGTGATAACCCCGCATATTCATTCATCCAGCCGTTTATGCATCCTTGCGTTCACATTCATTTTATTTGAGAACTATTGAAGTGGGATTTTTTCCGAGAAATTTTAAAGTGGGGATTATTTTAAATATGATTCAAGCAGTAAGTTGGCATCTCCTATAAACTAGGACCATTACACCTAAACATAATTATAAGGGGAGAGGTGTCGCTTCACATATAACAGAAAAAATATATTTAATTCGAATCTTTATATAAAACATTGAAATAAAAGTTTCGAAATGACATTATTTTGCTGAAATATTAGTGGTAAGTATATGCGGTATATGTAACTACATACACGTGTATACAAGTTAATTATGACAAATAGCAATGTACAATTTGCTGCTAAATATTAATTAAATTTATGTCAACGAATACACTCTACACTATCTATTGTCCAATCCAAATAGTTCATGGCTGCTATTCCGTAACTAATATTTTGCATTGAAAAAAAGATTTTGATTGTATTGTCTGTGTAAAGCCACAGTTCTCTGTCTCTCTATATATATCTTTACGCCATGTCCATTGCGATTTAGGCAGAGAGAATCAAGTACTATAAGACGCGGTCCTTACACGACTTAATCGGTTCTATATATATCTTTATCTTTTCATGGAAGCTTGCCGGAATTTTATTCTTATTGACTAAATCAATTAGATTGTAAGTACAATGCGCTATCAGATTTTGACAGAAACACTCAATTAAGAAAGTACTTGTCATGCGACAAAAGTACTATAATTGATAGTATACGTGTTACACACAGCGAACTTAATTTTAAGTTCGCTGGTTACACATGTTCGTCCATGATTTAGCATATTATTATGTAGCATAACTGGAAATAAGTATATTTAAAAGATAGACTAGACTCTATTTTGTCTATGGAATAAATACTTTACAAAATTTAAAACCTCGTATTTGGCTCCAACATCCATCCATGGCCGGGTTATATGCAAGTGATCCCGTCGCTCGGTACAAGCTGAGAGTTCTGGGAAAAGCAGACCGCATTCCTCGCCACGAACAGTCATTGGACCGCCGCCGCCGCCGGCCGCCTGCGGGCAAAGACCACGGCTGCAGATGCGACTACACTCAATAAAATGTTGCTGTTGTAACCATATTACATAATGATACGATTCCTGCACGGACTGCTTTGAATGTTCACAAGATATCTCTTAGTATTAAGTTTAAATATAGATACAATAAGAGTAATATTATTTTTTATTTCACTGTATCATATGTGTGCATACAAATGTTTGCGCTGTCAATTATGAGACTCATATATGGTTCACGCAGTCATTTCGAAACGACTCGTTTCGTACGGAAAACATGACAGGTTGTAATTAATCTAAAAATGTAATTAATAATTGTAATTAATCTAAATTATAGGTGGAGCGGGTTCAAACCTAAAAGGTAAATTGTTATATTTTCGAATGTTTGTCATCTTTTACATTTTTGCTTTTTATTAATTGTTAAAACGATTTTACATGATTTTTTAGCTAATTTACGGGATAGCACCACGTCTAGTTTAATCAGAAACCCTTACTCAGAAAACCTGACGATTTCCAACAAAAAAATTATTTTACTTTTGATGCAAAAAATAAACCATGTACTTGCATATCCCTTTATGACTTCTCTTTTTTTCTTTTATTAAAAATTTGTATACCAACCTATATACGGTTCTTGATTTGCGCATTCAGTTTATACGTTAAGAAACGAAGCACCCACTTTAAAATCAGTATTGTTTTTTGCGTTATCTTTTTCCAAACGTTCATAATTATTATCAAATACTGATGAAATGCCACAACAGTAACTAGCCGGTAGCCAGTTAATGTGACAACATCTTACAGTTGTAAGACTTACCTGCAGCCTAAAAATATGTAGAGTAGGAACAGTAAAATGCGCCCTTGGAATAAACCGAAGTCATTGATCATGGGTCTTTAAATGCCTATATATATCTCGCATATAGCATCTCGAAACATCTTTCATTAAAAGAGCTTTCAAAGAGAATAATTTGGAAATATTTTGAATCCCATAAATTCTCTATCCAACCAACTCATGATAAAGTCCCCCCCAAACCCGTTCTTCAGTTCTTAGTATCGTGACACTAAAACCCCTGCAGTGATCGCGCAGCAGCACTGCTTGCAACTCTGCGAGTCCTGCAATTTAACTAACACCGATCACTACAATAAAACTAACGTTAGGCAAATTAGTACTTAAAACATATTTATGTACTTACATTATGTAATTTGTCCCAGATTGCTTTAGGCAAATATCATTATTTCGTATATTCCCACGAACTAAACGAAAACTCATAGATGAGCTGAATTTACTAACAATTCTGGACGTAGGTGTGATGTTTGTAAAAATTGTTACACGTACAACTTCAACTACCTACCACATATATCAACTTACAGGACGATTTCAGTCCAAGACATGGTTACAAAAAAAAATCCCAATTATGGAAATACGCGATTTCTCTTTTGGCCTTTGGACGAAGTATTTCGAATATCATGTCATATCGGAACAATGACGAAAAAATGTAATATTATAACATAAAACTGATAAAACACGTTCTGTAACGGCATGACAATGAAAACAAATATGCTTGAGTCGTATCGTTAGGGCGACGTCGGAATGCGTTTCATGAATGAATTCTACGGATTAGTGAAGAATAGCCGCGATTATTGTATGAATGCAATATTGTTACCGTGAACAGGTACATTGCCCGTGTCACATTGACACCGTGGTGATACTACTGCACACATTCCAGTTACTCTATGGTATTGTTAAGTCACGATCCCTGCAGGCCGCGCGCCTCGCCGAGCCGAGTTCATTCATTAAAATATGCGTTTATTACTAACCTCGTCTGCCGCGGCGCCGACTCATCTAGCACACTGCATATTCTATAGTATACACAGCCAATTCATAAGTTTGACATGCTATTTTATTCTACACCTTCTTCAAATTTACTCTCCTTCCTTAAAAAGCAAGAAACTGATAAATAACGACTTTCTAAAAAATTGGAAACGTATCAGGTTGACTCTAAACTAAGATGTGCGTTCATCTTACACCCCAATGTCAATCTTAGAGATCTATCCAAATTCGTAAGCATTCACGCAGACTATTATAGAAGGTGAGGTTTCAGATACAAATTTAAAAAAAAAAAATTTTTGTTCGATTATAGCTATAATCAGCAATAAAAAAATGATTGAATGCGAGTCGGACTCGCGCATTGAGGTACGTATACAAAGGAAAAATCCTTTACAAACAAACTCAGTATGAAGAATTTTTGATGATTTCTAAAAATCTATGTTTCTCAAAAAGGGCAGTCCATGTTCTCTGTGGGTATCGAATATTTTCCTAGGATCCTTTATGGCGTTTTAAGATTTTTCACTTTGACCTAAAGCCCTCACTGGTGTTGGTTTAGTCGTATGCCGAACTTATTAAGTGTCGTTGGTTTGGCACCGAGTACTGACTTAATACGGCATTCCTGGTGTGCGCTTACACTAAAAACTGACACAGCGATCATTACTATCATTAGTTGAAAGAATGAGACTTCAGAAGCACATACACACCGTAGCGGACATTAATTTGAAGTTATATAGTTCATACATATAGTTCAAACACGAGTATAGGTAATTAGGTACAGTTAGCAAAAAACAGTCAAGCAGCGATAGCCAGAATAAGTAACCAGTAAAATCTTGGGGCGGGCAAGAAACCCATTGAAAACTACTGAATTTGTGTTTTTCGGATTTACATACATAATACTAATTATCACTTGCTCGAGGGTGAGAAGCCCACATGTAGAAGAAATTATATTTAAAGACGTGTGATCTAACCTACAAAGGTCTAGTTTTTCCTCCGTCAGTCGCTCTATACCAAAATCTGTATTTTCGCCAAATCCTTAACTAAGCTTAAGTAGCGGGCCCTGGCCTCTGAAGAGGATTCTTAGGACGGGATCAAAATTAACACGCGAATGATGACGACTTTGTTAGAAAAAACTAAATGCTTCTAAGTAATTATTATATTTAGTGTTAGGAGTCATAAGTTACAGGAGCCCAAACTAGACAAACTTATTTTTAAACATTGGAGATACATAAAAATTATTTATTTGCCATTAGGTCCTCTTGGGCAATTAAACTCGTCTTACATTTTCAGGAACACCGTTCCTATATGAAATCTATATGTTTGTGTGTGTGTGTGTCTGTATGTGCGTGCGTGTGCCTGTCGCTTTTTCGAATATTCGAATAATTGACTTCAGATTCGGATTCAGCATAAAAAAGTAGAATAGGAATGTTCAGGAACTCCGTTCCTATCTCTTAAGGATATTGGTCAAAATGGCCAACAACTAAAAAAAAATTGAATTGTTATATAATGACGAGCCAGGTGTTCCTCTGGCAATGCAAGCTTGCGCATTCTGAACTGGTTTTAATTGAAATCTTATTGTATTTTCATAGTTGTCGTTTTTCTGTTTTTAATTTACTAGCATTTCAAAAATGACAATTGGCGAAAAAGAAATTCCGAAAGAAGCTTTGCGACATAGGTATTTTTTCAATTGATATTTTAATAAATCTATCCCAGTATGCAATAAAAATGTTGCATTAAAAGGCAAAAGTGTAAAATTTAAGCATTAACAAGGGATTTTAGTGAGTGAGACCGGTGATCGTTTTTAAGCAGACAGGTGTTAAAGTCACCCAATATGATAGAGTGGTTAAAAGAAGGAGTTAGATTTTTAATTATGTTTTCAAGATAAGAAAAATAATTAATAGAAGGAGGGAAGAAAAATGATAATATAGCCACGAGCCTGGATGTAAAGTACCTAGTCAATGTTAACTACTACGCCACCAGGGTTCGTATAACAATAAAACGATGCTATGAATCATGTTTCTATTATGATAGGTTTCCAATCGATCAAAAAACGATTAGTATAATCGGTTAAGCATTGCGACCGGTAGCGGGCAACCATAGATACGTAGTACATACGTACGCAAGTTCGTATATATTGTACATGTACTTACGTGCAGGCCAATCAACGAAAGCGTATTCAAAGTTTTCCAAACGCTAATTTAATACATTATAAACAATTTCATTAATTATAAAACCAGATTATAAATCTCTGTCCTTTGAAAAACTATTATTTAAGTTGTATGTATATATATCTTCACGTCAGGTCCCTTACGGGGTAGGCGGTGTGAACCGAGCGCCATAAGACGCGGTCCTTACACACTTTACTCGCTTCTTTAACATTCATAACTCTTTTCATGCATACTCGCCTGTTCCTAAGGCTCCTGACATCACCTTCTGATAAAACACGACCAATTTGGTCATGGTAGGTTAATCTTGGTCTTCTTCGGCTCCTACAACCTTCCACTTTCGCATTGTATATCTGTTTCGTCATTTATTTAAGTTAATTTCTTTAAAAATGTTTGCAACATTTAAGTTGTTTAAGAGAGCTAGTGCGCATCTAGGCAGCAATTTTGTGCCAATCGAAAACTTTTATGGATTAAGACTTTAGTATACCAGTAAGTAAAGAGCAGTGATAGCCTAGTGGATAAAGAACCAGCATATTAGCCGCTTGTTTCCAGTTCAAATCCCGGTGTGGTTTAGAATTATATACAAATTAATAATTTGCACTTGCTGGGCAGTGAAGGAAAATGTAGTGAGGAAACCGCCACGTCGTAGAAATTTATATAAGTATATTTCTTTCTCTTTACGTAAATATTAATATATTTCTTTCAATGTAAAAATCAGTGTCTTCGCCTTAGGCTTAGGTAGTAGATCCCGCCAATATTAATGGATTAGGAAAGGCCGATTCGATTGTATTATTACGTAGGACATTAAAATGGTACAGAGGTAAAAATGTAAAGCCAAACAAATGGCTGCAGGCAAATTACAATTTCCTGGAGAGTTGGTGTGTTCCTACGAGAGATTGAGGTATATACTATAACATCGATTAACATACAACTATTATTTAGCTCATATGAAATTGGATTGGACTTTGCAAGAGGCAATGAATAATTAAATATAATAATTCCGATGTATTAGTGGCGATGGACTTTATAGCCAATGCCAGCCTACACGTGGAGCACTCTGCGAACAAAGGAGGAACTGACGGAAAGCCGTTAGGCTGTGTAATGATCTTCTTGCTGAGGTATTCCCAAGAAACTACACAACCTCGGTATCTTCAAAAAGGGCGTCAAGAGGCTCTTGTAAAGTCGGCAACGCATAAGTGTTGCAAATGTCCTTAGACTATGACAACTGCTAGCAATTTGACAGACCGTGTGGTTGTTAGTTTTTTAGTGAGTCCGTTGACCCAGCTGTTTGTAAAATTCATCTGTCTGTTTGGTGATGTTAGGTACCCTGGCTGAGTCATATTGCCGGAGGCATTTGGAAAACTTAGTCATTTTTTTACCAATACCTTAATACTTGAATATCAAAATATGTACATAACCAGTGCATCCAAACCACTTTAACCTATACGAGTTTTCTTTGTCATTATTCGCGGCTTCACAGGTTGAAAGATATTGAATCCGAAAGGAGGAAATACAATGTAGAATCAAAGTTCTTAGCTGTCAAAGTTCTTTTGTTTAGTAACTCAACTCACCCCTACGGGTCGGGGTTAAAGTGGAACGCGCATCTCTTATTGGCTAGTTCACGGATCAACATCGCGCCACTTATGGGCTAAAATTGATTAAAAAAATTACTAATTGATTAAAATATTTTTCCATTGGTCAGTAGGCACGAATCGCTTAGATACGAGTATTTAGGCGCTAAGATACTACACTTTTGGGAGAGAGGGGATGCCTTTATGCGCCGACCGACTATATGTATCGACCTTTCAATCTCATCTAGATATTATATTTCTGTTTCAAGACATTTTTTCACGCTTCTCTTTACATAAAACTTCATTTTCATATCTACATCGTCGGTAAATTTACTTTTCCCCTCTGTAGTACAATCACTTAGCTGTACAAATGATGATGATATCCCACACTTCTTTCTTTCGACATCTTCTTGCTTCTTTTTTGTTATAAGATTTAAAATTCGCGTCTGACTAGCACTACCTTCCAACGTTTCGTGCCTCTTTATACATACATTTGCATTTTTTGCGCTTTCTAACATACTTTTTCAAACCTCTTCAGCATTTAAATTGGAAAGAAAGAAAATAGTATTGTCTTATGTTTTCGCGATTATTACACATTGAAAGATTGAAATTTAATCATTGACTGCTGTAGAGATATGTGCTTGAGACATTTTAAGAGAGATAAGAAATAGAAGGCATTATAGGTGGCAGTGAGATACAGACTGAATACGGTATTGATTCAATTACTTATTTTTGATTCGATTTCTTATATTAATATATGCAATATACAGACGTACATACTCACACACGTACTTACATTTTTATCACACGTATGGCAGATTATTACAGCTATCAGATTAACGCGCCAAGGATTTTACGAAAGTAGATAGGAATCCTTTATAATCTTGTAGCTACTGGCTGGACAGTTGGCGCAGGCGCTACGGAACTGATTTGCTTTTTTCATGATTTCACAAAAACATCGCAGCACTTACCGGCTTATTGGTTAAAATATTGGTCAGTAGGCTCTAATCGCTGAGATATTTATACGCTAAAACACAACTAATAACCTCTGTATTTACACCAGTAGCACACACTTATACGGAAGACTGCGTTGGATAACTGGCGTCTCGTATGACTTTTGAGACCTGGGTCTGTCATAACAAAAATAAAATATGCACCTCGTAGAACCCTAAAATCGCGTAATTGAGATTCCTACAATGTGATAGATAAAATAAGTAATTATCTAAATATATTTTCAGTTATCAATACGCCAACAACTTTGCGGTACGTGTCATTATATTTTTATGTTGATTTTTGAATCAGTGAATATTCAGGAATTAAATTAATCGTTTATTAGTCCACAAAATGATATTTAAGATTTACATGATTAAATGACTCAATCAATAAGAGGGTATATACATTATTGGTGTAAGTGTAAGTTTTTTTGTGGCACATACGTCAGGAAACGAGCCTTTCTACCCGACTACAGCAAAGCCCAAAAATGCGTTTGATTTAGAATTAGAAAATCAACTATTATATGCATACTTACTAAAAAGAAAGAGCATTGTTTATTAGCTCAAATACAATTACAAATATAGAAAAAATGTAACTGGAATAAATTAGTATAAAAATTGAACTTTGAAATGTTTCAATGTCTTTTCAAATTGTCTCCCAGCTTTATAATGCTAGAAAAAGTCTACTTAGAAGAAATTTAGCCATATTTTTTTAGGTAGTCTTTTTCTAGAGGCGATAGAAACCTAACCCAGAAGGCACAGCTCGTTGTTCATATCGCGGTGCTGATCTTTTTACGCTAACATACAGTGTAAACGCGAGCGTTGCCCAAACTCTATGACATTGCATTTTGTTGACCGCGTCCACATGGACTCTGTTAAAAAAAAGAGAATTTGTCTGAGGAGGAGCAGGTATTTATATAAAAAGAGGCTTCCCACCGGACATTTAAGAAGAATGTGGGAGGAAAGAATGACGAAACAGATACAACACTAAGGAGAAAAGGAGCTAAGAGTCCAAATTCATCTACGTAGACCAAATTAGCCGTGTGTTATCTATCAGAAAGTGATGTCAGAACAAACCGGCGGCGAGTGTACATGCAATACACTGTGAATGCTACAGTAGCAAATGTTATGTGTAAAGACCGTGTGTAAAGAACGTGATATTTTATTTTTTACATACATATCATCACGCCTGTGTCCTATTGCGGTAGGCAGAGACTATGAAACGCCAGATGTACCGATCCAAATATACCTCTATCGCTTCTTCCACACTCATCGACCTCTTCATACATGCTCTTCGGTTTTGGGTGCTTTTGATTTGGCCATTTTTCAACACATGACCCATTTGATCTACATGTGTGCGGCTAGGGCGGCCCCTACTGATATCTCCATGCAACCTTGCCTGATACACTTCTTTTGTAACTCTTTTGTCATTAATTCCTTCTAAATGACCAAGCCATCTCAGCATACCGTTTTAAATTTTTGACACTACTTTCATTCCACTGAGTTCTCGTATCGTGCTATTGCTTACTCTATCAATTATTCCCACTCCATACACACTTCTCAGCCATCGACTTATTACCGTATAAGTATAAGTCGATGTTCTCAGCGCTCTCATTTCTACGAAGTTCACCCTACTTTCAAGCTTCATCTGTATACCCAAAATTTATATAGTCTACAAATGAATATATATCTCTCAACTATACATTTTCTCATTTAAGTTTTATGTTACAGTTAAATCCCTATACAAATGTGAGTTTGTTTACCAGTTCATGCCGGTACCTTTACCTTACCTTTAAAATACTGTCTAGATTACTGTTTTAAATATGTAGTAGAAATAGTTAATGTCGCAGTAGCAAGTACGTTAACAAATGCACTTAAACCTTTTCTGATATATCCAGCCATGCAATTCTCTAAGCGACTCGTAATGGCTGTGCGAGTCGCTGTGATCACAGATGTCACAGCTTTGACATCGTCTACTGCGATCACGGCTAAATTACTTGGTATTCTATAAGGCTGTAAGCGTACGCGAGGCTGTTTGCCTTGTAGAATTCCAATTCCAAACGCAGCCTTGCGGCGCTAGTGTCGCACAACCATGAAAAGCGACACCAAAGAATTGCAATTTTGTGTTCAAGGCTGTAACAGCCGATGTTTCCGAGGATGTAAGTATGTTTGATCTTACAGAATTGCATGGCAGATCTTTTTGCGATCGCGTTAATGTACTCGGCAGAACGTGAACATTATACGTCGCGTTATACACGTTAAGCGTAACCGCTCGCTTCGGCGTAGGTACCAGTTACAATTAATGATATGTTGATAGGATAGGTATGACTGCGGATTACGCTTGTACACGCGCATATGTGTGAGTACGGCATTTTCAAACGTATCTTCAAAGCAATCTTACTGCGTTTGTCCAAAGACTTCCATGTATACTACGTAGTATACATAGAAGTCTTTGCGTTTGTCTATCTCTACTGTGACAATACGAATCGTGTCGGCTCGCAATTATGTTCAATACACAAAAAATAATTTTATGCACGATATTTTTCCAGATATAAAGCAGTAAAAAAAGAAACTTACCTATGACTATTAATTCTACTATCTCAAAAAAACCCTTGTGTTGCAAGCGTCCTTAAACATCCGTAACTATTACTACCGTACGCAGCACATGTAACATTGCATAGGCAGCTCGTATGCATATTTGCCACTTAGGGACATAACAAAGTATACGCAATACACATAGAGGCAACCTCAGAGGTTCAAAACGTTTTACTTCGTTTGGTCCTTAAAAAACTCGTAACAGTACTGTATAACAAAAACAATATGAACTCACTAAACAAGAAAAAAATATAAAATTAACATTATTTCAAACTCACTTCATCATTAAAGTATCACCAAATCTTCATCAGGCGGGACGAACATATGAGTACCTACTGTTAAAAGAATAACCATAATTGGACGATTCGACAATGTCAAACAATGGCGTTGGTTACAAGTCCTTCGTGGAAATCGAAATTGGTGTCAAAGCAGCGTTATTAACCACAGTGCCACCAAGCTCGTCATTACTCTTGGTTACTATTGGTCGGGATTTTTAATTATGTAGTTTTTGAATTTTGACTTTAATTTCTGCTTATTGCTAGATGTTCGTAAAAACCAGTAGGAATTAAAGTCAAAATTTAAGAAACTCATCTTCTTCGATATTTATTTTGGCTTATCTAGAGAACATCATTGGCCGAAAAAAATAAACAAGCTAATCAAACCACTGTCTCTTTGCTATGAATTATAAATTTTAATCATAATGAATTTAGTCGTTTCCTGAAATACTGTTTTAACGGTTTCCCAACTATTAATATATTGATGATGATAGCAAATTTAAAACTTATAACTTGACAATTCTTTACGTGATTTAAATGACACGACCTCGATTTCTACAACTAGCTGAACCCCGCAACTTCGTCCGCACGAAGTATCCGTAGGAACAGCCTTTTCTTTTTTTCTCGGCTTCTATGTATCGTATTGCGATGTTGAAAATCATATAACCTACCTCAAGAATTGGACTATGATGAAAAAAGATTTTTTCAAATCTGACAAGTACGAGTAGCTCCAAAGATTAGCGCGTTCAAACATACAAACAATCAAACAAACTCTCCCGCTTTTTACATTTGTATTTATAACCTTGAGGAAGTACAGATAACGACAAATCAAGTTATACAACCATGCATCTTATGTCGTAGCAGTAAAGGTGAGATTTGCATAGTTTTTCATAACTTGAGCTGTCGTATGTACTTGCTCTTAGACCATTGTAGAATAACATACACTTACCCAAATCGGTTGATTAGTTATCGAATAATTAGCGTGGGTAGATACAAAACGTAATATCATACCTACACTTATAATATAATTATTTGGGAGTTAGTAAAATATAAAATGAAGAGATTTTGAGACGCAAAGAATGGCTCCGAGGGTAGAGCGGGGTGGAACATTTTTGATAGTGACGGAGACGACAGCTGCAGAGCACGTGACAGAGAATAACAGCTGTGCAGACGCCCGCCCGCGCGCAAGCTGCGGCACCAACCACACCTGCCTACCTCGCGTTTTTTCACAAAATATACCTTAATAATGCAAAGTAACTATAACATCTGCCTTTAATATTATTATTAATATCGTAAAAGGTAAAATCTAAACATATGCAGTAGCAGTAGTAGAGTAGTACGCAACTATAGTTTTAAGCAAATAGATGTGAAATATTTAAAAAAAATGCCGTGGACTTCAACAAAATAAAGCCAAAATTAATTAAAATATTCTTATATAGATGACTGCATGCATCATTTGATTTTATTGTTTGGTATGTACGTTCGTAGTCAATCATACATGACATATTTATATTAACGGAACTTAGCTATTTGGTTGACCTTATCAGAAAGGGAATACTTTTCCTCTACTATCCATCTTCGTATATACCTAGTCTGACCATAAGTCTGTTGCAAATGATTATTTTTTTATGAAGTAATGTAAATGCAATGTAATCTTAATAAAACTTATATCTATATATTTATGGAAGTCGAAATAGCTACCTTTGGCTTTGATACAGCCATTTAATCTGTCTGCACGCATCTGTGGATTTATGCACTGTTTCTACGGGAAATTGCCACTGCTTGCTCCAGAGATTTCACAATGTTGGCGTGTCATTTCGAGCAGGTCATGTCCTTTATAATTTGTAGTCTAAGGGGTTCAGATCCGGGCTAGACGAGGGCCAGTCTTCAGCTCTTATAAAGTCTGGAACGTTGGTTTCGAGCCAGGCTTGGGTAGTTCGTGCCTTGTGACTAGGTCCTGCTAATCTTCTGCTGCTCCTGGAAGTCCACGGTATATTTTTAGAAAGTATATTACTGAGAGGTCTCACAATACGATCTGAAGTCTACACTCCTTTTTCACAAAAATGAAGCTTTGTGACTCTTTGATAAGACACCCCCAAGAAGAGAAAAAAAGAAAACAAGTTTGTATGTAACAGCATTTATGGCCAGACTTTAAGTTGACGTTATATCTTCAATTCACTATCCCCTTCCTCAGTAGAATAAAATATGAAAGAATTATTCTCATGGAACAATTTGAAATCAGTTTTTTTTTCAGAGTATTAGTATTCTTACTAAACTAAATGTTTTCATTACGTGTGTCTCACCGGAGATGGTAATGATTGAACGAAACATAAAAGGAAAGAGAAAAGGACAGCTGCAAGATACACTTTGTGCCATACAATTTGTGTATACGGGTACTGGAGATGGCTATATTCGTTGAGAAAATATCTATCCGAATATGTAAAAAACCCATGAAGTAAGGTGAAATTGGCGCCCCTGAATTGTTCATTGTGGGTTAAAATACATTTTTTTATAAAGCACATTTTCATATTTGTTATTTTGTATCGAAACTCACTGAACAAATTTTCATCAAATGTAACTATTAACCCTCCGATAAAACCAGCATATATGGCTTTAGAGATATCCTCATACATGGTCTCCACCTCCTCATCAGGGTGTGTCAAGGTCCGCGCGTAGACCTGTATCACCATTAGCGAGTATCGCTTAGTGATTGTAAGGACAAGGTATGCTACCCTGTTCGGCACTCCCGATCGAGACGCTATTGTTACGGAGGGAACTCGAGACTATAAACCCAACACACCTAGTTAGACTCAAGGACTTTCGTGTCCTAGCCTTCTCTTCAAACTTCTGATAATCCAATGATATCCTAGTGCAACTTGTTTATCTCTTCTTCCAACTCTGTAATTTTCTTGTCAATCCCGGTGTGCATATTATGTGTTGCCAGGTTCAGTCATCTTCGATATTGGTAGCCGGATCTCTGCTGTCTACGCCCTGCCGTAACCGCAACCGCTATCGGAGTGCGGAATAGCAGGGTAGCCAAGGACAAGAACCGTTTATTTATTGTGTTCATCATATTCTGGGGGGTTTTGCCATAATCACCACGTTTGGTAAGTGATTGCAGTATAAGGCAGAACACGAGATGACGCTGCTGCCCGTCGTCCGGTAACGTATTTTTTTTATACTTCGTCGGGAGGGATACAAGCATACGGCCCACCTGATGTAAAGCGGGTACCGTAGCCTATTAACACTTGAGATAAGTATCACTCGTTCGATGCCTCCTCTGGTGCTTACACAGCAACTCCTTAGGAGCTTAGTGGTGACCTCACTCACACTCAGGAACACAACAACCCTCTAGGGAGTTGTTATTTGGCTGCGGTTTTCTGTGAGGTGAATGTACTTCCCCCACTTCCATGTTCATGCACACAAATGTTTGCCTTGTGTGGGAATCGAACCCACGAGCATTGGTGTCAAAGTCGCGTCATTCACGACTGAGCCACCGAGCTCGTCAAATTTCTCTCACCCGGCTCCTACGGCACCCGCGGGACGAGAGGGGTTGGCGTAGTTCTACGTCGGCGCCACACGGCTACATTATGTCTATCAGCATTTTAGATTTGATCATTCGCGATATCTACATATGCATTTATCGCGAACCATACATATCAGAAACAATGTTGTTTCTGTTATCTATGTCACGAATGGTCAAATCTGAAAGGCTGATTGACTTAGTGTACCAAATTGGTTGGGGGTCTAACACTACTCTACCTATACTTAAATGTGGGTGACACCTATGTAGGTTCAAAATATATATTTTTATTATGACTGTGGCGTTTCTATTTCCGTACATATTTTATAACGACTTCTGGCATATGAGAAGCAGGACATGTTAGGTAAATAACCAGCCGTAAAACCATAGCCAAATTAATTCCCTGATGAGTTGTTGGGTTCTTTCAAGTGACAACGGTTACTAGTAAGTTGGAAAATAGTTGCTGGGTTGGCAGCAGGGATGGCAGCGCTTGAATGTGGACTTGAACTTGAACGCTCTGTATGAAAAGCATCCACAGGCTATGGTAGCATACCACAGCAAATATACCTACGGGTATAATAATAGTACCTACTATTCAACATGCATATTTGTAACTCTTCCCAGTGAACGGTGTTCACGGTTTCGTCATTCCGTTTTCGACTTGTAAACACATGTAAGGGTATTTACAAGTCTAATCAAACCCATATCTTAACTAGGTACTTCTTAGATTGTTGCACTTATTACCGCAACGCTAGTCACCAGTGGGTCGACATCCTACACTTTTTTTTAATATCAGTCAGTGTTACCTATATACGTTGTAGAAGATACACGCGATAACGGCTGTTGAGGATAAGTTTTCCGACGTGTATGAATAAATCATTATTGTAATTTCTACAAGAAACAAGTTTACTTGCCTATTTATATAAAAAATCTGTTTCTTCTAAATATCCTTCGAAGTGTTCAAATTATTTTACTACATTTTGTTATTGTGTGCAAATAATTTTATGGAAAAGCCTGCTCCTAGTGATGTACCTCAAAATGCATCTAGTGAAATATCGACATCGAGTACGTATAACACACACGCATATGAACGTGATATTTTAAATTATCATGTTGTGCCGTTTCATATCATAAGCACCATGAGTTCGAAACTGTGACTGTTCTTTTTATATTATATGAAAGGTTACATGTAGTCAACTCTGCTAGTGTCAAGGACACAATGCAGCGAGGTGAGGAGTGGATTGGATGGACGAGAATTGGAATCCCGGTACTCCCTTCACACTATGTGTTTATGTATATGTGTGTAAATATGTAATACCGCGAAGAAGTCAGCTATATATACTTTCTCTTCATCTAGTTATCTTCAACAAAAAAAAGTTACATTCATATGTTTCTTCATTTTTTTGAAGTTATACTTCTAATGCGACTTGCAAAAAGGTTGCGTTAAACGTTTAACGCTACCATGGAGGGGAAGTAAAAAGAGACAGATCGAGAGTGAATGCGTGGCACTCGAACACAAAAGTACAGGTTGAATCTGCTACATGTTTCACGATATTACCGGTAGATGGCGCTATAGTTAAAAATGTGCAATAGGTTAAAACTGCTAAATGTTTCACGGTATTACCGGTAGATGCGCTATAGTTAAAAATTTATAACATTTGTATTTTACATTTGACTTGTACGTAATACATTCCATAAACATCGCCGCTACTACTTGATAGACGTTTTTTAATTTTACTCCAATAACCCTTCTTATAAATTAAAATATTATTATTTAATATAATTAATACTAAATATTATTAAGTTATTAATGTTAAATATTTATTTAATGATGCCAGAGAAGTATAACTTCTCACGCGCGTACATAAGTACACGCCCCCATTTTTTTTGACGAGCTCGTCGTCAGTCGTGAATGACGCGACTTTGACACCAACGTTCGTGGGTTCGATTCTCACACATGACAAACATTTGTGTGCATTAACATGTCTGTTTGTCTTGGTCTGGATATTTTAAGAGAGGTAGCGCGCATCAAAGCAGTCCCTCTGGGGAAGTACCTCCACCTCACAGAAAACCGTAGCCAAATAACAACTCCCTAGTAGGAGCACATACACCGAGCTCATCAAAAGTAATGAAGAACCATATGAATGTAACATTTTTTTATTGAAGATAACTAGAATAAGAGAAAGTGTCTATAGCTGACTTTTTCGCGGTATTACATATTCAAATTTGAAGTCAACTATCATATTGCGCTGACACTTTTTGACGAGCTCGGTGGCTCAGTTGTGAATGACGCGACTTTGACATCAACGCTCGTGGGTTCGATTCCCACGCAAGGCAAACACTTGTGTGCATGAATATATCTGTTTGCCTTGGTTTGGGTGTTATTAAGAGAGGTAGGGCCCATCAAAGCAGCCCGTCTGGTGAAGTACCTCCACCTCACAGAAAACCGCAGCAAAATAACTGATGTAAGGCGGGGGCATGGCCGTAGAGTTAATAAAACACGTCCAGTTTGCTTGAATGCCGTTTATTCACTGCTTTATAATATTCAACATACATCACTCCCTAGAGGGTTGTTGTGTTCCTGCGTGTGAGTGAGGTCACCAGTAAGCTCCCAAGGAGTTGCTGTGTAAGCAGCAGAGGTGGCATCGCGCGAGTGATACTTAATATATTACAAGCGTTAATAGGCTACGGTAGCAGCTTTACATCAGGTGGGCTGTATGCTTGTATGCCTCCTTTTTTATAAACTACAGTTTATAAAAAAAAAACAATGCGTTAGACTGGATAAAAAAATCTAATTCATTAATTTTAAATTTAACGGAATTGATCTTCATGTATTTTAAATATTAAGTGTTATTGCTAAAAAATGCAACGTAAACACAGTCACATTTCAGTTAGTAAACAAATTTGCTGCGTTGAGCAAACAGTAAGCTAAGTAATTTCAGTAGGCTGTGAACAGTCGCAGTGAGGAAAGTAGGATTTGCTGCTTATTTCTGCCATCATACTTTCACTAAAGTCATAAACATCGCCTGCCAAGAACATTTCCATGTGGTATTAATAAAAACAAATATATTAATGCGTTTAAAACATAAACTAGTTGTTATTTAATTTTTTTTGAAGACAGTAAATTGCTTGACTGTTAAGGTATTAGATATGTAGGAATATTTAAATACATGGATGTGCATGTATTTTTTGTGTGGGTAAAGTTAATGTTTATGTCTCACTCTACTAAACTCAGTAAAGTAAAGTTAATCTATTGTTTAGGTTCTGATGTGATGGAAGAATTAGATGAAGAACCGGAAGCTACCGCAAGTTTGCCGTCAAATAGTAAAGGTAGGTAATAATAGCAACATTTTCATATAGTTCGGGTTTCATGAGCTCCGTTTATCAATCTACTCTGCGACTTTGCTGCGTTTTACTATCAATATAAACTTGAAAGCGTCGTATGATATACGTTAACTGTAATAGTGATACTGCAAAATCCATTCCTTTTACCAGAAAATATATAATACTACCTAATACCAATGACACACAACAGTCAAAAAGTTTATCTGTAACAAATTCGTTTGTAGTCGATTCTACATTGTTAATAAACTTCTCACGGAACTTAAGACATCACTCTTTTAACAATAAAAAAGAAACGTATGAAAAAGATTACTATGAAAAAGTTATCAGTATCATGTTCATAATAAACAAAAGTAACATAACGTTGAAACATTGATAACTAATAATATCCGCAAATTTGAGAAGACGCCACGTCAATACAAAAAGTCATAACGATGTATTCAGTCAGCATGTAATGTATAATTATTAAATAACTTTATAATAAATAAAGAAATAAATTAAAAAAACATGACATATTTATCGATAACTTGTTTACATGCCCTACACTATAACGAAACAATATGTTTACGTCACATAGTAGACGTGAAGTAAACGTACTAGTATTGCCAGTGTAAAGCAATGCCGATGCTACATAAACTGTAAATTTATTCTAATAAAAAGTAATTATTATACAATTAGCACCGTAAAAAAATTGCGCACGAACGGAATTTCATATAGTTGTCACCAATAGAAAAAGGAATTATCCAAGGTGGCTATATAGCTATAATGGTGATGATATTTGTGTGAATGACGATTATTAAGAAAAAGTTGTTAGTTCTGAGAACGTTCGTTAATGTAATTAAAATAAAATTAAAAGTTAATTAAAATAATTAAATTACTATTACACGAAAATACGAATACATAGTTCTCAACCGTCAAATAGACGTCCTCGATATTTTTATGATTTTTACCAACGACATCGTAGTAATCTTCGTCTGAATAAATATGTCAGTTATCATAAGTATTACATTAAGATTACAAAAGAGGGAGGGCGCATCAAAGCAGCCTGTCTGGTACAAAAAAAAAATAGACTAGAACTGACCTTTTAAACCACATAATTCACGATCGTAGGAATTATAATAAATTGCAGTCACAATGTAGTATCAACTTTGTTTATCGTCCACTTTACCTATAGATATCTTTAAAATTCCGTTGTGTCCTCCCAATTCATCCATCAGAAGTCACCCGGTTATAGATAATGAGTACTACCTGCGCGAAGCCGGGTGTATTAATAAAAATATAAGGAGTTATATATATTTTAATGATGTAACAATAAATTTACGGTTTTGGATTTTTCCATTTACTCATGCTATATGACATAGCTTCTTGCCAAAATTCATGATCAACGGATTGGGTTGATTTAGAGATAAGATTTTTTTTCACTATTCCAAGGGATTGCAATCTTGAGTGTTGGTATTAATTTCAACTTGATATCATGATATGAATTTATTGCAAAAATGAATAGCTTGTGGTGTTTATGGTCTAGTTTTCTATAGATTGTATTTACTATATGTAAATATTAAAAGCAATCCCGTTTGACAGTTGCGAACTTACATTTTTCTTTTTATAATTTAAACCAGTATTTTTCGTGAAAGTGCTGCAAGAAGTGTAACAAAGCTTTGTGTATTCAATGCATTAATAATTTTTACCATATTATTATGACAAAATTATTTTATTTTGAATTAATTTAATAAAGGTAATAGAATAAAAAAAATTTAAATCGTCGATGACTACGAAATACAGAAAACAAATCCGCATGACCAGTTTGCTTCATAAATTACTATTGTTCGTCAAATCATTATAAGATTTGTATATATCTAATGTCTCTAATGAGAGAAATGGACATACGTTCGTGAGTAGGATGAGGAAAATGTATGACATATAAAATTAAGGACAGGGATATGTTAAAATGATGGTGTGGATGGCCTCTTACACCCCAAAAATAAATATTAAGAAATGACATGCAAAGTAAAATACGCCTGTCCAATTAAGATAATCCAATGCATGAAGCTAAAAGTAATGATAACTTGTGTTTTGCCTCTTAAGACATCTGTGGCATTTAAAATTTTTATTGTTAAAAACAACATTCATAACTTGTCACAAAATCTACATTTTCTTTCATTAATTTCTTTAACTTTTCTATTACCTTACTTGTCCTATTTACCTTTATATCTCGCGTCATTCTGAGCAAGCTCTAGAAGAAATATAAATTTTCAAATGATCAAATTGTCTGTAAATCTAACTCCCACATATTAGATAAATATTATCTATTCTCAACGCTCTAGCGCAAAGTAACTTGGTATAACAAAATATTTATCTTTATCATCCAATGAGAAATTTAAACTAGTATAAAAAATTAAAGCCCTCCTTCCGTCCTATTTCTGTTTTCAGAATGATTAATCGATTTGCTTTCCTAAGACCCATTTTGGACCGAACTGCCATATTTATATGCGACAATATTTTTGCACATAATCTGGAAATATTGGTATATGATGAAAGCCTGGTTCGTTTTGTACCATATCATTTTTAAAATCAATAACCAACACGAACAAATATTGAAAAGTCTATATAGAAAAAAAAAGCAAATTCTCATCTAAATACAAATATATGTATCCAAAAATTGCTCGTTAAAAAATATAGGGTAACTAACACATATATTTAATATAATTTGCAACTCGAAAGTGTATTTCAACAACTATCGTTGGGCTATGGTAGTAGGCAGTGTCGACCTATTAGAAAACGGTAGGAATTCAACTTCCAAATAGTATTTATTACAGACATATTTGTCTAGTTCGTATATAATGTACTTTATATTATAAATAACTAGCTGACCCGGTAAACGTTGTTCTGCCATATATTTTTTTCTTATATTTTTTAAGAAATATACTTTAGGACCTATTCTCATACCTACCAATACACATAAATATTTCACAAAAATCGATCAAGCCTTTTTCGAGGAGTGCAACCACAAACACCGTAATACGAGATTTTTTTATATAAGATTTATTCGAATAACTTTTTTTTACTTTGACATCGCTCACTTATCTACTGATAGCGTTATCGTTATCAACTGCTATATTAGACTTGTATTATCTGGCAACACTCACTTTACGCTCCGCCAAATTCCGGCCGAGCGGGCACGGCACGGGCAGTTGCAGTTCCGAAGGAATGTCGCTCAGTTGCTTGTAACTTTATTTTTGTGTAGTTTATGTGTTTGATTAGTTCGATAAGTATTATCGGTTCGCGGGTAGTGAGTGTGGAATTTTCATGTGCCTAGTTGTGTACCTAACGATAAGAATTGGACTTTGGCAATTTATATAATGGCGCCAGCAGCAGGTAATGAACGCTCTCGTATGAATTTTCCTCAACATATGTTTTAAATTAGAACGAGGACACGTCATTTAACTGTGTGATTCGATAATACATTATCATGCTTACATATAGCATAGAAACGTCGGGACTCGTATATTTGTTAGTGTGATAGTAGTTTTATAGAAGTTTTAACGAAATTGAAAAAGCTTAACCTCAATTCGTTGTAGGTATCGAACATTCTGTTTACGTCACTGCTAATATTGTAAAGAATGGAATATTTAGCTACATCTTTACAGTCTTATTTATTAAAGGTTAAATTTGCAGCAGAAAGTAATTTTTAAATCCAATTACATTTTACATGTTTGCTGTGCTGATGTCAATGCTTAGTTGAAACATCAGGTCTAATATGTAACGGTTATGCATAGTAAATTCAATTGTTGAACAATAGTACTTCTTAGATCGAAGATGACTTATTTCTTTGTTTACGAAAAATAAACGAAAAAAAAGTCTTATAATTTTGTCTATTTAAATACTACCTATTAACAAACAAAATGTTTTCAAAAGTCCTACCTAATATTAAAATGTATCTTAAACTTGTTATTTGTAATGCTATTACTTAAGTATCAATATGACATTAAAACATTCTGCCGAGGCATAAACTGATGGTTTTAAAAAACAATTGTATAAAATATTGTTCATTTTGTACACTTAACGCCATCTATTAGTAATAGGATACAAATACTATGTAGATTAATTTACATAATGCCCCTTCTTATATATTCTTTCTTTGCTTTGAGGCAAAAATATTGATAGTTCTCTCCTTTACACTATTGTATGTTTACAAGTTTAGCTTTCTTACTAGAATAGAATTATTGAATTTCTGGAAACCCAGACTTCATGATCTCTGCCTAGTACAACTCCCCATAGTACAGAGAGATCAATTTATTCCTGCTGATCTACTGAAAGGATTGAAACAAAATTTAATTCTGTATATAATTCCACTATTTATAACAACAAATAACTAGGTCCTTGAATGAGTAAACAGGCAAACATACATATATTCTAAAAAATGATTCAGGTGTTAAGGTGTCAATTTTTATGTTAGGCATACTCCCAATATAAGGTTTTCCAAAATACATTTAATACAGAAACTAAGCACCCCTTATGTATTGTTTTACTTTTAATATAATATGAACAATTAGATATGTACTATCCACAAAAAGTTCCACTGCATAACATCACTGGTTTTTATGTGAGCAATTGGTAAATGGCCTTGATTTAGGAATAACAGCTTATTACCCAGTGGGGCCCCACACTAGTATCATGACCTCCGAATTTAGATACTTGCAACTTGAAGCATACAACATTTTGTTTACAGTGTACTTTATGCTTTTCTATTTATAATGTACAGGCTGCTATATTCTCTCTGCTACAATGAAGTGAAATAAACTTTTCAGCAATCATCAATATCCTGATTAATAGAGTAAATTGGCTCTAAGTGAGTGTAATCTAGTATTTATTGACATGCAATGCATACATTTTATTTTAAACATAAAATTTATTCTGTTAAATATGTTCACATAATATCTGTTTGATTTTATCTCTTATTGTATGTAACATAGAATCTAATGTTCAAAAGTTTAGCATCTGTAGCTTTTTACAGTTTTAAAGCCAAAAGGGGTAGAGGAAAGAAGGGACTAGTGGAAATCACAAATTGATTTAAGTACGCCATCTAGTAGAAATTGTAGTGTACTACAGAAGTACAAGCTCAGAAATACGAAATACGGACAGAAATTCAATCAATGAATTAACTGATGAAATAAAACTCTCCTCTGGGTGCCGAAAAAATCATGATTTATTGTATTATTGTTGGTGATTGATTAGAGTAAAATATCATTATACATTATCATACTTTGTTATATTTATCAAATTTTGAAATAACTAATGTAAAGAATATATTTGAATAAAACATACGAACAAATTTTTAATACTATGTTAAAAATAAATAATTGTTTCAAAGAATCAAGATTGAGTGTAGTATTTTAAGATCCAGTATTCATGAGAACCAATGCTGGGGCCAACAAGGACAGGGTCCCAGGGCTGGCATAAGAAACTGTAATGAGTTTTGGTCCATGGTGTTGGAAAAGTCAAATAGTAGTTACTTGTTAACTTTTTATTAAGTTCCTATTAATACTTACAGGGAATAGTCACATAACTACTGGAATCGGTAAATTTGTTAATTTGATAAAAGAATTACTCCATACAAAAGCGTATTATTCTATAAAGGAATACTTAGAAGATAGAATACAATAAAAAGTCTGCCTCTCTCTTTTCCACCTTGCTGTGCCTGAAAAGGTTCATGTATATCTTTGCGCTGTGTATTATATAGTTACAGTGTCACAATGTATACATGTATTGCAATGAATAAATAAATAAAATTATATGTTTCTATTTCCGAAGATGAAGGTATCATATGATCAAATATGAAATGAAATAAACAGAAATTATATTTTTTGCATAATGCCAACTTAACTATCCCGGTGCTCAAGAACTTTCCAGTGATCGCTTGCAGAAACACAACCTTCCATGATTTCTTTGCTTTTCTGTAAATCTGTAAATTATGAATATTTACCCTTCTTTGTTGCTAATTACTGTGTTGCTGTGTGGTGATATGTATCATACTCTATTGTCTTTGGAAGCTGGTATAAGAATAATTACATTTTTATCATCAAATGTTCGATTTTTTTACATTCGTTTATTTGGATGATGCTGATTCCAAGGATTTTTATTGTAAATCCAAAGTATATGAATAAAATTTGATATTATTACTTTGCTATTTACTGTGGTATAAGCGACCATAAAGTACCTATAAGGACAACAGCATAGAATAAATAATAATACATAGACAATACCTACCGTTTCAGGAAGTTGTAATTTTACTCATAGCTACTAACCATGTTTTAGCCTTGTAGCGCCATCTAGCGCCCTGTGTCAGAACAATAAAATTAATCAAGTGCTTTATCTTTTGTTATTTACAGTGAATATTGATTATTCTTATTTGACTTAATTAAAATATTATCTCGTACAACTTCGTAATAATAATTTAATAATACTGGATTGCCTATCAATCGGTTCTAAGAAATCACCAAATTGTTTCGATTTTAGAATTTGACTTACCACCTACTCAAATTTAATGAAACAGTTCAAGACTTTTTACGTACGTTTACGCATTTTTGGAACACAAAAAATTTCACTTTGTATTCATAAAGACTATCTTTACAAAGTAAACATTACAAATTTTAATGTATATTACTATTACTATACAAATTCGTGTTTTATTTAAAGTTACGTCAAGATGCTACTGCACCTATCAGCCCTGACTGTACATAAATCATACGTCGTAGTTATTTACCCGACAAATTTTAGTAATAACTAATTACCTAAATGTCCTACCTAATATGTCATTCTGCAAGTAGTTATTTTGCAGGCTTGTAAGAAGAACCGCCTGTAGACTACATTTTATTAGCCAATAACTTAGCCGGCTTCTTAATCTGTTTAATTGTCATTATAATATGCGCACACAAAAAATATTTTATTTTTATATTTTCGTATTGATCAAAAATCCGACTAAATTATCGGCCGTCAGAATGTCTGCAGGCTGTAAGGGTTCTAAATGTAACACTGAGTCTGGAAATTCTGGAATGCAGACGGGCCGCGTCAGTGCTTGGAGTGTTTACTGTCGTATTGATATACCTATCTACAATGCGACGTCTGTTTCACCTATTGACACATCATCGTCGTCAGTATGTAGCTAACATTTTTTGTTGAATGTACTCTTAATGTAAAGAACAAAGATTTCGTTTTCAGTTTTTATCAATGAAAACTTACATCCCAACTTGTTAATTGACAGCGAGGATGTAAAAAATTCATTGTTTACAATTTACATGCACCAAGTCCCGTGCATGTATACGGCCCATCTGGCGGATGTACACTTCCGCTGAAACAGTTTCCGGGCGTATCGTTGGCTTGTTTTTTCAGCTTTACTAGTCTCGGCCAGTTTGTTTAGTACAGAACATCAAACGTTATTCCATTCATGAATCTTTTACTACCGCCAAGTTTCAGTTATTATAAGTTATTTCATTAGCTGTATAACTTTTCTTTTGCATGTATTTTTGTCTTCGCACTTGCTGAGCCCTGGCTATATGGTATGGCTGCAATTCAAATGGGTAGATAGGGTCTAACGCGTAGGCGCTACAAGCGAGCCATTGGAATTCGAAAGCCGATCGTCGACCACCCATAGCATGAGAACTCGAACCCGTCCCCTTCCCCACGCTCGATGTGGGGCGCCGGCTCGCCACAACGCTGAATTTCATTTTCTCTTTGCCGTGTGCGCTCAGTGCGGCGCGTCGCAAACCTTGAACCAAACTTTTTTTTCAGAACTGCTCTTTTGTCTGGATCCGTGTACATTTTATTTGCCCACCTTTTTACTTACGTAATCATACGAGACTAAATATACTTATTTTAAAAAGATAATTTGAATCTATTAAATAGACAGATATCTGAATCTACTAAAAAGTTGCTATAGTAATTAGTTTTGCTAATTAGCTGCCGTAGTATGTGACTAATTTAACTTTTAATTTAAGATGAACATGAAAATATAGTTACAGAACATTACTGTAACACCCCTATCATACAGAGTCCCAATTTACCCATTTATTTCGTTTTCTGAATTTTCCATCGGTTGGATGAAAGATATTTATGTAAAACGTCTACCTATCACTCCACGTAGCTTGATAAACATTGTTCGGCAAGCAGTTTGTACGACGCCGTAACAAACAATGCGCCTCTAAGTACTTTCTGTCCGCATTCCACGCAAGTACTTTTTTATTTGGCGTTAGACCCGCCCAGCAGTACTGCCACATTCCATAGGCTCTTTTTACGTTGTGTGGTCGTGGTCGCGGTTTCCGCTGGAGACGGCAACGTCGCATCTCAAATATGAATGAAATCCGGCTGGCTGGGATCGGTGTGGCAACGGCGCCTCACTCGCTAGTCTGATTGGAGGACTACATCTCTCCCGCGTCGTCCCTCCCTACAGCTCGGCGGCGTATTGGACTCCTGCCCGTGTATACACTTGTGTTACACAGACCGTACCGCGGTGGTCTGCATCTGCACCATATTTAACATCTGTCACCAACACGCCAAGCCAGATTCATGTCATACACTTATATAAAAAAAAATTTTGAAAATGTTCAGAATATGTTTTCCCGTTGTTTTCATCATGGAATAATAATTTTAGCCCCCAACACAGCTGGGCCGCGCGAGCACCCCTCAGTTTTGGCGTATTGGAATTAGGGACCCTCTGGCCACACGCATGCGCATTGGGGTTGTCTTGCTTACGCGGCCAGACGGTGCACTAAACTAGTAGTTAACGATGCTTGAACACAGACGAACGCTACTACTAAATTTGGAAAAAAATATAAATACCTCTGTTTAGTTTGCTAAGTTTGTTAATTGCAATGTGAATTGAATGAATAGTGCTGTGTGATCAAATTCCCGTGGTAAACTCGTGGAAATGCCGTTCCTAATTGATGTTAAACACAGATATGGTGATTATCGATCCGTATACATTAACAGCGGCCATTGTCCCATTACGAACTGTCGTGTTTAGCTTTTGATACATATGTGTGTGCCGTTGTTTACGTATTTCTGACGTACTAAAAATATTGGAAACTAGAACTGCGAGCGGTCGAGTGTAATAATTAATCTGGAACTACACTAGGGTATCTGTAACTTACTGGAGATCGCAGCAAAATAATAACTCCCTAGAAATATTTCCCTACAACTGAGTAAAGTCATCAGTAATCCTCTTGAGAGTGAGAAATCCCCAGTGCCGGGTTAGCAACGGGTGCGGCAATGCGCAAGCTATATCTTTGATGCAAGTGTCTACAGGCTACCGTGTGAATGTAGTATATAAACAATATTACGATTGTCGTGATTAGCGTCCTGTGGGTCCAAAAAATGATTCGTGTCATTTATATGGCACATCCTTTTAAAAACCGAATCTCTTCGTCTTGTTGGCAATGCGTATGTCTCATTAGGTATACACTCATTAATTTTAAGGTCAGATTAAATGTCTATGTAAGCTATTTCGGCAGATCTCTTTCTGATTTTTATTCCTCATAATGTAAGATTTCTATAATTCCTAGATTCTTCGTTATTTTCCGCAAAAATTGAAGCGACTTTTAAAATTGATTACGGGTTGAAGTCGGTGCATGCGCACTGAGTGCACTCGTCGAGGGGCGAGACGCAGGACGGAGAATGGAATGTCGATGACGCAGCCAAAGCGGCCGGCCGCTCGGGGACTTGTTATGGGAATCGTAGAACACTGCGCTCTGCTCCATTCATACCATAATATTGGTGATGTTTCCCCACACGGTCTCAACATATAACAGGAGAGAACAGAAATTAAGGTTCATGTAATGTATGCTGCATCTATGCAACAGTCCGTATATCTCGCACAAATATGCCGCAATCCCAATTCTTGGCAAAACAAACCAAGTATCGGCGTGAATCTACAGTTTTCGTAAACAACGCGCAAGCTTCCACGTTTAGCCTTCTAGTGGAATTGTATATATATAAAATTTAATTGGGATGCGTTACTCTCGCAAAAACATGAAACAGGGACAGGGAAGGTGTATGAAGTCGCGGATATTAGCTAGTTTTAAACGCTCACATACTACTATACTAACAAATTAACATTTGTTTGTCGTTTAAAACGCATCTTATTTTATCTCAAAGTTGTTATCTTCACATTCGGTTAATTTGGTATTACGTATTCTCAAGACCAATTTAGTTTAAAAATACTACGAAATACCTTCAATTTGTTTATATTAATTAGTAACTACACACGTCTACTACATCACTTTAATTTTAATGACATATAATCTACATGCCTAATAATCACAAGTTTCATTTGTGACCATTAATAAACAACTTTTATTTTTTAAGCAATAACCTCTATCTAAAAAAGCTTTAAATTTTTTTTTATTGTACATACACTCGTGTTTTTTATCGTTCGTAATGCAAAGTTCCTACTTTAAGGAAATTTAAAAAAAAATTGAATTGAATCCAGCTAAATTGCGGAATTCAAGTTGTGATCGACAGCTTAATTTCCGTAGGCTCTGTTTTGGCGTCTACAGCCAGTGTTTATCAAACAAACATCTTAAGGCATACAAATTACAAAGAGATTGCTACTCAGGGAATGAATTGCTCAATACCGACAAATAATTATTGAAATGTTTCTTGCGCTTTCTGATTTAAATAGATCACAGATATAGCTACCGTACATGTATATACTTAAATATGAAAGTATAAGTAATGTTAAGAAAAGGATAGGTAAGATATTTATGAAGGACACTCAATCAAAACCCACTTGAAAAAAAATGTGCCATTTACCTGGTTTTGCGGTTGAAATCAAAGGTTCCCATGGCATGAACGCTTTGATATAACTTTAAATTATTTTCCAAAGAATATCTTATATATCACAACCATACAATGCTTACGTTTAAATTTTTGTTTCTAAAAATAGCTCTATAGTTTCCATACGCGTTCATTGTGCTACCTACTAATCACGCGGGGCCCGTATACCCCCAGTGTGTTAGAAACCCCCCGTTTTAATGTCCATTCCATTGCGATTGGGGAACTGCATAAACTTTACGTATACAGTTCAGTACCTTTTTCTCGTCTCTTCATCAACCGATTTCCTATTTTTTTGTTTTGTTCAGTAGCGATTGACTAACACTTAGTGTTTATCTGTAAAAAATATTTCAATAACGATTACGGTCGTATCTCGGCCATTGGAGCGAGAATTAATTATGGTAATAATTTCAAACTAGGAACTGCTTTATTTTTGGTACAACACAGAGGCCACGCCTCGAACGACTTTTGTCTTCCCAAAAATATTGACGTAAAAAAATTGTAATTAGGAGTCAATTGCCGAACACATAGATTTCATGTAAAGACAAAACTGTCGTGGATAAAATTTCCCAACCCCTAATAAGACAATCTTAAAATAATTCAGTTTGGTTTTATTCGGGTTTTTAATTTAATTTAATTTCTTCTTTTACAGTTACATCAAACGAGCCGCTCAATGTCGAAGTGTACAACGGAAATTCATTATACGATAACAAAGCTCTCATAAACGGCACCGCCACGAACGATAACAAAGCTCTTACCAATGGCACCGCCACGATCACGACGTCATCGACGTCCCCAGACTCTCCTTCGTCGGACAAAACTGACAACCGCGACACTTTCAACAGCAACTATTCGGACGCTGACATGCGCCAAGAAGACCTTCGCCTAAAAACATTCGATAACTGGCCTGTCACTTTCCTGCCGAAGGAGAAGCTAGCACAAAATGGCTTTTACTATTTGGGTCGTGGCGATGAAGTCAGGTGTGCGTTCTGCAAAGTAGAGATAATGCAATGGATTGAGGGCGATGACCCTGCGAAGGATCATCAACGCTGGGCGCCACAATGCCCCCTGGTACAATCGAAAAAGCAATCTACCGCTGGCAGTTCATCAACATCTTCAAGCGGCGGCCGAGACGAATGTGGCACTCGAGCACCTGTGACAACTCCTGGGGGCAGGCCGCCGCCTGTCCATCCTCAGTACGCAAATTTGGCCGCACGTCTACGCACCTACAAAGACTGGCCCCGAAGCATGCCCCAAAAACCTGAAGATTTAGCCGAGGCTGGTTTCTTTTACACCGGCCACGGCGATAAAACAAAGTGCTTTCATTGTGACGGGGGCCTAAAAGATTGGGAAAAAGACGACATACCATGGGATGAGCATGCCCGTTGGTTCAACCGTTGTTATTTCGTTAACTTTGTCAAAGGGCGAAACTTCGTTCAGAAAGTCGTGACTGAGTCCTGTTTCATTGGACCAAAAAATGAGGCGCCCGCATCTACTTCCACACCGGCGTCCACGGTTACCGCCCTTACCAACGGAACTGCAACTGCGGATGAGAGTAATTTAGAAGATTCAAGTTTATTGTGTAAAATATGCTACGAAGAAGAACGTAATATTGTGTTTCTGCCGTGCGGTCACCTTTGTACTTGTGCGAAGTGCGCAGTGTCTACAGAGACGTGCCCAGTGTGTAGAGCGACTATACATAATGCTGCAAGAGTATACTTCTCGTGAATAATAGTGCTGAAACCACGTTAAATGAATTGCGATGTAACTCAACCAAGTAAGATCAGACCAAGGGAGTAAGTCGGTAGGTCTAAACGTCGAATACACTGTCGATGGAGTTACTAATTGAATAAAACCAATGCTCACCCTACTCCCGGGCTGAGATTCGACCGAATTCGCAGAACTATATGAAAAGCAGTGATTTTAATGTATAATCAGTACGTTACATGTTAAAAAAAGAGTATGACGTTCAATAGGATGTCATACTCATTTTTAACATTTTTTTATTTAATAAAATAAGAAAATTTAATGAACGCTTATTAATCTTTTTCTTTAGTTCTTTATTGTGTTGATTAATTTTCAATAAATATGTTTCTATCTTTTCCATACAATCTGTTTTACGCTCTGTGTTCTCTAAGGACATTCCTATAATTTGGTTCAATAATGATCAACTTGTTATGGGATGATGATGACAATATTGGGTGTGATCGGCTGATTATATAGCATTTATAGTCGTACCGATTTCTTCAGGACTACTTTAAATCCACATAGAAGCTTATTCGAAAATTCACAACATGTGCCGATTGTAAATGACGAATAACAAGTACTTTCGGTTCTACTCACACACTATGTAACCACTGAAAGTCCCTGGCACTATCTCTGCTAAAGTATTGCTAACTAATTTACCGGCCGGCTGCTTCACCCGGGCGCAAATTCACAGGTTTAAAGTTTGTATGATGTATGTAATAAAATATAGTATTGTAGTTTTGATCGGCAGACAAAGTAAAATTTCCTTGCGTTCCTTGCCCAAGAATAATAAATCAAAAATTCTATATGAAAATTAACAATAATCGGACAAACATTGTTTAATATCTGTTAACTGCATAAATTATGTTGATTTGTATTCAATAACTGACATTAGAGAGAACACTAAAACATTCATAATAATAATCAAAAGGAGAATAAACATATTATAATATATTAAATGATTATTAAATTATTTATAATGAAAATGGTAATGTAAGTATGTAAATATTATATGTATTGTAAATATTTACAATGTAAGCATAATGCGATACATGGAGTAGGTCTAATGAAACTTTACGAGTTAACTTTGATGCAATTTTATTCAATCGCCCAGAGTAGCTTGTTGAAGTGTGTAACTTGAAATAGATGTAACACATTAAGACTGATCAACACAACTACAATTACACTACTCCATTTAGAGCATTGTAAAATATTTATTGTAAATTGTACATAAGTAATAATGATGTAAATGATACTATTTAATAATTTAATTCTTATTTGTGATATGTCATTGTATTTTAGAGGTAAACTAACAAGTTTGGAAATTCTCAAAATTTTACAATCAATCGGATAAATGTGGACATTTGCTTTCACAGCAGAGTTTACTGTTCTGATAATAAATTATGATATATAATTTTTGATTTGATTTTCGTATGGGGTGCAAGCGTCACCAACACCCTGTGACTCCGTAGTCAACCCCACCTGCTATTGGTGCACCCTGCTAGACAACGAACGGGGCTCTGGCTTATATTGTACATTCTATGCTTTCGCGCCAAGTTATAACACTCGTGACTCTGTCCTTTATCCATTCATCAACTCCTTTCATGCACGCTCGCCCGTTCGTAGGGATTGTGATGGCCCACTGATAAAACGGGGTTTCTACATTTGACCAAAATCGTGTTATTCTGTTTTGTGGCTTTTTCATGTCACATGTCCAAACCAAACGAGCATGGCGCTTGATCATGGCTACAAAAGTTCTGAATGGTTTCTGTTCTTGGCTTTAAAGTTGTAGTGCTATATTCATTAAAAAAAGAGAAAAAGGAAGAATATAAACTTGTAATTTTACCTTTAAAATTATGTAAAAGGGCGGTTTCGTCATTTTTAAGTAGGTATGTTGACAATTATAAACTCTTCAAACACCAAACAGACCAACACTGAAGATGTTAATTGGTTAGTCATCAAAAGAATTTGTTTAAATAGCTTATATTTGTTAGGTAATAGACAAATAAAAATATAACAAATTTAATTTTTTTTTTCATTTGCACCCGTATCTGACCGAACTATATGATCTTGTGAATATTTGATATACATGAACTATTTATAATGATTGAATATTACATTAATAAACGTATATTCAATTGTCATCAATCGTTTTAATAAAAACATTGAAAGCTGTTCAGGCCAGCTAAGTTTCCATACAATATACAAGGTGCTGCTCTCTTTATCATTTCATATGCTACGTCAAAAATTAGGCATATTAGTTGATTCCTGTCATAATCCACATTTCTAATAAACATCATAGTTAAAAATCATCATTTATATATACGTCTCGGATGATCCATATTGAAATACGAACTTTACTGCGACTTTGGTAAACAAATACACAACTAGGAGTATTTCGAAATAATTATATATCAAATATATTATGCATTCACCACAGTTTGACTATACGGAATTGCTACCACTTTCAATAGCACGCTCACAGGTGATTTAGTCCAACCTGATCGAAGGTCCCAACATTACAATCCTAAATGGAAGCAATAGAGGATCATTTCGAAAACTGGTTCAAATTAATTATTCGGTTCTCTCTGCCTACCCCGCAAGGGATTTGGCGTGAAGTTATAGGTAGGTAGGTCACCATAAATAATATCATTTTGAATAAATAAATGACCCAAAACTATGTCTAAAGAATATTTAATTAAAAGTTACGCGTAAAAACACATCATTTGTGTGTAGTCAAACTACAAGTCGTAAAAACTATTATTTATTATCTAACTTGCTTGTTATTAGTCAATCAATTACAATAATAGCTTTTACGGCTGGTACCTTGTTTACGTGCAAATGACGTCACACGTTCTGAGATCAATGCACTTTTAGTAAATAAATATTTAAACATAGTTTTGGGTCACATTTGTCAATATTTTTTATGGTGATAAATGTCCATTATATTAATTGCAATAATTTTTTGATGATTCTGTATTGATAATGGTAACTATAGCTAAAAAGGCCATAGCTATAAGTATCATACAGATCAACAACAATATAATTATGTGCATATAACAACAATATGGGGTGAGCATGCGTGGTATTTCAAGTGTACAATGGCTTTTCATCAGTTGGTAGACCGCGTAAAGGTCAATCCATGCCGACATGGCAGCGCCAAGCCCTGTTCATTTGGCAAAGATAAAAAGTGGATAATGCTTCACTACCCACCGCTCCTATATCGCTGAGAATATACTCCAGGGACTTGTAATGTCGTTTCTTTCAAAGTCTTCAACCATTTTAATACACAAAAGTAATTTATAAAATATCGTAGTTTTCAAGTACTCAATTCCACTAAAACAAAGAAAATGTACCAAACTATAACAAAAACATATTTAAAAATCATTATATCTTGTTAGCTATTAATGTCCGGAATTAATTTAGACATTGATAAGATACATATTACACTTATTTAATATATATTAAAAGTCCATATTGTTAAAAAAATTATAAAATATTGTACCTAAGGTTGCAAATAAAAATAAATTACAATTTACAAATATAGATGAAAGTAAGCTTTAAGCAAATAATTAAAATATATATATATTTACGAAATAAGGATAGAGGAGCTCGAATTGTATGTAGAAGGCGGCTGCGAGAGGAATTTAGGGATGGAGGTCGTTTGGTGATCCACTTTAGGCGGCGATGCAGCGACAATAGCATCAGTCATACAGTGACAGTGGTAAAAAATAGAAAATATTGGGAATAAAATAATAGGATAAGAACGGTAAGTTTATTTATAGGTAATTAGCAATAGGCAACGAGCTCGGTGACGCCGCAGATAATATCGCGACTTGGACACCAACGCTCGCAGGTTCGATTCCCACACAAGACAAATATTTGTGTGCGTGAACATGTCTGTTTGTAGACTTTTGTTTGAAGACCGAGAGTGTTTTATCAGAAGGTGATGTCAGAGCCCCAAGAACAGGCGAGCGTGCATGAAAATAGCTATGAATGTCACAGAAGCGAGGGAAGTATGTAAGGACCGCGTCTTATGGCGCTCGGTTCTCCCTGCCTACCCCGCAAGGGACTTGGCGTGAAGATATACAGACATACAACATGTCTGTTTGTCTTGGTCTGGGCGTTTTCTATGTATCCTATGTATGTATTTACAAAAAAGTATTTACGTATATTTATCAGCTGTCTAGTGCCCATATCACAAGCTTCGGTTACTTTGGGGCTAGATGGCGCTGTGTAATTTGTTCGACAATGTTTTTTATTCAATGTCTTAGCTTTCAGTATCGTCAATCATATAGTCTTTAAATACATTAAAAAAAGCAATTCATAAAATAATTAAAATATCTACTAGTGTGGAGGATTAAAGACAAATAATTGCAAGGTTTCGATCAATAATAAAAGAAATCAAAATATAAGGCGCGTACGCACCGATAGGCCGCATGCATTGTATTTATAAGCCAGAGTATTGAAACTTGATGTCAAGTCTCCGGAGACATTAAATTCTGCAGCCAACATAGGGTACCTACTTAAAAAATACTTAGAACTGGTATACTTAACCAGCAAGGCACAAGTAATTTTATATAAGCTTCCCTATCGGTTGTGGTAACTGCATACCTTTAGACTGATCCGTCGACTATATACCTAAAAAGCGGACTATACACCCGTTCTTCAGCATTTTTTTATACTACGGGAGGCGTACAAGCATACGGCCCACCTGATGTGAAGCGGGTACCGTAGCTTATTAACGCTTGGAATATATTAAGTACCTATCACTCGCGCGATGCCTCCTCTGCTGCTTACACAGCAACTCCTTGGGAGCTTACTGGTGACCTCACTCACACGCAAGAACACAACAACTCTCTAGGGAATTGTTATTTGGCTGCGGTTTTCTGTGAGGTGGAGGTACTTCCCCAGACGGGCTGCTTTGATGCGCCCTACCTCTCTTAAAATAACCAAACTAAGACAAACAGACATGTTCATGCACACAAATGTTTGCCTTGTGTGAGTGTCGAACCAGCGAGCGTTGGTGTCAAAGTCGCGTCATTCACGACTGCGCTTTACCCCCCGACTCGTAGCGGTGCGATTTTTACTACGCAGTCGTATCAGTTCTCCATAGGTTATTTTGTTCATGATTGGGGGTAACCTACCATATGAAAATATATATAGGTAATCTTGGTAAAATACTCAGATATTTTTATTTTTTTGCCGATGTTATCAGTTTTTTATTGCTATGTTTTTGCCTTATTTTTTCTGTTAATTCATTAATATTTAACTATTAAATGCTTCCGAATAGTAACTAATATCATCAGCAACCCATTATGATATTTTTTCTCTTTATACAATAATTATTTATATATATATTAAGAATACATTTTAGACCTGCGGTAAAAAATGAAATATAATTGATCATTATAAATAATTATTCAATGGAGATTTTAGTAAGATATGTTACTGGCTACGTTTTGGTCATAAATGAGTTTTAGGGGGGTATTTTTTTAATACAACGTCAGAAGACGTTCAAGCATACAGCCCACCTGATGTAAAACGGTTCACCGTAGCCCATGAACGCTCGTAATACCTACATTAAGTATCACTCGCGCGATGCCTCCTCTGCTGCTAACACAGTAACTCCTTATAGGCTTACCTCACTCATACGCAGGAACACAACAACCCTCTACGGAGTTGTTATTTGGCTATGGTTTTCTGTGAGGTGGTTATTTTAACCAATAAGCCAGTCGGCTTGAAATATCGAATCGCTGGGATATTTGGCACTAAATAAGCGACAGGTTCCTGTATGCGCTTTTAAGTGGTATATTGGTTTATACCATATTGGTATACAGATTTGCTTAATTTATACCTATAGAGCGCTTAATAATTCGACCAGAAATTTTAATTAACTCTATAAAGGATATTTCATTTCGTACTACTAAAGTGATAAAAAATCGTAAGCAAGTTCGATGCCTGCCTGTCTGATGGTAAGCAGTTACCGTATCCTGTAGTAGGCACTTGCAACACGAAGGGAGTCACTCGTGCGTTGCCGACCCTGAAAAAACCCTTTTACCTACTACCACATCAGGTTTGTTTAAAAAGGCGTACTTTTTTAAAGAACGTGATGTCGACAGGGGCCGCCCTAGATTTACACAAATGAGATCAAATTGGTGATGTGTTGAAGAAGGGCTAAATCCAAAGTACCCCAAATCGAAGAGCATGCATGTAGAGGTTGATGAGTGTGGAAGAAGCGAGAGGGGTACGTTTGGATCGGTGCCCCTGGCGTTCTATAGTCTCTGCCTACCCCAATGGGAGACAGGCGTGATGATATTGGTGTTGGTAAAGCAGTAGTTCAGCGCGGGGCAAAGACTTATATTATATAAGTCTCAAGTCAGACGGTACTTGGAGTACTGCAGTCACTTTTGGGCGGAAGCACCTGCATACCAGCTTGGACCATGTGATTCGATTCAGAGATGAGCTGTGAGAATTGTCGACAATCCTAAGCTTACACACGATATTGAACCCTCAAGTTTAAGGAGAGATTTTGCCTCCCCTTGTGTGTTCTACCGATTGTACAACGGGTTCTGTTCTGAAGAATTGTTCGAAATGATGCCGACAGCTACTTTTATAACCGCACCGCTCGCCGACGGCGGGGAGTTCATCTTCACGCTCTGGAACCGCAATGGTCGCGTACTGTCCGGTTCCAGAGAAGTTTTCTTCCGAGAACTCTCAAGCTGTGGAACGAGCTCCCAGCCGAGGTTTTTCCAAGGGACTACAGCATGGAGTTCTTCAAGAAATGCGTGAAGAGGTTTTTAGAAGGCGGCAACGGCGGAGTGACGCCGCTGGTGTTGCAAATGTCCATAAGCTACGGTGACTGTTTACCATCAGGCAGACCGTATGCTTGATTGCCACTTTAGTGGTATAAAAAAAAGATTGTATGTATTTTTAAAGAACCTGATGTGGTAGTAGGTAATATAATATACATGTGTGATTTTTTTTTGCGCAAAGCTGAACTACTGTTTCGCCCTGTTGAGCACACTAAGTTTCTTACACCCAGATTAACCTTCTGTTCTTGGCGGTTAGGAATAGAATTTCTCTGGAAATCACAATACAAAGAATCTCAATGCTGTTGGCGATTATAAGAGCTATTCGAAACTTAACGATTTTAACTATTCGAAAGCATTTGATACGGAGCGTGTTTAGGACTTTTGGAACAGTAAATGGAACTTTAATAGCCGAAAATTCACAGGCTTTCTACATATACACACCGCCATGAGTTTGAACTGACGTAGTTCAATCTCCTACTGTCGGATAGTACCTATTATTTAGAGCGCCTTTCGATTTCAGACACAAGTTATTTTCGGCTTCCCTCCTGTGAAGGAGGGATGTTAGCACGACCTACATAATACGTCGTCTGCACACAAAGTAATATACCTCGCGCTCACAAAACGTGATGTTTTAGCGCCCAAATATCTAAGCGATTCGACGCTACTGACCAATGGGAGAATATTTTAACCAATAAGCCGATAAGAGCCGCGACCTAACCAATACGAATTGTGCATTTTACTTTACCCTAGATCCGTAGCGGTGAATTGAGTTACTACTCTTGACGAGCTCGGTGGCTCAGTCGTGAATGACGCGACTTTGACACCAACGCTCGTGGGTTCGATTCCCACACAAGGCAAGCATTTGTGTGCATGTACATGTCTGTTTGTCTTGGTCTGGATGTTTTAAGAGAGGTAGGGCGCATCAAATCAGCTCGTCTGGGGAAGTACCTCCACCTCACAGAAAACCGCAGGCAAATAACAAATACCTAGAGGGTTGTTGTGTTCCTGCGTGTAAGTGAGTTCACCAGTATGCTCCCAAGGAGTTGCCGTGTAAGCAGCTTGATTACCTACTAGCCACAATATTTTAATATTTTTTTGGAAATGTCGAATAATTTCATCATCTGGAGATTACAACCACACCAACCAAGCGTTCAATGTTATCTTGCCGCCTTCAAACATCTATTTTCCGCCTAAGTGCCTAAGCACGTAAATTGTAGGTAAGCTCAACTTTTTATTTTGCTATCGGCTCATGTGGGCACTTAGGCAAGTCTTACATATTTTATATTGCGATTATTGTCTCATATTTTTTATTCTTCGACTTCGTCTACCGATACACCAATACTTTTTCATTCCTTATAGGGTAACAGTTGCAACAACCGTCTCCTTGCAGGATACATCGCTACGCTCCTCAACTGCGGATGTGCGAAGGCCAGTGATATCGACAACAGCCGGGACCGACTGCTTAAGTTTAACCCTACGAGCACGGAGAAACGAAATAGATAAACCCATCCATAGAAAAGCTATTTGCTTAACCTGCGTGTTTGATTTGAGTGACACACCGCAACGATGCCATCGAGCTCATCTCTAACTAATAGCATTACAACTGTATGCGAAACCGTCCCGCATCTGCTGTTCGAGTGCCCGGTGTTCGGATTAGAAAGGTATAACCTAGAGCAGAAACTGAACTGTAAAATCACAGAGAACAGCGTGCGTGAGCTGATGCGGTGCGTAAATAGGGATGCATTCTTAGATTACTCAAACAAAATAGCCACAATTGTAAACAATAGAAATAAAACAAGGTAGCACATAAGTTATGCTTGAATGATATTTTTGGAAATATCAAGCACCAGCATACAATATGAAATGTAATAGTGACTAAGAACTAGAGTGTAAGAAACAAATGTACAATAGAAATAGGTCAAAAGAAATAGAGTAAGTAAAGTGTAATAGCTTTAAGCAATAGTGATAGAAATACTGATTAAATCACTTGTCAAGTCATTTCACCCCAATAAATGATATAATAGCTAGTGCAGCGTAGATAGGTCGTGGGAGTCCCACCCACATAAGAATAAAAGAAGATGAATGCAAGAAAGAAAGAGAATGTAGAATGAAAGTACGAGAGTCAAAAAAGATAGAACTGGAATGAAAGAGAATTAGCAGAAACAGGCTCCGATCATGTTGGAGGAGAATAGGTAAAAAAAAAAAAAAAACTAATAGCATTTTTAAATTAAGCCTTAACGTAGAAATGTCGAAGGAAAATTTTGTATGTAGTCTTTCTCAGATCTTGTCAGATGCACCTCGATAATTAATATAAAAATATAGGGCACTGCCACATATCTAAATATACTACTCTGTGTAAAAAGTATCGGGAATATGTCAATAAAAAGACCCGCGTAAAAGAGGTCGTTCTAATTTTTTTACTGCATGTTGGTAGCACTGTACTGATTTAGCGCGCAAAATTTGAGCGGGATCTGTCATTTAATTTGTTTTAAACTACACTTTTTGTTGGTCATAGTTTTGAGTCCTCGGCGATTTTTACAATGGAAAATATTGTTGAACAAAGAGTGTGCCTTAAATTTTGTGTTTCAAATGATATTTCATGTGGTGAATCACTAAAAATGTTGCGAAATACCTACGGCGAATCGTGTATATCGAAAACAAGGGCTTATGAATGGTATAAGGCTTTTAAAGAAGGCCGAGAAGTAGTAGTAGACTTGCCTCGTTCTGGTAGACCTTCAACCGCTACGACCAGAGAAAACATCGACAGAATCAAGAAGCTAGTGCTCGAAAATCGACGTATGAGTCTGAGAGAGTTGGCTAGTGAGGTGAACATATCTTTTAAGTCCGTCCACAACATTCTCATTGACATTTTAGGCATGAAACGCGTCGCCGCTCGACTAGTTCCAAAAGAGCTCAATTTTGTTCAAAAAGCGCAGCGAAAGCATGTCGCTGAAGACATGGTTTCCCGAGCTTCTACGGATCCGACCTTTATGAAACGTATAATAACTGGCGACGAGACATGGGTTTATGAGTACGACATGCAAACAAGCCAACAGTCTTCAGAATGGCGTCTCGAAAACGAGCCGAAACCCAAAAAACCGCGGCAAAGTCGCTCCAAAATCAAGGTGATGCTGACAGTTTTTTTTGACTACCGTGGTGTGGTTCACTCCGAATTCCTTCCAGAGGGAGAAACAGTGAATAAAGAATATTATTTAGGCGTCATGAAGCGTTTGCGTGAGAGTATCCGCCGAAAACGTCCAGATTTGTGGCAACACAACTCATGGATGCTGCACCATGATAATGCACCATCACACACAGCCATTATAGTGAAAGAGTTTTTAGCGAAAAATTCAACAATAGTTCTCGACCAAGCACCGTATTCACCTGATATGGCTCCGTCTGACTTTTTTTTATTTCCCAAGTTAAAATTACCACTTCGAGGAAAACGTTTTGAGTCGATAGAAGCCATAAAAGAAAATTCGCTGAATGAGCTAAAGGCCATACCGCAAATAGCCTATGAAAAATGTATGGAAGACTGGGTGAAGCGGTGGAGATGTTGTATTGCAAGCGATGGGGCCTACTTTGAAGGCGATAAAATAAATTTAGATGAATAATTTGTATTTTTTGTTTTATTGACAAATTCCCGATACTTAGTACACAGAATGTATATATATGTGCCTGTGCTTAATCATTTCCACATCTTTGTCAGTTACATTCGTCGATTCTACGATGAGTCTCAGGTAAGACTACGACTGTTTCAAGCACTTTCTTAAGAATGGAATAGCTAAACATACAAACGTGCATATGTAGCGTCATATGGAACATAGTTCTGCCTCTAAGATTGTTACTGAACATACACACATAATGATACTTTTAATAAAACTGTTATTATATATACCACGACTTTTTAAAATCTTGACTTACTTATTCTTGTACAACCGAGTTGAGATCATACCCAGGTCCTTTGGTCATAGCTGTAGGAATGTACAAAATTCTTCAATTAATTTGAAAACAAAATTATTAGGTAGTAAATAGATTTAGGCGTTATTTTGCGAAAGTCAAATTTACATGCAATTTGATCTAACCTGCTTTGTGTGCTTCCGCCACCAATTACTTCATGCGGCCTAGCGCCGGCCGGCACCCGCCCACTACTGTTAGTAAGTGCAACATGCCGACGCTGCCATGGCTGCTCCGGTAGTCTCTGCCTCGGCTGCTGCAGTCGTCCGCCATCTGGAACAGAATCCGCATGCCCCCACCACCACCGTCGCTGCCACGACTGGCCTGGTCGTCGCTGTGACACTTGTTTCGCCTCTCCACGTGGCATCATCAGGCGTTGTAGACGTTAATCGTAAGAATAACATGCTACAAGTGACAAATACATCGCAGTGCCGTCCCTTATATTGAATTGAGGGTGGGGGTGGATGGTGTGAGCGAAAAGATATTTAATAGTGGGGAATGGTTTACGTCAGTCTGTTTGTTCATGAGAGTAATTTTAGAATTTTCATGTTTATTAATTTCTAATTGTTCCCTAATATTTAGTTTTAAACCTTTGTCTATGGTGTGTTAAATTTGATATGTATTAGTGGGGGATAAGTTATGTCCTGTGTCTATGAGATGCTCGGCGAAGTGTGACCGTTCTGGGGGATTGTTTTTATACGCCGATACGTGTTCGTGAAATCGTGTTATAAAATTACGACCAGTTTGCTCGATATAAACGTGTTCACATTCATCGCAGAACAGCTTATAGACGCCGAATTTTTTATTGGGCGGGATTTTATCTTTAGTGTTACAAAGTGATTTGAGTGAATTATGGGATTTGAGAGCAACATTTATGTTATTTTTTCTAAATATGAGAACTATTTTCAGTGATTTTTTCCCAGGTATGACAAACTCGCAGTGTATTTATTTGTCGAAATATATGGAGCCGCGTACAATAGTCTGTTAACGATACTACTCGTCTTTTTACGCAATAATTTATCGATGGTAGATTTGGAATAACCGTTTGACTTCGCGATCTGATCAGATCGCGAAGTCAAACGGTTATTAACATAAACATTTTGCGAGTATTCGCAAAATGGGAGCATGCCTTTTCTTATTTTTACACCGACGGTCTCTTTCAGACCAACTCTGTTTCTTACATCATCATTGCGAATACGGTCTAGAAGCCTTACGCTTATATTTTACTTTCAAATGATAAAGTAACTAAGTACTAGTAAACTAAGCAGTGTTTAGAAAAAGAAAAGAGTATTTAGTTTGTAATGTTTATTTTGGGACTTGAACAGCCATTTCGTCGGAAACTTAGATTAATTTTAAGAAAAGACAATACTATGGCACATAACTTTAGTTATATTTGACGATCATGCCAACAATGACTTCACATATTTATTGTTTTGTTGTAACATGTCCTGCTTTAGTTTTCTTATTTCATTCATCATTTCTTCATCGGATGACGATGATTCTTGAATACGTTTACAACTGCGCAGGAAATCTGTAATTACTCTTTGACCTTGAGAAGTTTCCTGAGATTTTAATGCTGACTCCACTTCGTATAGGTTAGTCTCCAGTTGTGCTTGTTTCGCTTCAGCGTACTGGAAATATATAAAAAATAGATTTAAAAGAGGGTACTTGATACATAGGTATCAAATAGATTCAGGCGTTATTTTACATGCAAAGTGATCTAATCTGCTTTGTGTGCTTCCGCTACCAATTAGTTCATGCGAACTAGCGCCGGCCGACATCCACCCACTAGCGTTAGTAGATGCAACATAGTCGCTGCCATCGCTGCTCCAGTTGTCCCAGCGATAACCAGGCCAGTCATTGCAGTAACAGCGGCGGGTGCATGCGGTTTCTGTTCCAGATAGCGGGCCATCGCGAGGACGACCTGAGGTACCAGCTGAGGTAGAAACAACTGGAGCAGCCATGGCAGCGACGGCATATTGCATTTACTAACGGTAGTGGGTGGGTGCCGGCCGGGGCTAGTCCGTATGAACTAATTGGTGGAGGAAGTACACAAAGCACGTTAGATCAAATTGACATAGGTATCACTTTAAAAAATTAAAAGGGAAATTTTGTTGCCGATGTATGTACGACAGCAATTGTTAGGGAAGAGCGTTTGACAGTAGCATTCAAAAGCTCGCAGAGATCGTATAGTAAAGAAAAATATTTGTCTATATTCATGCATGACTTCAGACATTGGCGCATTTTTGTTTTATTTTTTCAGAAATGCAGCAAAAAAGAAACCTCAAAAGTTTATTTGTAATAATTTTAATTATTTCCTGTGTTTGTAAAGCTAGTTTTAATTTACATATATACATATAGTTAAGTATACTAGAGGAATACCAACCATAACCTAACTATAAACTACTAAAAAATAAATTAATAGAAGTAAGCCAAAGTTAAAAGTAGATAGTGATTCCCAAGTTCCATTTCTCTCGGCTAACGCGCCATTTAACAAGAAACGTGTATACATATATTTATTTACAAAGTCAGGAGGCATACAAGCATACGGCCCACCTGATGTATAACAGTTACCGTTGTCTATTAACGCTTGTAATATACATCACTCGCGCGATGCCTCCTCTGCTGCCTACACAGCAACTCCTTAGGAGCTTACTAGTGACCTCACTTACTCGCAGGAACACAACAACACTCTAGGGAGTTGTTATTTGGTTGCGGTTTTCTGTGAGGTGGAGGTACTTCCCCAGACGGGCTGCTACCTTTCTTAAAACACCCAGACCAAGACAAATAGACATGTTCATGCACACAAATGTTTGTACTGTGTGGGAATCTATATTAATGATAAAAATGCCTGGGAGTGAGTCGATCCAATTATAATGTAATTAATAAAATATGTAAATTTGTTTGGATACCAAAAGAGGGATGCCTGAGTTTTTTGGCAGTATTTTTATCAGTGCTCACCTAGTCATAAACTGCACGGTAGGGAAAAAAATTGTGACGATTCCAAACAAATGTAGCCATTTTTACGGAATAAAAAGATTTTGACTTTGACTTTGAAATCGAACCCACGAGCGTCGGTGACAATGTCACGTCATTAAGCGATGCAACAAAGGGACTACAAAGCCATCTTTGTAGTCCCTTTGTACAAGAAATGTTGAGACTATTACTGCCAAATCTATGCATGACGTGTCCATAACCTTAACCAATGGCAAATAAATATATTTATATTGTCATACCTCAATAACAGAATCCGGTAGATCTGCCAACTTCGCCACGTGAAGCCCCAGGGAGTGCATGGCGGGGCCGGGAGAGATTTTATGGAGCAACAGCAGTTGTTGATCAACAACAGAAGCTTCCGCGTGGGAATTGACGATGACATCGGGGTGCAGACTGGCCAGGCGAGTCAACTCATGGTAGTGAGTTGCAAATAGGCAGAAACATTTGCATTTTGTCGCCAGTTCTCTGGAAATAAATATTTAATTTAAGAGGTAGGTCTCATCAAAGCCCATCTGGGGGGGACACCCCCCCCCCCCCCCCCCCAATGAAAATCGCAGCTAAATAACAAGAACACTTAGTAAACTCCTAAGGAGTTGCCGTGTTAGCAGCAGAGGTGGCATTGTGTGAGTGATAATCAGCATATTACAAGCATTCATAGGCTACGGCAACCAGTTAACATCAGGTGGGCTGTATGCTTGTATGCCTCCCGACGTTGTATATAAAAAAAAGTGAGATCGACGACGCATATTCACTTCGTTGTATTATATTCACCGGCGTTGATTTCAATGAGTCGATATCCCTTCTTTAGGTTGTCATTAAATCTTCATCAAAACTTCACCAAAATAACATACGAATAAGGCTCTACACTCATAAAATAATATAAAAAATTACTGTTAATTTTTTTAAATTAATTTTTAACAGCTTCATTATATTTACAACACATAAAGCAACTATAACAGTAAGTTCAATAATATAATGCCAAAGCGAAAGTACTCAAAGTACGTACGGCTATTTGATTATTCACGAATAAAGCTCATACTGGAAAGAAACTAGTATGTATTTTATCATTTCATAGCTTTTGTAGCCGGTTTAGCCGCGTGGTAATTTCTTTGTCAGGATATTAAATAGATTTTGATCTATTTCTCCATGTTCCAGACTGACTTTGTTCCAAATTTCATCTATTAAATGATCAGTACATACGGCGATGTTCGTGAAAGGATAAAAACCCGTTATTATTATTTTATTATTTCTTATTACACCAGTTTACATAAACATTTTCTAAAAACAATATTAATGCATTTTATAAACCACTGAAGTTTGACGCAAATGCAATGATATCACTACATCAAGACATTTACATTTACCGTTAGACACTTTTGTATTGTACAGTAGTGTGGATATATACTTAGTGAGTAATATATGCATAATAATAGCATTGCATTGAGCGCAATAAAAGGCAATGTCGAAACAACAAAAACAAAACAGGTTAATGTTTCGTAGTAACTATGTTTTATTTTCTGCTATCTATTTGCAAACCGCTCCTGAGCTATAATCAGATGTTCTTCAGGGCTTGGAATGTTTTACGTGAAAAGCTGATTTTCAATCGCTGTACAATTTTAAACTTTCACGGTTGTTTATGTCTCATCCCGTGACCATGGTGTCTGCAACGTCGCCGTAATATCGGAAAAATAGAAAAACAAATCGCGGTAAATTCTTATAATAGGGTATCATCACCTCATGAGCTTCAATTAATTTTAATAACTTACCATCAGGCAGGTTTAAAAAAAACATAAAGTTATTTAAATGGTAATGGTACCAACAAAATAAATGTGTTCCATTATATAAACACAAACCATATTAAAAAATTAACCACTAAATAATAGATGGTACCAGCGACTTCGTCCGCATTTTTTTCTTTCTGAAATTTTGCCGTAATGTATTCAACATACCAAAAAGAAAAAAATCGGTAGAGACATATTTATTTATATAGAAGATAATAAATACTATCGCAAATGCCGTGTTACTCCGTGGAAATCAAGTATGTCATACAAACACAACTGGATTTTTGGGACCATACCATACAGCAGGGCCAGTGCTAACAGAACTAAAGTGAAACCAATCTGTAGCAACTGACTCGTTCATTACTTACTTATATATTGGTGCAATACTTACTCAGCTATCGCCCAAGCAATGCCACAGCCTTCGTAAGTGGAAGTGCCTCGTCCTAATTCATCCACAAGCACCAGCGAATCGGGCGTCGCCGTCTGCAAAATATCGATTATTAGTTGAAAATATACATATTTCAAATGCCTAATGCAGAGCTTCGTTCATATATTTAAAATTTGTGAAATCTATATAGCATTACAAAGGAAAATAAAACAAAAGCAATCTTCGTTATAACGGTGCTGCTAGCCAAAGATAGTGAGCTCGATGGCGTGGTTGGGCGTGTAATTCTAAACGAAAATGCAGGTTAAACTACATCTACCGTAGCCTGTATATTGAAGGGTTTATCTAACTTGAGCTTCTCAGTGCTCGGAGGGCACGTTAAGCCGTCGAACCCAGCTATTGTCGATTGATGGCAGTCGTTAATCTAAGTCAGTGACTTGAAAACACTGGCTTTCGCCAATGAGCAGTATACTCTAAAGTCGTATCAGGTCAATTAGGGTTAGTGTAGTATTAGTATCTAAGATCACGTCTCAGTACCTTAAGCTAACGATAGAATACCTATAGAAACATTATTGTATTCTAAAGTATGATTATTAAGTACTATTAAGTAAATATCGATATTAAATATGATTAGGAAGAAATGCGGGTGTAGAGAAGCGCTGCTTCGCTCCACAACATCATTTCCTTTTAGTATAACTTACTTCCGTTTATCCGTTACGAAGATGTATTCACGTAACACTTAATATATTGCACTCATATATAGTAACAAAACAAAAATAAATGTTACCACATTTATTACGATTTTTTTACGAAAGGTAAAAAAATAATAATATCCCCATTACTTACCCGCAGTATGGCGGCGGATTCAATCATCTCTAGCATGAAGGTGCTCTGGCCGCGATCTTCCCGGTCTGAAGCGCCCACGCGAGCAGCCAACGCCCGCAATCTAGGTATTCTTGCATTTGATGCCGGCACGAGGCAGCCCGCATGTGCCAACAGTACTGCCACCCCGCATGACCTCATCCAAGTGGACTTGCCACCCATGTTCGCACCGGTCACTATGTGAGTTGTGCCTGAACCTGTAGCGTCATTAGGGAAAACATTTTAAGATTCATTGAGGAATGAAGTATCCAAAATATAGATAAAAAAGCAAGGCACTCGACAATAGGCTGCTCTGATGTGAGCTACATCTTAAAAACACGCAGACCAAGACAAACAGAGGTAGGACCCAGCAAGGGGTCGTGCTGTGCTCCGTCCTGTCAGGCATGCTGTAATGGCGGGGCATGGCAAGACCTCTTGCTCTAAGTGTCCGTCTGGGGAAGCACCTCCACCTTACAGAAGATCGTAGCTAAATGACAACTCCGGGAGGATTGTTGTGTTCCTGTGTGTGAGTAAGTCTGCCAGTCATTTGGGAGGTCGTTGTGCAGGCAGCGGAAGGACCGGCGGATATCGAACCGCCACGAATAGTGCGGTTCGATATCAGTAGGGTTCCCGAACCCGGGGATTACTTAATCTCCGCCCCGGGAGGCTGAACCGCCAACCCGCGAAAAATCCCTGTTGTAGTGGTCGTGCCGGGGGGGACCCTTCCGCCCACCGTGCCAGCAAACCGCATAACCTGCTCTGTCCAGTGGTGGAAGATACCGCGCTTTTGTCCTCTAGTCTGTCGGCTCAGCGACTTCTCTTTTTGGAATCTCAATCAATTTTAAAAATGGCGCCGATAAGAAAAGGAAAACGGAAAATTTCAGCGGCTATCCCTTCCACAATAAATGTGGATTTTGCAACATCAGGGGACTACACTCCAACATTAACGCGGTTCACTACCACCTCGAGACTGCTCGGCCGGCCCTGCTTTTCCTCACGGAGACACAAATATCCTCACCGGTCGACACCTCTTACTTACATTAGCCCGGGTACACACTTGAACATTTATTTGTACATCGTGCCGGGGTGTGTATTATATCGTTCGGGAGGATATTTGTTGTCGCCGTCTTCGTAGCCTGGAAGACAAGGACCTGTCATTACTATGGGTGCGCGTGGATCATTGCGGCCACACCCGAATCTACGCGTTTCTTTACAGGTTCTATAGCGGTGATGCAGACACAGCTCGTTTATTTGAGCACCTGCAAATGGCGACTGACAGAGTTATCGAGCAGTATCCCTCCGCGGAATTAGTGATTTTGGGAGACTTTAATGACCATCACACCGAATGGCTTGACTCTCGGTGCACTGATTCCGCGGGGAGATCTGCTCATGACTTTGCTCTGGCCTATGGTTTCTCCCAAGTGGTACATTCTACCACGAGAATACCAGATGTAGAGGACCATACAAGCTCTTTACTGGACCTTCTGCTGACAACACGTCCGGATAAGTACAACATCTCAGTGGATGCGCCGCTTGGCTCATCGGACCACTGTCTCATCCGAACCCAAGCGCCTTGTGCCAAGCGTGACCTACCTCGGCCTACCGGATGGCGTTGCGTTTGGCACTATAAGTCGGCAGACTGGGAGGGACTGCGTGAGTTCTACGCGTAGTACCCGTGGAGGCAGCTTTGTTTCAAAACAGACGATATCGAATCCTGAGCGACTGCGGTAGCTACGGCGATATTGGATGGCATGGAATGCTACATTCTCAGTCGCTTAGTGGCTGCTGCGGGAGCTAAAAAGCAACCGTGGTTGAATCGACCTTGCAGAGAAGCCAAACTTCTCAAACAGGCTGCTTTCGAGGCTTGGACCACGGCGCGTGCTAATGGAAATCCTGATGTCTCTGTTTTGAAACGTAAACTCAACGCTGCCTCGAGGTCCAGTAAGAGGGTAATCGCCAGAGCAAAGTTTGATTTCATCGGTAGAGTTGGCGAGCGGCTGCTTGGTGCAGTAGCTCAATGCCGGAAATTTCAATTATCCAGCGAGATGTCCGGCGGGCGTTGCTCTCCCTCGACATTCATAAGTCGAGTGGGCCAGATGGCATACCAGCACTGGTGCTAAAACAGTGTGCTCCTGAGTTGTGTTCTGTGCTAACGCGCCTTTTCGTGCTTTCCTACTCCACTCGGCAAGTCCCGTCTTCGTGGAAGACCGCCAATGTGCACCCGGTGCCCAAAAAGGGCGATAGATCAGATCCATCGAATTACAGGCCTATTGCCATAACCTCCCTTCTCTGTCACTTTCACTATTTCAAGAGAGGTAGGGCGCATCAAAGCAACCCGTCTGGTGAAGTATCTCTACCTCACAGACAACCGCAGCCAAATAACAACTCCCTAGCCTAGAGGGTTGTTGTGTTCCTGTGTGTGAGTGAGGTCACTAGTAAGCTCCTAAGGAAGAAAAGCAGCAGAGGAGGCATCGCGCGAGTGATACTTATATATTACAAGCGTTAATAGGCTACGGTAACTGCTTTACATCAGGTGGGTCGTATGCTTGAATGGCTCCCGACGTTGTATAAAAAAAAACTTACCTTGTCTGAAGGTGACATCGTTGGGTATGTACGAGACGCCCTCCTGCACCTCGAGGCAGGGATGCCTCACATCCTTCAATATGAATTCGTCGAGGCTCTCTAATAGCTCGGGTCGACAGTATGGATGTGGGGCTGATGCTGCAGCCACAGAAAACGATACCAACACGTCGAGACGAGAGAGTATATGTGACAGGCAAAACAGACATTCGGAGTATCCAGCTGAAAGTAAACGTCATGTAATATTGGATTACCTGGAAGTTGTTGAACCTAATTTTTAGAGTTTCGTACCTAAAAGGAAAAACGAAACCCTTAAGTGGATCACTTTGTTGTCTGTCTGTCAAGACCCTTTTTCTCAGGGACGGGTGGAGCTATCAAGCTGAAATGAACATCAAATACTCATCAAAGACACTTGTAGCATGTTATTCTTACGATTAACGTCTACAACGCCTGATGATGCCTCGTGGAGAGGCGAAACACGTGTCGCAGCGACGACCAGGCCAGTCGTGGCAGCGACGGTGGTGGTGGGGGCATGCGGATTCTGTTCCAGATGACGGACGACCGCAGCAGCCGAGGCAGAGACTACCGGAGCAGCCATGGCAGCGTTGGCATGTACCAAGTACTAACAGTAGTGGGTGGGTGCCGGCCGGCGCTAGGCCGCATGAACTAATTGGTGGCGGAAGCACGCAAAGCAGGTTAGATCAAATTGCATATGGATTTGACTTTCGCAAAATAACGCCTGAATCTATTAACAATTTTTTTTAAGTCAACGCAATCAAAAGATACGGCTGTTTATGCATCGTTTATACGCATTTTTTGACACTCGCAAGAGAATCAAAACCTACAGGGCACTTCCCGTTGATCTAGAATCATGAAATTTGGTAAGAAGTAATATCATGAAGCACAAGTAAAGGAAAAAATCCGAAAACCGTAAAGTTGTAGCTACATCAAAAAAATTGTTGTGAAAAATTTTATTTACGGAACTCACGGTGCGCGAGTTGGACTCGCACTTGACGACTTTTTATATGTCTTATTTATATCTCTAGTATGTACCTCGACTATCTTATCTATCTTAAATAGTTCTTTATTCGGGAACAGTCCATGAATATACCCGCTATATACCAGGTGTTCCCAAAACGGGTATTTATCCGAAAATGTTCTTCAATAGCGCATGAATTAATTCGATTTTAACACGAACCATATGGACGGATGGAATGGAACGACTAAAGTTGGTAACATTCTTGCTAACACATAAGAAGTGTTAGTGATTTAGTTATGTAGCTAGATGTCCTTATATTTACTTACCAGCAATAGCTACGATTTCCGATACGACTTTTTGCTGTTCCTTTTCATATGAGGTCTTAGTCTGCACGTACTCTTGTGTGATGTTATCCAATGCATTAGTTTTGAATCTTACGCCTCCTTTTACTGCGTCTATTATTGTATACTTCTTATTGCCGCGCAAAGACTGTTCTTCTTTTAATGTCACTCTGAAAGCATTAATTTTTACGAAAGGTCACACTATGTATTTGAACTAAAAGTTAACCAAAAGTAGATGTATCGTATATATTTTCTCATTATTAATAAGTGCTAAATTTCACTTGATGCAACAACCAACTATGTTTTCGATTACCTCTTCATTTAGACAAGTGTAGTGATTAATTTTAATGTCGGGTAACTGTTTGTTTTGAGTAGCTCTCAATTTGTCAATTTTTGTGGTGTTCATTTGTGAGTTATAATAAAGTTAGGAACAGTATATAACCATAACATACGAATATTTATTTTGGACATATATAATTTGTCAACTTGATTTAAAAGTATTTGCACCCATCTCTAAGCATCCTAATAGCCTGTGTTTTAAAGTCTAAATTCTCGAACAAATCCATTTCTACGACAATATCGTATCACATCGTGCAGTACAGATTTAAAAACTAACTTTTTAAATCTGTACTGCACGATCACACAACTTATTACACCTCTAATTCCTTAACTTTCTGGTTTGGATCATTAGACTTACGCGAAACTTAATATAATCCCTGGTCGATTTATGTCTTTTACTGCCTTATATACCTCTGGCTGGCTTAGCTGGATCATCATCATCCGTGCGTTAGTCCCAGCCGCATCCAAAGCTCTCGCTTCGGAGACCGGGATTTGCTTTCCAACTTTTACATCTCCGTTTCCCGCGATCTTCGACATTCCTTACTGTGAGGCCATTGGCACGCATGTCATCCTTTACGACGTTAAGCCAGCACTTCTTGGGCCTTCGGATGTGGCAGGGCCAGACATTTATTCCCCATGTAACTTGCCGGTTTCAGTAAGATGTGGCCGTACCAGCGTAGACGACGCTCTTCCAGTTTGTCTGCTAGGTCACGGACGTGAATGCTACCGCGAACGGGAGTTTTTTACGCGATCCCTTCCCGTCAGTCTACCACATTCAGCGCAGCATATTCACCTACGTTACACGCAGCTCCTGCTTGTGCCGCTCAAGTATCTGCCAAGCCTCGCTGCCATATAAAAGGACAGGTCTAATGATGGACTTATAAACATGTCCTTTCAGCTTAACCGGCATTTTTGGGTCACAGATGACACTAACCATCTCACGCCATTTAACCCAAGATGCTGAAATACGTGCCTTGACATCGCAATCGATGTCACCGAATGTGTGGAGGACAGATCCCTAATATTTACACCAGTCTGTGCGCTCGACCGTGTCTTCGCCAATGCGGATGGGTGGGATCTGTGCTTTTGCAAGCCAAGTACTCGGTCTTCACCACATTCAGTTTCAGACGACCGTTTTCAAGCGAACCTCTCCAAGTATTCACGCGCTGTACCGGGCGCCCCCTGACCGCGTCCGCCAGCGCAATATCGTCAGCATACATGAGTAACCACGGAGGCTCCGACACTACGTCTAATATTACGCTGAACATTAATATCCGCTCAAAGAGCTTCATGGTGTGAGAAATGACTTTTATACCGCGATAACTGCCACACTCCTGCCTCGATCGCTTTCCTTTGAAAACTGGAATAATGATACTCTATCTCCATTGGCCCGGGTAGGTGTATGTGGTTTTCGTTTCCGGTAAGGAGTATGTGGTTACATTAGTCGATCAAAATGCTCACACCACGAGACCCCATCGTCTTCCAGGCTTCTATGGGGTCTCCATCGGCTCCAACCGCCTTCCGAATCTTCATGCGACGAAAAGCCCCTAGGACTTCCTAAGGCGTTATAAGTGGCACTAGTCCCTGATTACGAAGGAGAGCCGGTGGCTGCACCTATTTATGCTACTTGTTCAACAGCAGAAATATGAACGCCATCTCTCCTCCACTGCAAGCTTTTCGCATAATTGGTTACCGCAGGGGTCTCTTACACAACGGCATTTAGATATCCTGTGACGCCTGGAACGAGCCAACATGTAAATGAGCTTCTGCCCCTCAGAAGATTCCAATTTATCGTACATAGGTTGTAAATGGTCTCGTCTGGCCTGGCTATACTTTGTTAGTGACTCGTTTCGAAGACCTGGACGCTTGCCACTTTTTAAAGAAGGCTTTGTTCACCCTGGTCTCCTTCTGGACTGTGTCATTCCACCACCAAGTCTCCCTGTCACACTTGCACCCCCCTTGGTTTTGTCCAAGCACCGCGTGGTCCGCCCTGGAGATGGCCGCCTGAACCCAGTGGTGCTGGATTGTTTCGCTTCCGATACCAGCACACGCATCGCAGGTAGCGAACTCCTGGGACTTAGATTCATCGAGCAGACACCACATAATTTGACGTCTGCAGTGCTCGGGACGACTCTCCTTGGACTTTGCACTTGTCATGGATGACAAGGAGACGATGTTGTGCAGTGAGAGTTTCGCCGAGTATGACTTTGGTGATGTGATGTCTTCTAGTGAGTAAGAAATCGATTTGGGTAGCGTGCCTCACGCTGCTGTAGTTAATTAAATGCTCGGATTTCTTTTAGTACGTATTTCTTGAAGTACGTATTCACGATGGCCAGATCGCAGCCGCACACGTCTGATATCCTCCCCCTCCGCGTTATGGCTACCGTATCCAAAACCACCGTAAATACAGTCAACTCCTCTTACATCTCACTCACGTGATCGTTAAGATCACCATCCAAAACCATCCCCAGTGATAACGGGATACCACGAAGTACGTACGTACTACGTTGATTCCAGAACGCCGTCCTGTTAATTTTGCCACAACTAGTCTGCGGCGCGTAGGCACTTATCAAATGGGTTACAATTCAATCGATAAACATTCTTACGGTCATAAGCCGGTCACTGAAGCGATTTACCTCCAAGACGTCATACAGAATCTCCCGAGAGAGTCAATTTGTAGTGTTCTGGCAATCACTAGTTTATATAATTCGCGAACATAGCTTATCTGTTTATTCGTTCAAATTTTATCGGTAAAATAACTCTAGAACTTCTTTTAAAAGAGGTTCCTTTTAATTTTGTTACCAGAGCGTTCACATGACAGACAGGGTCTTAAATTAACAGTAACTGATTTAAATGATACAAGATGTTTTTGAAAAATGGTGAATTAAATATCTAAGAATAATAATGATAACAAAGTTTTCGGGAAATACTTATAAACAATATTCACCTTATTATTAAAATATGGTCAAGTCAGAAGGTACAGGTAGTTCATTTTATGTTACAAATTGACTGATGGCATTAGAAATAAGTTTTGTTATTTTTTAGTGGCCTTATTACTCCTAAGGTATAAATATTTAACTCACAATATAATTAAGCATAAAATGTCTCTCGTATAATAAAAAGGTAGCCTAAAAATCCGTGTGCTCTGAAGATTTCTCGAGGAGAGGCTAAGAACGTGTCGCAGAGACGACTAGAGCAGCAGTAATGGTGGCGACGGCATGCATCTACTAACGGTAGATGGTAGGTGCAGGCCAGCGCTAACCCGCATGAACTAAATAGTGGCGGAACATTCACACATAAATAGTGCACACAGAGCAGGTAAGATCAAATTGCACTAAATATTTATTATAAAAACATATACCTGAAATAGAATCCATTTTGCGGATTGCTGTCCAGTTTAATGGATTTGCCTGCCTCCAAATCTAGGTCTCTGGCTGCTTTGTTCAGTTCCTTCTCAGCTGAACTTTGTAAACTTTCCAATTGTTCACTCAGTTCTTGCAACTGTTCGTCAAATGACGGCTTTACTAGGAAATCGCCTGAAATTATATCACGTGAATAATCAAATATTTCTGAATATAATTTCGCATTATGTAAAATTAAAAGAAATCTACCTTGACATTGCAGTTCCAATTAGCTCCTACTGATGCGGTATAAAAATGGTGAAATTTTAAAGTTTTAATCGTATAATACTCGTATTTATAGATTGTGTACAAGTTTAAATGAAAGTGAGGTGCCTGTCTCACACATCGATATTTCTCGCTCCAATTGTGAATAGAGTAAATAAAAATACAGACTGTCACATATAGATAACTGCGAAGTGTGAAGATATTGTTATTACATATGTATAAAGAGGCACCTGTAACTGTGAGTAGTGAACAAGATAATAAAAAATAAGGTTTTAAGCCTCATTTTTCTCTAGCAGCTTGCACTATACCTTTGCCAGCTGCATCCATGTCCATAGTAGCTTCAATCATCTGCTGGAACTTGTCGAGATCTTCATTCAGCTCTGAAATCGGCTCTGAGAGCGATGAATGCACAGTGGCATTATTGGCTTCTCCCAAACACTGCAACAACGCCGGCAGTCTATCGATGGCCTAAAAACAATACCGAATACATTTGTAAATCACAATAATATTTTATTATTATTAAAGAAAACCACATGTAAACTTATTACATCTGGTGGATGCGGATAGAGTATTGTTGTGTTCCTGCGTGTGAATGAGGTCATCAGTAAGCTCCTATGGAGTTGCTGTAGCAGCAGAGGACGCATCGCGCGAGTTATACTTAATACATCGCAAGCGTTAATAGGCTACGGTACCCGCTTTACATAAGGTTGTCCGTATGCTTGTTTGCCTTCCGGCGTAGTAGTAAAAAAACCCATACCTTAAAACTTTATTAAAGATTAGTAGCGAGTGTGGAGCTGTTGCTTCAGTAATACAACAGAATACTTTAAAATAGACATTCCACAATGATCCTCGTAAGTTTTTAATGTTTAATTGTTTAAACGTTTTAATTATTTCTTTTGACTAAATAAGTGTAATTGAGGGTCTAATATACTAGGGAGGGCGTAAATGCTCTTTCAATAACTTAGCAGTAACATTTTAAAGATAAAAAATATGTACTTGCCATTGGGCTCTCGCGGACACTTAGAAACGTCTTCCATTCTTTAAATATAAACTTATTGTATCTTATACATTATTATTTTTCTATTTAAATTAAAAAAGCATGCTAGCATTTCAGAAATGACCTTTAGCGAAAAAAAATACCGAAAGAAACTTGCCAATACAGGTCTCTTTTCAAATTGTCAAACAGATATTACAATAAATCATGTCAGCATATCGGTACAATAATGTCAAGTAGTAGAATTAAAGATTATTAAAAAAAGTTGTATGTGCTGAATTATTTCCATACATTTTTGCCTGTTACATATTTATCAATTCCATAATAAGCCTTTTTACAGATAGTATTTATGATCTGCCTTTTGAACATATTGTCAGGAAAGGACAGAACTGTTACAGGAAAATTGATTACATTAAGGAAATAATTTACAAGAAAAACCCTACAAGACCTAGCAAGCCGATGTACTGGCATGCGCAACTTATGACATCTAAGATTTTGGAGGAAGTTTGTATACAACTGTATTTTTTTACGGACATTGGAGATGAAATAAGTGAGTCAAGTAAGGAACATTGGTTTAAATAGATTCGCTATTTCTTGAACTAGGTTTTTTTGTACACTATACATTCTAACAGACAAAAATGCTTGTTCATTACGAACGCAAGCGCTTCGTTGTGTTGTGTTTGAATATGTGTATATAAATTAACTTCATTTTCATTGTAGATGCGTATTAGATTACATAAACTTACTTGATATATTTTGTAGCAATCGTGCAAGTTTGCCTTCTTGCGGGTTAGTCGGCGTGCCAACGATTGTAAGTCCGGGATTCGCCTGAGATGTTCGTCGTGAAGTTGGAGACGGAGTTGGGAGCTGTTCACCAACAACTCTACAACTTCCAGACGCTCGTTTATTAAGTTGATGTCGCGGAGAGGTTGACGCAACCATTGTGCCAAGAGCCTGCAGACAGAATAATTTTAATGTGCACGTATTAACCTTTAAAGTGAAAGCCAACTTCGCCACTCTATGGCTAAATAATCGTAGTGTACAGCGCTAGGACTTGGGTTCTACCTCCAGAAATCCAAAGTTATAATAGCTATATGACGTGTTATCCTAAAACTGAATGAGGCGTCGTTCGGCTGACGATGACGTCTATCGCGCGTGGGTCTGTTAGCCGGCTGCAGTTCTGCAGAATTTACTAACCTAGGAATAATTAAGACTCCGACTTGGAATGCTGACTGTGTAAAGTCACAGTTGGTTGATATTTTATGTGACAACACTCGAAATTATCAATGGACATATCTGCATAAATTTAAGTTCAAACATCATCGTGTTAAGATATATATATATCACGTAGATTATGAGACTTGGGGTATGCACTTCTGTTTTAATATTAATTACATTTTCTTAATAAAACCTATTACGCCAGATCCCTTGCGGTGTAGGCAGAGAGAACCGAGCGCCACATGACTTCGTTCTTACACAGCTCTCGCTTCTCAAACATACGTAGCCCTTCTCATGCACGCTCGCCGGTTTCTAGTGCTAGTGACATCACATTCTGATCAAACATGACCAATTCGCTCATGGTTGGTAAGTCTTGGCCTTCCTCGGCTCCTACATCCTTCTATGTATATCTGTTTTGTGTTTCTTTCTACGTGTCTGAACCAACAGAGTATGCCTCTTTTTATTTTAACACCGACAGTCTCTTTTAGACGAACTTTGTTTTGCAACATTGCAAACGTGGTTTAAAAGCGTTACGCCACAAATTTTGCGCAACAAGTGATCTTTCTGCCATACCCAGCTCTCGCTTCCATAAGCTAGCGTTGGGACCAGCACAGCATTGTGTATAGCGACTTGTGTTCTCTGGCTCAAGCCTTTACTGCCAAGAAGTTTTCCCAACGCTCCATTTACACTATTCCCAACGGTAGATAGAGTTGTGTGGAACATGGTGATCTGTATTCTTAATATAGGTTATGCAGCCTGCTTCGGCTGCATGACATGACGTGTTTTATAAGCAAATGTGCTGAAATCATACGTTATGTAGTAAACGTGATTGTAGTTAAACTAACAATCCTACCTCTTTCCATGCTGTGTGCGACATCTATCAAGAAGTCCTAGCAGGCTCCGCGACGGGGCATGGCTCGTGTCACCTAGTTCTGGGAATACATTGAGTGCAGACAGGGCCGCCGCGTCCAGGTGGAGGAAACAGTCAGCCTGGATGCTACAGAGGCGAAATCTGAAAAAAAAAAAGATTTCTTATTTTGTAACCAATACCAATTAGTCTTCGGTTCGAATCCTGGCGTAGGCGTCACTTAATTGTTTTCGGATTTATGTAATATTTATAATCCCTTATTCAGCGGAGGAGGAACACATCGTGAGGTAAGCCGTATGTCAAAGAAATTATATTTCTAAAAATGTGTGACCTAGCCTCATAATTGTCTAGTTTTGCCTTTATGTTGTGGTCTGACGGCAATCGCTCCATGTAACAAACAGTATCTTCGCGAAATAGTTAAGCTTAGCCTTAGGTTGCGGGCGACGCCAATCCTAATGCATTAGAAAACTTGATAACGCTAGAATACTTTGCTATGAGTCGAACATGATGGGTGTCTCATACCAAAGTCCATAATAGCAAACAATAATAAATGTTACTAACGTAATTGTAGTTTCTCCACCAACGGGTGTAAGGAATATATTTTATGACTGTGCATTTGGGAAACATGAAACGACACCAGTAATTTGTGATCATGAAGGAAATAATTTATAGAGAACCGATGATATCGATGTTACGTAGCAACTCAATTCATCGCTACTGTTCGGGGGTAAAATAGAACGCGCAGCTTTTACTAGCTAATTCGCAGATCAACATCACGGTTCTTATTGGATAAAATAATGGTCAGTAGACTCGAATCACTAATTACAATTAACTAAAATACAACGTTTTTGTGCGCGTGGGGTGCCTTCATGCACAGGTCTATTGGTTTGTGTGTGTAACCTCAACCCATTCGGAGGTATTGTTCCGTTAAGTAGCTAAGACAAGGGGACTCGGGAGCTTTCCGTCTTTAGCAATAAACCGAACAACTTTTCGAAGAAATATGACGTAAGATGTAAACGTTAAGAAACTAATTACGTATATTACGATGTAAATGGGGGAAATTTGTTGTCGTACAGTTTGACCGGAACTGAAAGCAAGGATTAACAGGTTGAAAAATAATCGGCCAAGTGCGAGTCGGACTCGCGCACGAAGGGTTCCGTACCATTATCTATAAAAACGGCAAAAAATCACGTCTGTTGTATGGGATCCCCCCTTAAACATTTGTTTTATTTTAATTTAATTATTTATTTTTAAAGTGAATATATAACTAAATATTTTGTTAATATTTCAAGCGTTTACCTGTTGCCGTTATCAATATCGAGCAAAAACGAGCAAATAAAATCACGTTTGTTGTATGGGAGTCCCCTTAAATATTTATTTTATTCTGTTTGTTAGTATTTGTTGTTATAGCGGCAACAGAAATACATCATCTGTGAAAATTTCAACTGTCTAACTATAACGGTTCATGAGATACAGCCTGGTGACAGACGGACAGCCTCAGTAATAGGGTTCCGTTTTACCCTTTGGGTACGTAACCCTAAAAAGAAAAATTACACAATTTTAATATTAATTTATATTTCAATGTACATCAGTAAACGTTTAAATATCAATGTAACCGACTACATACACCCTATGAACTATGAAAACTAGCAACACATTAAGTATCACTCGCGCGCTGACACCCGGCGCGCGGTGGAGGTACTTCTACAAATGGGCTGCATTGACCTCTATTAAAACACCCAAACCAAGACAAGCAGACGATTCATGCAAACAAATCTTTATCCTGTGTGGGAATCGAATCTGCGAGTGTTAGTATCAAAGTAACGTCACTAACCACTGCGCCGAGCTAGTTCAAATATAATGATCTTACCTTCCGAAGTTCGTGGAATCTGATAATAAGGAAGTATATTTGATAGCAGATGCTAAACTAGTCATGGCAGTCTCCTTTCTGGTTTCAGGGAAGGCGTTGGCGTCTTGTTGTTGACTTTCCTTGAATTTCATGAGCCGATTGAGGTCTTGTATAATTCCTTCAGTTGAAAACTCACTTTTCTTTAGTTTCGTTACTGTTACGCTCGCTCTGTCCATGACCTTTTTCAGAGCTTTGTACTGAAATAACACATTAAAAAGATTTTTTTTTACCGTTGACCACCGTTTAATAACTATATTTTTATTTCTTTGTCATTTTTTCTACACAAAGTCGGGATGTATACAAGCATACTACCCACCTGATGTTAAAGTCACCGTAGCCTATGAACACTTGCAATACATTAAATATCACTCGTGCGATGCCACCCCTGCCGCTAACATGGCAACTCCTTAGGAGCTTACTGGCGACTCACACGTAGGAACACAACAACCATCCAGAGAGTTGTTATTAGGCTGCGGTTGTCTGTGAGGTGGAGGTACTTCCCCAGACGGGCTGCTTCGATGCGCCCTACCTCTCTTAAATACACCCAGACCAAGACAAACATACATGTTCCTGCACACAAATGGTTGTGCTGTGTGGGAATCGAACCCAAGTGCGTTGGTGTCAAAGTCAAAGACTGCACCACCGAGCTCGTCAAAATTACGTATAATATAGTAAGTAAGTCTCTCAATGTATTTATCAAAAACTTATTAATTATTTATTAGCTAATATAAAAAACAAAAACTTATTAATTATTTATTAGCTAATATAAAAAAAGATCTAAGTTTTCCACATGCTAAAACCCATTTATCGACAGATTCTGTCAAAAGTATTGAAATCTTATTATTTGTCTATAAATGTAAGAATGCCAATAATTGAGTGGGTCGATTTAAGTATAATTTAGTACATATTTTTTTTTACTACGTCTATAGCCATGCAAGCATACGTCCGATCTGACGCAAAGCGGTTATATCAGCTGCGGAATCTATCAGAACGCTTGCAATACATTAAGTATCACTCGCGTGATGGCTGCAGATAAGATAACACAGCAATTTCTTTGGAGCTTACTGGTAACCTCACTCGCAGAAACACAACAACCCCCTAGGGAGTTGTTATTTAGCTGCGATTTTCTGTGAGGTGCTTCCCAATTCTGGCTGCTTTGATGCGCTCTACCTCTTTTGAAAACATATAGTTCAAGAGAACAGCAGACAAGATCATGCACACAAATACTTGCCTTGTGCGAGAATCGAACCCACAAGCGTTGGGGCTAAAGTAGCATTGTTAACCACTCCGCAGAGCTCGTCATCAATCATCAAAAATTATAACAATATAGTGCGATGAAGCATCTATATTGCTTGAGGTTTCGAGCAAATATCTGAGTTTTATTCCGGTCGTCCGTCCATACTTAGTATATAGAAAGATATCTCGTATCCAAGAATCTTTTCTAAGAAAGGTAGGGCGCATCAAAGCAGCTCGGGGCACAGGAGTAGCTGCGATTTTCTGTGAGTTGGAGATCTGGGGAAGTAACTTTTGAGGAGTTGTCGCGTTCTGCAGGTGAGTGTGGTCACCAGTAAGCTCCTACGGAGTTGCTATGTTAGCAGTCAAGGTGGTGCTGTACGAGTGACTCTTAAATGTATTGCAAGAGTTCATAGGTAAGCTTTACACCAATTGGGTCATATGCTTAAAAAAATGTATTGTATGTATTAAAAAAATCCAATAAACTTTTAGTTTGACTGTTAAAAAGGAGATTTCTTACTAAAATAGTAATTCAAACGTAACTTTGCTCCAAACATCTATTAAAAGAAAAATAATCAGTTTTTACACCACTGAGGTGGAAAACAAGCGTACGGACTGCCTAATTAAGAGCAGTTAACGTAGGACATTTGCAACACCAGGGGTGTCACTCGTGCGTTGCTGAGTCTGCAAAAATCTCTTCACTATTAAATAGTTAATAGATTGAGGCGTTATTTTGCGAAAGTCAAATTTAATGCAATTTGATCTAACATGCTTTGTGCGCTTCCGCCACCAATTAGTTCATACGAACTAGTGCCGGCAGCTGCCGAGGCAGACTGCCGCAGCAGCCATGGCAGCGATGGCATGTTGCATCTACTAATGGTAGTGGGTTATGTTTTGGACGTTGTTGTTTTTTTTAATACCACTAAGGCGGCAAACGTACGGCCTGCCCGATGGTAAGCAGTTACCGTAGCCTATAGACACTTTTAACACCGGGGGTGTCACTCTTACGTAGCCCACCCTGAATGTATAGGTATGTATCTATGTGTAGAAATAGTGTATTGTGTTTTAGCGATTGTTATTCTCCCTTTGATTTGGTTGTCTGGAAGAGATCGCTTTAGCGATAAGACCGCCTATTGTACTCTTGCAATAGCAAGTTACTTAAATGTATTTATTTTGGTGAAATAAAGTGTATTTATTCTATTCTATTCTGATGTATGTGTATGCATGTATATACACTATTACGGTATTAAAACTTACGTCGTCGTTTTCGCTTTGTGGCACGATACACTCGGTGGGTGCCATCTGCACTGTGATAGTCTCTAATTCAGTCAGCAGGTCATCATCAGTGAACTCTGCCACTGAGAACTGATACTCACCCACTGATACACAGGCAACGCCTAAAAGACGACCCTGAAAATGATAATTATTAGTATAATGAGGTCGATGGCCTCGGTTGGTCGACTAGAATTACGCCAAATGATCTATACAAATCGAGCAGTGATAGTCTAGCTAGTGGATAAAGAACCAGCCTAGTGAACAACAGATACCCGGTTCGAATCTTGGCATGTACCAATAATATTTGCAATTATCACATACTCAGTGGTGAACGAAAACATTGTGAGGAAACCCACACGTCTAAGAAATTATATTCCGTGTGACCTTACCTTATGATTTGGTTTTCCATCTGGGTTGCGGAGGTCTGACGACGGCAGTCGCTCCATGTAAAAATCAGTATCTTCGCCAAATCCTTGGGCTTAGGTACCGGACCCCGCCAATCCTAGTAGATTAGGAAACGGGATAACGCTAAGAAGAAGAAGATGTATACACATCTGAGTTCGAGCTTTTTATATACAAAACGTGAAGAGGTAAACAAGTATACGGCCCACGTCATGTTAAGTGGTTACCGTAGCCCATGAATACTGCTAACACAGCAACTCGTCAGGAACTTACTGTTGGCGTCACTCACTCACAAGAATGCAACAATCCTTCAGGGAGTTGGTATTTAGCCACGGTTTTCTGTAAGGCCTGTAAAGCGAGCCAGGTTGGCAAGGATCGCGAGTTGTGACGCTCTGTTCTCTCTGAGTACCCCGCAAGGGATTCACATACGGTTTTCAGATTATTTTTCCTAAATTTTAAATTCTACAAGTCACCTTGTAGAATAATAAAATTTAGGAAGAATAAACTAAAAAGCAAAAGTCTTCTTTGATATTTGTGTAGAAAACAGACACAAAATACACGTTAACAAGAAATGAATTGCTATTCTCCTATAGAATACGGAATAATTGTTTTGATTTTTTTGTGGAATAATTTGTCGGTGGTGTTGGAATATAGTGAATTTAGGCGCAAATTTCCCGGTCGTCCAACACCAACAGGGCAAACAGCGTTTAGCCGCTCGCCTAGAATAGTGTGACAACACGAGATGCTGGCAGGTCTGGCCGGTCCCGAAGCAGACGTTAACCGTTGATCGCGAAGCGCATGTAACGTACGCTCAAGCCATTCTGAATGTCGACCGATAGAAAGACAACTTTTCATCTCATCACAAAATCATCATGAGCAACGAGGCTCATTTCCATATCTCTGGTTATTTGAATAAGCAGAATTATGGCTTCTAGAACATGTAAAATCCGCGTACCGCATACTTAAATTGAATTAAATGGGACTGGAGGACATGAGGTTCCAACAGGATGGAGTAACGGCGCATACTGCAGAGCCACAACCGAAATTCTCAGGGTTGCATTTCCGGGTCGTCTAATCGCTCATTTTGGTGATTTGCATTAAATAAATATAAATAAATATTGTCGGACAAATTACACAGCGCCATCTAGCCCCAAAGTAAGCGAAGCTTGATGGGTACTAGACAACTGATAAACATACGTAAATATTTTTGTTTTTTTTGTAAATGCATACTTATTATACATAGAAAATACCCAGACAAGACAAACAGACATGTTCATGGACACAAATGTTTGTACTGTGTGGGAAACGAACCCACGAGCGTTAGTGTCAAAATAGCGTAACAGCGCGTTTCACCACTGCGCCACCGAGCTCGTCAATGCATTGGTCATCAAGATCGCTCGATTTATACGTTTCAGACTTCATTTTGCGGGATTTCTTGAATTTACGAGTACAAAGAGAATATCCACCAACAATGCGTGAACCTATTACCAGAAGTTCTGGCAAGAGTGATGAAAAATGCCATAAATTGGGACCGTATGGTCTTAATTCTACCGGCGGCCATTCGGCCAATTTCATTTTCTCGACTTCATGGAAAAAAAATAAGATATTAAATTAACACAATCCGAAAACAGAACCACAGTTAGTAATTAATAAAAAAAAAATACAGCCAAGGAATATCGGGTGACGACTTTTGCGCCAGCCTTAGTCTTATTTATAACTATTTGCAACTTATTCCTTGAATTTGTATAAAGTTATTATTCCGTGTTCTGAGTAAGCAATTTGCGATTTATTCCATGAATTTATTCGTTCCCTGTATCTACGAACTACAAAACAATGACGTCATTGTTGCTGTTGTTTATAGTCTCTGTTTTACTACATTTGATAGTGGCTTCATTTAATGTTATCTAAATTTATAGGAACTATCGTAATCTGGAATGTATATATTTTAGAAAAATAAAAAACAAACATCAGTAATGCCTTTTTTATGTTGCATAAGTAAGAAAGAAAATGTAAAAAACTAAATTCTCTTTTTAGGGTTCCGTACCCAAAGGGTAAAACGGAACCCTATTACTGAGGCTCCGCTGTCCGTCCGTCCGTCTGTCACCAGGCTATATCTCATGAACCGTGATAGTTAGACAGTTGAAATTTTCACAGATGATGTATTTCTGTTGCCGCTATAACAACAAATACTAAAAAATAGAATAAAACAAATATTTAAGGGGGCTTCCATACAACAAACGTGATTTATTTGCCTTTTTTATAGATAATGGTACGGAACCCTTCGTGCGCGAGTCCGACTCGCACTTGGCCGATTTTTTTTAATAGCATAACATTACAAGCATACATTTGATAGTGGCTTCATTTAATGTTATCTAAATTTATAGGAACTATCGTAATCTGGAATGTATATATTTTAGAAAAATAAAAAACAAACATCAGTAATGCCTTTTTTGTTGCATAAGTAAGAAAGAAAATGTAAAAAAGTAAATTCTCTTTTTTTTAATAGGCACAATAAATAGTTGTTATACACTCCATACTCAGTGGCGCAGTGGTGAAACGCGCTGTTAAATTACTTTGACACCAACACTCGCAGGTTCGATTCCCACACAGGACAAACACAGTGTGAATGTTTGGGCAGTCATAATAAGCGACCACCTACTTGGACCATTAAGGACGTTTAACCGGAATCAATCAGAGTACCTATCTGCACATGCTAAACGAATTTTTGGATGCCTAGTGTACACAGAGGAAGCCCGAAGTGTTAAAGCAACAAATCATGAGACGCTTTTAATACAGTGCGAAGTGACAGAAAAACATTATCTTGTTTAAAAAACAAATTGGAGACACGTGAACACATCGTTAGGTTTGTGTAGTTATTTTTGGTAGTGTTTTAACTTTTCTTTTAAATCCAGGTAGAAAACTGTAAGTAACTTTTAATATTATTGTAAATAGGTCTAATTCATTAAATGCGTCTGAAATGTTATAGGTACACGTTTACTTTTCTGCTTTTACCTACTATCATAGTATAATCAAACAAGTAGGCCGACTCTACCCCCGAGCGAAGGATAATAGCCTAAACACGTAGGGATGTCGCTTATAGTTTATACAATCGTCAAAAATGCATAGTCTATCTATATACAAAACAATTTTCCCTGATCCCAGATCCCTGATGATTCACCTACAGGGTGAATCATCAGGGATCTATAATACAAAGTTTTTCTTAATTATTTTTTGTACATAGACCAGGAGCTGACTATTGTATTGAAGTTATATACTCCTTTAGGCGTGTTATGAAAAAATGATGAGTGAAATTTTAAGATACTGTAACACAAAAGTAACAGGTTGAAGCTGCCCGCTAAACCGCTCATTAAGTCACGAAAAATATGCTCAAAACTGCAGTCAAATAACAATTCCCTGGAGGGTTATTGTGTTCATGCAAGTGAGTGACGTTATTATGGAAAAACTGAAAACTGCAGCCATAGAACGTCATGTAACGTCACTCACTCGCATGAACGCAACATCTGTCCAGCGAATTGTTATTTGGCTGCAGTTTTCCGTGAGGTAGTAACGTCACTCACTCGCCTGAACACAACAACCGTCCAGGGAATTGTTATTTGGCTGCAGATTTCTGTGAGGTGTTAACGTCACTTACCCGCATGAACACAACAATCCTCCAGGGAATTGTTATTCGGCTGCAGTTTTGAGCATATTTCTCGCGACGTAGTAACGTCACTCACTCGCCTGAACACAACAACCGTCCAGGGAAGTGTTATTTGGCTGCAGATTTCTGTGAGGTGTTAACGTCACTTACCCGCGTGAACACAACAATCCTCCAAGGAAATTGTTATTCGGCTGCAGTTTTGAGCATATTTCTCGTGAGGTAGTAACGTCACTCACTCGCATGACCACAACAACCGTCCAGGGAATTGTTATTTGGCTGCAGTTTTCCGTGAGGTAGTAACGTCACTCACTCGCCTGAACACAACAACCGTCCAGGGAATTGTTATTTGGCTGCAGTTGCCTGTGAGGTGGTAACGTCACTCACTCGCATGGACACAACATCCCTCCAGGGATTTGTTATTTAACCCTTCGAAACCCGGGTGGTCGTATACGACCGCGAAATGTATGGAAAAACGTATATAACGGGTTCTGACTGCTCAATGATGCCAGAGAAGTATAACTTCTCACGCGCGTACATAGTACACGCACCCATTTTTTTTTTACACAACTATTTTTTAATTTTTCATTTACTACGCTTATCAAAATTATAATCTTTATATTCAGAAATTTTATATTTTTACAGTAGCCTAAAATGATAGGCATTAAAAGTATTTGTTTCTGTAGGAAATTTGTGATTTTATAACAAAATTACACATTTGATACAAAAAATAAAAATCTTTTTACTTTTTAGCCATCTTTACGAATTTGTAGTTAAAGTAGGTAGGTACACGTACAAATTATTACGAGCGGGAGCGCAGCGGCGGTGCGTGCGTGGACGGGTGCGGTATTAAGCACGGCGTAGCCACGACTGGCGTTCCTTTGGCAGCGATAAATTCTGTCAGTGTGTGCGTGCGACGACGCATACGTACGGGATGGTACGGGCGCGCACACATACAAACCGAACGCGGTGCATATCTATGCAGATAACCTACTTGTTAGATTTTACTATGCTACTATCCTCAGTATTTATTAATATGTACCTACGTACCTACCTAGTCTAAATCTCGTAGGTATATATATTTTATACCACTAAGGTAGAAAACAAGCATACGGCCTGCCTGATCGTAAACAGTCAGCGTAGCCTATGTACATTTGCAACACCAGAGATGTCACTCATGCGTTGCCGACCCTCTAAAAACCTTTTCACGCCTTTCTTGTAAAACCCCATGCTGTAATCCCTTGGAAACTATTTAAATTCCTCGGTTGGGAGTCAATTAACATCGTTATAACGTGAGGCTTTCGAGTGAAACTTTTTTCACGTGATACCTATAAGGGTTTCTTTTAAAAATGTGCAATATTTTATTTTTGAATTTCAATTGCTTTTTTTTTATTCAGCTTAGACGGGAAAGATGGATACTTCGAAAATCCGAGTAATTTTTGAATACAAATCCCGACGCGGTACTAACGCGGCAGAAACGGCTCGCAATACCAATGCTGTGTTTGGAGAGGAGACTTCGGCTTGAATAGCGAAACAGGTGAATTGAAGGAGATGGTGGAAGCCGATCCTAGTCAAACTAACCAGGGATTAGCGGCATGGTTTAACGTTACCTTACGTGCAATATTGACTTATTTTCATCAAACTAATAAAATAAGAAAAATGGGTGCCTCGACTGGGTAATCTCGCACCTCAATATCGCCAGGTTCCAAGCTCTAAACATGTATATAAATTATTTATTGAATAGACGCGTTTCCATATTTACCTTAGTAATTGCATCTGTCTTAATGTTCACAGCCATCAAACATGGAGTATTCTCTTCAGAGGTGCCGAGTCCTTCCCCGAGCACCTCCTCCAACTGCGACAGGTTTCCTGGAGAACCTTTGTACTTCAAGATCCAATCGCTAGCCTTGACTGAGCCTTCTGCCACGTATATTTCTACTCTGTAGCGTCTCACCTAAAATGTATTTACATAAATTATTCATACGGCAGTAGAGTCGACCGAGAATCACGACTGATCGACGATACAATTGATGTTTGTAAAATAAAAAAGTGGATACGACTTCATTGAAACCAACGCCAGCACATACATAAAAAGTATGTAAATAGTAGATTTCTATGAACTTTGTTCCAGTTTTTTATTTAAAAGTTAGTTAGTTAGTAGTTAGTTTATCATTACATCTTCGTCATATCTACATCAAATATTTAGTAAAAAAACAGGAAAATCGGTTCCAAAATCAGTTCAAACACTTCACTCACTTCTTTCACATTCATAGCTCTTTTCATGCACGCTCGCCGGTTCCTAAGGCTCCTGACATAAAAAATATACCAATTAAAATGGTATATTTTTTTTATATATCATTTCATTATTACATATGCAGTATAGTCGCTATTTGTATGTCTATTCTCTTAATTCTTATAAACTAATCATCTAGTTTTTTACATTTGCATCGTATAATAAAATATAAACCGCCGACACAAAATTACATTTATAAATATAACTTAATTTATACAATAAATTTAATAATTTTGAGTTAATGCTATCTATCTATAACTTCACGCCAAATCCCTTGCGAGGTAGGCAGAGACAACCGAGCGCCACATGACTCTGTCGTTGCATACCTCAGTAAATGCTTAAAATACTTTTTTTATACAATGTCGAGCATAAAAGCATACGACCCACCTGATGCAAAAGCGGTTACCGTAACCTATATACGCTTGCAATACATTAGGTATCACTCGCGCGATGCCAATTCTGCTGCTAACACAGCAACTCCATAGGAGCTTACTGGTGACCTCACTCACACGCAGGAACACAACAATCCTCTAGGGAGTTGTTATTTGGCTGCGGTTTTTTGTGAGGTGGAGGTACTTCTCCAGGCGGGTTGCTTTGATGCGCCCTACCTCTCTTACCAATACCCAGATCAAGAAAAACAGACATGTTCATGCACACAAATGTTTGTCCTATGTGGGAATCGAACCCACGAGCGTTGGTGTCGAAGTAACGTAACAGCGCATTCCGCCACTGCGCCACCGAGCTCGTCAAAATTATTTCTAAATAAAAAAAACCACCTTAAAAAAATACTCAGGAACTAAAAAGCAAATAAAGTACCCAGATCGATTCAAGTGTGCCTATAATAAAAATTTGTAGAGTTCCCTCGATTTCCCTAGGGTCCCATCATGAGAGCCTGACCTGATGACCATCGGACCCTTTCAAACAAAAAAAGAATTTTCCGAATCGGTCCAAGCGTCTTCGAGTAATCGGGAACATACATATAAAATAAAAGATTGATGTTCTCAATGAATTGAGAACCTCCTTCATTCATTGAAGTCGGTTAAAAATGTATGTAAACCATAATGTAACCATATGATAGCAGTGATAACCTAGTGGATAAAGAACAGACCAACTGGTCCCCGGTTCGAATTCCCTAGTATCCCTAAATTAGTATCCCTAAATTCCGTGTTTTCGGATTTATATACATATGTGTAATCATCACTTGCTCGGCAGTGAAGGAAAACATCGTGAGGAAACCTGCACTTTCAAGAAATTATATTTCGAAAGACGCGTGGCCTTACCTAAGAAAATTCTGTTTCCCTCTGGGTTGTAAAAATCAGTATCTTCGCCAAATCATTAGGAAGCGGTCCCCGTCAATGCTAACGGATTAGGAAGCGGAATCACGCTAAGAAGAAGAGTAAAATCCATTTGCCCGTAAACTGAACACATGACCATGATAAATAAACTATGAATATCGTAGATATATTGATTGGTATATCCGGAAATAATGAACACAAACGACACTGCGACAACAGATGAACAATCAATGTTAACATTCACTTTATTATGTGTAATTATAACTAGGATCTTTAATACAAACAGCTACTGATAATTGTATAAGGTCAATTACTTATATATGTTTATACTCTGATAAAAAACATTTAGGTATATACGATCAGTGACATTGACATAATACAGCGAACTAAAGTGGTCAAGTATAGCACGAGTTCAAGGGAGCCTGCCTTTTGGGATTTTACTAAGAGATTTGCCTTTTGAATGCAAGTAATGAGCTCTGTGTTAATTTTACTAAGAGATTTGCCTTTTGGGACCGAGTAAAGAGCTCTGTGTTAATTTTACTAAGAGATTTGACTTTGGGGACCGAGTAAAGAGCTCTGTGTTAATTTTACTAAGAGATTTGACTTTGGGGACCGAGTAAAGAGCTCTGTGTTAATTTTACTAAGAGATTTGCCTTTTGGGACCGAGTAAAGAGCTCTGTGTTAATTTTACTAAGAGATTTGACTTTGGGGACCGAGTAAAGAGCTCTGTGTTAATTTTACTAAGAGATTTGACTTTGGGAACCGAGTAAAGAGCTCTGTGTTAATTTTACTAAGAGATTTGCCTATTGGGACCGAGTAAAGAGCTCTGCGTTAATTTTACTAAGAGATTTGACTTTGGAGACCGAGTAAAGAGCTCTGTGTTAATTTTACTAAGAGATTTGCCTTTTGGGACCGAGTAAAGAGCTCTGTATTAATTTTACTAAGAGATTTGACTTTGGGGACCGAGTAAAGAGCTCTGTGTTAATTTTACTAAGAGATTTGCCTTTTGGGACAGAGTAAAGAGCTCTGTGTTCATTTTACTAAGAGATTTGCCTTTTGGGACCGAGTAAAGAGCTCTGTGTTAATTTTACTAAGAGATTTGCCTTTTGGGACCGAATAATGAGCTCTGTGTCAATTTGGCTAAAATACTTGCCTTTTGGGACCGAGTAATGAGTTCTGTGCCTATTTTACTAAAAGATTATGTCAATAGGTTCATCAAAAAATCACCGATTATTACAGTGTCTTGTTAACGTGGCTCTCGCGAAAGAGAGCTACTAAGGTCATGATAATAGATTCTGAATTCTAATAAATAAGACTAGATATTAGACTTACATACGTTCATTGTTTTTCAAAATATATTTTTTAATTCGCTAAAACCACTGTAAAAAAATAACATGCTACGAAGATAATAAGATTTGTAGCATGATATTCTTCCGACTAACATTTGCAGCGCTTGAGAATGCTTCGTGGTAGAATAGAATAGAATAGAATAGAATACACTTTATTGCACCAAAATTAATACATTTAAGTAGCATGTTATTGAAAGAGTACAATGGGCGGTCTTATCGCTAAAGCGATCTCTTCCAGACAACCATATCAAAGGAAGAGAAACAATAATTAAAATACAAGTAGGTAGTGGCGCATTAATGACAATACCTATTTACACACATAGATTTATACACTTAAACTCAACAAACTATATAATCGAAAATAATAATAATAATAACAATATTTAAGATGAGTGTAATGAGCAGATAAGTGACAGGACAACAATGTACGTACATATAGCAATACCAAATACACACATGCAAACATACATATACATCCACATATACATAATATACATATACATACACACATACATATTCTACCATAGTTAGATAGACAGATAGTGAGATTTTACACTGTTTTTGAAGGACATTAAAGATTGTGCACAGCGAATGGAGAGTGGTAAAGCATTCCACAGTTGCACAGCCCGTACCGAGAACGATTTAGAGTAGTATTGCGAAGAGTGAGATGGCGTAATCAGACGAAGGAAAAGAGTACTACGTGTACTGCGATTACAACGATCCCGTACCTCACTGAGATATATGAAACGTTCTTTCAAGTAACTGGGAGAAGTAGGATTGAAAAGGATAGAATAAAGAAGAGAGAGTACGTGCAAGTTGCGACGTAACCTGATAGGGAGCTACTTGAGCTGTGAGCGAAATTCGGAAACATGATCATATTTGCGAAGCCCAAATATGAATCGTATACAAAGATTTTGAAGGCGCTCAAGTTTGTTTAATTGGTCTTCAGTGAGGTTAAGGTAGCAAGAGTCGGCATAGTCAAGAATGGGAAGGAGCAAGGACTGTGCAAGTGAAATTTTGGTGCTAATAGGGAGAAAATTACGCAAACGACGAAGGGAGCCAGTTGCTGCAAACAACTTCCTGCTAACGTTGGCTATCTGCACCGACCAAGAAAAGGTTTTGTCAAAGTAAACGCCAAGGTTCTTCACACTCTCACTGTAATGGACATGAACACTATTAAATATTATTGGAGGTAGAGCCTCCCAATCGATGTTAGAGATAAAGCGCGAGCTACCTATAACAATGGCTTGTGTTTTTGTAGGATTGACTACAAGGCCGTTTGATCTACTCCATTCAGATATGCGTACGAGGTCTGCATTCACTTTCGCGATCGTATTAGGCAGATTCGTTACTGAGTCATGTGAATAAATCTGCAAATCGTCAGCATAAAGATGGCAGAAGGAGCGAATATTTGACGTTATGGAATTAATGAAAAGAGAAAATAAAATAGGAGATAATACGCCACCCTGAGGTACACCAGCAGTTGTAGGACACCACGAGGAAAATTTATCATCGAGGCGTACACGCTGCCAACGCCCATGCCGGTACGAATGAAACCAGTCAATTACTGTAGGAGATATGTTAAGAGAACGCAGTCGCTCCAAAAGTATATCAGAATCGACGGTGTTGAACGCATTACTGAAGTCCAGTAGACATAAAACTGTTAGTTGAGACGAGTCCATAGCGAAGCGGATATCATCCGCGATTTTAACCAAAGCACCAGTCGTACTATGACCTGGTCGAAAACCGGATTGGAATGGATTGAGGATATAGTTTTTGGAAAGGAAGTCGGTAAGTTGTTTTTCAACAAGGCGTTCAAGTACTTTAGAAAGAAAAGGGAGAATTGAGATTGGACGGTAATCTGAGTAAGAAGAAGGATTCGATTTTTTGGGTAAGGGAATAATGTAAGCATTCTTCCAAGCAGAGGGGAAAACACCAGAAGTAATGGATTTGTTGAGGATCAGGGTGATTACAGGAAGGATAATGTCAAGGATAGGTAATATCATATGACGACTGATGTTTTCGTCCCCCACCGCATTCGAAGCAACCGAAAGTACGTTCTTCTCAACATCACATTCAGTGAACTGACTAAAGAAAAAAGGAGAATAGTCTGGAGTTGGAAGTGATGAAATCTCGTTAAGAGTTTGGTCTTTAATATTGCAATCTAAAGTTGCTGACGAAGAGAATTGCTGATTAAGATCATCGATGTCAATATTATTAGGACAGTCAGCTCGATTTTTTCCAACTCCAAGTGACCTCAAAAATTTCCAGACCTTTGCTGGATCACCGTTTTGAACAGATTTATGGATGTGATGGCGTTGGGCATCCCTGCACATCCTATTGCAGACGTTGCGAGTACGTATATACTGATCACGATACCTGCCTGGGTCAGTTTTATATTTGGCCTTGACTCTGTTTTTCTTTTTAATTAGTTCTTTAATTTCGTCAGTCAGCCATGGAGCAGGAAGATGCTTAACTTTAACTGGACGAGTAGGGGCATGATGGTCATAAAGATCAGTAATTTTGTTATTAAATAATTCTGTTTGCCTATCTACAGTATCAGATGAACAGATTTCTGACCAATCAATCGCACGCGCATCATCACGCAGCAAATTCAAATCAATGGCACCAAAATTTCGCTGCAAGAGGGTTTTAACCCTAGCTTTCGGAGGACGAATTTTATAAGAAAGGAAAATGAGGTCATGGAAGGAGAAAGCCTCTGCACTACATTGTCCATGTTTGGCAACATGCACGGGAGACGACACGAGGATTAAGTCAAGAAGGGACGGTCTGCAATTTGGAAAGAAGTGAGTCGCATTAAGAGGCAAAAGTGTAAAGTTGCAAGCATTGACAAGGGATTTAAGAGAATGAGACCGGTGATCGTTTTTGAGTAGACAGGTGTTAAAATCACCCAATATGATAGAGTGGTTAAACGAAGGAGATAGATTTTCAAATATGTTTTCAAGAGAGGAAAAATAATTAATAGAAGCTGAGGGACTGTACACGACGCCAAGAAGTACATGAGTATGGGAAAGGGTGACATCAAGAAATAAGTATTCCAACTCATTAGAAGGATTGGAGACGTGAGAAGAGGCGATAATATTGAAGGGGATATGTGCACGTAAGTAGATAGCAACGCCACCTCCACTCTTCCCAACACGATCATTTCGTATAAGCCGAAAACCAGGCAAGGAATATGCAGTGGAAGGCAAACAGGGCTTAAACCAAGTTTCAGACACAAGTACCGCATGAATATTACACAAATCGAATGACTCGAGCATATCAGCGTAATGCGCTGGTATACTTTGAGCATTAATGTGGTATGCAAAGTAGTAGAGATGAAATAGCCTGTAAATTAGATTTTCGCAAAATAACGCCTGAATCTACGAGTATTAACCAGTCTCATCATCATCAGAAAAGCACATTACTCCATAGAGATCTACACTCAAATAATCGAACTTACCAATAATAATTTCTTTATTAAAATTTCGAAGTTTCCTTTGGATAACACGAGGTAGTCGAGTCTATTCGGCTCAATGCCCATCTTCTTGATGTTGGAGACAGATGAGAAGACCTCCCTGGCAGCGGTGGTGGCGTCCACGCCGTGAACACTGTAGTAATCATTGCGATCGAATATTCTTACTGTTGTAGGCGGTTTCTGGAAAGCAATTATGGTAATTGCAATACATTATGAAGATAAGAATTTTAATAATCGATGAAGAATTTGTTTTCCAGCAACTCTCTCCGTCACGAGAGAGTATCACTAATGGCAAGAGGGCAGATTCAGGAACGAGAATAAAGTATTAACGGAGTAAGTGGGTCGTCATCATGTTTAAAGTTAAAACTTACAACGTGCACCACGTGCAGGTGAGATAGCCTGCACATGATGCACACTGTCATTTAGCAAGAAAGATTCGTGTAAAAGAAAGGTTGAGCACAACTATACTCAGTACTTGTTGTGTACCATTGGGGATATGCCGCTAACTCATAGAAGACCGCAGAGCCATAAATCCATAAAGCAGAAGAAAAAGAAATCCATAAAGAGTTCTTGTATACTTAAGAGTTACCAGTAAAGTTTACTTGTGGAACGTTATACCATACATATGGTTTATTTCGCTAAATTTCTTCGATCTGTAAAACAGTCCTATAAAAAATCATATTTCCCTGAAACTGATTTCTTAAAAGAATAAAAGGCATGCTCTGTTGGTTCGGTTACGTAGAAAGATACACGAAATAGAATTAATACGAAATTGGATGGAGCTTAGGAAGGCTAAAGCTACCAGGGCCAAATTGGGCGTGTTTTATCAGGTGACGGCAGATTATCTAGCACTATTACAGCCTATAAAATTTTCCAAAATACTAACAGTGTCGTGCACTGTGATAGTCGTAAAGACTTTTAAAGTAGAATTATAGTGTCGCTGGCATATTTGTGGCTTCTATTTTACCGAATTATTTCGTGGTGATTGGTGATGAATGCTCTACTATAGAGCCATTTTATGATATTACATTACCTATCCAGTTTGCTATTTAACTTAATTGAAAAATATTTTTTAAGTCTATGCTTGCCTGTACCGGCTAGTAGAACGATCTCATTACACCATTATACGTACATCCGAATGAAAAAACGGATACTATACGTATAGGATCACTCGTATGTCAATTTGGGTGTGGCAGCTGAGTTTGAGTCTTCCTCGATTCCTACATCCTTCTACATTTGGGTTCTACATCTGTTTCGCCATTATTTCCTCTTGAATTCTTTCTACGTGTCCGCACCAACGGAATATATCTTTAAATTTTCTATTCATATTATATTTCTAAAACTCATATGCTCTGAATCTAGTGCAATGATTCAGTTGAAATTTGGTACACATGAATTTCTGGGACCCAAATAGGTGTGTATGACATAAATATATCAATTTTCGACACTTTTGGGGAGAAAAATAGATAGAGTAGGTACTGATAGTAACGATATACTGTGATATATCAAATGAAATATAATTTTCCATATTGTCTCAAATCTTCATATATATAAAATACTTATGTACGTACGTATGTATGTATGCATAGTATGTTAATGAGCTCCTCTAAATAGCTGGACCCATTTTGTTTTGTTGTGTTTGAGAGGGTCGGAGTGGAAAAATTGTCGAGTCACCTCTGTATTAATTGTAAATTTTATCAGAGATGTATTTCGTAATTAACCATCGGATACTTATATGGTAGTCATTAATGTAGGGTAAGGCAGGGTCACTAGATATCTTTAATTTATTTCGAAGGAATCTCATTCGGTAAACATAATTACGAATAATTTATTATAATGTTGTGTCAATATATTATTCCCTGCGCCGGTTTTGTTCTGGAAGGCGCCCTACATTATAGTAATAAGAGCGATGTCAAAGTTATTAATACCCGGTTCGAAAGCACCGTTATGATTGAAATTGAAAACCATTTTAATAAAATATTTATTTTATTTTTTTTCTTCGATAAATTAACCATGTTCTTATGAGAATTCATTTTATACGTTATAAAAAGAAATAAACTGCTGCTCGCAACTACTACTGTGTTTTTCAGCTTTTCCAGTTTTACAAAGGAACCCTAAAAATTTTATGGCTGACTAGACAGACGACCAATTTGGTCCTGGTAGGAGAATCTTCCTCGAACGCTACATCCTTCTAATATTGAATTTTAGATTTTCGCGATGATTTCCTCTTGCATTTTAAGTACGTATCCGGACCAACGGAACATGTTTTCCATTTTACTATTCATATATTCCCAAAACTCGATCGTTGCATAAAATAAAAAATAATAATAAATGATAATTTAGACAAATATAAAGTAGAAGTATAATACGCACACGAGACACGAGCTCATGTTTTACTGCATCATATTCATAATCATGTGCATACAGCACATACGGAAACACGTGACCTAGTCTAATCATCAAACAAGTATTGATATCTACAAAGTCTTGTCTACAAATACCTATTGATATCATAATGGTTTGCTTTGTTGAACTCTGCTAAAGAAACGCGGACTGGTCACAAGGTGTCACGGCATATACTTTTTCTAAACTTTACTTCTAATAGTGCTAACAGACGATCGAATATGGTACGCTCGGGACCAGGTATTTGGACATCAAACATGGTACGCTCTGCATCAATTCCGCTTATCTGAACGAAACAGCGGACCGTTCAGCGCTTCAGTTGTGTTAAATCTGCCTCCGCGTATTCACACGCCGTGTTTTATAAGAATGAGATCTTTGATCATCGGCATCAAAATAAAATCTAATAAAAATAAGTTTTGAGAATCATATTAGAGACGTGGAAAATATATTAATCACGTGCTAATAAACGACTATTAGCACTTTTAATACATTCCACTGTTGTTTTTATCACGCCTGTATACTATCTCCTTCTTGAAGGATGTGTGGATGCACGCTACGGTCGCAATTCGTAACTGACTTTAAAAAATCCTTTATTAGTTGATTGGAATACTATACACAATAGAATCCTATTACAGTATTTTTAGAATGATTACTTGCATAGTTTAATTAACATAATTAATTAAATTTTTCATCATCATCATTTCACCCCATATTCGTCCACTGCTGGATATAGGCCTCCCCTCTAGAGGGCCACTCGTCTTGATCTTGAGCCACCAGCATCCATCGACCCCCTAAAAATCTTTTAAGCTCGTCGCTCCATCTAGTTGGGGGTCGTCCCACACTGCATATACAAACCAGTACGGGGACGATATTCGAGAACCTTTTTTCCTCAGCGGTTGTTGGTTCTACGAGCCTTTGGGCTATGTCATTTACTTTACTACTACTGTGGATATCCTCATTTCTGATTTAATCACACAGCGAAACCTTGAGCCATAATCATTTCCATAGCACGCTGAGCGATTTCGAGCTTCCCCATATTAATTTAATTATCATAATTAATGTAATTGTTATAAATAATTATGTACTATTTGATAATAAAATTTCAAGACATTCAAATATGTACGGAGAAATATACCGAACCTGAAATAGTTCAATCTGTGAGTTAAGAAATTCCATAATAAATCCTACACGGGAATACATTTCGATCATTTAATTCGGATCAGCGACAAAACTACACCTCTGTTCTTTGTCGAGGGACTCCCATTTTTGTTTTGCGCTCAGTTAACCACGATCCGTCATTAGTAATCATATTAAAAAATACACTTTGCTCACTGGAATACCAAGATAAAGTTGCTCGTTTGGATTGACAATGTTAAAAATATAAATAAGTTAAAAAAATGTCTTATCTCGAAATCGGCAGATATTTTTTTTGTCACGGGACCAGTCACACACTGATAGTCCGAACAAAAGATTGTTATTTTCATTCATTTATTTACATATAGTGATCACAGCAAAGTAGTCGTAATCACGCTATTTGTTATTTGTCATAGCCGAAGAATACTGTAAAGATTTCCTTATGCTACTTTTAAGTGTTTTTCAAGAGCGTAGACAACCCTTGTTTGCCTCCTCAATGAATTAAAAATTATATCACTCTACTATTGCGAACTCCAGGATGCTCTCGACCCCCTCTGAATTCCTGATATTGGTACGAGTCATTGCTTCTCTTACCCAGGAAGGAAGTCAATCCTCAAAATTTCCTAATAACTTCTTCTGATTATATTCGTTGTGAATTCGAATGCACTGTGTCATTTCGGTGTCTGCCTCTGTCAATCCTGTTTACAAAAGAGTCAGCGGTGGTAATATGTATGGTGGAGTTAGCTCAAGGAAACTATAGTTTTACCCCTGGGACGGCAATGAACTTAATTGTTCATTGCTATTTCGAAGGCTGTCGCTGTTAATTCAGGTTACAAAAGGGTTAGTTGTGGTAATGTATTATGATCTCCGAGGCAACGAGAGCGAGAACGGCAATGAACAATGAAGTTATAACAGTGAACGTAAAACTCTGGTTAAAACATTTTAGTGGCTGACGCTGTTAATCCTGGGTACAGAGGAGAGGAGCGGCGCTGGTAATGATAATGTATGGTGAGTTTGTTATATTCGAGGCAACCGTAGTTTTAACCTAGGGACGGCAATGAACTTTCACTATTCATTTTTGATGTTTTCATGGCGTGTGATGTTTTCATTCGCGGTTTTGATGGCTGTTAATCCCAGGTTATTAGACAACGGTGGTAAAGTACGGTTGATTTGTGAACTCCACGGCGTGCATAGTTTACCCTCTGGGCGGCAACGCGCTTCATCGACTGCCGCTGTTAATCCTGTGTAAAAAAGGGGACTGACTACGCTTTCGTTAATAGTAATGCACGATGAGCTGGTGAACTCTAATGCAGGCATAGTCTTACCCCGGGACGGTAATGAACTTCACTGTTCATTGCGTTATGATGGTTGCTGCTGTTAATCCTGGGTATAAAGGAGACAGCGGTGGTAATGTACAGTTGGCTTGTGAACTCAAACCATAGGTTTACCCCTGGGATGGTAATGAACTTCACTGTTCGTTGCGTTTTGATGGCTGCTACTTTTAATACTGGGTATACAGGAGACAGCGGTAATGTACGATTGGCTTGTGAACTCTATGGCAACCATAGGTTAACCCCATGTGACGGTAATGAAATTCTCTGTTCTTTGTCATTTTAGTCGCTGCCACTGTTAATCCTGTGTACAAAGGAGCCTGAGGTGCGGTAGGCTTATGAACTCCAGCGCAGTCATATTTTTAACCCCGGGATGTCAATCAACTTCATTGTTCATTGCCGTTTTGGAGGCTGCTGCTGTTAATCTTGGATACAAAGGAGACATTGCGGGGTATAATGGAACCTAAATTTTAATCCCCAAGGCGGTAATGGACTGTATTATATATTGCCATTTTCGTGCTATATCTCACGCCAAGTTCCTTGCGGGGTAGGCAGAGTACCGAGCGCCACAAGATTGATTTAGTCGTGGTAGGTGAGCCTTAGTCGTCTCCTACGTCATTCTACTTTCGCATTGTGTATATGTTTCACCATTATTTTGTCCAGCATTCTTTCTACTTGCCCGAATTGAAGGAGCAGGAGTTTTCTTATCGGTATTAATACCGATAATCTCTTTCCAACCAACTCCCTTTCTTACATCATCACTGCGAACAAGGTCAGTAAATATATGTATACGTTACAGATTTTATGTAATGCTGGCATCTCGACCGCATATATTCTACTGTCGTGTTCGTAAGTGTATTGTGTGTAGTCTATAACAAGCTCTTACTTCCATATGTTAGAGTTCGGGTTAGTTTGCAGTAATTTTTACAATGAAAATCTGTTCAGTAGTTTTCAAGTCAATGAAGCGACCACGACCAAATTGGTAGTGTCCTGAAGATAAGTCTTGGCCTTCTTCGGCTACTACGTCCTTCCAATTCATTCATATTCGTTTCGTCATTATTTTATCCTGCATTCTTTCTACATCTCCTAATTAACAGACACACCTTTTCTTAACACCGACACTATCTTTCAGAATAATTCTCTTTTTTAGATCATCATTGTAAACGCGGTCAGCAAATGTCACGCTACAAATTTTGCGCAATGCTCGCATCTCGACCGTATTTATTCTACTTTCATGATCTCTCTCTGCATTACCAAGCTTTCTCTTGTAAAGTTAAACGTTGTATATTAAGCATAAGTTAGCATCGGGCATAATTTCGACTGAACTAAATACAATGCAAATGTTATACAGTCATTTACAGTGTAAATTGACAATTTATTAAAACTCCCGAGTGTTTTTGTACATTAGACGAATGAAAAATTAAATAAGAAAGAAATCAACATAAAATCATATCTCGTGCAAAACACCCGTATAGAATCTGAGTATGAGGGAAAATACTTCAATATGAATACCAATACCTACCAATATCTTTAATTACAAAATAATTTTGTACACGCAGTTCCAAGAACTTACATTTTGATTACAGCGGTTCCACACCTAGGCAAAGTTAAAGTTGGCAATGACATAGTTGCTTCTCGGATTTACTAGAATCTGACCAAAACTTATGATGTAACCTGACAAAATGAAGTCATGTCATCATTGACGCATCTAAAGGTGACAAAAACTTAATGTTTCATAGTTATGACTAAGATTTATTAGCCATCGATGATAGAGGTCTCGTCCTCCGCAGCTTGTTTGTATCTGTATATTTTGTGTCGTATTTTGCACGTCCATATTTCTCAGAATAAAATATCGCTCCCGGCCGGTCATAAGGTTATCTGGCGGGTGATAGAAAATTAAAGCAGAATAAATTTGCGTCTCACGGTCCGGCAATGTCAGTGCGTGCGCGCAACCTCTGCTGAGTGAATCTGTTTCAACCAAAGGAACTGTGTAACATCGTTTAACTATAGGTGTGTAGTTTTTCTTATTTCTCGTTAATACTTTGCATTCCAAACTGGTGGCTATAGATGTCGAATATTTTTATTTGAATAATAGTTTAATATGAGTTTCGGTAAACACACAATTTTGCATAAATTTATTTTTATTGATAATTAAAAAGACGGTACGGTGTGTTTGGTGTATGAAACGATAAAACATTTTGGTGAATTGGTCATTTGTCACACTCTTTGTAAGTCAGTAACGTGCTCTTTTTTTATACCACTAAAGTGGCAATCAAGTATAGCTACTTAGAAAAAACCCGCGAAGAACTTAACATTCGTTGCAGTATTTGATGCTTAAATACAATATTTATGTTTCTATATCTTCACGTCAACTCCGTTCTCCTATAAAATACAGTATATGGGTATATGGTAGGTACATAATAATGTATAGATAAAAAATTCACTCAAGCAAGTTTTTTTATGGAAGAATTATTATGTTCGAATAGTCGGTTTTGATCAAAGAACCTGCCTATTGACTGGTCCCCGTTTCTCATCCTGGTATGTACCACTAAATTTCTGCTTTCGGATTTATGTACATATTTGTTATTATCTCTTACTTGGCGGTGAAACAAAACATCGTGAGGAAACCCGCACGTTCAAGAAATTATATTTCGAAATACATGTGACCTTACCTAAGAAAAGTCTTTCCAAAAGGTTTTCCTTCTGAGTTGTGGAGGTCTGTCACCAGTCGCTCTATATAAAAATCAGTATCTTTGTCAAGTACCTAGTGATGAAAGGTCTCAAGCTTTCATACTTTTATAGGTAAGCCTAGCTTCGACTCGACTCCAAAAATACGACTTGAGGTTTGTTACTAACGTGAAAGAACCCGAGTCATTAGAAAGGACTCGAGTCAATAAAGGTTCTTTAGAGGTTCAAGACTTAGTCCCCGGTCATTAAGTAAAGAACTCGAGTCGTGTAACAAAGCGAGTCGTTTAACATGAGACCATAATAAAGTAAACTTTAGTGTATGATTATTACTATTTATTACAGATCAGTAGGTACTTAATAATAATAGAAAACTTTTAATGGTACACACGGCCACGCCAAGTGTAACAGTTGCTCATGTATGTTTGTATTATGTACCCATACGACAACGGGCGAATCGCACGACTCACGAAATGAGCTATTTTTAAAAGGGTTCGAACCTTTTCGTTGAGTCATTTAAATATAGGAGTATTTTTAAAACGACAGTCTTTAAGATTAATCCTCCAGTCGTGAGTCGAAGACTCTTAAAAGAGACATGGTTTAAGGACACGATTTAGTTCCAAACCGTCATAACCGAATCGAGTTCTTTTTAAAGACTTAAGAAATACCTCGAGTCATTTCATCACTGTTGCCAAATCCTCAAGCTGAGGAAGCGGACCCCGTCAATCTTAATGAATCAGGAAACGGGATAACGCTACAAACAAGAACTCGGTTTTAATCCAATTACATATCAGAATATAAAAATGTAAGACCCTAAATTCATTTCTTTTAAGAGAGTAGTGTGACATAGATAGGGTTTCTAATTATAAGCTTACGATCATCAGAGCTTACGAAGTTGCACTCTGAATAAAAAGTTTGATTTTTTTTTGTCAATGGTAAAAGACACTAATATCATTGGTAAGAAATAACTTTTCTCTTAATACGTTTTGTGGCCCACATGCATACGGCCCACGTAATATGCAACAATCGCCTCACATATGGACGCTTGCAACACATGGAAGAAGAAAAGACTGAATCTATTAATGCTAATAACAGGAATTAATTTAAAGATTTATAGTAACATAATTATGAAAGAAATAAACCATTCAATTACTGGCACTTTAAGAAGCAATCTTGAAATAAACGTAAAGGTAATAACGATGAAAGTTACTTATAATGAGCGTGGATAAGTGCCTCAAACTTTCTATCGAAACATTTCAGTCTTAATGCTTATATAATACACAAAATTTTTTTAAGGTATTCACATTCTAAACCCAACTATTGGTACATTCTATCCATAGTAATGTAATCTTATTATTTGTTTATAAATGTAAGGATGTCAATAATTAGGTGGGTGGAATTACGGTATTAAATAACTAATTTATTAATGCCAATATCTGAAAATAATTGGAGGTTTTGTAGATGTTACACAATAACAATAAAATATTCATTTTAGAAATAAATATATGGCATGGATATACATATAAGTCTCGCCGATAAAGCGGTAGAATAAAATCTTGAAAAATTTTTATGTGTACTTCCTCTACACGTAAAATGGGTGTATTTTTGTTCTCTATGGTATAGGGTGTCGTTGAAAGACATATCTTTTTAAAAACATTGCGTGTAGTGAAAACGATTATTCGATGAAATATTAAGCCTTTAAAGTGGTAATTTCTGTACCCACCCCCTGCCAGCTAAGCGTAGTAGTTTTTGGATTGGATATGTGAAAAAATTCACGGTAGTAGTATACATAATGAAGTTAAAGGGAAAACTATCGCAGCTAAGAAGGTTTTAAAAATTTATGAGTAATAGTCGGCCAACTTATAAAATACTAGCTGCTGCCCGCGGCTCCGCGCGCGTGGAGTCAAATAACGTAGCCTATGTGTTAATCCAGATCATAATCTATCTACGTGCCAAATTTCATTCAAATCCGTTCAGCCGTTTAAGCGTGAAAGAGCAACAAACATTCATCCATACATACAAACTTTCGCGTTTATAATATTAGTAGAATACTTGGAGAATTTTGTTGCAGAAAAAAATGCGTAACTATTCTATTGAAAATTACTTTAAATAATGTTGTTAGTTATGTAAAACAGGTAGTAAGTACAAGTTTATGAATCATGTAAAAATATACAAAAATAAAATCAAAACATATTTAATACCTATTCCTAAATTATGTACTTATAACATTTACGTTCGAATAACGCAGAATGGGCGGCGTTCGGCGCTTTCCAGTCAACAAAAAGTTATCTTCGTAGTCCGCATTATTGTGAAGGGTATCTATGAAACTCTACATTGCGCGTGGCACTTGGCAATATATCTCTGAAACCGCTCATTACTGATTTAGACGTGATTGAAATTAATTTAATCCAATATACATTTAGCATAACCTGCAAGGAATATAAGAAATGTGTATTTTATTTAAGATTCCGCATGAAGTTAGGCTTTTCAAGTCTCTACTCTATATACATGGGGCACACTAAAAGTTTTGCACTTCTAGCTAATCGGAACTATTTGAATTTCGAATGTTATATTTTATGAAACGTTGCAACCTACTTAGTAATAAAAAAAAACAATTGGCGGGAAATCAATTGTCAATTATTTTTTATCACACATCAAAGTTCTACGTACGCAACGAAAATGGAATTGAGTCGAAAAAATTTTAGAGCGATGATTTTTTATGATTTTAAAAGTTCTCTCTCTCCGCAAGACTGTGCTGCTCGTCTTCAAAATGCTTTTGGGAGAGAAGCACCTTCTTTGAGCACCGTGAGGCGATGGTTTGCTGAATTTGAGAGAGGTCGAGTTTCTTTACATGACGAATTTCGTGAAGGGCGGCCTTCAACTGCCGTCAACGTAAATATGTGGTTACTATTAAGCGGCTAATTGAAGAAAACCCGCGGATTACCTATGAGACAATTCGAGAACTATTGGGGATTGGTATGAGCCAAATTCAGAAAATTTTACACGAAGAATTGAAAGTTCGGAAACTTTGTTGTCGTTGGATCCCTCATGAACTGACAGCGGAGAAGAAGCGGGCTCGCGTGAAATGGTACTCACAGATGCTACTGAAGTACGACCACGGACATTCTAATGCTGTTTATGACATTGTCACAGGAGACGAAATGTGGATTTATTGTTTTGAACCCGAAAAATAACAGCAATCTTGTGAATGGGTGTTTGAAAATGAGAACAGGCCAACAAAAGTGAGGCAGGCGAGAAACGTTGGTAAAAAAATGATCGCGTTTTTTTCTCAGCTACGGGTCCCATCTGCACAATTCCACTTGAAGATCAAAAGAGTGTTAATGCCGAGTGGTATTCTACCATTTGTTTACCCAGGGTGTTAGAAAAAATTCGCGAAACACGACCAAAAAGCCGCGCTCCTACATCATGACAACGCTTCTTCACACACGGGCAACAAAACAAAGTCATTTTTAACTTCCGAAAAAGTACAAGTCGTTACCCATCCTGCGCATAGCCCCGACCTAGCACCCTGTGATTTCTGTATTTTCCCCAAAATCAAAGATTTGATGAGAGGTTGCACTTTTACCAACTCCGAAGAGGCAGTGATAGCGTTCAATCAGTACGTAGAAAACATGCCTTCAGATCTGTGGTCCTCCTGTTTTAAAAAATGGTTTGATGGCATAAAAAAATGTTTAAAATGTAAAGGAGAGTATTTTGAAAAGCAATAAACATAATATTTTGGTTATAACATGTTGTTTTTTTAAGTTACGCAAAACTTATAGTGTGACCTACGTACTACGTACCCATACTACGACCAAATCTGTCATGTGTTATCATAGGTAGTGTCAGGTGCACTAAAAACCGGCGAGCGTGCATGAAAAGAGATATTCATGAAAAGAATATGAATGTTAAAGAAGCGAATGAAGCGTGTAAGGACCGACTCATGTGGCGTTTGGTTTTTGGTGTAAAGATATAGATATAATGAAAAGCAGGGCAATGTTATTTCCTATTAGTGAAAGACTTCAGAATCTGACGTGAAATTCCAGCGATTACCTCTATGTACAAACAAATAAAGTTTACCTATAGGTACATACTTATGAATAATGTAAGTAGTAATAATATATTTTGAATTATTGGTGTGTGTACTAATGCGGATCTTTGCCTTAAACAGAACCAAAAGTATAAATGTTGTATAGAGGTCGAAGTAGCGATGTAATATTTGTCAATTCTCAATAGTATAAATAACAGGAATTGTTTATAATTTCAGTGCAAGTCATATCCAAGATGAGGTCGCTAATGTTCATAGCTGCTGTGTCAACATTGGCCGCCGCGAGACCTGAACTATACAAAGAATCCGAGGACTTCCAATTTTCGAGAAGCTCTACAGATGAGGGCTCAAAATCCGGTTACTATGGAGCGCAAAGAGGCAACATGGGGGGAAATTATGAAAAGGCGCACAATATGGATAATCTTGCACAGCACCAAATGAGCGGTCTTATACAACAAACTGAGGGCGAATTAGGAGACGCAGCGAAGATGAGAACTGGGAGTGTTTTTACAGCTGCGAATTCTAGAGGTACCTATGGTTCAGGTAGGTATAACTTAAACAACCTCGAAGGACGGAACTTCCAAGAGGGCGCATCTTATGGTGACAGCCAATCGGAAAGTTCTCAAAGAAACTCTGCGTTCAGGCGGAACTCGTTTGGTTCCAATAGATACAATAACAACTACTCTCACAGCTCTGGACAAAGTAGTTCACAGCAATATGAACATCAGGGACATGAAATGCAAAGCAGCAACTTACAAGATGACATATATCGTCAACAAGAACACTCTGGATATAGTGGTGTATCAGGATTAAGCAACATATACCAAAATAGATTAGTAAATACAAGACCAGTAAAAATAATGTTAAGACCAGGAGCGCGATTATCAGTACCAGTTGCCACGCAAACATATACTGCTGGTGACAGGGCATCTATGTATGATTATTCTTCATCTGATCAGAATACCGCTAAAAGTGATTTTACGCAAATGTATAATGCTGAACGTAGATCATCTTCGCACGATTCTTCTTCATATGACCATAATGCTGCTAAAAGTGATGCCGAAGTAATTATTAACAATGAGCAAGGAACAAATTCAAGATACCCAAACAATCACATGAATAAGCATTACGAACAATCATACAATTACCGCAGAGAATGGGAAAAACACGATACGAGCTCCGTAGTTACACCATTATCTATTCCTACAGAAGGTTCCCTGCATGACGGAAGACAATTATATGATAATTCTCAAGAATACAATACTAGAAATCATTATCAAAGAAATAGAGCAGATTCTCAACGTGCTGAATACAATTCAAACGCTAAATCGGCGTCAAGTAATCAAGAGAGATATAGATCCAATCACAACTCACAACAAGAAAGTCTATCTTCAGATCACTACGGATCACATCATTCTGGACGTAACGACGATTATTTGAGGCAATTGGCAAATACACAAACAGCAAATTCGAACTCGAAACCTCAAAGTTATCAATCTTCGTATTCATATCATAAATCATGGGAGAGACAAGGAGATCCTTACATAATTGACCCTGTTCCAAGTGATAACGAAAATGGACACGCCTCTCAAAGAATGACTTCTAATGCTCATGATGCGCATTCGTCACATCACTATGGTTCTCAACACAAACAATCGTATCGGGGCTATACAAAAAGTAACGGTTTAGATGCTAATTGTGAAGACGAGGCTCACATTCGAGTGGCTCGATCTTACCCCACTGATGAATTTTATGCTCAAGAAAATCAACAAACTCAAAACGGCTGGGACAATTTAGACCAGCAATTTCAAAAGCCATGGGATAAGGAAGAAGTTACATACCCTGGCGAGCAAAATCAAATCGATGCTCAAGAAAATCAATATACTCAAAACAACCAGAACAATTTAGGTCAGGAATTTCAAGGTCTAAATCAAAATAACTGGAGTAATTTAAAAGATCTTGGCCAACAAACACAGAGTTCATGGGATAAAGTAGAGGATTTGACTCAGCAATCAGAAAATAAATGGGATAAAATTGAAGACCTTGGCCAACAAACGCAAATTAAATGGGATAACTTAGAAGATCTTGGCCAACAAACACAAAATAAATGGGACAAAATTGAAGATCTTGGTCAACAAACACAGACTTCATGGGATAAAGTGGAGGATTTAGGCCAACAATCGCAAAATAAATGGGATAATTTAGAAGATCTTGGGCAGCAAACACAAAACAAATGGGATAAAATTGAAGATCTTGGTCAACAAACGCAAACCAAATGGGATAACGTAGATCTTGGCCAACAAACACAAAATAAATGGAATAAAAATGAAAATCTTGGACAGCAAGCGACTCAATTGGATCAGTTAAATCATGGTCGAGAATATCAAAGTAAGTAAAGACAGAAATATTAATAAATGTTAAATTAATAATGTAACCCATAATGACACAGAAAGGAAAAACCTTAACGTTATTAATTATAACTAGTAAATTATGTACAATTGTATTGATCTTGCAGTTGATGTCCTTAAATGCATTTGTACAGCATTTTAAGTACTAACACATACTAAACGTGAAAAACACTTAAGATCTCCTTTTTTCCATATAGGCAGCTCTAACCAACATAAATGGGATCTCACGAAACAATCAGAAATTTACACCAATCCAAACAATGTTGAACCAGGTAAATCAGACCAACAGTTTGAAGACAATTGGGATTTAATGGATCCAATTCCACAAAATCCTGAAAGTTTTCAGCCGCATAACACAAATGATCAGGAAACAATAATTGGTACTAACATTTCCCGCACAACACAAAATTTCAAAAAAGAAGATGATAGTAATAATCTATGGGATAAAATAGATAATTTTGAAAGCCTACTTGACAATCAATACTTCAACAGTGAAACCCTAAATTCAAATAATAAAAGTTACCATAATAACACAATTTTTGGACAAGATACAAATACAGATTGGAATAATAAAACTCAACAACTAAACAATAATAACCAATATGAGTGGCATTCACAATTAGATGTCACGAACAGTAGTGATACATGGCATAACGCGTCATCGTTGAATAGTTTTTGGAACAAAATGAATAGTTTTGAGTACGAATCGCCGATGCCATATGATAATGGCGTTGAACGTGGTATTGGTCCTGAAATTACTAGAAACAATTTCACAAACTCAAATCAAGTTGAAAAACATCAGGAACAAAACAAATTACATTCAACAAATAGTACAAATCAACATAATCAATCTACAACTACAAATATTGACAAGCAATCAAACGATATGAATAGTGAAACAGCGAACACAGTAATAAAAAAGAAAGATGATGATGAGTTAATATCACTTTCGCGAGACGTAGGACGAGGAGACATAGGATCAGAAGATTTTGATATCGAAACTATTTCTACAACAACGCAAATAAATTATATACTTAACAATATTAATGCCTTTGCCATAAGTAATAATAAATATGAAACACCTAAACCAGTAGAAGCTTTAAGTTTGATTAAAGATAACAATGTAAGTGATGCAAGCGTGGTAGGGGGTTCAAATAGAACACTTCGCACTACTGATCTAATAGAGCCTATTGAACTTTCCAACCAAGCAGAAAAAAAGTTAAAGACCAACAACTTTGAACTAGACCAATTAGCTGATGAAATAAATCAGCAATTAATTGACCAGCAACAGCACACTGAGCACTTACAAGACGTACACTCACAACAAAAAAATTTTGAAGAGTATAGTCAAACTTTTTATCAACAAAACGATAAACAAAATATAGAAGGTTTTGAACAACATGAGCAAAACATAAATCAGCAAAACATGGAGCAAAATTTAGACGAATTTGAAATGTACAACCAAGACAAACAACAAAATATGATGCAACAGTTGGAAGACTTTGGGCAGCATAGACAAGAATTAATTCAGCAAAACATGGAGAAAAATTTGGAAGATTTCGGACAGCATAGTCAATATTTGCATCAATATATGGAGCAAAATTCTCACGACGTTGGACAGCACAGTCAAGAATCACATGAACAAAACTTCGAAGACTTTGGGCAGCATAGCCAGAGCTTAAATCAGCAAACTTTAGAAAATTTTGGCCAGCATAATCAAGATTTAAACGAACAAAATTTTCCAGGTTTTGATCAACATAGCCAAAATTTTGATAAAGAAGCTGTTCATAAAAATAAAGATTTGGATGTGAAAAGTTTCTGGGATTACTATAAAAATGAGGAGGTTACAGAAAAAATATTTATTGATCAGAGAAACAGAAACTTAGACCAATTCAATATACCTCACAACCAACCTCAACAATTGCACAACACAAATAATCCAAAATTATTTTCTTTTGACTACAATAAACAAGACGATCCCGAAGTTACAGAAAACTCAAAGACAGCCACACAACCGATTATAGAAAATTATGTATCTTCAACAAACGCACCAGTAACAGAAAAGCCTGGCTTCTGGGCATCTGTGGGTAATAGGTTGAGTCGAGCCAAGAGTAAGGTAGCCTCGTGGTTTCGAAGTTCCTAAGATTATATAAAATTTATTATTAAAATATTTTCTCAATAATGTGATTTCCTAGTCAAAGAATAATTAAACATTTCTCTGAACTAATACTTACTATTAAGTTCATTTTGTCTATAAATTACAGTAGAAACAATACATTATATTACTGTTAGACAACTGAAAATACCATGTATAAAATTTACTTACATCAGGTAGCGCAAGATAGTATCTAATGAATGTTTGTTGTTGAACGGAATCTGAAATATAAAAATTTTGTTATAGCCAGACACATATATGTAGGAAATTAATATACTTCATTATTGTAATCTGAGACATACGACCGATTTGAAAAAGTATTTTTGTATTAGATAAGTCTTTATTGATGATGGATTAATACAAATTCATTAACAATGAATATATATATTCTATACTCTTATACAACGATCATGATGTATGATACATCTTGTGTGACGAAATTTTTGAATGTGACATAGTCTATTTTTGTAAATAACATTAATGATATTTCAGCATAATTATTATAATGTTATATGTTTACATTATTTACATTACATATAATTATATGTTTCATATCTTATTGTCTTCTAAGTTAGGAAACTTAGAAGACAATAAGATATGAAACATATAATTATATATGACGAGATATATAATTAAATAACTATATATCTAGACTGACTTTTATTTATATTAATGAATAATTATGTGCGCCAAAATGGCCGCTAAATACTAGTGGTTAACATCCGAATAGTTTTAGAAAGTTCGTTTGCAGTTTGAAAGATACTGCCTACTTTTTAAGGTGACCATTCAAGAAGTTATTATTAATTTACTAGTTCGAAAAATACGCATCCTTCAGTACAGCAGGGTCACTAAAGAATTCATAAAATTTTACGAGACAATAAAATTGTTCTTACAATGTCATAATAGTGACGAACATTATTTTGACGAGCTAATCACTGCGCCACTAACGCAGTGATTAGTAACGCTACTTTGACACCAGCATTCGTAGGTTTGACTTCCACACAGGACTTTGGGGTTAGATGACGCTGTGCAATTATAAAAAAATATTATAGACAAAAGACTTCAAAAGTTATAGTTTTAGTAAGTATTCTGAGCTGAAATCAGCTATGAATACTCACCTCTCGTACGGCCAAAACTAGAAGTGTATCTATAATGCAAAAGAAGATGATGTAATAGTAATGAATAATGACGAAAAATAAAAAATATAGTAATCTATACTTATACTCAATGTTACAACTATGGATTAGTATGTATACTGCGCTGAAGATTGAAATACTCACCAAAATTCTTCAGAGTAGCCGTGGCTTTTTGATTTGATACTGAAATACAGTAATGACGATGAAATAGTGTAGCGCACCGTTTCCCAAACATTATTTTGTAAAGGTCCGGTAATTTTCATTCTCCCTCCTCGTGAACCACTGTGGAGTTTTTAAAATCGATTTTTGTTTAATTAATAGTTGCTACTAGACTGCTACCTACATTACGATTTACAACTTATAGCTTATAAGGATAAAAATTTAGTATCAATTTATTAGTTCGAAGCATGTAAAATTAAATCGGCAAATTCGACATAAAATATGACATTTGACTTCTGAGTTTATAATAGATTTATTACAGTGGGAGAAAATGCATCCAATAAACAAGCATTTTCAAATGCTATTGGCGGCATTTCTAAACCAATTATAAAAAAACCGACCAAGTGCATGTCGGACCACGCATAGTGTAGGTGAGAAGACATTTGGAAAGCGACGGGGAAACTATCCTGGGATTTTCGAACAATATCCTATTATGAATGAATTCAAAATGACTTGCAAAGGTTTTTGTAAACAATGCAATGCATCAATAAGTCATAATTACTTGCCCTATACACAATATTGCTCGCTGTATGTGTACCATTATATACTCCTGATAAACAAATTTAAATTTTATTGTAATTTGGTCCGAAAGATAAGATTATATTTACTAAACATATAGTTTTATTTGTGTTGATGATGTACCCAATTTAGCATGAAAGTTCTGTTCCTATTTCGCAAGTGATCTCTGAAAGCCAAACGACGGACGCATTATGTAAATGGCGTTTGGTGTGATTTAAGTCCAACTCAAGTTTCAAATGAAATTATTTTAGATGAATCTTATGCTTTAATTAAATATATATATAAGACGCATGTAAGTGCCCGCGGCCTAAGGCAAATGAAGATTTTTATCAGTGTAATGTAGTCCGTGAGATGACGCTGCTGCCTGTAGACTGTCATCCGGTGGTGTTGATACCCTGGTCGGCTGCAAACGCACCCACGGTAATGGGTGAGCGGGTTCTATGATAAATCTCGCAGATAATATATCAGGGAGTTAAAAACTCTTCAGTGGGTGACATAGGACGTGTGAAAATTACCTTACCAGGGTATAATAATGTTTGGGGAACACTGTACTACACTATTTCATCACCATTTTTGTACTTACAGAATTTTAGCACAAAATACTCACTACACCATAGCTATAACTTTGAAAATGTAGCATGAGTAGCGACAAACCAATCTTACGCAAACGAATAATTTACCAAAATATCCAAAGCTCTTTTTTTCACTACAGATTTATTACGAATTTTTACTAGTTCTCGTGGGTATTTCCAATAATCCTTAGTGCTTTCCTTAAATACAAAAATTCAAGTCCTAGAGTTCAATAGTTTTCACATAATACAAACTTTGTTTATTACAAAATAAATGAATATATCTATCAATAACTTCACGCCAAATCCCTTGCGGGGTAGGCAGAGAGAACCGAGCAACAGGTGACTCGGTTCATCACATTACAAAAATTGTACTCACAGAATTTTGGTGTGTATTCCAACCTGAACGCTTCAGCACAAAATACTCACTACACCATAGCTATAACTTTGAAAATGTACCATGAGTAGCGACAACCATTCTTACGCAAACGAATAATTTACCAAAATATCCAAAGCTCTTTTTTTCACTACAGATTTTTTACGAATTTGTACTAGTTCTCGTGAGTATTTCCAATAATCCTTAGTGCTTTCCTTAAATACAAAAATTCAAGTCCTAAAGTTCAATAGTTTTCACATAATACAAAGCTTTGTTTATTACAAAATAAATGAATATATCTATCAATAACTTCACGCCAAATCCCTTGCAGAGTAGGCAGAGAGAACCGAGCGCCACGTGACTCGATCCTTACACACCTCACTCGCTTATTTAACATTCATTGCGTTTCCATGCACGCTCGCCGGTTTTTAAGGCTCCTGATATCACCCTCTGATAGAACACGACCAATTTGGTCATCGTAGGTAAGTCTTAGTCTTCCTCGGCTCCTGCATCCTTCCACTTTTGCGTTGTATATCTGCTTCGCCATTCTTTCATCCTGCATTCTTTCTACATGTCCGAACCAACGGAGCATGCCTCGTCTTATTTTAACAATAATAAATGAATGTAGTACCAGAAATTAATTCCTAATAAACAAATTATCTGTTATACTTTCAGAATAGCACTGTCTATAAATGCCAAGTAGCAATTATATTACATTTTATCCTGGCATAGATAAATAAAATATTTCTTTATAGAATAGATAAAGAAATATTTTATTTATCATAAAATATTTCTTTATACTACTAAGGTAGTAAACAAGCGTACGGCATGCCTGATGGTAAGCAGTTACCGTAGCCTATGGACATTTGCAACACCAGGGGTGTCACTCTTGCGTTGCCGACCCTGTAAAATATTTGTATTGGTGCTGTTTTATAACACCTATTGCAATGAATGGTAGTATATTGGAAAAATGTGTCCTTCCTTTTAATATAAGAACAAACTATTGTATATAATTAAAGATTTTTACTAGGATGTAGCCACATGAATTATTTATTACCAACAATTTTGACGTAGGTAGGAAGCGACGAATTCTATTCTATATTTAATCTCTATAATCATTATTTTATCCATCAAATTTAATAATTCTACATTCTGTCATAGGTTATAAGGAGCATAATAATGGCAAAACAAAACTTACACAGCTAAGTTCATCACAATAGGGTAGTACATGGACCAACCCACCCACAACTATTAGGTCTATCCATTTCGATTGTATAGTTGTACTATGTCAAATACACAAACTTGTATGATACACACTTTAAGTTTTTTTAATAATACAGTCCGCCTGATGCAATACGGTAGCCGTAGTATATGGACGATGTGAATCGATAACGACTAGTTTGTAATTTCTGTGTCAGCATTTCTGTACTAACACTTTTTTTTTCATCACAGGTGAAGTTGAATATCTATTCTATATTGTACATCCTGCTTAAATTGTCTGTTCAACTTATCTATCCTTTCTTATTCGAACTAAGTAGTAAAACAGTATTAAAGGAATGAGCTTTTTGGTATAAATTTCAGTACAGATAATTTAGGCAAAACCATTTTAGACAAAAAGCCGTAATAGCCCAGTGGGTAAAAAACCAGCTATTGACCGACTGCTCCTGGTTTGAATACTGGTTCGGGCATATACCACTAAATTCGTGTTTAGAATTTATGTATTTATAATCATCACTTACTAGGCAGTGAACAAAAACATGGCGGGAAGACCCGTGAATATGAATACCCGTGGAGGTATTCATATTCACTCGGAACGCCATATTCGAGCTCGTTGGCGCAGTGGTGAAACGCGCTGTGATACTACTTTGACACCAACGCTCTTGGGTTCGATCCCCACACAGGACAATCATTTGCGTGCATGAACAGGTATCATTGTCTTGGTATTTATCTCACAGAAAACCGCAAACTCCTCTCCAGGGAGTTGTTATTTAGCTACTTCAGGGTTGTATTGCAAGCGTTTATATGCTTGTACACCTCCCGATGGATCCGTTTCGAATATGACTTTCCGAGGCAATGTGAATATCTTAATCCTCGTGATCATTCTAGTTTCCTCACTTTCAAATATCATTATCTTGGTTTCCTTCACATTCAATTGCAAGCATTTCTTTATACAATCATCTATCATTGTTGTAACCAGTGTTTGTAGCTCGAGCGATGATTCTGCTATTAATACCGCATCATCTGGATAAAGTAGACAGTTTACCACTGAGTCACTCATTCGCAATCCCACATTTATATTTCTTATTCTCTGAAGACAGCTGTCCATATACAGGATTTAATAGCCGAGTCGACAATACAAAGTCCTATCTGACACCAATATTGATGTCAAACCAGAGCGACAGGCTGCCGACCACCCCCGCTCACATTCTGGGCAATCCTCATAAGTGGATTGCACAGCACAGAGCAAGTCACCAACACCGTCAACCCCATATCCCGGCAAAATATCTCAGAGATTCTTTTCACACAACCCTTTTAAATGCTTCTTCAACATCCACAAAACCGCAGAAAACCTTCTAGTCTATAGCCAGATGCTTCACCACACTATTGCAGAGTAAAAAAACTTGATCAGTACATCCTTTGCCATTTCGTCCACCTTGTGTTTCCCAAAGCATTCCAACAGATTTCGCCCTCATTCATTTTCCCGTACACTTTAGCTGCTAAGCTGATCACCCACTGATGACCCTATAGTTGGAACAATCCTGGCGTGATGCCTTGCCTTTATACACGGATACGATAACTGCGCATCTCCAATTGGCCGGGTTGAGACTGCGAATTCGCTCAGAAAACCAAACCTATTTTATATTATACATTAAATTAAAAATACTTGACAAATGCATATCACTGGAGCACCAAGGATTCCATACAAACTTGTATGTAGATAATTAATCCATTGTGGAACATGATGTTTCCCAAGAATATTTTCTTGTTTCATATCCCTCAAAATGAATTGCCAAAATGTATAACTATAATATTAGTATTTCTTGAGCATTTAAGAAGCACTTGCCCACCAAACACTCAAAGTAGATGTATAATGATGATACGCTTCAATTCTCGCTGGAAACAAACCTTTAAAAAAATGCAGTCACTTATTACACTATTACAGCATGATAACTTTATACTCTTAGTGTGAGTAGAAGCAAACTTCCCTTGCATTGCTTGCACACACCTTAAACTTATCCTAATAATTATGAGAAGAGAATAAAATGTGGTGGGGCTGAATGAATATCAGAAATTGAATTTGTATAAAATTATTAATTGAAAAAACTATAGCATAATAATTGCCATAGGTGTGATAGATTATTATATTGTGTAAGATTCTGTGTTAAGGGTTAACATAAATGCAAATGTTTCTAGAAGTATCAAAAAGTAATTATTGCAAAGTTATAAAACAAGCATCACAAGTTTTCTATATTTGTGAACGGCATCTTAGCGTTCGTGAGTATATGATATTGCCGCTAGCTTCTGCATGTTTGAAACAAGACATGACTCACACGTACTCGCGTGGCTTTCATTTCCTTTCCTCTTAGTAGGGACAAGTGAGCAATCTGACTACCAACACCATACACACCACTACACGGCTTATTCTGTTGTAAAGCTATGTGTTCATACTTACCTACTGTAGGTCTATCAGACACTCATGATAAAATGAATGATAATATGGAATTTTATAATAAAAACTTTAATTTAAGGTAGCCACTTTATAATCAGTATAAAGTCTGTGATAATATCCAATATTATGATCTACAGCAACAAACAGCAATTTTTCATGTACAATATTGCATTAATTAATTATGTTTTTAATGGTTGAGGAATTCTGTGACAAGATAATATTCATATATTTACTTACATAAGTAATTATGCATAACATTGTATGCAGTTGGGTAATAATTGTTCAGCAACTTTCACCAAAATAATTAACATTACTCAAGTTCATAAACCAAGAAAGCATCAAATATGGCTCTAAAGCACATGTGGGCAACCCCCGGCCCGCGGGCCGTTTTGAAAAAACCCAATTAAAAAAAAATTAAGTACACTACTTATATATACTCACGGAATCTACTTATATATATGCACTACTTTTAAACGTGGCCCGTGAACATATTTGCATGCTAAAGTTTGGCCCACAACATGTCAAAGGTTCCCCATACCTGCTCTACCTCTAAAGGAAAATTTGATCAAAAGATAAACTTATTTTTTGTCAGGCCTCTACAACCCAGAAGGACAAGCAGACCTTTTCTTACGTTACATCATACATATTTCGAAATATAATTTATTGGGTTTACTCAAAATATTTTTCTTCACTGCCGAGTAAGTGATAATTATAAATATGTACATTAATCCAAAAGCTCAAATTTACTATATCCACATGAGGATTTGAACCAGGACCAATCAGTTAATAAGCTTGTCCTTTATCTACTAGGCTATCACTACTCATTCAGAATTAACATTAAGAGAATTCATAAGAGAATTTATTTACTAACAGTTCTTTATGGTTAGATGGTAGCAGTGATAGCCCAGAACTGATCTATTGTACAACAGGTTCCCAGTTCAAATCCTGGCATGTACTACTAAAGTTTTTAGATTTATGTACATATTTGTAATTATCCTTTGCTGTACAGTGATGGGAAACATTGTGAGGAAACCCCATATGCCCAAGAAATTACACTTCTATAGACGTCTGACCTAACATAAGTAAGGTCTGGTTTTCCTTCTGGGCTGTGGAGGTCTGATGGCAGTCACTCCATGTAAAACTCAGTATCTTCACCACATATTTAGGCTTAGGTAGCAGACCCCGTCAATCCTAATGGATTAGGAGATGGAAGAATGCTAGGAGGAAGATGTTTGTTATTAGATATATATGGATTTAGCATTATTTAGAACTAAGATTACTGTAAGTCCCCCCCTGGGCAAAAGCTGTAGTGGACAGTCACCACATTGCTACATGGAGGGGAGAAAATACATATATTGCTGTGCATTGAAAACTGTCACACATTCATTTCAGGACATGTTTGATATGAAGTTTCAGCTTCAAAATTTATTGAATTGTCCAGTTTCAAAGTAACTCAACAGAACAGTTTTCTTAGCACTTCCCAAGAAAAACCACTTAATGTCACAGCGTACCACAGTAGAGATAGCAATGACCTAGCATTAAACACTTTACATCAGGTACGCTGTGTGTTTGCTTGCCTTGTCCCTACCAAAAAAGATATTAACTGAACACTCCCGCAGGATCTGTTCCTGCTACGTTGCAGCAGGGGTAGTGAAATATTAGTCTACTAAACTACTACTCCATGGGTCGTAAGGAGTACCCACTAGTATTTTGCGACCCGTATAATATAATAATGAAAACATGAGGAATGGTACTAAGATACTACGTGCGATGTTTATATGCCGAATTTATACATATTCATTTTACAGCAAGCTCATAATTTTAAACAATGTCATCACTAGCCCAAAACATATACAAAAGTAGTGTAATCATCGATGTATAATAAACATTAACGAGAGCAAAATAAAATTGAAAACAAAGTTATAAACTTACCTAAGTTTAGAGCGTGTATAGGTTGTAACGAAGACATCTAAACAATTATTTATGTACAACGGGAAGAAACAAAACCAGCTGTAATAAAACACAACAATACTTTTAAATTGAAAGTGAATAAATTAATTTGATTTTAAAGGCGGGAGCGGGACAAGACAAAACATTTTTTTTACTTCTTCTTCTTAGTTCGGTTTATTAGTACTAGCTGTCCACTTCGAAACCATTACTGATATTCTCATGCATGTCTATAAACATGTTTTTATACGAATTTCAGCAAAAATGTAAATAGATACTCTATGAATAAAAATTATGTACATTTTTTTTATTTAAACGGTTTTATTGAAAATAATGTATTAAAAGCTAAAAAATAATTCGGTAATGCCAAGGTTCCAGTCATCACACCCCTCTCCCTCATCAATCTATGGCATTGATCAGACAAAAAAATAAAATCGTTGGGCCCGTGTTTCCATCCAGTCAACTCAGTTTAGGCTACGCCCAACGATTTTATTTTATTTGTCTAATCAATGCCTCAGATTGATGAGGGTGAAGGGTGTAATGACTGGAACCTGGGACCTACCGAATTATTTTTTAGCTTTTAGTACATTATTTTCAATAAAACCGTTTAAATATTTTTTTTTTACATAATTTTTATTTTTTAGCTTTTAGTACATTATTTGCAATAAAACTGTATTTTTTTTTTTTACATAATTATAATTTTTTTACTTTTAAACTTGTATTAATTTGATACCCATATTGAAAATTGAGAAAATATATAACCGGCCGTTTTGTTGACGGCCATCTTGAATTTTAATATTCATCGTGAACTGTGTTCTAGTAGTCAAGCCCTGTCATTTGATACCCATATTGACTGTGTTGTGAGAAAATATGCAACCGGCCATTTTGGATTTAAATTTTTTTTCATTGTGAACTGTGTTCTACTAGTCAACCCCTTTCATTTGATACCCATATTGAGGTAGTCGTGACAAAATTTGTAAACCGCCATTTTGTAGCGGCGGCCATCTTGTATTTACAATGAAACAGAATTTATTTAATTATATTTTAAAGATAAAAGATAAAAATTCTTTATTTCCCTTTAGATCCTCACGGGCACTTAGACACGTCTTACGTTTTCAATATTATATCTAATTTTTTTTTTAAGTTTTTCTCTTTTTTATTCTACCAGCATTTGAAATGACCATTGGCGAAGAAGAAATGCCAAAAGAAACTTGCCAATATAGGTCTTTTTTTCCAAATCATTTTATACATATTACAATAAATATAATGATATGAGTGTACATATAGTGATATCAAGTGGTACCTACAATTATAGTTATATTAATTCATGTGCTGAATCATTTCCATACATCTCTGTCAGTTAGATATTCATCGATTCTATAATAACCCTTCTTACATAGAGTATTTTTGATGTGTCTTTTGAACATATTGTCAGGCAAGGACAGAACATTTTCAGGTAATTTATTATAGAATCTAACTGCTTCAGGTAATTTATTCTAGAATCTAACTGCTGGAATATAACTGCTTAGCGGTAGAAATATATGAGACAGACAGAGGTACCCACGCAGACGACTTTTATACAAAGTCTCCTGCGGGTAAAATAATGTATTTATCAGTGTCAAAATAAATAAAATAAAGAATTTGAAGTTAATAGATCCAAATTTCCATTCCAGAGACTCAAGACAATTATGAGAACGTGTCTTGACGCGAGTTTAGTATTTTTACTCATCCCAAAAAGTGCACAACGCCGCTAAAGAAGTTTTCATTTCAAAAAAAGAGCTTAACCTCCATGCTGGCAGTAAGGCCGCCGCCGCCGCGCCGCCGTACGCGTACGTGATTCACCGTTGACAATTCATCATTACAGCCGTACGTACTTCTTCCGATTGGTGACAGACGGGCGTGATTACTTACAATTAGATGTGTACATACAAGAGACCGCGGAATCGACTCAAGAAATATGAAATATTATATCCTTCTGTACACATTATCTATTCGTTCAGTTTGGTAACTTACTTCAATCATATGACATAAAACCATGATAATGAGAAATTTAAACCATGAGACAATTTATGTTCCAACTATGTTAACATCAGGTGATAACATCGGTCAGGAATGCACGACTGCCCATGTACAGTCCGACAATTGGAAGTCATGTTTGTGAATTGTTTAAATTATTGGTCTCACTTTCTTGGCTTCTGGCTTTGTATTATTGGTCGTGCATTATAAAGACCCCAGTCAGAAGTCAGATGCATAGCATGATTGACATTTGGGAACTTCTTCCCCTGCTTTTGACGATTTACATTGTTATACTTGAAATTTTTACAATTCAGCATAAAATTGTTTCATGACAATTTCGATAGTATTATGTAACATAAGTGCTTGTGAAATTATACAGTAATGAAAAAACTTAAATATAACACGTTAATGCACTTTTTGGAAGACGTGAATAAGTTCATCAAGAATGCCTTGTAAAAATCACTATCGTTATACGGGTGGTATTTAAACTGGGTTGATTGAGTCGAAGTACCCTTTCCAAGTATTTTTTCAGCACACTTCTTGAACCTGGAACATAGAATTAAGAATTTCAAATGGTTCTAAACCGATGACTTGGATGTATGGGCTAGATCCCTTTGCCTTTCCCCGCGGGGATAAAAATAACCAAAAAAAAAAAAATAGACATTTGACATTTCAGTTCAACAATCAAATCAAATCAAATAAACATACAATAGTGAACACTATACACTGTAGTCATAGTGTACAGTTATATTACAATAAATGAGTGAATTAAAATAATAACTAATTTTAGTAAAACATGTTTATTTTTAAGTGTGGGCTAATCATATTGACGTCAACATATATTCTGTCGTAAGCATTTATTCGTTAAATTTTGGAGATTGTGACAAATTTTAAGAGAAGTTATTTTTCATAGATATTATGTTAAACCCGAAATAAAGTACCTTTTATTAATTTTACTGCACATTAGCGATTGTAATATAAGGTGGCACAGTTAACTCTCATACTATTAGTTAATTAAAAAATATATTGTACATAACTTAGTGATTTCTGTACCACATAAAAAGCCTTTCACTTCGCATCAATCTTCTTATTCTACTGTACGGATGATTAATGATGATAAATAATTGCATTCCTTTTACATTCCAGTCTTTGCTTTCAAGTTGCAAAAGAGACAAATTCATTGGACATTGGCCTTGCTTTTTTGTATGTTGCCAGCGGAGTAATAGGTGAGAGGGAGATATTTATTGTTATGTAAACTGAATGTTGAAACCTAGCAACTGCAACACATACTTAAGTACCCTTTGCCTCATACTAGGTTTATATTATGGTATTTTATAACCAAAATAACATTTTGTGCAATATATTATTAGTATCTTTTTTGTTTGTGTCATAATAATTATGTTTACAGTGTAAACATTCATTATTAGCTGTACAGATATATAAAATTGAATGAATATCTTCTTCTAATACTATTTACAGAGAATTTTATTAATATTTCGTTTAAAATGAATAATACTCACAGAATAATTATTGTGACACACACACCCTGCTGATTGTAAGACATCTAATTCTTAGCATTGGAATGAATATAGGAACCTAATTCTCTTTTAGTGTATAAGTTACATTCAATGACCCAAAACTCTGGTTTTGTCAAAATTTTGTACATATGAAATAATTCACTCACTAGAAAACGTCATATTGGTTAATATTATGGTATTTACCTGATAGAGTTCCCTGCCATTTTACTTGATCAAATGAAGATGTGTTTATTTAAAATTATTGCTTATAGAGATATGGTATGTATAGATAAAGTGATGACCATACATGATATCAAAATATCTATATTATATTAGGAAAACTATATTTTCCAATTTTTGTCTCTGTCTAACCAAACTAGCAGACCTTTGCTACTTTTGAATGCTTTCTTAATTCAATGGCATTTGATATATTTTCTCGTTTTTAATTTTTAATTTATCTAAAATGATATTTATAATGTGTTGGGTAAAGGACCAAATAAAAGCATGAGGAACCAACTAGCATAGGTTGATGAATGTATCAGAAGTTTACCCCAGTGGCAGGTGTTATGATATGCAAATATAGTTGTTGAAAGTTAATGTCATTATTGTACATTATGTTGTACTTGCCTCAGCTAGTCAATTCGATTTGGTTTTTTTTTTTGAGTTTCCCACAACATATTGTGGAGTTGGTACAAATGTTATGGAGTTTTGTTTCTGCGTTTTTTGATTGAACGAGGTATTGTATTAATATCTATTCGTTTTATGAAAAATGTGGATATCATGTAACATAAATTTCTGTTGCATTCATAGATACTAAATAATATGTAACATTAAGCAACTTTAAAAATATTTCTGTGCGCCTTTTGACAAAGTACTCCTCCATCTTTCCTGCTTAGTCTGTTCACATTCTTGTTAAAAATGGTCTCATAAGTGAAATTTTACTTATTGTTTCTTTCTCTTGCTATCTCCAAGATACCAATGAGTAAACACTTTAGTACATTTGACAAGTAGGCCAATTCTACTTAAAACCTGCAATTGCATGTTTACGCTGGTCATTTGAGTCATGCAGGAGCAGTGCACTGCCAATGTATATATTCTAATAAAATTTCTTGCATAAGGTCACTGCAACTAAGCTAACATTATGACCGGCTTGGTGGTGCGGTGTTTAGTAACATTGCATTGACATCAATGCTCGTGGATTCGATTCCCATGCAGGACAAAAATTTGTGTGTGAACCTGTCTGTTTTGTTTTGAGTGTTTTAAAATGAGGAAGGGTGCACCAAAGCAGCCTGTTTGGGGAACCTACACTTCACAAATAACCGCTGCCAAATAACAGTTCCCTAGAGGGATGTTGTCTTCCTGCGAGTGTGTGAGTAGCAGTAAGCTCTAAGGGGTACCTGTGTTAGCAGCAAAGATGGCATTACGCGAGTGATACCTAATATGTTGCAAGCGTTCATAGGCTATGGTAACCACTTTATGTCAGATGGGCCATATGCTTGTATACCTCCTGATGTTGTATAAAAAAACAAAAGCTGTCATTGTGCATATCCTGTAAGTGAACTAATTGTTACCTGTTATGTTACCATATCAGGCTAGTAAATTAGACTTTTAACCCGTCAGATCCCGCAGTTACTGTTATTCGGTATATATTTTTGACGAGCTCGGTGGCTCAGTCGTGAATGACGCGATTTTGACACCAACGCTCGTGGGTTCGATTCCCACGCAAGGCAAACATTTGTGTGCATGAACATGTCTGTTTGTCTTGGTCTGGGTATTTTTATGTATAATAAGTATGTATTTACAAAAAAAAAAAATGTATTTACGTATGTTTATTAGTTGTCTAGTACCCACAACACAAGCTTCGCTTACTTTGGGCTAGATGACGCTGTGTGATTTGTCCGACATTCTTTATTATATATGTCGTAAGCGAGTATCATAATCATGACAGTCGGATCTCGCCGGGTTAATAAATGTTGTCTCCAAAATTTAAATAAAAGTTTCAAAGTGGAGCTATTTTAAATTGAAAAGAGGAAGCTTCGTCCTCATAAGTTTCCGTAAATATTTCCCAAAACAAAACAAACCTTTTTCAATATATATCTCTTCAGAATATTCATTGCACTGTGCCAAAATTGCTTATTACAAATGTCAAATAATTTATTAGAATATGATTGTATTGTAGTAAATGTGCAGCTGCAATCAAGGTTTTTTAAAAAAGTACCAAGTCATTTACTATAGTGCTGTCGCAATGACGCTGTTGTCAGTTTGCCTGAATGAATAACGGAACATTAAAATCTGCGCATTTGTGCACACGCCGCGAAATGGTGCAATTGCGGTTTTTAGTAGAATTGGCTTTCAAGTTGTACCCGAACAAAAGTAAGCCACACAGAAACTAGAGATGTATTGTTAAATATGACAATCTTTTAAATCAATGACTTAGTTGTGTAATCCAATTTTTAGAGTTAAAAGCCTAATGTGTTTTATTATTACTTTTAACAATGTATCTCAAACTATAACATTACATTAACTAATATTCGTGCTAACAAATTTTTCAGCTGGCAAAATCATATATGACAGATACCAGCAAATTCATATATTAGGTTCACTAACACCGAACCCCAATGTGACTTCCTTTGCGAACCGGATTGCTTCCTTGTCTGCCTCATTTGTGTCACTGGGCTTCCTCATATACTTTTTCCTGTTCCTGTTCAAGGTAAGTGTGCTAACAATTTATTAAAGAGATTGGGAATTGAAAATAAAAAGATTAAATTAACCACATGTCCTGTGGTTAATTTAGGTAATTCAAAATTATTGTGGATGTGGTTTTGTGGGAGGCAGGCGGGCGTAACATCACCACTCGCTGCGGGTATGCAATTAGTATGTTGGAGCTTGTGGCGAGTACGTTCCAAGGCGCTGTGAGTTCTTAACGTTTTAGTCGACAAAATCCACTCGTCGCATCGCCTTGATAATATCAGAGACTCGATCGTAGAGTTGATATAAAATTGAGTGGAACAAATATACTCTCTATTCGTTTCGTCTTTTCGTCTAACAAAATTAATCCAACTAACTATGCATAAGTACGGAATACTTCAAATTTTAATAAAGAAACGCGCTACGGTATATCTATGGTGAGCGCGCCGCTGACGCCTAGCTGTTGGCAAGCGGTTTTGATGATGATTCATTCTCTCAAAGATTTGGCGTCTAAGGCCTTCCTTGATAGTTTATATCTTCTCATTTTCAAAATGATAGGTGAAATGTCAAACATTTTTATGCCAATTCTACGAACTGTTTCACAATTATTTTATTATTTATTTTAATTGATGAATTGAATGGAATAATAATCACCGCCTTACTACTTAATTGACCAGTTAACGAGGGCTAAATGCCTTTAGTCTTGTTCTTGCTCAAAAATATTATATATACATTTTACTTATATATATATATATATTTAATGTTCAATAATATTTACGTATGCAAGTCATTCATGGGTAAATATGAATTATAAATACACGTAAATGGAGATAAATAAATACTTAATAAATGACTTGTTAATTTATCAGTAATACTTGTATTAGGCCATCAATAACCATTGTCTTATGGTTCATATGTAGGTAGCTCATTTATAAAATATACAACAGTTGGTAGTTTGATTATGTATTTAATATAGGAGATTACATCTACGTAAATTTACTGTACAGAATACCTAAAGAAAAAACGTAAACGTAATGAGTACCATAACATAACGATTTATTATATTATGTTTTATATACATTTACTGCGATACTTGTAGAATGTCAATTTGTGTCAATTTTTCGAAGAAAAAGTAAATATCTTTTTTTGTAAACCTTGTTTTATAAATTAAATAATAACAATTTAATAATTTAATAATAACAATTGTCACAAAATTAAAATCTTGAAATATAGATATTCTTTCTTCTTTAGACGTCGTCATACATTTGATATAAAATTAAGTTATATTGTTATGTATCTGAAATTTACATATTAATGCAGAATAATTAGACTAATTAAGAGGCTTAACTGTATTCTGATGCAAGTTATTATTTTGTCACATGTGGGGTTTCTTCCTATACATAACAATTTTATTGTAAACTTTTAATTGGCGTAACGTTTGTAGAATTATGTTAGAAACAGAGCTTGGCCTGAAAGAGAGTAAAATAAGAAGAGGCATGCTCCGTTGGTTCGGACATGTAGAAAGAGTGCAGGAATAAAGAATTACGAAACAGATATACAATGCGAAAGTAGAGGGATGTAGGAGCCGAGGAAGGCCAAGACTTACCTACCATGACCAAATAATTAGTGTTTTATCAGAAGGTAGCGTATCACGGCGAGCGTGCATAAGAAGAGTAATGAATGCTAAAGAAACGAGTGAGATTTTTTTTTGATAAGGTTCGAGTCATGTGGCTCTCGGTCCCCTCTGCCTACCCCGCAAGGGATTTGGCGTGAAATTATAGATAGATTTTAATTTACTTCCAATAAAACTTTATATTTAATTATATAAGTTTGTTGGCTTGTACATGTAGTAGGAATGCGGTATAAAGTTATTTAAGCGAAAGTGTATGTAAGACCCGATGAAGGTCCAGCCTCACCTATCATGACCAAATTAGTCGTGTTTTAGCAGAAAGTGATGTCAGGAGTTTGCATGAAAAGAGCTTACATAGCTCTTTTCATGAAAAATCTGTAAAAGAAACTAGTGAGGTATAAGAACCAAGTTATAGGGCGCTCAGTAGGGCTACTGAGGGACTTGACGTGGAGATATAGGTAAAATATTGTGAATTAATTGATAAAATGGTGAAATAATTTCAGGTGGATAATCATTGTCTTACAGCATTGAATATTTTTATATGTGGATTTGGAACTCTTTACATATGGATGCAGGTATGATATTGGCACTTTTTTAAAATAGTTTTTTAATTTACTATAGTTATTTTTTTAATGTGGATGCTAATAAGTGCTGTCAGTGACTTTGTGTGTAGTTTGTTGTTTCACGTTTTCCTCAGCAGACCAACGTAAAAAATAGGCTGAATTATGTTAACCTGGAATATGCGATTGTGTGAAATTTCATCAAAGTCCGTTCAGTAGTCTGGTGCTAAGCGTGCAGTCTTATCGCGACCGAAGACTTCTTATCAGTTATTAGCTGCTGCTGTTTCAAGTTTGCGGAGGAATCTCAAATAATTATGAGGTTGCAGTGCTCCAGATGTTATCTACTATTGACGTTAGTGTAAAATTTCATCAAGTTTTTTTCTACACAACGGACAGACACACAAACCAAGCATTTTTTTCTTATTATTTAACTTCTATATCGGTATTAGAGTTCAGCGGCATCCTCTAAAAATAACTCGTGTACAAACCCTGCTACGATTTTATTGCATGTGTTGATTAAAAGTCATATAAGTTATGTATGAGTCATACCTGAAGTTTGGGACTGTATGAATAGTAGTTAGAACTATTCAATTGCAAACATAATAAACACGGAGCGTGCATACAAACCGTTCGTTAAAATAGTATTGATTAATTTCTACGCCAATTATTAGGTAAAAGGTAAAAAATATAAAATCTTAGTTTACATTTGCTTACGTTTTTTTTTTGATTCGCTGATGAAGTGTTGTAGTTAATGAGTAATTCATGTGATGATAGACAATCTCACTTTCAAAACACGGAGATTTATCATTTGTTCTAGTCCACTGCTTCACAACAACTCCGCAAAATATACTTTTTTATGCAACGTCGGATGGCATACAAACATACGGTCCACCTGATGTAAAGCGGTTACCGTAGCATATGAACGCTTGTAGTACATTATGAATTCAATAGTTAACATTAAGAATTACTCGCGCGATGCCTTCTCTGGTGCTAACACAGTAACTCCTTAGGAGCTTACTGGTGACCTCACTCACACGCAGCAACACAACAACCCTCTAGAGAGTGGTTATTTGGCTGCGGATTTCTGCGAGGTGGAGGTACTTCCCCAGATGGCTTTGATGCGCCCTATATCTCTTGAAATCCAGACCAAGACAAACAGACATGTTCATGCACAGAAATGTTTGCCCTGTGTGGGAATCGAACCCACGAGCGTAAAACTGTCTGATTTTAAACTATATGAGTTTTCACCCACCATTTTCGCCAGATTACCAGCCAGACTTGTGCTAAATGATTACTTTGAACAACTTTTTACTACTATTTGAAATCTGATGAGACTTTGAGAAACGCATCAGATTTAATTTCCGGTCCCGATATATCTATAGCAGTCGCATTAATGAGCTCTTATTGTAATGACAAAAGTGCCAATACTAGCTAATTGGTTCTTTAAATATAGACTTTTGATTAAATGCAAGATTTTTATAAAACAGTAATTTCATAAATATTAAAAACGAAACGTGTGATTTTAAAATTTAGTTATTTATTTATCAGTAAAGATTGCCACCAGCGAGGAGATACCGCCTCTTGTATAACAAGCGGTCATAGACTAACGGTAGCCGCTTCATTTATGTCTATATATATATATATATATATATATATATATATAGTGTATTTTGAGAGGAAAAACTATTTTAACATCAAAGTTCGTGGCTTCGACTCGATACAGGACAACCATTTGTGTGAACATTTGTTGAATACATTTGTCTTGGTTTGGGTGTTTTTAGGAACGTAGGGCGCTTTTTAAGGAACGTAGGGTGCATCAAAGCAGCCCTATTAGGAAGGTTACATCCACCTCACAGAAAATCGCCGTAAAATAACAACTCTCTTAACCCTTCGAAACCCGGGTGGTCGTATACGACCGCGAAATGTATGGGAAAACGTATATAACGGGTTCTGACTGCTCAAGGATTGTTACGTTCCTTCGAGCGAGTGAGCTCCTAAGGAGTAGCTGTGTTAGCAGCAGGGATGGCAAGCGATATTCAATGTATAGCAAGCGTTCAAAGGCTTTGGTAACTACTTTACATCAGGTGGGCCACACGGATATGAAAAAAGTACAGACATCGTTCGTTTAGCGTCGCATTAAGATGTTTTTTGTCATAAAAAACCAAGACGCGAAATGAGGGCCATTACATTATGCAAGGGCAAATGGCTGCATTGTTATGTAACTATGGTAAGTGTTGAATAAGCGTTGGTCGGTAACAAATGTTATTATGTGGTTGCAGTGCATCATTACAACGTACATTTCAACACTGTATTACGACAAACGGCTGTTGGTGCTCCGGCAGTCGCTGGCTAATGTCAGCTTCCTTATACTGCTCGTTATGGCGGTGTTTGGAGTCGTCACTTCTTTTTTACCAAGAAGTAAGTTATTTGCCATTAAGACTTTTAGGGTTACACATTATGAGTAAATTATTTACCATTGGGATTTTCAGGTTTACATATTTATTAGTAAGTTATTTGCCATTAAGGCTTTTAGGGTTACACATTATTAGTAAGTTGTTTGCCATTAAGGCTTTTAGGGTTACATATTATTTGTAAGTTATTTATCATTAGGACTTTTAAGGTTTCCTAAGTTATTTATCATTAGGACTTTTAGATTTACATATAATTAGTATGTTATTTGCCATTAAGGCTTTTAAGGTTACACTTTATTCGTACGAGTATGTTTTTTCATGGAGACTTTTAGGTTTACATATTATTAGTAAGTTATTTATCATTAGGACGTTTAGGGTTACACATTATTAGTAAGTTGTTTGCCATTAAGACTTTTAAGGTTTCATATTATTAGTAAGTGATTTATCATTGGGACTTTTTGGGGCAAAACTAGAGGCTGCCGATCTGCTCTCATTCTGTCCTTATGTCACGCGTCTTTAGGACGTGAACGTGATGAAGTACAACCCAGAATGTGGATTTGTTGTGTAGAAGGTGGTGGAGTTGGTAAGCCAGAGGAGACTCATGAGTTAGATTCTCACACAGGACGTACAATCGTGTTCATGAACATATGTTTGTCTTGTTCTGAGTGTTTTTAGGAGAGGTAGGGCGCATTAAAGCCCGATTGGGGAAGTACCTCACCTTACTGAAAACCACAGCCAAATAACAACTCTCTGGTAGGTTGTTGAGTTCCTACGTGTGAGTGGGGTTAACAGTATACTTCTAAGGAGTTGCTATGTTGGCAGCAGGGATGTCCACGCGCGAGCGATACTTCGTGTATTGCAAGCGTTCATAGGCTACGGTAGCCGCTTTACATCAGATGGGTTGTATACTTGTGTGTCTCCCGACAAAAAAGTTGAACTCAAATCGAACCTGTAAACAGTGGGAAGGGGGGGCAAGACGGGGAGGCGGGCAAGACGGGGTAGCTGTCTTATTTCAGAAACCATTTGACCAATCACGATCGCTTTTGCACGTGATGCAGCGCCGCCATGACAGTTTATAGTCAGTGAAGTCAAAGGTCGAAGACGCCACTTTTTTCTTTTGAAAAATAAAAAAAAACCGTTTTCGGCGATTTTCTTAACGTTTTTTCATTTTGTTTGGACCGTGATTGTTCTGAAAATAACGGCATTACAAAATACAAATAAGGTTATTCACATTTGTCGAGGATTACACTTGCAGGTAAGCACTTGTTTAAGTATATGTGTGAGCGTTGTTTTTGGCGGTAAATTTAAAAATTCATTTGAACATGAGAGGGCAAGACGGGGTATGGGGTACCCCATCTTACCCGCACTAAAAATTAAAATTGCTATATCAGTAAAAATGTTATATGATTAGTATATCAACTACTTATTGGCGTTTTTTTTTGTAGAATGGTGAAAACTTACAAAAGAAAAACAAATAGAGGAGATTGGTCAGAAGAGACCATGAAAAATGCGGTAGACTCTGTGGTAGAAGGCAAAATGGGTTACTATCTAGCAGCGAAGACATTTGGTGTACCCCAAACCACTTTGGAAAGAAAAGTGAAGATAGTTCGTGAAAGTTCTAACGAAAATACAGCTGCCATAAAAATGAAGGTTCAGTTAGGCCCTAAACAAACCGTTTTTTCATATGATGAAGAGAAAGAGTTATGCAATTATATATTAGATATGGAGAGTAGGCTTTACGGGCTAACTACTAAAGATCTAAGAGGCTTAGTCTACAGGCTAGCAATTAAAAATAATAAACCACATTCATTTAATGATTTAAATAAAGAAGCCGGGAAAGACTGGGTACAAAGTTTTTTAAAAAGGAACCCAGAATTGTCTATAAGACAACCTGAAAGCACCTCAGCTGCGCGTGCTGCCGGGTTCAACAAACAGGCGGTTGACAAGTTTTTTACATTCTTAGGAAATGTTTATGATGAACATCAATTGACACCTGACCGTATCTACAATTGCGACGAAACGGGAATTTCTATTGTGCCCAAGAAAAAGTCTAAAATAATAGCTAAAAGAGGTCGAAAGCAAGTTGGAGCCATAACTTCCGCAGAAAGAGGAACGACCATCACAGTCGAAATTTGTTTCAGTGCAAGTGGCCAATATATGCCGCCCATGATGGTATTTCCTAGAAAAAGGATGGATCCGCAGCTAATGCTAAATTCTGCACCTGGAGCTTGGGGAGTTTGTAGTGATTCTGGCTGGATGACAGCAGAGTTATTTCTGGAATGGTTTAAAAAGTTTATCGAGTTTAGTGGAGCTACAACCGAACGACCTGTTTTGTTACTGTTGGATGGGCATAGTACCCACACTCAAAACATTGATCTCATAAATGAAGCTCGAGCCCACGGAATTATCATTTTATGTTTCCCCCCACATACTACTCACCGTCTTCAGGTTGCTGATGTTGTTTACATGAGACCATTGAGCACCTATTATGACCAACAAATAACAGCTTGGCTTCGCAGCAATCCAGGAATGGTAGTTACAGTTCGACAAGTTGCTGAAATTTTTGGGAAAGCTTTCATACAGGCGTGTTCTATGTCGACGGCTATAAATGGGTTCAAAAAATGCGGTATTTGGCCATATGATCCATCAGTTTTCTCTGATAATGACTTTGTTGCTTCGTTAATGACGGATATTCCGCAAATTGAAAGTGAGCTGACTGCTGATGTACTAACTACAACCACTAGAACACCTAATATCGTAGCAGCTACAGCAGCACCGTTGTTTATTCCCCAGACTTTGGCTCCAACTATCACAGAAGCACCGCCAAACATCCAAACAGAACCAAACTGTACTGAAGTTATTCCTCTTGCGACCTCCACTACAACAATATCATCCCCTAGGCCTGGTTGTTCTAGTTGGTGTAATGACACTGAAATAGATATGACACCAAGTACTCCACAAAAATCGTCATTTTCTATAGCCAGTCCCCAGCAAATAATGCCCTTTCCAGCAACACGCAAATCTTCTCGTGTTGTTAGAAAACGGGGGAAAACCGCAATTATAACTTCATCGCCATATAAAAAAGATTTGGAAGAGACGATTAATAAAAAAAAACAGGCACAGGAAGAAAAGCAAAAGAAAAAAGCAATAAGAGAACTAAAGAGAACCGAAAAAAAGTCGGGGGTTAATAAAACAAATGGGACTAAAAAGAAAAAAGTATCGAAGTTTAGCTTATCAATAGAGAGCAGCGATAGTGAAGTTGAAAATACACCATGTTTGTTTTGTAATGGTTGTTATTTGGAGTCAAATGAAGGCTGGGCTGCCTGTTCTGCATGCGGCAAATGGGCTCACTGTAGCTGTGCTGGTGTAGATGATGAAGATGAAGAAGCTACTTTCATTTGCGAATTTTGTCAGCAAAAATAATCTATTTTTGCTAATAAAATTTGGAAGTATCAAAAGTGCAAAAATCGATGTTTCTGCAAACCCCATCTTGCCCCATAGGGTACCCCATCTTACCCGAGGGAGGGGGCAAGATGGGGAGATCTGACCTTTTTTACTTTTTGACAATTTTTTATTTAATTACGTAACAAATGTTCCTAATTAGATTTAATTACGAAAGACTGATTACCAAATAAGCTAATTAAAATAAAAAAGATAATTATAGACATGAAAATGTTAGTTTTATTGAGGTTCAAACGTTAAGTACCCCATCTTGCCCCCCTCTCCCCTATTAATGAATGTATTTTTCATGCGGGGTTCTTATACCTGACCTATTTCGTACATGTTGCATGCGGGTAGTCATTATGTAAAGTGTAAATGAGTTTAATGAAGCATGAAAACACTGTTACAGCTGTTTTAAGATTCCACAGAGCTCTGACATTACTATTACATAATAATCTTCTTCTTAGCGTTATCCCGTTTCCGTTAGGATCGGTAGGGTCCGCTACTTAAGCTTAAGGATTTGGCGAAGATACTGAATTTACACGGAACGACTGCCAGCAGACATTCACCACCCACAGCGAAAACCAGACCTTTCATGGGTAAGGTCTTTCGAAATGCAATTTCTTGGCTGTGCGGGTTTTTTTACAATGTTTTTCTCCTTCATCGCCGAGCAAGTGATAACTACAAATATGTACATAAAACCGAAAACACGGATTTTGTGGTATATGCCGGGATTCGAAGCGGCGAACAGTTACTCAACAGGCTGGTTCTTTCTCCACTGAGCTATCACTGCTAGTTTCGTATTATTACATAATAATATACCTAATACAGTAACTGTTACGGAACCCTACCGGATGTAGAGCATGTCTCTTGACTAAATTATTCTATAATAGAACGTCAAATGGGCAGGTACATTGCAATCGCAGTGATGATGTTAGGAACTGAGTTGGCCTGAAAGAGTGTCCGTGTTACAATAAGAAGAGGCATCCTCCGTTGGTTCGGATATGTACAAAGAATGCAGGATGAAGGATTAAGAAACTAATATACAACGCGAAAGTAGAAGGATGTAGAAGCGGAGGAAGGCCAAGACTTATCTACCATGACTAAATTTGTCGTGTTTTATCAGAACGTGACGTTAGGGGTCCTAAAAACCGGCGAGCGTGCTTGAGAAGGGCTATGAATGTTAAAGAAGCGAGTGAGGTGTGTAAGGATCGAGACGGGGCGCTCGGTTCTCTCTGTATCTCCCAAGGGGTACGGCGTGAACTTACATTGTCAGATAAACGAGTATGATTCCAAGTTAAAACTGCAGCAAATATATAGACAGAAAGGTATTCTATAAAATGTCGTATTTTTTATAATGGCCACCACATTGAGTCTTTATCAGAGGATAATTTCATTTTACGAGCAGCGATAACTGTGGATAAGACTAGCTTATTAACAAATCGGTTCCTGGCTGCTGTGAGCATATATCACTAAATACGTGTATAAGAATTTATATACATATTTATAATTATCACTTGCTCGGCAGTGAATAAAAATATCGTGAGCAACCCGCATGTTCAAGAAATTATATTTCGGAAGACGTGTGACGTAACCTAAGTAAAATCTGATTTTTCCTCGGGTTTGTGGAGGTCGGACGGCAGTCGCTCTGTGCCAAATTCAGTATCTTCGCCAAATCTTATGCGTAGGTAGCGGATCCCGCCAATCCTAATTAATTAGGAAACTAGGTAACGCTAGGGAGATGAAGAATTTAATTTTACAAGTATTTGTAGAGCTTACGTGTCTCTTCTTTTTTTCTAGGTGGCACCAGTGGAGTTTACCTATGTCTTCTCATTACCTCCCTTTGTAGTTATATGTTGGCAGCTATTTTCTGTGTATTTATACTATCCTTCGAAAAGGATTACGAGTATTTTTCTGAGGTGAGTATATCCAAATACATATAAAAGAATGGTAGTGCTTAATTATAGTAGATTTAAACCTGCTAGAGTATAATTTTACTATAATGTTATACACATAGTTGAAATAATTATACAGCTCAATAGACTTAGTTTACATGTCCTTAAATTCCATTTTATTGTTTGTAATTCACCATCTATAGGTTTGATATTAATATTTTGTAGTGTAGTACTTTAATTGTTTTACTATACTGAAGAGAAAAATTGTATTTTGTATTAAAATTATGTAAGAAGCGAGTGAAATGTGGAGGAATTACGTCTTATGGCTCTCGCTTATCTTTGCATACCCCGCAAGGGACTTGGCGTGAAGATGTAGATAGATATATGACAGACAAACTAAGTCGGTCTAGAGATTTTCAATCATTTTGGTCCCGTAGACCCTTTGCGTATATATTTTGCTGCTCTTAGTAGCCCCCCTACCTAACTAATGTCCGAATCTTATGGACCTCTTACTTGGTGCAATCGACCCCATGGGATCTATATACACCACTTTGGGAAGCACGGGTATAAATAATTATTCGGGTAATGAGCCAAGTCTTTTTTACTGTTTGATGTGTCTAAAATTTAAGCAAACAGTGGTATATAATAATTTCAATTTTACATAATGAGTAAGTAAGAAAGACTTTCAATAAATCTGTCTAATTTAGTCTATACTGTATGTGATTTGAAGATTTTTTTTTATACTACGACTACGGTCTAGTAACCAAGAATACCCGCCGACGAAGCGGTTACTGCGGCTTATAATATGTGAAATTCATAGGGTATCACTAACGTGTAGCCACCCTTCAAGCAAGGTAACACTACAAGTTTTTAGAAAATCAAAATTATAGTGAATCTTGATATTATTTCAATTGCCTTTTGAAGTAGTCTCCATTCCTCTCTAAGCAGCTTCGCATGCGATGGAACCATTGACTGAAGTAGTAGGTCTACTCTTCTTTAAGATCTCTCCCACGCGTTTTTCGAACGCAGCGACGACATAGGGTTCATAAAGCGACTTTTATTGAGATGAACTTTTATTTTGAGAAATAAATGAAAGTCCCAAGGTACCAAGTCCGGACTGTAAGGAGAATGACTCACTAATAGCACCCCGTCAATAGAGAAATATTGGACTGTTAATCTGGTGGAGTGAGCTGGACCGTTGACGTGATGCATTCTACACCTTCACAAAGAGTTCTTTATTTGAAATTTAAATAAATACTTCATCATTCAATTTTATTTTCTTAAAAAGCTTTCAGTGTGGCACCGTACTTACGTACATGATTAATGTTCGGATAGTACGTTTTATTTTATGTACTTACATTTTATTAAATCCGATTAGTCGATTAGGTAGACAAATTAACGTAGAAACTTACGCGTTTATAATAATGATATAATAGGTCTCTACTGTTATAACAAGTGATACATTTTTTTCATTTCAGGGATTGAGATCGGAATTGCTATTAGACGATGGGTGTTCATTGAACAGTGACTCATCAGCTGATGCAAATAGTTTATATGGGGCCCAAGATCTAATTTCTAACGCTATTGTCATAAAGGGCAATATCAATTGTGCTAAAATGTCCTGACCCGAGGCCGTGCCCGTAGCACCGGGCACGACGCATTCAACGATGGGCTCGCCCATCTCACTGTCCTACGGCAGTTTTGGACGCACCGATATTAAAAACGTCAACCAAAGTGCTAAAAACGAAACGGTCGACAATGATAGCGGTATGTCGTCCGAAGAAAATGAAGACTCTTTGAAACTAATAGTAAGTGATAAAGTATTAAGTTCATCGAATAGTGTAGCAACCAAGTGCCTAATTAGCGAACCTCAGTGTGATGAACGCTGGAATGAAATTCCGTGTTGTTCAAACGACATTACTAATTTAAGTGTTATTAATGAAGTTAGGGCCGGGTCAGACCTGGAAGACGTAGCCGACACAGTCGATGGTGATAAAGTTACAGATTTTATTATGATAGATTTGACATGCGATGTCAGTGATTCAAATAAGTGTGAACGGAAGGTTAGTGCAAATACGAGTAGGTTTGAGTTTGATCGATCGAGTATACATAGTGTAGATTCAAGTCAAAGTTTGGTTCCTGTTTTGAACAACGAAATTGTCAATACTGAAAATCAGAAGTTGGTGAGTTTGTCTCTATCAATTTTACTCGCTGCCTTGCTGCAAGCGATGCGCTGTTTCGCTCAGTTCTTAGAGAATATTGTGATACCTCAACGGTAATAATGTTTACTATTATGTTCATTTGTATTTTGGTGCAGTATTCATAGTTATTACAAAATGTCGATATTATATTTAATTAACGCATTGTACTATGTATTTTCATTTTACCTTGACCTCTGTAACAATATCAGGTTACGTATTTATGCATGTATTTTTCGAAATAATTATGGCACTTACGATCAGGTGATTTGAGTCCGTTGTCATATGCGAATATGTTCTTTAATTTGAAGGGGATAAGGTTTGGATGGAGCATGAGAGTCGGTCACGCTATAGTAATGTGGAACATCTTACATCATTGCTCAGTACGTGTTCTTGAATTCTGTAATTCAATTATTAGATTCAAGGACTTAACGGTATTTCAAATTTACATTGTTGCAGTTGGTATATAATACTGTTTAAATAACGAAATAATTTAAAAATCCTCTGATTTTAAATATGCAAATTAAGAAATCAATATTTTAAAAATCTGTTGGGAAAAACTATAACAAGTCCGATAGTCCAGTGGCTAACGATAGCTACTCTTATACTAACGGTCGTGGGTTCGATTCTCATACGTGACAAATACGTGTGTGCGTGAATACTTCTGATTGTTTTCTATAGTCCGGGTGTTATTTACACATTATATGTATTTCCATAAATATTGGTTAGTACGTACAATACAAATTGTGTTAACTTGCTTGGGATTAGATGGCACTGTGTAAAATATAATAAGGCACTGACTTAAAGCGGCAGTCGTATATTGTAGTTTGAGTTAAAAAATACGAAATGCACATTTATTAATAAGTTCGGCAGATAAAATTTAGCAGTAGTAAACAAAACTGAGTCATAAAAAATAATGAAGTGGGTCATTAAATAGATATAGAGCAGTAAAATAGCAAAACGGGCAGTTACGTGTGGGCAGTTAACACCCCATTTATTGAAAAACAGCTCTTTAAAATCATCAAGGTTTTCAGGCGGGTTTTCAAATACTGCGCATTCCTTAGCCTCCCGCCCCTTTAATGAAAGTTTACCTCTGTTTTCAATCAAAGTGACTTTCGGGTGTCTCCGCTCGCTATGAACTGCCGAACTATTTATCTAACTGCCCATTCCAACATTTTTACTTGCCATTTATTTATTAGACTGCTTACGTATTTTTTGTACTGATATTGTAGGATGAAATAACCGACCAAGTGTTTTTTTTATTACTGTTCATACTTTACTATCGCACTAATTTATCAACCGCCGATAAATTAAACAACTGCCCATTATTATTATTTGAACTGATCATAATAACCTCCCGAATATTTCAATAACTGTTTAATAAATTACTTTCCATATAATAATCCATTTACCAACATCCAACATGTATTTTTTCCTTCCTACAACATGCGATCCTTCAAACGTGAAGAAGCACCTTGCGGGCCAGTATGGTAGCGTCAACTGACAGGACAGTGTAGTCCTTTGTCAGTTGCCGCTGCAATTTGGGCTCCTCTTTTCGCTTACCAACAGGCGAAGCGGAGCCACTATGCTGAACCAATATAAAAAAAAACATCCTTCACAGTTTCTTATGTATTACAGATAGCTCAATACATAAAAACAATACTTATAAAACTGGAGTTACTGTTGGTATCACTCTAGGCCATGTATGTCCGGTGGTGACCAGTGGGGTAGTCACTTTGCCTCAGAAAGCCAAATTAGAAACGGATTCGGAAAAGTTTTGACTCGGACTCCATACATTTTGAGAGATAATTTTTCGATTTCGATTCGAATATAGTGCTTCGAGGGAATGTGAGAATACGTCTACTGATGTACATTAACCACCGGACATTGATACAGTAGCAAGTGTGCTTCTTAGGGTTATCCCGTTTCCTAATACATTAGGGTTGGCGGGCTCCGCTACCTAAGCCTAAGAATTTGGCGAAGCTACTGATTTTTACATGATGCGACTGCCGCTTTCACCGCCGAGCAAGTGAAAATTATAAATATGTACATAAATTCGAAAACATGAATTTAGTGGTACATGCCAGGAATCGGCAGTGGTTCCTAACCTTTCAGTGATGAGTGACTATTTGACATAATTTTAAGAATGGCTTAGCGGACCACTTCTGATGCTTCCAGGTACCACCAGTAGTCCGCGGACCACCGATTAAGAACCACTGCAATAGGCTATTAGTGCCTATGTAGTAGAAGGCAAGTGTGTAAAGGAAACATATCGTACCATCAGTCATTTTTATTTTAGTATAATTGGTGAAAAGTTGATATTGGGAAGAATTTGAAAGAAATGAACGTACCTGTAGTGTCGCCTAATGAAATACTCGTAGCAGATCACGTGGTGTCTACTCAAGAAGCACTTGACTTTAAGCACCCGTTTACTGTATATTTTGTCTGGTAATATTTCAGACTGGTATATAATCTGATGGTGGCTTTACACGATCGTTCTACATTTTTCTTTTTCTTTTAATACAACGTCAGGGGGCATACAAGCATACAGCCTACCTGATGTAAAGCGGTTACCGTAGCCTACACTGGCAATATGTATTATCCACGCCATGTCACCTCTGCTGTTAACACGGCAACTCCTTCGGAGCTTACTGGTGATCTCACTCACACGCAGGAACAACCCTACAGGGATTTGTTGTATGGCTACGGTTTTCTGTGAGGTGGAGGGACTTTCACAGACGGGCTGCTTTGGTGCGCCGTACCTCTTAGAAACATGCGGACTGGTTGTCCAATCGTCGATGTTGTGATCAGAAGGGTTATACCATATGATGTCTATACAGTGTTCTGTAGGCAGCATATCGTATAACCCTTCCGATCACAACACATTGTGTATTGTGATTGTTACGATTTTGTCTATATACTCCGGCGTGCTTCTGAGGTTGACTATCGTTCCGGAAATGATTAAAAAGGTTCTGTCATGTTCTATATTGTTATATCATTACGAACTAACTACGTGAAATGTGGTTTGTACCGTATCAAATTTAGTATACCAGCTTTACACTGAAAACTCGTTTATTTCATTTCGATTTCGGATGTTTATTTTCATCCCAAGATTCAAGATTACCGAACATTTTCCCAATCATTAAAATCCGCGTGGTTGTTTTTATTACTTGACTAGCGGCTTGCCATTTCATCCGCGTGGAATTGGAATTGTTTATAATTTCATGTATTTTATTTGTTTCCCGCGGAACCCTAACTTCTTTTCTAAAATAATAGTAACCTGAGTTACTCCTTATAACATTAGCTATCTGTCAATGACAGAGCCAAAATCAAAATCGGTCCAGCCAGTTTAGGAGATTAGCCGAATTAACAGTTGACAAAAATTAAAAACATGATTTTTTTGAATAAATACCGCATATACCTACATTCATATGCATTTAGAATCAGTCATTTTCTCATTACAAACGGACACTTCAATTTTATTTGTTGATTGTTGTTATAGATTCTGCGACAAAATTTCTATTACTTCATACCAAATTCCTTGCGGGGTAGGCAGAGAGAACTCAGTTCCACATGACTTGAGTCTTTACACACCTCACTTTTTTGTTAGCATTTATATATATACATATATACATATATATATATATATATATATATACATATGTATATAATAAAATAATAGTCGTTAATACATACATAAACATACACATTTATATAGGTCGGTTACATAGTTGTATACATAAGTTACACTTAACCCGTCAGACTCCGTTATATACCTATTGCCATAACGCGCATGGTTTGATCAAACCATGATCAAACCGTTCGGCACGCAATGGTTCAAGGAGACACAATGTCGGCGTGTCGTTTCGAGTAAAACATGCCCTCTAAAACGGACCATAATTTGTAGTCTAAGGGGTTCAGAGCTGAGCTAGACGACGGCCAGTCCTCAGCTCTTATAAAGTCCGGAACATTGGTTTCGAGCCAGGCTTGTTTAGTTCGTGTCTTATGACCAGGTGCAGAGTCCTACCGGAATGTCCACGGTACATTATTAAAGTGTATAGCTGAGAGGTTTCACAATACGATCCAATACTTGATACCCTTTGGCTTACGTTTTTACTCCTTTATCACAAAAATGAAGCTTTGTGACTCCTTGATAAGACAACCCCCACCAAACCATTACAGACGCAGGATGGTGACCACGTTGTACCTTTCCGACCACTTGGGCGGCTTCTTTAGAACTATGTGCGTATACTTTGTCATTGTGCTTGTTGTAGTGCTCTTCAATCGTGAAAATGTTTTCATCAGTAAGGAGGACATTTGTGTACCTTTCACCTGGGTATCGGGACAGAAGGCGTTTTGATCTATCCACTCTCTTTAACTGTAGGAATTGAATATATCGACGATAAGCGCCGAGCTTCAGATCTTGTTTTATTATACGCAACTGAGTCCTAGCGGAAATCTTCATTTCTCGCGATAATATTTTTCGCTATTAGGTACCTTTATTACTTACTTTCTAATAATACTTTTGGGGGCATGCATTGGTTTGAAATAACAAACAAATACATAATAATTTAATAAATTATATTGAACAATACACAAATGCTACTATTCACACACATCAAATAAATTAATGAGGTTATAGGTCGTAAACTAAGGGCCATCGCTGCGTCGAGCGGACACCTGAAAATCTTAAAAATTAAGACCACGCCCCCATCAATTAATCAATCAAAAATATTCATGGAGTTTTGTGCTTGTGTCCACCTATTTCTACTATTAGTTCTACAGAACTAAATGTAATAGAAAAACTTAGTTTCACTGCTCAGCTAACCTAGCAGATTCGAATAAATTTCTCATAAATGTCTATGTAATTCTACCACCTTTCTAGGTAACAAAAAAATATTGCTCAAGCAGCATAGCAAAAAAAAGTATTGCTACGGTTGAGTGAAAGTACTATTTTACTTTTGACAAGACTATTACAACTCCTTCGAGCGTAGTTTTCCTGTAATTACAGCCAAAGTTTACACCTTTAATTTGTTTCAAAGTACAGCTAAGAGCAGATCTCGCTTGACATTCGAAGTACGACTGTAACTCTTACGTATGGAATAATAACCGTGTAAATGTCAAAGTGTTGTTAAGCTTGACGTACACTTAGCTGTGCAAACTTCGTACATGGCTGTTTTTTTATACAACGTCGGGAGGCATACAAGCATACGACCCACCTAGTGTAAAGCGGTTACTGTAGCCTATGAACGCTTATAATATTATAACATTAAATATCATTCGCCCAACGTCAACTCTGCTGCTAAAACAGCAACTCTTTAGGAATTGTTATGTAGCTGCGGTTTTCTGTGAAGTGGAAGTATTTCTTCAAACCGGCTGCTCTGAAGCGCCCTCTCTTAGAAAAACGTAGACCAAGACAAACATGTATGTTCATGCGCACAAATGTTTGTACTGCGTGGGAATCGAACCCACGAGCGTTGGTATCAAAGTAATGTAACAGCGCGTTTCACCATTGCGCCAGCGAGCTCGTCAAAAATTAATTAATGACTATTTTAACATCTTTCGAGTATGAAATACACTTTGCTAGTGAGATAAATGACTGATACAGAGACACATAGTGATCTTACGAGCACGCGGTCCGTATTTACTTTTGGGCATGGAAAATATAGAATACCTATGTTATATGGGTAACTATGTGGTAGAACTGCAAATTGCTGTACTCTATAAATATTATTCGAATCAGCGAAGTCTATTCCAGCAATAAAACCAATTTGTTTCTCGTTGTGCATTTTGTTCTTTCGTAAAACTAATAATAGAATTAACGTTTACGAATCCTGGAGCGAGGACGCCCATTATGCCACCATTACTTGACGCAGCGAAAGGCCTAATGGGGACTAACACGCTCGTTTCCACCACTATGCCATGTTAATACGAGTAAAACTTGAGAATTAGGATATCAAATACTCGTGTACTTAAGGATTGAACATATGGTCGCTTTTCCCGGCTTGTAGGTTTGTATTGCTTTGCTTTATTGTTGAATTTAGCGTTTATGGTCAAGGAGGTTTAAACTATTACATTTTTTAGGCAATTCACTACTGCAATATATTAGGTAATATCACACCTCAGGTACTGTTTGGTTCTGAAAATCATAATAATCTTTTTAGATAAAAATCTTAATGTCATCAAATGTTTCATTTTATGTCATCTATTTTTCTCTACGATTCAGGTAGGAGGCAAGTTATTTAATTAAACAAACGACAAGATTCGTACGGAGAAGCCAGTTTATGATTTCATCGAGTATAATTTGCTAGTGAAAGAAAATAATGATTATGTTATTCGCATGTTATATAGTGAAATATTCCATTGTTACAACAATGTTGTTAAAGAAAAGTGGTAAAATCATGAAGGAAATAACAAAAGACACCGATTGAAAGATTTTGCTTTAAAATTCAACTCACAACTACGGGTCAGAACGCGCAGCTCTCATTGGCTAGTTTACGTATCAAAAACGTGTCCCTTCAGCTTATTGGTTAAAACATTCTCACACTGGAACGTTTGCTTGAATCGGTGAGATATTTATGCGTATTCAAATTCATTCATAATTATTTTTGTCTAGCAGTTTTTTGTACATTACATTTTAAATTACTTTGAAGTTTTGGTGAGTAAGGGGTGCGTTTATTGGATATTAGTTTGTGGGTGGACCAAAAAATTACTGACTTTTGGTCACTTTACTTTCCTACGAGTCCCTTGATAATAATTGTCAAGTTCTCTGATTAGTAGTGACAACTATAATATATCACTTTAACGGCAACAGTTGGTTGGAAACGGCAGCCCCCATTATCTATTTATTGTCTCAATAATACTTCACTAGCAGTTCATAGAGACGCTTCGTTGATCACTGTTATCAGTCTATTGTTTGCGTTATGGCACTTTTTCTTCCACTTGATAGAGTTTCTATTGTCTTCGGGAGAGTCTTGGTGCTCGGGAATGGTGGAAGGCTGTGGGGAGTTGGCCACTACAATGGACCAGCGCCGTCCTCGCCGCTCGTTCAAATTCGGTAACTCCGCGATAAGGTTGTTCTCGTATTCGCTCAACATTAAATAGTTTTCCACCTGGACAGATAAAAGAATAATTATTTACAATACCCGCATGCGTCTTGTTTAAAAATATTTTACTATAAAGAACCGATCGTGATTTGTCCCAAAAATATGACGACGAGATGCAAACTCGTAAATATAAACGGATTTTTATAAAAAATATATCTAGAAGCGTTGTTGTAATCCTTCTATCTATAGTAGTATGACCATTAGGATTAATCACGTATGCGCATGTAGTATTATAGGCGCATGACTATATTGCTTTTCAAAATGAATACGTTGATATTGATTATGTGATAATATATATTATGTTTATTGTATAGATATAAAATAATGTGAGCTTAAATTCAGTCTCTGATGATGTTTACAAATAATACACAGTTTTTACATTAAGTTCAATATTTCAGTTACATTTCTTTCATGTATACCATACTTTCTTTCCAGCATTGTATTTAGAAATTTGGACAAATCTCCAGTAAATACGGTCATATTATGTGTACCTACTTGATCACCGATCAAATGTAACGTTGACTTTTGAACGTATCTTCATGTTGTAATAATCGTGGTTTTTACAATACCTTAAATTACCGTACAATGACAACTTCTTATTGAATTGTTCACCTTATTACAACTAGTGATACAGTCACCGCCGCAGTCCAGGTCGTCTAAGAAGTGTTCAGGGATGTCTAAGTCGAGGTCAAGGTCCAGGCCGCCTTCTTCGCTGATGCAGGTGAGCTCAGGCGGCACGTTCGTGGGCGGCGAACCAAGGCTGCCGGGGCCGATGCTGTCCAGCAACAAATCACGCCCCGCTCGTCCTGGCGCTACTAACTCTGCTCCTAGAACTTACATACGATACATTTCAGAACAGAAGGTAGATAAAGCGTTTGGAAGCACAGTGCGGCCAAAAAACCCAATGCACATTAACCCTTCGAAACCCGGGTGGTCGCATACGTCTGCGAAATGTATGGGAAAACGTATATAACGGGTTCTGACTGCTCAAATCACAAATAAAAATTGCGGTAAGTATATAAATTACGTGGTGTGTGTATGTGTGTGGGCGCTGGCGGGCATAGTATCTGCTTTCAAAATAAATGGCTTATAAAGTTCAGTATTATTTAACCCCTCACACTTCGGATTTAATTGTAAGTTTGCTTAAAATAAAATTGGTTTTTATAGTAGGAGAACAGACACTGTACAGTTACTATATATACGTGATTGACTTTTATTTTGCAATTTAATCAATGATATTCTGATTAATGTCTATCTATTTATAATTTCACGCCAAATCCCTAGTGGGGTAGGCAGAGAGAACCGAGCGCCACGTGACTCGATCCTTACATATCTCACTCGCTTCTTTAACATTCATTGCTCTTCTCATGCACGCTCGGTTTCTAGGGCTCCTGACATTACCTTCTGATAGAACACGGTCATGGTCATGGTAGGTAAGTCTTGGCCTTCCTCGGCTCCTACATCCTTCCACTTTTGCATTGTATATCTGCTTCGTCATTGTTTCATCCTGCATTCTTTCTACATGTCCGAACCAACGGAGCATGCCTCCTATTTTAACAATGTGATTAATGTATTTAAGTTTCTATTTAATTCGATTCTCAAAATTATACAGATATTATATGGGCTTCATTCGTGTAATCTGTTTCTATTTCAAATACGTTTATTTATAAGAAAGTAGCCATTAGACTCGGGTGTTGCTTTACTAAGTCAAATTGCCTATAAAAAATAAATATACATATAATCGAATGAAGTGTCGATAAAAACACCTCAGTAGTATGTATTTAACTGTGCCAATGTCGGTTCACTGGAGTGGAACAGAAATTACAATAACCGTTACTATTTTTAAATATCTGTTCCGCTCTGCTTGTTACGACTGGATATATATATATATATACCTATATATATATTATTTTATTTTTTAATCTATTTCAATAGAGAACAACGGTCTACATAATGCGTATGTATTTTATATAAGTTGTTATCGGAAATCGCCAAGGTCGTCTCGCTTCGCTGGTGTAAAGACACATTAAGGATTCCGTATCGTTATATTATGAAGTTAAGAAATTAAGTATAATTTTCACATTGTTAATATTACTTGCGCCACTAGATGTTCCTTCATGCCAATTTTCAAGCTCAACCTATCAACCAAAATAAATGCAAACATACATTTATCATTTTTAAAGTAAAACTTCTTTACGCACGCTTGACTTGGGGAGTGAGCTGGTGAATGCGTGACGAGAGCGTTACGAAAAGTGTGATCGGGCGGACGGAAGTTGAGAGGGAGATATAAGTTAGTGAAAATAGAAAGAGAGAGTTTGAGTTTCGTATATTACTGTAGGTGCAAGAAAGAGGTTCGAGCACGAGGGGGGAAGGCGAACGGAACTTGAGAGGGAGATATAAGTTAGTGACTTTTGGCAACCACTATAATAATGTGAATGCGAAAGAAGTGCTTTTAAGCGCTAACGTTCAATAAAGTTTATGAAGAAGAAGAAGAACCAAGTGAAATTCCCAGTCAACACTCTCCGTGCGTACGTGCGTGCTTCGGTCCGTCCGTCGCGAGTGCGAAGGATATTAAATTGCCTATTGTCTGTAAGTTTTACTTCAGTCGTGTGGTCTAAAGCACACTCGTTTTTTTATTTATTATAAATTTTTATAGGTAGGTACTTGACTATAAAATGCCAATTTTTAATTTTCGCTGTACACTTATATTACTTTTGCCTTGTATCATGGCCCTAGGTCAACTATAAGTACTCTATAGTTACGATTTATTTTTTGATATAGGAATGTATGTCAAAGTGATTATTAATGGGTTCCTCTTTACCTTTGGATGTATAGATCATAAAAAGTTACAATAGTTTGGTACCTAAAGCGGTGGCGGCGCCGTGCGCGGCACGCGGCTCGCGGTCGCGGCTGCGGCTGCGACGACTCGGCCCACACGCCGATTCACAAGCTGCACCGCCGCCATTTTCTCTGCAAATAAAAAAAGAAATAGTTACTTAGCATATGACTTACAGGTGTGTGGGAATTGTTGACGACTTTAAACGTACATATGATATTAATTTAAGTAACGCTACATCCAAACAGCCCAGTGGGTTCGGGAAACCCAATGGTTTGATCTCTATATGATAACCGCGGCAGATGCTGTATCTCGGCGCATGGCCTGCCGGCACAACATATACAAAACAGTGACAGCCTAATGGATAAAGAACCTGCCTTGTGTACATGAATCGGATTTATGTACTTATTTGTGATTGTCACTTGCTCGCGCGGTGAAGGAAAGCATCGTGAGGAAACCCGCACGTCCAGGAAATTGCAGGGTGTAAGGAAAAGTACTGCGTTTCTTTGAACCACATGTTCGATAAGTAGAATAAAGTACCTTAAGCAGGAAAGAATATAATTTTTTTATTGTTCAATCCTACTAAGTCCCGATGAATAGAATGAATGAATATAAATAGAATTTTAGACTAGAAAAGCTATCTTTTAATTTAATTTAAATTAAAAAGAAGATAAAGTCTATACTTTATCTTCTTTTTTCATATCTCCGTTGTACAATTGATTTTATCCAGAACATTCGTTCTATATGGTGCCTACATCCACCTTATTTAATCGCACCGTTCTCTATTGACAGGAATTACGATTCCACAGGTTTTATTATGTAATTTTTTAACAGACAACCATTAGGGGTTTTAAAAGTCGTTGAAAGTTTTAACACGCGAGTTAATACTGTGGCAAGCTGCCATATATGGTTATCACCTATTATGGTAGGTATATGAAAAGAAATGAAATCCGAAGATATGTATATTTTTATAAATACATAATAGGTAACAACGAATATAAATTGCGTATTTGTAAAAGAAACAATGTTTTTAACATTACATACATACCATAGATTTTTCCATAATAGAAGTGATATATATATACCTATAGCTTATCATAAATAGGCCAGAGCATGAAAGGTGGGAAGGTTCATGTGATATGTTGGCGATCCAAACTAAAACAACTGTTCTTCGACTTCAAGAAGACATTTGTTAGTGAAACGAAAAAGGTTTATTATAATTTGACTAGGCTAATTTTATTTGTTTTTTTATAACTTTATTGCATAGTCGTCTTCCTTTTTTAACTGACCCCGCGCGCCCTGAGTCGTATGATCGCGGTGTTTTAGAAAGTCAGGGTGCATGTTTTTAGAGATGTAGTAAAGCGCGTCGTTGTATTTCTATGTCAACTGGTAACACGCCTGCCAGCACTGGTAGTGCCTCGGTGCTCCCAGTTCTATACGATTTACATAAAAATATTAAAACGAGAAGCTGACTGTAGCAACTTACGACGCGCAGCACCTATGGTAGCCCTATCAGCCCATGCAGGTGAACCGTACGTAATACATCCTAAATATGTAGCTATGTAAATATTTTTTTACGTTTTAAAAGTTAACATCCATTGAAATAACACCAGAATGTGCATGTAACTAAGGACAGAAAATATATGTTAAAAATTTGTAAAATCAATCTGTATGTGAAGGAAATATAGAAAATACCATATAATGTTTAAAGGCACTCACTTGGTGTGTTTGTGCGCTACGCTGCGCCGATGTAGATCTATACAGAAGAGAGACAGTGATCCGATTAGCGAACACGTGGAGCTGAAGTAGTAACCTGCTTTGCCACCGCAACCCACGTTGATGTACCCTGGAAATAGAAGAATATAATTAAAGGTATAACATGCGAACCTTAAATGGGCAGAAACAGCTGTAGTTGAAATGTGCTCACAAAAGTCGGTCGCAGTAGGCGGAGCTTATATTTATTGCAATAGACACACGCGTATTGGCCGAAATTGAAGTGCCATCGTTAAAGTTAAAGCTAATCTCAGCTTGGGAGAGATTGCTGTCTTCATGCCAAGATTACGTTAGTACCTACACAAAATGAAGATTCGTAAAAGTAGACAAAAGTAAGTAGGACTTGAAATGCATTTCAAATGGTGCTCCAAAAAAAAAACGAAGCATGTAGCGTTCGTTTAAGAATAAAAAATAGAGACAAAGAAATAAATTATAGGTACTTTTTATTTACAACATTTTGAACGTTAACGATGTGATTTAAAAATATTTTGTCTTAATCGTCCGTACTAAGCATAATGTTTTTTTTTTGTGTTGTGGGCGTCACGCTGCGACGTCGCCGTATACAACATGAGAAATTATAAAAAAATTACACTAATATTATTAGTAAATGATGAAATAATAGTTACCTGACAACGGTACTCCAATTGCTATTGGCACGGCTTGAGAGCACTGCACGAAACCCCAAGCGCGGGCAAAGTTCCGTGACCGCACTCGCTCATATGTATACATCTTCAGTGAGTAGTGGTAGCCCCCGCAGAATATACCTAAGATTTTTTTTTAAATTGTTACAATTGACAAGTTAGAGAAAAAAGTTATAAGAGAACGCCAAAGATTTTATTGCGTGTCTTGGCTTTATTGTAAATGTCTATGCTATGCCAGTGGTTTCCCAGACGTTTTATTAATACACTTATAACAAGAGAGGAATTTAAATTTCCCGGCAATTTAAAAAAGAAGGTGCCTAAACTTACTATGTTTTTTAATGTAATAGTTTTTATTAAGAGAACGCGCCTCCGGTAAATAAGGCACATGGTGTGCGTCTTCTGGGAGCTATACGTTTAAATATTGCCTTATAATGAGTTTAATAAAATAAATAAAAAAATAAATCAGTGTAGTTATAATATCTGATAATCATACAATAATATGGTACTGTCGACCTGCAGTATTTTGTAGGTGATTCACTTTGCCCCGAAAGTATTCACTAAAAATGTGTGGGATGATGGACCCTTACTCCATGGGGTCTAATTTGGGAAGCACAAGTATAATACAATGAACTACGTGAAATGATATTGATATTGCTATATTAATATCAAAATTACATTTTAAATTTAACCAACAGCTATGTTAACGGTATCGATTCTGTCTTGCTTCATCTTGCAGTCTTGATACCGTAAACTGTATCCAAGTGGGACGCTAACATAACAGTGGTGAACGCTAGTCCTCTATCTAACACACTTGCATTTACCGTAGATCCAAGCGAACATGACGTATCCTCTATATGAGCCTTCGACAGCCGTTAGCGCCATGGTAGCCAAGCCACATACAAACACGGCGGCTTGCGTGAGGTACTGCCGAGCAATGCGACATTCTGCTGAGTTTTGTCTGACGAGAAGACCAAATGCTGCACATCCTACCGCCCACGCTAGACCTAGGTATGCCTGCAGAAGTTCTGCTGTATCTCCCAAACCTGAAAAAGAAGTACCTATTATAGAAAGAAAGAAAGATTTATTTTGCTTTGAATGAGGTAACATTGGGAGCTTAAAAATTACATAAAGAGCCTTATCATTTAGCCGATCTATGGCGTGTAAAATTTACATAGCACAATATTTAAAACAATGTACAGAATTTATTCACGCAATATAAAATAATAGTTATTGATAATGTCAATAATATTTAAATTAGTACAGTAGTCTAGATATTCATTACATAGTTTAACAAATTATATGTCACTAAATTAAGTCAATTGTACAATGTAGTTGGTCTTTAACTGAGTAGAAGCATTTCTTCACGAGCCATGGAAACAAAAGCGCTTTAATTGATTTCAATTGCAGTTCCATTACTTTTAGAGGTAAGTAATTTGTTATAAATTTTGATACAATTGCAATATCAATTCCTCTCAAAATAATGCGTTCGTATATTGGGTAATAATACCAGCGTTCTAGGATATCTGGTTAACTTAAATAAATTTATGGCATCCTTTTGAGTAAATAAGTCTGATTGAGATTTGACAAAGATGCAGCATTCAAAAATATACTTTGATGGCACAGTTAGAATATATTACGGAATAGTGGTCCACATGAAGTTAAGGCGGTAGGTACGTCACATATCTATAGCCAGCACCGTTTCTGTGATATAAAAACTATGTCTAAGTTTGACGCAATATATCCTTGATAGGCCATTAAGGCGGTCTTTTGATTTAAGTGGTTGGTTAACCACTGTGATCAAAACCAATAAATATAAGAAATGGATCTAATTTCGATACCAACGTCAGAAATAAACAGTGTCATGATGACAGATTTTAAAGTAATCGAGACGTGGTCTAGAACTTCGATTTTAAAACCGTAACATCTCAAGAACTCTATTTTTCATTAGAATTTGAAATGATTAAAATGTACAAGCGTCTTAAATATGCAAAATAACAAGTATTTATTTTACAATTTAATTTAGTTCCTTAGTCATGTCGAACTTGGCTAAAACACGACAAGGTATCTAGATATACATCACAATCTGACGCATACAAATACAAGTTAATGGACAAGTAATAAATTATGGTTAATGACTGTAGCCGCAGTGATGGATTCGGTCACACATTTATTTTATGACAGGTATTTAATAAATACATTACGCGTAATAAATCGTTTGAGATATAGAGATGTAGGTATGTTTGTTCATATATCCTGATAATTTTATTATCACAGTCGTAAAAGTTACTTTATAACCCAGAAATAATACGGGAGTGGTCAGAGCTTCGTCGATAAGGAAAAGTTACGTTTCACTAAGAAATGTGTGCTCGCTCAATAAACAAAAAGAAAACACAAGAGCTGTGTTTTTATGAGCAGTTAACTCTTCATTAATTTCGCAGAGCAATATTACAGCAAAATAAGGACGAAGCAGTAAAACGTTTCCGCCTAGGCGCTTCGTCTTCTAGAACTAGTGGTTTGGTGCGAGAGTTAAAACTTTACTGTTACGTTACGTATGTCGGCGTATGGAAATTACAGGCGCGCTTCTAGCTCCCCAAATTTAGCTCGGTAGGTCATCTGCCCTGTGTGTAGCCTGGGACGTCACGTGTGGACGTAGGTGCTGTACGTATTTAGCGGTACGCCTGCACGGACGTTCCAAATGGCCGCAGCGACCTATTCGTAGGAGGCTGCATCCAGACATGATTAATCCTCGGATTCATCCACCTGTATGCGCCCTAAAGTCGATTCTACTGTTGTGATTTGTCCTGCGTCGTACTCGTCTAATGTGAGCTTTCACACACATTGTGTGCGTGCGAAGCGTCCATCCGTAAAGCGGTACAATCCCAGATCAGGCAGTAGACTAACATTCATTAGCCATGCCCGCGTTCTCGCGGTTTGATTTACCGCCCGGAGAATGCCCGGGTAAAGAGCTCTCGCTCGAGGCCCGCACGCACCGTGCAAGAACCACTGACTGACTGACTGCCTCTAGCGAAACGTTTCTAAACTCAAACTTCCATACAAATTTATCGACATAAACGCAGCAGTTACGCAAATATTTGTAAAATTCGCAATCAGGCGCGTAGTAGGCGTAGTAACTGTGATTCCAGTGGCAATGGCAAACCGTGATTGGAACTAATTTGGAGCCGCTTACCTGATGGCATCTCGGAACCTATAGTTGTTATGTTACCTACCGTTGTTTCCGAGGAATTAAGTATAATAAAACATATTCGTAATACGAACGCCAAAGTTGTTTCACTTTTATACGAGCAAAGACGAAGAACGGCCTCGTGAGCGCGATGTCTAAAATGCAAAATGTCTATATAGCAAATTGCCGAAAATCAATGTCTAAAAAGCAATTTGCCTGAATAGCAAAATGCCTCGCTCTCAAATTCCCTATGATGCACAACATCCAAGAAGCAATTGCCCTAAGTATTCGAAGGCCTAAAACTTACCATTATCTAAAACCGTAACTTATGTCCCAAGATTTCAAAAGTACTCTTTTATTAATGAACTGGCCGGAGTAATTTACGTTGATAATACTAAAAACACGTCACGTCACGAGGTTTTCTAACAACATCCGTGCTTGAGTAGGTACGCCTGAGAGATTTATAAGCTTACACAGCTTAGTTAAATATTTTGTTTGTCCGTAGGTTACACACTTTTTAAGTTAAAGAAACCGTTGTTTTTTTTCTAATCAATTACTAAAACCATTTTACGGCATTGTGTTTTAGACATTTTTAGTTCCTTAATATTTTTCGTTTTACGTAAGTATTTTAAACGTTACGAATTTTAGTCATTTTGGATATTAGCGTTTTAGACATTTAGCGATACAGGCAATACGCGCTTCAGAAATATTCCACATTCCAGGCATTACGTGCTCCAGGAATTTTGCTACACAGGCATTTTGCGTATTAGACGACGTGCTCACGAGCGCTTTATAGTAGGTACGAAATATTTAGTTCCTTATAAAGACTTAGGTTCATCCTCGTTCCAGATTCTATTTATTGGAGAAAGGTATCATTTCCATCACTAGTTGTATGAGTCTTACAATGCAATATAATTATTCGTCGTTGCGCCAGAGCGCGTGTTTGCGCCATTTACATTGACATTTTATCGCTTAAATCTATACTGAAACAGGCGGTCTTATCGCGAGGTTGATCACTTTCAGAAACCTTAGGGGTAGAGTTTAAAAAATCTAAAAGATCTAACTGACTCACAACGTAAGCGTGATGCCTTGATTTTACAGCTGTAAATAGGCTACGTTAACTGCTTATCATCAGGGAGGTCGTACACTTGTTTGTGACTTTAGTCGTATAAAAAGTTATTCACTATCACGTGCCTGGTCTGACAAATTTATTAGCCGTCCAGTTCCTCATCGTATTCTTTTTTTTAGCGTTATCTAGTTTCCTAATCCATTAAGCTTGAGACCGAGTCAAAAGAGCCTAAAGATTTGGCAAAGATCTGTAGGTACGAATTTTGCCAAGGAGCGACTGACGAAAGACGTACCATTTCAAAGATACACCACTTGAACTGAAAGGATTTGGTCTAGAATAGTAGTGGGTTGATGAAAGAAGCAAGATATGTAATATATTCCATACCTTCTTGTTCCGCGTGATACGCGAGATAGAATATCGGTGTGTTAATTCCAAAAGCAGATATTCCTGTGGACATTAGCAGGATCCTGACAGTCTTCGATTTTAATGTAGAGAAGTCAAAGAATGGCTGGCGCTCATCCGCCTTGTTCCTGTCTTTCATCTTCCGCTTTATTTTGTTCTGATTTTTAAGGTGCAGTATAGCTCGTCGCTGTGGGTGGTACAGAGACGCAGATCTGTAGAAGGTACCGAGGATGAACGTTGCGAAAACAACTCCTGTCACAGCTTGTAGTCCTAGTCGCCACCCGATTGCCCTGAAAAATATAAGTATAAATTATCAAAACAATCAAGTTATTTATTAGTTAAACAAGTGAAAGATATTTCAATCTACAGTAACCACAATTTAACTCCATTTGTTACGGCTCATTTTTTATTAATAATAGTCGTCTATTCTGGTATACTATTAGACATTCTTTATTAATAATATATAATATTAGCGTTCTATGTTTTATGTCATGTACTGTAACAAACAAGCATACGGTCCATCTGACGGGATGCTTACTTTTATGAACGCAACACAAGGAGCACGCGTGTTAATACTAACGCACTACTCCTCACCGGATTCCAAATAACATTACTCGCAGTAATACAATAGCTCTGAATAGTATTCATAATTTTCTGCCGTATTCTGTGAGCTGCACCAAGTGCAAATGCGTTTGACTTTAACTCTATTTGTAGTGACCGTAACCCACATAACTCTTTATATCCAATGCTCCCTCCTTTTTTAATTCAGATTAGTTCCTCCATACTATTATGTAAACTTCAAATGGTATGTTTATGAGCATTGTTTATTTTATTCTTCTGTTCCTAATTTTAAGGCTGTTCTTTTCTTCTTTCACAAATTGTGATTGCAAGGACTAATAGGAAAATAAATTTCATATTCCTTTTCTTATTTATTGTTCTTCTTCCGCTTTCATTCCCCATTTCATACTTTCTCCAACCATACCTATTATAATTTATCTCCATGTTCCTAATATTGATACTGCTAACTCTAGTAGTCTGTAGTAAAACTCTGTAATTCATAATCGTAACTATGAATTACATACTTTTACATCTCTCTACTACCTCTTTTCAATTGGAATTAAATATTATTAGCGAAGAAGAACCTCCGATCCTGAATATATATGCACTTTAATAGGTAATTAATAGTAATATTTATAATCAGTTAATCGTTACACGTCTAAAAAATTCTTTACCTGATAGCACCTTTGACGAAGGTGGACATCACAGCAATGCCCAGGCCGCTGCCGCTCACAATGAAAATCTCGACGAGCTCGCGTCTTCTCTTGAAATACTGGGCTACCATCAGCGTCGAGCAGTCGCGCGTCAAACCCACACCCACACCTACTACCGTCCCTGCAAAAGTGGGACCTTAGCAGTTTAACTTTAATCTTTTACAAATAAAACAAAATTACGGGTACATATAATAGATGTCCTAGGCTAAGACTTATCTACTTAGAAAGGGAAGAAGTTGATAAATGAGAACTGTAACGGTAGAAGCGTTGTATGTATGTATATGAATAACTTCACGCCAAGTCCCTTGCGGGGTAGGCAGAGAGAACAGAGCGCCATAAGACGCGGTTCTTGCACACCTCACTCGCTTCTGTGACATTCATAGCTCTTTTCATACACGCTCGCCGGTTCCTGGGGCTCCTGACATCACCTTCTGATAAAACACGACCAATTTGGTCATGGTAGGTTAGGCTCGGCCTTCCTCGGCTCCTACATCCTTCCACTTTTGCATTGTATATCTGTTTCGTCATTCTTTCGTCCTGCATTCTTTCTACATGTTCGAACCAACGGAGCATGCCCTTTCTTATCTTAACACCGACACTCTCTTTTAGACCAACTCTTTCTCTCACGTCTTCATTACGAACGCGGTCAGCAAGCGTTATATCTCTCATCTCGACTTATTCTATTCTACTTTCATGCTCTCTCTGCGATACCCAGCTCTCACTTCCATAAGTTAGCGTTGGAATTAGCACCGCGTTGTGTACAGCGAGCTGTGCCTTCTGGCTTAGATTTCGGCTGCCTAGAAGTTTACCCAACGCTCCATTCACCCTATTCCCGGCACTCACTCGTCTCTCCACATCAGCGGTGTACCTTCCATTGCTGCTAAAAGCACTTCCAAGATATACAATCTCATTCACTTGCTCCAACACTACATCATCAACCATAATCCCAGTGTTCCTTCTGGTTCTTCTCTTTCAAATACCATTATCTTGGTTTTCTTCGCATTCAATTGTAAGCCTTTCTTCATACAATCATCTTTCATTGTTGTAACTAGTGTTTGCAGTTCGGATGGTGATTCTGCTATTAATGCCGCATCGTCTGCATAAAGCAGGCAGTGGTAGAAGCGTTAGCTGACATATGACTTCCCCAGACGGGCTGCTTTGATGCGCCCTACTTCTCTTAAAACATCAAGACAAACAGACATGTTCATGCACACAAGTGTTTGCCTTGTGTGGGAATCGAACCCACGAGCGTTGGTATCAAAGTCGCGTCATTCACGACTGAGCCACCGAGCTCGTCATAATCGCCATATCCATTACAAGGTCCAATCCCTAGGAATCTTGTCATCTTGTCTTGCATTCATATTTCATTAATCTATATAAGACAAAATCTATATAAGACAATTTTGAAGGGAATTATTTCATAATGTTTAACTTCTGTAAAAATGTTAAACTAACTTTTAAAACGGTTAGGTCACAAATGTTCGAAACAAGTACGCCATGATTAAGGTACGTATGAATTCATCGCTCCGCCCGAGTTGTGTTTGCCATCTCCAATAGCGTATGTCTTCAGTTAAATAGCTAAAAGTCATTAAATACGTCTGTTTACTTCATTTTGCATACAAATCAAAGAAATGGGTATTGGAACACCAAGCAACGTGAATAAATACCTCAAGGGGCGGCCACGCCGTCGACGTCCGATACTAATATTTGCGTAGCCTGGCAGTGTGCAAATATTTTTGTCTGGACTTGAATCTTTTATTGCAGACCTTTGTCGTTTTACAGTATCACTGACTTATCAAGCAGTAATACAGTTATGCTTAGTTCAATATATGCATTTCAAATATAATGTTCTTACATCTATAACACAGTACCCTGACTGAGTTACTTACTACACCAATCTTAACTCATCCCACTGCAAAGATATGGGTTTTCCTTCAACCGAAGGGGTTGAAAGCATATTCCACAACGCTGCTCAACTGCGGATTGGCCGAGGCCAGTGTTTTCAAGCCTCACTTAGCTTAACGACCGTCATCTATCGACAACATCCGGGACCGACGGCTTAACGTGCCCTCCGAAGCACGGTTCTCCGTGATAGGAAGCCCATCTATAGACAGAATGCGGTCGACGTTGATTAACCTGCGTCGTGTTAGGTTAGAATAACACGCGAAAACGATGCTATTGAACTCTCGACTGATTTACTTATTTACAGACAGTGCAAAGTATGAACCGCTCGATCTAGAGACTTTAATGAAGAGATTGGCCTGTTCTAGAACACAAAGATTTTTTTTGGAATTATCCTAAACACCCTGGATAACCGGGATCGTGTATGAAATTGCGGGTAGCCTCTAGAGACTTCCGAGATCTCGACATCGGCTTGACTTGGCTCTCCCAAATTGTATTCTGGTAAGGTAGATTCGAAATTATTTCCTATAAAATTGGAAGATTTGATGATCAATATTAAAAAAAACTTAAAAGACTTTTTCCGTTTCGAAATCAAAGACCGAATCATGTAAAAAAAATACATTTTTGTAAGGTTTGATGATAAACTAAAAGTTACGAAATGCAAACTTTTAATAAAATAAAACCTCGTTAACAAAAAGTAATGAAATTGGTTTCAGTTTTTTATTAGGTTGATTCTCATGTAAGAAAAATATAAATCGCATCATAAACAAAACAAAGACTTAAAGAGGAGCGGTTTTCAAAAGTTTTTTAAAAAATAACCTTTTAACTAATCATTAGATATTCATCGAATTTACATGGGACCAAATTCGTATCAATCTTAAATACCGTCTCAGTTATTCAAATTTGTTGAGACGTTCCTGAGATATCGGCGAACGTATATAAAAAAACCGTCAAGTGCGAGTCCGTCTCGCGGCAAAAACTAGGCATAAACAGCCGTATCTTTTAAAATTACGTTGACTTAGAAGTTTGATTTATACACTGCTCGAAGAGATTGCAGACCTGATTATATGATATTAATTTCAGCTTAATAGCTCCACCCATCCCTGAGAACAAGTTTCTTGACAGACGGACAGACAGAGAACAAAGTGACCCTATAAAGGTTCCGTTTTTCCTTTTGAGGTACGGAACCCTAAAAATACATACAGGCAAAAAAAAAAAAAAAGGATTTTCCACATTTTTTAATAAAGACACTATTTGAACGCCCGCTATGAAGTCGGTTCTCTTTTTTAATTAACCTTATTTTTATGTAAAACAATTGGTGCAGAACTGTCTTCAACAGCATAGCTTCTTTTGTTCGTGAAGGAAAATCATTCAAATACAAACTAACTTATGTGGTCAAGATGTTTTATGTTCTGGATAATAGAAAAAATCGGCCAAGTGCGAGTAGGACTCGTGCACGAAGGGTTCCGTACCATTATCTATAAAAACGGCAAAAAAACACGTTTGTTGTATGGGAGCCCCCCTTAAATATTTGTTTTATTTTAATTTAATTATTTATTCTTATAGTGAATATATAACTAAATATTCTGTGACTATTTCAAGCGTCTACCTGTTGTCTCAACTAGTAATTAAATTAGTCTGTAAAGAAAGAATACTTCACTAACAAACGTTTTTTAATGATCTCCATAAACTGTGTTTGAGATATGAATTTGTTTTTCCTGTAATATTTACCAGAGCTTCTGTCGTCTTAATTATTTCACGATTTTACGATACGAATCTGTGACAAACTAACGGACGAACGGAGAGAGCTACACCATAACTTCCTTTTAGGGACGGAACTTTAAAAATAAGTAACGTACTCACTCGTAACCACCTGCGCTTTCTATACAGTTTAAAATTACGATTTTGTCTGGTATGGTAAAAATGGCAAAATGGCTCGTGCGTTCCAGTCACGCCAAAGATAACATCGATATATGCGTTGCAGAACACCAACCGCACGGATTCCTATGTCGACATTTACGTTTGAAGCTTTGTTATCTGTTTGTGAAAATACTAGCAAAACTATTTCAAATAACTTTTTAGGGCTCTTGCAGGCGCTAATATTGAACGTCATTATACCTTTTGACGAAATGTAAAAACACCAGCCAAGCTCGAATCATACCCGTTTCTGAAGGGTCTCGTGCCACTGTAAGAGATTAGTAACAAAACGCGAATATCTAAATATTTCAAGTGTCTATAACTCTACCTGCTGCTTACCCACAGCATATAATGGGTATATACTAGAAATACATCAACGAGAGGTGGGAACCTGGCGACCTGTACAGGCTTCACGAAGCTTACTTCAGGCGCCAGCGTCTCACCACAGTTTCACGAATTTTGTTGTTACCTTTTCTGGTTATATTTTAATTGTTTTGTATGTATGTATATCTTCACGCCAAGTCCCTTGCGGGGTAGGCAGAGAGAATTAATTGTTTTAATTTGGATTATTGTTCACTATTAAATAAAATATCCGTCTCGTGAAGTATTATTATAAATTGAGAAGCAATAAATAAATATTATTATTATTATTCTATAGCGTTAAAAGGTGCATTTGAGTACCGAGCGTTAAAAGCACTTTTGATTTCATTCCGGTATATAATTGTCTGTCTTAAATTCCAACAAATATATGGTACAAGCACAAGCCTGATAAGTCTTAAACGCTATTCCTATTTTTTTTTTCATATTTTTAAATGACCAATAAAAAATGATTGAATATTGTCGGAAATGTTACTTTACATTGATAACAATTACAAAGATATAACCTGACCTAACTGAATTTAACTGAAAAGCGACTTTCGTGAAGTCGTATCTTCACTAAATTTACATGGCATCTATCTGACGCTATCGCTCGTACCTATCGCCGTAAGTTTCTACGAATTTCCAACTAAAAAAATATTTTAATATCTTAAAAAAAAAAAATTTAATATTAAAATTAAATAAATAAAATTGTCTTTCTTTTAGAAAGTTAAAAAAGGCAAGATTTTTTTACACAGCAAACGACAATTTTTTCGATTTATTTTAGATTGGATTTTTGGTTTTTTATTCCATCATCTGCCAAATACTCGGATATACGATGAGATATGATTTCCATGCACATTATACTATTATTACATATTTAGCCTTACTGTACGTTCTCGTTAGCCGTTTGCGAGGGAGACTGGGAGTGTTCAGGATACAGCCGTTTATCAAAATCCAAGTGGGGAGCACGTATTTGACGCGTAACAAATCACCAGTGTCAGTTTGAATTACCCGATGGAATTAATAATGTCTTCAAACTCCCCAAGGAAATGTAAACATATTGTTGTCAAATATATTGTACCATGCTTCGTTCGTATACTAGTATAGACTGGCATAAAACAAATAAGCGTGGACGGAAATTATCACAAGTATTCAAGATAGGTAATTTTACTGAAATGTAACATTATGTTTCTCGAAATAAGAACAACCGCATTTTTAAAATTTTTGAAAGGAACTTATTGAACAGAATAAATGACGCCACCTCATTTTTATGGCACTTGATGGGATCAATGAGCATGATAACATAATAAATATTAGGTCTTATAATTTATTTAAAACTATTGATCACAATACAGTAGATACAAAAGGCGGAACTTATGCTTATTGTAACTAGTCTGACTATAAATACTGTTACATAATTTTTTTTTTTTCTATTCTTTAATTATTTTGAATTTGGAAAGCGTTTATCATGTTAAAAACTTTTTTAGATTTCCCACCGTTTCATATATATTTTTTCGTGGTTATCATCTAATTACAGATTGGAATGGGGTGTTAAAGAAAATTGGATTGCACAAAGTGGTTATGGAGCTGTCGGTCATATTCAAGACACTTCAAAAGCTTGATATAAGCCGTATGTTGGTATATCGTACTATCGACAGATATATGCTAACACTTCCTCTGTTGAAGACCATAAAAGATAAGGGCGACGGCGTGCTGTTAGAACTATAAAGGCTGTTAATGCTGTTAAAGTCAGAATTCGTCGAAACCCCATTCCCAAAATCTTGTCGCGAAAAATGAAGAGTTCCGCTAGGTCTCTGTCGCGTATAATAAAACAAGTCCTGAATATGCCCTAAATCAATCCATACAGTTGAAGAGAGTGAATCGATCAAAACGCTTTCTGATCCGATACGCAGGCGAAAGGCACAGAAATATCCTCTTTACTGATGAAAAAAAAATCACGATTGAAGAGCACTACAACAGGCAAAATGACAAAGTGTACGCACACAGTTCTAAAGAAGCTGCTCAAGTGTTCGGAAAGGTACAACGTGGTCATCACCCTGCGTATGTAATGGTTTGGCCCCCATCAACTTACCAAGGAGTCACAAAGCTTCATTTTTGTGAAAAAGGAGTGAAATGAATATGAAGCGTAGCTTGCTAAGTTATATAACATTGCCTTAATTTAACCGACACATAAAGAGGAGGTTCAATGTTTGTCGCGTATATCTTTTGGATCCATACGAATTTGGTTAAGATGAGACGATTTGTTAATATCAGATAAAACTTAGAACTAAAAAAAAAATACAAAGAGTTTTTGTTTATTTCGTTTTCTCTTTCATAAGTATATAATAAAGTAGAATTTAAGCCCATTAATGCCGCCATGAAATTTTGGTGTTGTTTTGATGAAGATTATATAAACTCTAAAAGGTAATAAACTACTTTAATACGGAGGAGCTGTTTAACATAGTACCAGCCGCTGAGTTCCATTATTGTGCCACTCGCCACGAACTAAAATTTCACCCTCATCATCTTGATGAGTGGCAATCCAATACAGTACGCTTTTAGAGGCATTTTGTACCACGTACGGTGTAATTGTGGAACAAACTACCCTCAGCGGTGTTTCCGAACAAATACGATATGGGTACCTTCAAGAAAAGAGCCTGTTTCCTTAAAAAGGCTGGCAACGGATCAGTGACCCTTTGGTGTCGCTGATGTCTATGGGTGTCGACGACTACTTACCATCAGGTAACCCTGCTCGTATGCTCTCTAATATAAAAAACTTATTTAAATTTTTTATTTATGCTGCGTCATCCTGTGGCAAACAAGAACAACATACCTAATGCCAAGCGTTATCTTGCTATCAAGATGACGCTTGGCATTAGGTATGTTATTCTTGTTTGCCACAGGATTTACTACTATTAGTATACGGAGAAGACGCCTCATAGTGAGGGATACGCAAGTACCGGATTTGAGGTTCGGATTCAAATTTATGTACATATCTGTAATTATACCTAAATTGCTCGGCAATGAAGGAAATGAGGAAACCTGCCCGGGATATTATATTTCCATAAACGTGCGACATACTCTTAAAAAGTCTAATTTTCCCCTGGTTGTGGTGGTCTGACGGCAGTCGCTCTACGTAAAATCAATACTTTCGCCAAATCCTTAAGCTTTAGTATCGGACCTCACGAATCTTAATGGATTAGCACGAATCTTAATGGATTAGGAAACTATGAATAACGCAATGGAAAAAATATATATCTCACCAGTAGAACCTTGACTAGTAGTTGGTAGTAGAGTTAGAATTTTTGTTCAGTTGGTAATTCGACAATCTGCCGAAAAGTCAGTTCGACGGCGGATCTTTTAAAGACACTCACGTCTTTAATTTCCTGCTCACACCTTCGTCTTCTTCCTTGGTGCTATTCAAGATAGCAGAATCTAGATATATAACTGTAAACAACTTCTCGTGATTTTACTTGAAATGTAGTTTCCATTCTTTCAGGTTTTTACGGTAATCTAGGTATGTCTTGCCTCGATTTACCGTTTACAGAGTAATTTGACTAAAATATACCAATATTTTTTTTACAACATCGGAAACCATTCAACCATACGACCCACCTGAAGTAAAGTGGCTATCGTAGCCTAAAAACGCTTGCAATTGCGTTGCTACCCATACTGCTTACTCAGCAATTCTTTAGAGCTTACTGGTAAGCCCACTTTTTTATACATATACGTCGAGAGGCATACAAGCATACGGCCCACATGATGTAAAGCGGTTACCGTAGCCAATATACGCTTGCAATAATGCCTCTACTGCTGCTAACACAGCGACTCCTTAGGAGCTTACTGGGGACCTCACACGCAGTAATACAAAGACCTTTTAGGGAGTTGTTATTTGACTGCGGTTTTCTGTGTGTGGAGGTACTTTACCAGACGGGCTACTTTAATACCTACTGTTGCCGAATGCAACCTTTTTTAGTTTTAACATCTTTCTTTTTAATTTGAATGTTTCTGACGTGTGGTGTCGGGGCGGATTCGCTTTTATGTTCGCGTACGGATTGCTTGTATTTTTCTATATTTTATTATTATACCCTTTTACCTCAAAGAACGTGTCTTGCTATACCATTTTTCGACCTTCTTTATAAATACAGTCCACTTGCTCACTCTGTAGCGCACATTTTGGTCCTTTTTTCGCCTTCTAAAATTCAGATTTCAAATTTTATTTTTCAACTGATTTTTCCATGATGAAGACACGTTCTCAAACTAAGGGTGAGAAAAGTAATACGCGTGCGGAATCCCCACAGCGTGCACGCGAAGTACATAGCACAGCGCACGAAAAGTCTGTCGCGGAAGGCTCTATCTTTTCAGGTTCGACAAGCTCATACGTTACAATAAAAGTTCGCTCCTTGGCCGTTCAAGCAGAACACGCAAGAAAACTTTTAGAAATGGAGAGGAAAGTAGCGGAAAATAAGGCCGAGCGAGAACGAGTGACATTGGAAAGAGAACGGCAAGTACTCTAACTTGAACTGTCTGCTCAACTGGCAGAAATCGAAGCAGAAGGTGAACATAGCAGTAAACGTAGTGTACGTTCGTCTATACATTATGTGCAAGGTTGGCTCAATAAATGCGTGAATATCGCAACGGAGCCTAAGGAGGTGGTTAGTCCCAGTCGTGCTGCCCTTGTTGACGCCGAAGTCACCGGTAGTTTGGCTCTCGTGGATTTATTACCATGTCCTACAACACATCCCGGCATTCATGCCCTTTCTACGGTGATCGCTCAGTCGCGTCCCGGTATGTCTGCCCCTGCGGATTGTGTCTTCGTTCCGAATGTTTTAAGTAACAAGCATTTAACCTTTTCAGAGCCCCAACCTACGTATGCTGAACCTTCTAGTTTTAGAAATGCGGAGCTGGCTGAGTCTTCGGCCCTCTTTAATGCGTCCGTACATCCGTCAACGGCGGCTATAAACCAGCACGCATGTAATAATGTTAGTTTTAAAAATAATGTACACAATAATAATTCAGATTTTGGTTTATTGGCTAAGGCTATAACATCTTTAGCTAATGAGAATCGAACCCCTAGGGTGAACGATAGTCGTTTGCCTCTATTTGATGGTAAGCATTTAGATTGGCTAGCCTTCAAGAGGGTTTTTGAGGATACGGCATCTTCGTACACGCCTGCGGAGAACTTAGCGCGAATCGGGTTGGCGCTACGCGGCGCGGCGCGCGAAGCGGTCGCGGTGCTTCTGGTAACTGCACGCGAGCCCGCACCGGTCATGGCACAGCTGGAGATGCGATTTGCAAAGCCTGAGTACATTGTGTTGCAGGAGGTAAGCGCACTACGTGCTCTTCCTAAATTGGGCACGGAGTCAAAAGATTTGCACATTTTTGTTTGTCGTGTACGTAATAGCGTTGAAGTAATAAAATTACTCGAACATAGAGCTTATTTAGAGTCTCTTGAGATTTTCAACGCTGTTTTATCTAAATTATCTCCACTAATGAGGTCACGTTGGATTGATTTTGTTACTAAAAAGAACTTTGATTCTAACTTATCTACAGGTCATCCAACAAAACTTGAAATATTTTCGGATTTTTTGACGAGAGAAGTAGAAATCCAATCGAAATTTGGTATAATTAATAATATAAGTTTAAACTATTCTCTCGACAATAATTCTAGAAATATTTCAAAATTAAATAATTATATTTCTCATTCGAGTTCATTTTCCGTAATTGATGATAACAATGTTGATAGTAATGACTCAACATTAAAATGTCTTTATTGTAAGCAATGTCATTTCATTGACACATGTAAAAAGTTTCTTTCTTTTACGCCTCAAAAAAGATTTGAGTGGTGCAAAGACAAAAAGGTTTGTTGTCGATGTCTTAAAAAAGGTTTACATAGGGACAAATTTTGTAATGGTAAGAACTTGTGTAATATTTCCGGTTGTAAATATAAACATCATAAATTTTTACACTTTTTATCGGCACCGCATAGTTCTTCGGTAACTAATAATGTTGTTTCGATTGAGGAGGTTACTGAGGAAGACCAAGCTGAATCGGAGTGTCTTTCTACTCCCACAGCAGCTTGTTCGTCTTCATCGACCTCGGCCAAACACAAAATAGAGTCCGTTGCTCATTCTTTTAGCGGTTTGACATTAAATGAACTGAAGACTAAACGGCCGCTTTTAAAAATGGTGGCGGTTACTGTCAGCGGTCCTAAGAAAAATATTGACACATTCGCTCTATTGGACGACGGCTCAACGTCTACTTTTATAGATTCTAAGATTGCTCGTGCCTTAGGTGTTACTGGGCCAAAAGCTAATATAAAGGTTGATTGTATCGGTGGGCTGTCAAAACAGTCTGAAGTGGAGTTTGTAGATATTAGTATTAAGGGACGTAACGCCAGTGATGATCCATTCAAGCTGCGTAGAGTTCGATCAATATCTGGCTTGGGTGTGTCACGGCAGACCTTACGTATCAGTGACATAGATAAATTTAAACATTTATCAGATTTACAAGATGTAATTTGTTATGAAAATGTACAACCTACACTTATCATAGGTATTGATAACTGGTTCTTGACACTTCCGTCGGAAGTTCGTGAGAACGGGCCCTCTCAGCCTGTTGCATACCTTACTAAATAGGGATGGGTCGTTTTCGGTTTTCCCTTTTCTGTTACTGACTCTGCCGATTGTATCAATAACTGTGTTACATCGTATGATACTCGCGAATTTGATAAGTTAATTGAAAATTATTTTGAATTAGATTCTATAGGAATTAGTAACAAGACGTCTAGCTCATCTTCCGACGCGCGAGCGGTTTCGATTTTAGAGAATACTACTCAACGTTTATCAAATGGTCGATTCTCAGTTGGATTACCATGGCGTTCTGACAATATCAAAGTTCCTGATAGTTACTCACTAGCTTTATCAAGGTTTTTATCTTTGGAAAGGAAATTTATTAGAAATCCTGATTATGCTAACAGTTATCGTAAGAATATTAAAGATATAATTGATAAAGGTTATGCTGAATTATGTACTAAGGAAACGATTGAGTCTGGTATTATTTGGTATTTACCTCACTTTGGGGTTACAAACCCTAACAAGCCAGGCAAACTAAGGGTGCTTCATGATGCTGCTGCGCGGTGTGATGGTGTGAGTTTGAACTCTCTATTACTTAAGGGTCCCGATTTGTTGCAGTCTCTCATGGACATTCTTTTTCGGTTTCGTGAGGGGAAAGTAGGATTAATTGCAGATATTCGTGAGATGTACCCACAAATAAAAATCAGAGAGGTCGATAGGGACGCGCAACGTTTCCTATGGCGCGACACCCCTAACGGACCTATCAATATTTATAGAATGAGTTCAATGATTTTTGGAGCTGTGTCCAGTCCTTTTACAGCTATTTATATAAAAAATAAAAATGCCAGTGAGAGTCAAGAACAATATCCGGACGCAGCGGAAGCCATCATCAATAACACTTATATGGACGACTATATAGGCAGTCATGCCACCATTGAAGAGGCGGCTCAAGTTGCGAGGGACGTGGTAGAAGTACATAGTCGGGCGTTATTTGAAATTCGTGGATGGGTTTCGAATGAACCCTCTGCCTTATCTCTCATTCCTCCCAACTTACGCCTAATACAGTTAGAAAACAGTAGTTCATCTATCCCATCTGTAGATTTAGGTCATTTTCCCCAAAGCGTTCGGACGTTGGGCTTAATATGGCACCCGGACACAGACACTCTCGGTTTTAATAATATATATATTAAAGAATTACCGAAAAAGATTACTAAACGTATAGTTTTATCGGAACTGATGCGTATTTTCGATCCACTTGGTATGTTGTCACCTCTCACCATCAGAGGCCGCATCATATTCCAAGAGATTTGGCGTGCAGGTACCGGCTGGGATGAAGATATCCCGCAGATTCTTTTTAAAAAGTTTAGTTCGTGGTTTAACGATGTATTGTCCGTACTTAATTTGAAAATACAACGTTGGTACTTGCAATCCAATAACATACAACGTCGTGAATTGCACATTTTCTGTGACGCCAGCAAAGATGCATGTGCTGCTGTCGCGTATTTTCGTGTTGTATACTCTAATGGAAATGTGCAACTTGCGTTAGTATCTAGTAAAGCTAGAGTCAATCCATTAAACAAAATTCATACTATCCCACGTTTAGAACTTCAAAGTGCTTTGATTGCAGCTCGTCTTGCGCATACTATATGTAAAGCGCATAAATATAAACCGACCGCCAGGTTTTTTTGGACAGATGCTCGTAACGTTCTGGGCTGGTTAAGGAATGATGCCAGAAAGTACCAAGCGTTCGTTTCTTTTCGTTTGGGGGAAATTCATGAACTCACGAATGTATCCGAATGGCGTTGGGTACCCACTTGTTTAAATATTGCAGACGATGCGACTCGTTCAGTACCCGGTGAACTTTTGCAAAATAGTAGATGGATCAATGGTCCTGAGTTTCTGCGATCTACTCCAGATGATTGGCCTATCGAACCAATTACTCCGAATCCTTCGAATATAGACGAACTGAAACCATCGCATGCGTTGTCTCACTTCATAAACATCACCGACATTTTCTCGCCTATCGCAGCTTCACCATCTCGTTTTAGTAGTTGGCTTAGGTTAGTTAGAGCCACAGCACGATCACACCATTTTGCCACTCTTTTGATTAAACATTTTAAATCTTCAAATAGGGGGGCAAGGATAGGTAACCGCAACCAAACTGCAATTTCTTCAACTTCAAACAGATCGACTCGTATGTCTCCACTGACAGCTGAAGAACTTGAACGTGCTGAGAATCACATTTTACGCCAAAGCCAGTCATCTACCTTTGCCGAAGAGTTAGCAGCATTACGTTGCAAGTTGCCGATACCTCGAGGAAGCAAGATTGGGAATAAGGCCATTATGCTCGGAGAGGAAGGACTCTTGCAACTTCATGGAAGGATCGATGCGGCAGAGAATGTAGAACGAGGTGTAAAGCGTCCAATTCTCCTCGACGGTAAAGACCCTGCTGCGCGCCTACTTGTTCTACATTACCATCGGAAAGCGGCACACGCATTGACTGATACTGTGGTCAATGAGTTACGACAGAAATTTTGTATTTTGAAACTGAGGTCAACGGTCAGAGCAGTGATTCACTCTTGCCAGTTCTGTCGAATAAAGAAGGCTATTCCTTGCAGCCCACCTGTTGGAGATTTACCTCAAGTAAGTTTGTGGGTCTAGATAATTTTGGACCTATGTTGGTATCTGTTGGCCGGCGCGTTGAGAAGCGCTACTGTGCTCTTTATACCTGCCTCACAACTCGTGCTATACACCTTGAAGTTGTGCACAGTTTGTCAGCTGATTCAGCGGTAATGAGCTTGAGACGTTTTATTGCCAGAAGAGGAACACCACTAGAGATTATGTCCGACAATGGGACAGCTTTTGTTGGAGCTTCAAGACTGCTGCGCGTACTCTATGAACCTACATTATTTGATTCTGCAGCCAACTTAGGCATTCGTTGGCGTTTCATTCCCCCCGCTTCCCCCTTTTTAGAGGGTGCATGGGAACGACTAATTAGATCAGTTAAATGCGCATTGAAGGCGTCAATGGAGGAGAAACGACTTTCAGACGAGATGCTTGTCACGTTATTGTCAGAAGCAGAGGCATTAGTAAACTCGCGGCCTCTTACCCACGTGCCTTATGATTCCGATTCAGAGGAAGCTTTAACGCCTATGCACTTCATCCTTGGTTCGTCTTCATTAGCACGACCTCAAGAGGTTGCATTTACGGATCGGGATTTATTTGGAAGAAGCCAGTGGATTAAGGTTCAGCGTCTTACTGACTATTTCTGGGTACGTTGGCTGAAGGAATATCTTCCAAGTTTAACGCCGAGGGCTAGAACTGGAGGTACTCTGGACCCTTTACGCATTGGAGACGTGGTCTTGGTCGCAGACAACAATCTTCCTCGAGGTAGCTGGCTTAGGGGAAGAATTACAGCGGTCTACCCAGGCCAAGATGGCAGTGTAAGGGTCGCTGATGTCAGGACTACTGGAGGAAATTTATTACGTAGGGCTTCGAAGAAATTAGTTCGGTTGCCTATTAGCTAAATGGGGGTAAATGTTGCTATTCATCTAAACAGGGGAGAATGTTGCCGAATGCAACCTTTTTTAGTTTTAACATCTTTCTTTTTAATTTGAATATTTCTGACGTGTGGTGTCGGGGCGGATTCGCTTTTATGTTCGCGTACGGATTGCTTGTATTTTTCTATATTTTATTATTATACCCTTCTTTATAAATACAGTCCACTTGCTCACTCTGTAGCGCACACCTACCTACCTCTCAAAACATCCAGACCAAGACAAACAGACATGTTCAGGCACACAATGTTTGACCTGTGTGGGAATCCAACCCACGAGCGTTGGTGTCAAAGTAGCGTAACAGCGTGTTTCACTACTGTGCCACCGAGTTCGTCAAATATACGAATTTATTTAAAATTCAAATTATAGGTTTCTGAGATAAAATTGAAAAAAATCTTACGCGTAAAATCTCACGTTGGCATTAATCGGCCATTGCGAAAATTAGGATTTCGGAGAGAGATAACCTATCAAACTTAAGCAATTAACTCGTTTTTATTACACAGTGGGCGTATCTTAACATACCTTAACCCTTATTAGATTTTCTACATAATCGGGGCGGAAGCTTTGCGATAATTTTAGATAATATGATTTTTTTTTAGTAATAGGCAAAGGTATTAAGCCCGGTGCGGTTTCATGAAAGTTTTGATTTTGATATTGAACAAAAATACATGAGATAAAACTTTTAAATATAAAATAGAAACTGATTCCGGGAAGTCGACATGTATTAAAATTCTTGAATTAATTAAATCCCGTACCTGAGTGTCGTATTTTAGGGTTGGCAACGCACGAAAGACAGTGTTGCAAGTATCCATGAGCTACGGATAGGTTATTGGTTACCATCAAGCAGACCGCATGCTTATTTATTACCTAATAGTTAGGGATATAAAAATACTTATGGAGATCATATAGAATTGCTTAAATTCGAAGACTGTCTCATTTATCCAATAATTCTCTGAAGAAAAAAAAACATATTGTAAACTAATCGCCGTTCACGTTTCTATTCAGGTGGAGTTCGATATTCAAGTTTTTTGCAGAAATCCTAAGCATTTAGGATGACAAGTAATAAGTAATTTGAAAAATAAAAATAAATTCATAGGTACCATATCAAAAGTGAACTAAAAAGTAATAGTAGGTAGGTACATTCCTATATAGACCGGGAAATTAACATTTAATGGCTTTAGAGTAAAAGTCTAGCAAACATAATAGAAATCCGGGAAAGCCATGTAAGTATAGTGTTTTTAAACAAGTGAGAAAAAAATAAAAGACGAATGAAAAATGCTTCCTAGACTCACTCGCTCTTCATATCTCGTTCTTTTCACTTGGGTTGTAATAAAAACTTGACTAATTTTATCTTTTCTTTAGTTATATTTAAGAATTATTTTATTATTTATTACAATTCACGATTCAATTTCCATATCCAAATAGAATTAACTGCACAGGGCCTAAAAAAATAAAAGTGCGATTCAACTTATATATTAAGTTTAACGGTACCATTTACTACAAATTTTTGGAATAAAATGGGTAAACTAAAATAATTAATCTAGTATAATGCTGATAGGTATCTTATGATACTTCTTCTCTTCGCGCCAGAAATAGACTATCATATTTACTCCCCGGTCAGTCCTAGACCCTGCAACGATGTTATTATTTTATGTACCTATAGACTTTCATAAGCTAAATGCGGAAATAATATGTACATAAGGAACTCCTATGAAATTCATACCATTTCCGAAAAGTGATCAGTGTAAACCCTGAGCTTCCATTAAGGCTAATATAAGTGAACAAACAAAATGGCAGGTTGTTTACTTAACGCAAAGGATGTCATCTCGTTATATGTTTAACTATAATTCTGTATTAATTATTATTTAAACTATATTAACCATAGTGAATGTATTTATTCCAAAGTAGACGCCGAGAAAGGTTCACCTACCGCGACTAAATTGGCCGTCTTTTATTAGAAGGAGATGTCAGGAGCCCTAAGAACCGGCGTGAGTGTACGAAAAGAGCTGTGAATGTTAAAAAAACGGGCGAGGTATGCAAGGACCGTGTCTTATGGCGCTAGACACTTTCTACTTACCCCGCAAGGTACCTGGTGTGAAGATTTAGATATATATTGATTATGTTATATATCGTTAGTACATGTACTCGACGGTACTGTACATCTACAACTTCACGCCAAATTCCTTGCGGGGTAGGCAGAGCGGGCGGGTACACACCGCTCTTTGCTCTTCTCATGCACGCTCGCCGGTTTCTAAGGCTCCTCATATCACCTTCTGATAAAATACGACCAAATTGGTCCATCCTTCCTTCCACTTTTGCGTTGTTTATTTGCTTCGTTATTCTTTCATACTGTATTCTTTCCACATGCCCGAATCAACGGAGCATGCCTTTTTCTTATTTTAACAGCGACTCTCTTTTAGATTAACTCAATTTCTAACATCAACATTGCGAATACGTCTACAAGCACGCCACAAATTTTTCGCAACGCTCGCATTTCGACCGCGTTTATCCTACTTTGATGCTCTTTCTGCCATACCCAGCTCTTGCTTCCATAAGTAAGCGTTGGGGCCAGCACTGCATTGTGTATATCGAGCTGTGCCTTCTGGTTCAAGTTTTTACCGCCAAAATGTTTTCCCAATGCTCAATTCAGACTATTCTCAGCACTCATTCGTCTTTCCACATCAGCTGTGTACCTTCCATCCCTGCTGAAAGCGCAGCCAAGATATAATCTCATCCACTTGTTCCAACACTTCATCATCAACCGTAATTCTTACATTGGTTCTGGTTTCCACTCTCTCCAATAGCATATTTATGTTTATTTTTTTCGCATTCAATAGTAAGCCTTTCTCCATACAATCATATTTCGTTATTGTGACCAGTGTTTGCAGTCCACCACTAGGTCACCCATGTACATATAGGCACTGTACATGTAAATATTATAAATATATATACCTAAATAGATGGTATATAATATATACTATTCGAAACGTATGTGTGCATACAGCTCGCATTATAAAAATGGTCTCCCAAAGCAAACAGATGCAGCCGTCTTATCAATCTTTTATTTTATAGAACGTTCGAGTGCATATGGTCCACTTGCGATTGATGCGCGCTAACTCTCCAGGGAGTTATTATTTGGCTGCGGTTTTCTGTGAGGTGAACGTTCTCCTCATACGGGCTATTTGATGCGGCGGATCTCTCTTAAAGACACGTAGTTTAAGACAGACATGTTCATGCACACAAATGTTTATCTTGAATGGGAATCGAACCCATGAGCCGTAGCATTAGAGTAGTATTGCTAACCACTCCGTCACCAGGCTCGTTCGCATCATCGCACGCTCATTCGCATATGATCGATCCCCGAGCCTACACAATGTTTCCCGTTGATCATTACTAGCCTTTTTTATATACTACGTCGGGAAGTATACGGCCCACCTGATGTAAAGCAGGTACCGTAGCCTGTTAACGCTTGCGATATATTCATTATCACTCGCGCGATACCTCCTCTGCTACTTACACAGCAACTCCTTGGGAGCTTACTAGTGACCTCACTCACACGCAGGAACACAACAACAACAACAACAAAGGGAGTTTTTATTTGGCTGCGGTTTTCTATGAGGTGGAGGTACTTCCCCAGGCAGGCTGCTTTGATGCGGCCTACCTCTCTTAAAACATTCAGACCAAGACAAACAGACATGTTCATGCACACAAATGCTTGCCTTGCGTGGGAATCAAACCCACGAGCGTTGGTGTCAAAGTCGCGTTCTTCACGACTGAGCCACCGAGCTCGTCGAAATTACCCTAATTGACTCGCAGGAAATTATTATCTCTCCTATAAAACAGAGGGAAAAAATTAGTTATGCCTCTCTTTCTCCAGGTCTTCATTAGTAGGCAAAGAGCCAGACCCAGAGACTATCTTTCCTTAAGAGATTTTTTTTATTGCCACTAACATAGTAAATACTGATATTGGCTTTGTTGAATGTTATCCAAGGTATGAACCCTTGCAATACATGTGCTTGCAACAATCTCTTCACGCAATCTTTGAAAAATTGGGATCTATAAATATTGCTTAGAACCGTATGTTGGGTGAATATTCGGCAACGAATATCATAATTACCACAATCTTCGTTTAAAACAAGTTCAGCACACATATACAAATGATTCAGAGAGTTATTATCAAATCGAGAATATAAAAAAAACAGTGTTTAATACTTAACTTTAGTGGATACGAATTAATAATTACGAAAATTATGTTGTCTGACTGACAACCTGTATTTATCGTTTTAGATACGTCGTACACGCTCTAGAATGGCAATGCGAATTATATTTAGTTGGCCACGCTCTTGCGTCGCGGCTTTACTACCTTTACTACCCAGCCACTGATAATTACAAACATGTACATAAATAAATCCGAATACACAAATTTAGCGGTACATACCTTCGCCAGGATTTCAACCAGATACCATCGGTTAACAGCTATGAATAAATAACTATTTATTCGTAGGTTAACAGGCTGGTTTTTTATCCATTCGGCTAGGACTACTCTACTAAAAGTTTGTAATAATTTCCTTGTGTTTGGTGGCTAATAAATGGTTTGTTTAATCAAAGTCACACAACTATCCTGCTTAAATCATCTTTGAACAGTAATTTTTTCTTCATTTGTGTGTACTGAACATCGTAATTAAACTGTACAGGATTGCGAGATCCATAACGCGCACCAAGTTATATGTTAGTAAGCTTACACACAAGACATAAGTATTCATGGTATCTATAATTTAATTTGTCGTCGGAAACCAGCGCCTGTGTCTATCGGATGCGATGTGTCACAATCATATTATTAAAAAGCAGATGCTATCTGGCAAAATGACGGCATTCTTTGAGTTTCCTCTTCCTTGGTCCATTTACATTGAAATTTGATATAGCGGTTAAGTGTACGCGTCTTTGACTTCTATTAGAATGTAGAAGTAGTATGCATACCCATTATCCGTTTATACATGCAGTGAGTGATATTACTATAGGATACCAATTTTTTAAATAAAATTGTATTTACATTTGTTTGATTACCAATTTTAAACTATTTTAAATTGCTAATAGACTCTAAATCTATCTGTGCGTTTTTATCGAATATTCGAATTTTGACTTCAGATTCGGATTCAGAATAAAAAAGTAGAATAGTAATGTTCAGGAACACCGTTCCTATCTCTTAAGGAACATGGTCAAAATGGCAGACAAAATAAAAATAAAAATTGAATTGTTATTACGAGCCAGGTGTTCCTCTGGCAATGCAAGCTTGTGCATTCTCAACTGGTTATATATACATATTCTTTATTGCATATGACATAGTAACAAAAATAGTAGTTGTGCCAAGGCGAGCTTATCTCTATAATAAAGAGATCTCTTCCAGCCAACCTGTTTTGTGGGATATTTTGTAAAGTAGTAAGTAGGTATACCGGATAGAACAAGTACAATACACCAGAGTTATAGTAATACACTAAATAACAAATACAATTAAATACTTCATAATATTACTTAAAACAATTACTTATAACATTATAATTATGAAATAAACACTACTAAAATAAATACATGTATACATACATACACATATAAACATCTACACAATAATTATAAAATAAAATAATTGATAGGTAGTGGTCTTTCAGTCTCTTTTTGAAAGTGCAGCACGAGTAAGGAAGAAAATTGGAATGCACAGTTGGAAGGATTAGCGTCTTGGTGACGCAAGGATGTAAAGGGCGGGATCAAGGTGGAAGTAACTACTAACTACTACTAGGAAACGGGAACTCAGATAAGACGGGGCAAGTGTGTCTTTGAGAATCTTATAGAAGAAAGAAAGGACATAGAGATTACGCCGAATGCGAATTGGGAGCCATTTCAGTTGTTTCCGATATTTACTAATGTGGTCAGATCTTTTTAAGCCGCAAATAAACCTAATCGCAAGGTTTTGTAGATGTTGCATTTTATTTAACATCTCCTCATTAGCATCAAGTTAGCATATGTTGGCGTAATCGAGAAGAGGGAGAAGCAAAGTATGACTAAGCAAAACTTTAGTGGTAACAGGGAGAAAATTTTGGAGACGTCTGACAGAATGAAATGTATAGTATACACGTCTACACCTTATTGATATGAGGAGACCAGGTTAAATTGTTATCTAAGATCAGACTCAAGTTTTTTGATTTATGTGAATATGGTATATTAGTACCATTGCATATAATATTTGGATAAGAAATAGATGCGATTTAGAGGGGTCAAATCGCACCCCATTGGATTTAGCCCAGTTCGCGATTGCTTCCAGGTCTAAATTTATTGATTGGATAGCCGAAAAGTTCCCAGATGGTGCAAAATGTCGATATATTTGTAAGTCGTCTGCGTATAGATGGTAGGAAGAAGAAATTATTTTAGTAATTTGATAAATTACTTTATATACTATCACATCAACCCTTACTCATTCTAGTGCAAGGATACGAGTCTCCATAAATCCGAAGGTGTTTAGAGCATACTCCACCACGCTGCTCAATCATCATCTATCGATAACAGCCGGAACCGACGGCGTAACATGCGGAATCACGGAGAATCTCGAGATAGTTAAACCCATCCATAGATAGGCTGTGGTCGACGTTACTTAACCTACATGTTCGGTTAGAATGACACGCGCAACGACGCCATCGAGCTCTCTACCAGATACTGACTAGAAATGAAACATAGTAAAGCTAAAACTTTACAAAATATAAAAAAAACTGGGTAAGTGGATCTTATAACTCAGGCAGCGTTTTCGCAGATAAGCAGTGAAATCTTTTGAGCAAGAAAGCGGCCGGTAGCCTGATGAGCAGGAAAGTCTGAAAGATGGAGGCAGTCTACGCTGTTTCTACAAGAAGCATGAAAGTGGTAACAAAAACCTCAGCTCCAACCGGAATCCAACACAGTTTAATGCCTTAGATCTCGCATTTTGCAATGGGGTTTTAAGAGTCGCACGATTCTGAACACGATTATGAAGAAATTTACCGATGAGACACATATTATGTATTAACTCATTCACCGCTACGGGTCGCGTGTTAAAATATAACACGCAGCTCTCATTGGCTAGTTCGCGGATCAACATCGCGGTACTTATTGGTTAAAATATGGTCAGTAGGTTCGATTATTTCGTCGCTAAAACTTAACATTTTATCATCGCTGGGTGTCCTCATGCGCAGTCCATTTGTGAGTGCTGTGGATTAAAAATAGGGAGGCCAGTACAGGTGTAGAGTTAGGACTACTAATTTAGATGACGTTGTTCAGATCTTGGTGTTACTTAGAGGAAAATTTGAATAAAATTTAAAGGTCAATTAAATTTATTTTATCCTTAATTTGGGACATAACTCGGCAAGGACTGGATCTGCAAGTCTTCAAATTTAAGCTAATTCCGGTTGTGAATTATATAGTTTATAGCCACAATAAAACTGACAGGATGGGTGATCTCGGTCGTGGGATGTCACAGCCGAAACAATTTGGTGATTTTTATAAACTAGTTTGGAGGGACAGTGAACACAGAAGAAGAAAGATTTATATTTTCGGCACATGCAGTTTAATTTCATTCAACAGAGTATCCCAGTTCGCCTAATGAAGTAGTTTATAAGATCAATTTCAAGATCAATCGAAGAACCTCGCTCGTTCAGGCTGTGACTCTTCACGCCCGCCTCTCCCATCCGGAGTCACGTCAAAAAAAAAAGAACCTCGCACATTTCGTGTGCACGTACGGACTTCGCAATCGACTCATCATTTTGTCTATAGCTGGTGGGTAGTCTATTAGATGCTGCAAGGACATGATCTCTAAGCTGGACGCAGACTCTTTAGAAAAGGACACGAGTTCAGATATACATAATATTTCTCTTAAGAATTTATCTATCTAGATAGGATTCAATCTTTAAAGGAAGGTCTATTAGAGTGGAAAGGCATTTGGAGTATTGGGATTGTAAAGCGGCCGAGGTCTTCGGCAAATCTGATGCCGCCAGTCTCGTTAATGAATAAAGTTTTATGAAAGGAAATAGACAATATTTTAAGATTCGTTCTTGGTGGATGACTTATGAATGACTTTGATGCAAACTTTTAAGACATACTTCATAAGTAAAAAAATATTTCCATAAGTACTAAATCACGTAGAGAAATAAATTTACTGCAAATGTCATAAAAACATCACTTCAAACAAAACTATACAAAGACAGAACGGAAAATAATACTATAAATTAAAAATGATTAATAGACAGATGTGAATTAAGCAGAATTTATGTTTACGGTGGACACGCAGAACCTCGGTGTATACGATGTTAGGACATAGTCCAGGCTATGTGGATAATCTGGTCAAATCAAACGGTTAAACGGCGTTCTTTCAAAGACTGTTTAATAAATGCTTTAATTCTTGCAGCGCTGGTACAGGTATTGACCAACGATTTATCAGGTTTTTGTACTGACGACTTTTAAGTCTTATTATTGTTTTGATTGTAACAAGTTTGACAATTTATGTGTAGGTTTGAAACGAAAACTAAAATTGGTGTCGAAATAAAACAGTGATTAAAATTGCAATTACGTGCGGAATGTAAATTACAAGCCGTAGATCAGACTTTTTTACCCTTTAACACATTACCGATCTTCCTAGTAATTTAAAAGATAAAAACTATCCAATGAAGGATAATAGAGTGAATAATTGACGTAGATATATTTCTTAAAACCTTATTATTCTCTAAATTAATTGTTAATAATCTTTGACAGTTTATGATTTATATTACATACGAGGTTTGAAACGAAAACTAAAATTGGTGTCAAAATACAACAGTGATTAAATTGCAGTTACGAACGGAATGTAAATTACAAGCCGTAAATCAAATACTTTTTTACCCTATAACACATTACAGATCTTCCTAGTAATTTAAAAGATAAATATTGTCCATTGAAGGATAACAGAGTGAATAATTGACGTAGATATATTTGTTAAAACATTATTATTCTCTAAATTAATTGTTAATAATATTTGACAGTTTATGATTTGTATTACATACGAGGTTTGAACCGAAAACTAAAATTAGTGTCAAAATAGAACAGTGATTAATTGCAATTAAAAGAATTGCAATTATGAGCGGAATGTAAATTACAAGCCGAAGTTAAAAGAATTTTTTACCTTTTAACACATTACCGATCTTCCTAGTAATTTAAAAGATAAAAATTATCCAGTGATGCATAGTAGAGTGAATAATTGACGTAGAGATATTTGTTAAAATATTATTATTCTGTAAATTAATTGTTAATAATCCTACAAACAATTAACTACAGGCTAACAATAACATATATAAATAAGTAAGTGTTCATTTCTCCGAATTTATTTAAACTATTTTAATACATCATGATCACGTTCATTGCGTTACATTGATTAGACTTAGTCTGACTAACGGAAATATAACCATACATCATATGTATAAGTGATAGCGATTGAAACTACTTGCTAAAGATTTATAACATGATGTCTGGATATCTTGATTAGAATTACTAATGGAAAGTTATATAACTCTGTAGTTGTGGATTTAAGTATTAAAACTACTTGCTAAGGAGTTAAAGTCATTAATATAAGGTAAACTACACAAATTCTAACGAAATGATAGTTTGTATCTATTTAAACTACTTACTAAAGATTGTATCTATTTAAACATGTTACGCTGGGCATTTTGATTAAAATTTCTAATGAAAGAGAAATATATCATAACTCATTATATCCATTATTATTTAAACTGTTATATGAGGATTCCGATTAGATTTTACTAACATATATAGACAATAATAGTTACTTTATTTCTTCGTTAGCAGATATTTAATTCATTAGCGAAATATTTTCTGTAAGATAACTTTAATAAGTTACATTAAAAACAAAAACATTGTATTTATATCTCTAACTCTACGATCCCTGCACTCATTTTTATAGCAATTGAGTCATATCGGTTTATGTCGAGCATTGCCGATATTACGGATCGTATAGTGTTGTCGTTAGTTCACTTGTTTGTAACCGGGGCACTACACCGATAGCTGCGATGATCGTTGTACTTCTCTAGCGTAGATATTTTATCTTGGCAACATCGTAATATAGTTTAAGTATTCTTTTGTAGCGTATCATCATCATAACTAAGATAAAACCAATGTAATTGTAATAAAAAATTAAATATAAGTTTAATGTCTCGGTACCTCTCACTTGGACACCTCAAACTGGAGAAATGTTTTTTTTTTATACAACGTCAGGAGGCATTTAAGCATACGGCCCACCTGATGTAAAGCAGTTACCGTAGACTATTAACACTTGTGATATAGTAAGTATCACTCGCGCGATGCCTCCTCTGCTGCTTACACAGCAACTCCTTAGGAGCTTAGTGGTGAACTCGCTCACATGCAGGAATACAACCCTCCAGGGAGTTGTTATTTGGCTGCGGTTTTCTGTGAAGTAGAGGTACTTCCCCAGACAGGCTGCTTTAATGCGCCCTACCTCTCTTTAATTGTTATTGATAGCGCGGGTGAATTGTTGTTATCTATTTTGCGGTATACTTTGGCCAGTGGGTCCGGTATTATACAAGACATACATGAGATTCGAAATACAACCGATGTAACGTGTTGTGTTGTTGTTGAATGAGTGAGTTTGCGAGACACCTTGTTTCAGCAAAAGCAATAAAGCGCCCAAAAATAAGTGTTTTGCTTAGTATGAAGCGGCTTTCATACTTAGCAAAACACTCTAAGTGACAATACTGCCAGTCTTCTGGGCACGATACCAATTGGTTCCAATTACTGTAGTTCGTTAGTTTAGTTAACTTTTTTACTGTTGAGATATGTTTCTATTTAAGTTTATTTGATTTTAATTTAAATAGAATAAATTTGGTTTAACCCTTCGAAACCCGGGTGGTCGTACATGACCGCGAAATGTATGGGAAAACGTATATAACGGGTTCTGACTACTCAATATAAGATTATAATTTCATTATGTCGATATTACAAACAAACATTAATATCACATACTAGTGGAAGCTATTCATAGAGTAGTAGAGAATAATGTTACCTATAGCTACTGCGAACAGCCACAGATTATAATATAGTTAGTGTCAGTAATATTAATATATAACAGAAGATAAGTTCCGCCAGAATTTCCACGTTATTTTATGTTATCTCTCGAATTCGCTACTTTGAATAACAATAAAATTTCATAACCACATTTATATACTTACCTACAAATGTTCCCGGATATTGGTATCGTTTAACTTTTTCAAACTAAACATCAGAAGTGTGGTGAACATTGCAACGCCCCAATTTAAATGCTAATGCTGCTTTCTGCAGGACGCCGACGTATTATCCTTCAAGATACAGTAAGCTTACTACTTGCATTTATGCAGTAGACGACGTTAGTTTAGAGATATTTTTGTGCAACTCTATTCAGGGGAGATGGGAATAAAATCTTAAATAATACGATATTCACGCTTCGGAAGTAATAGTAAAAGTTTTGGGAACACAGAAAGATAAAACTCGATGGTCCTTATTCCGTAATGGGCAAGTAGCCAATCACAACCTCGCGACTGTTGTCTAGGTATGTAAACTGTATATTGATGCTGAAACTTTAGAACTGATTAACATAAAGGAAATACCTACCTCGTTATGTGCCCTCTAAAATACGAAATATACCGATTTACCTATAGGGTCAATCATTATCAGACGAGCTCGGTGGCGCAGTGGTGAAACGCGCTGTTACGCTACTTTGACACGAACGCTCGTGGGTTCGATTCCTCCACAATACAAACATTAGTGTCCATGAACATGTCTGTTTGTCTTGGTCTGGGTATTTTCTAAGTATGCATATTTGTCAACAGTTTCGTTCTTAGTGCTTCCAACCGTGACCGGTATAGATTTAACATGGACATTAGACACGTTTTTAGTCTTGCGTATATTCACCCAACATCCCACGCGGAAGAAAATTGCGAGGACTTTTTTGAAATAAAGAGTTCTATTCATAGTCCGTCTTCTCCGGCATATCAAGAGAAGATATATGCTTGATCTGTTGATCAAGCAAGTTTTATTTTATGTTTGAGTTTGATCTACAGTTTAATTTTATATATTATTTTGACGTTAGTATTAATTGGAATTGTTTTGGCATTGACTTATTTACTGCATCTTATACTTATTCCATTTTGTATATTTAAAATTATTTCTGACATATCAAAGATAATATAAATTTAATTTGATTGTACAAGTATACTGCTTGCGCCCGTGGGAAAATTCACGTAAGCCTAAAGGAATTTGAGTAGCATATTAATGTCATCATCGAACCGCTGTCGAAATCTAAAAATTACCAATTTATAGAATGTTACAAGTAAATATGAATACATAAATTTTAATTTTATGAAAAAAAGTGTTTGGTAATTGTGGTAGATTATTATGTTGCCTACACCCGGCGCATGTAGTGCCCCTAGAGACTACCTTCTATTGATTACACAATGGGTTGTGTTCGTAGAAAATATTTCATACTAGCTTCTGCCCGCGGCTCCGCCCGCCAGATTATAATCTATCTACGTGCCAAATTTCATTCAAATCCGTTCAGCCGTGAAAGAGCAACAAACATCCATCCATACATACAAACTTTCGCATTTATAATATTAGTAGGATAATATACGATTCTGCTCGCCTGTTAATTTTGTAATGGGAGGACGCTTCCATATTTAAACCAAAATTGATTGCTCTTTTTACAGCATGAAAATCACGTTTTTTTTCTTCCACAAACTCCTAGATTGTGGAATGATCTGCCGGTTTTTTCCGCAAAAGACTGCATTGTATTCTTCAAGAAAATAATTATATAACGGTAGTCATACGAGTACATAGGCATGATTGTGTCATAAAAAAGCGCTTCACCAAAATTACGAATGACTTCAATTTGTTTGTATTTTAAAATAAAGTTTGAAATGAACATAAAATATTTATAATATCGAACGGCAGTTATTTTTGATATCATTTCGTGCTTACATTACATATCCGTTTATTTGCTTAAAGAACCAATTAACGGATACCTTTGATGTCCCTTAAAACGGGTCTTGGATACGAATCTGACAAAATAAATTGAGTTGTCAGAATTCGCGTGCGCTGCGTTTTCAGGTGCATTAACGTTCCGATTTATTTATTTTATGTTAATGTATGAGCATGGAAGTCGTGCGCGAGTGCAGTATTGTCATATTTACTGATGCCATTATAGTAATTGATATTTCAAAGATTTATATCGGTGCGTGCCTGCATTTTAGGCACAAACTCAAATCGGATAAAATCGGCGAAGAATTTTTTATTGTCTATCGCTATAAAGCCTATAAATTGATTACATTTATACAATACACTTAAATTCACACAAAGCTATTCGTCAAAGTCATCGAAAGATCATCGGAATCACCAAACATAATGCAATTCTTCGTATTCGCATTGAAGATTTGTTGCATTAGATGAGGGCATGGTCATGAGCGAGATATTTTTCTTGTCTTACGTACAATCGACACAATGCGCGGGTCACTAGTTTGTTTGCGATCCGACAAAATATAAAACAAACCAAAAGTTTACCCAATAAATAATTAAATAAGCAATAGTACTTCATAGTAGGGTGGAGAATAAGGTTAATAAATAATATTAACCATAAGTTTCACCAAAAAATAAATAATAATTATGTAACTAGTCTGGTCATAACTACTGTTACAAAGAAACTTTACTTTTTTCAACTCTTTAATTATGTTCGGAATGGAACGCGTTTATTAAGTTAAAAACTTCTTTCAATTACCCACCGTTTAACATGTTTTTTTCGTGTTTCTTATCAAATTACCATATGGAAAGGGGAGTTAAAGAAAATAAGATTGTAGTGATTGCCTTGCACAAAGTAGGTAAGGTAGCCGTCGGTCATATTTAAATTCAAAAGCTTGATATCAGCCGTATGTAACCGTACTATCGACAGATATACCAATACTTCCTTTGTTGAAGATCATAAAAGATCAGGGCGACCGCGTGCTGTTAGGACTACACAGGCTGTTAATACTGTTAAAGCCAGTATTCACCGAAACCCCATTAGGGAACCAAAAATCTTATCACGAGAAATAAAGATTTCCGCTAGGATTCTGTCGCGTATAATAAAACAAGACCTGAAGCTCGGCGCTTATCATCAATATACAGGACATGCCCTAAATCTATCCATACAATTGAAGAGAGTGGATCGATCAAGACGACTTCTGTTCCGATACGCAGGTGAAAGGCACAGAAAAATCCTCTTTACTGATGAAAACATTTTCTCGATTGAAGAACACTACGTGCACACTAATGACAAAGTGTATGCACGCAGTTCTAAAGATGCCACCCAAGTCGTCAGATTTGGGGGGGGGTTGTCTTATCAAGAAGTCACAAAGCTTCATTTTTGTGACAAAGGAGTAAAAACTTCAGCCAAAGTGAATCAAGAGACTGTCTTGGATCATGTTGCGAAACCTGTCAGCAATACACTTTTCAATAATATACCTTGGACTTTCCAGCAGGACTCTGCACCAGATCACAATGCACGAACTACTCAAGGCTGGTCCGAAACCAACGTTCCGGACTTTATAAGAGCTAAAGACTGGCCCTCGTCTAGCCCAGATATGATATAATAATTTGATTTGTTTCAATGTGTTCAAATAAGTAATAATCCGCAGCCAACTAACAACTCAATAGAGGGTTCTTGTGTTCCAGCGTGTGAGTGAGGTCACCAGTAAACTCCTAAAGAGTTACTGTGGTAGCAGCAGAGGAGGAATTGTGCGAGTGATACTTAATATATTACAAGCGTTCTTAGGCTACGGTATTCTTGTATGCCTCAAGTGCGTTGTGCAAAAAAATTAAAAATATTTATTCAATACATTTAGTTACTGAACTGTTCACTGTTTAAGCGACCATAATTAGCTGTAGTCAGTATAAGCTGAAGGGAAGGACGGCGATTTATAATATACATTTCTGCTTTTAGGTTTTCGTGACACGTTATTTACGTCGTTAGGGCATTGATGTACATTACTATTGTAACGAGCTTTAATTTCAAGAGAGGTAGGATCCATCAGAAAGGTCGTGCTATGCTCCATGCCCTCCGATTTTTTATCTGTTGCGGTAGAGCATAGCATAACTTTTTGCTCCAAATATCCGTTGGGGCATTGCACCTCCAACTTACAGAAGACACAGCTAAATAACAACTCCGGAAGGATTGTTGTGTTCCTGTGCGTGAGTAAGGTCGCCAGTTAACTGAGAGGTCGTTGTGCGGATGGCGTGAGGATCGGCGGATGTGGAACCACCACTAGCAGCGTGGGCACGGCAAGCTGGTGCGACGGTCAGGGAGACCCGGCGAAACGGTTGACAGCGGGCCGCCCGCAGGTTGGTATGGTTCCCGAACCCGCAGAATACCTAATCTCCGCCCCGGGAGGCTGAACCGTCAGCCTGTGCAAAGTCCCTGTTGGACCGAAGAGCGGGGTGGGCTGCTGTAGGAGCCCCCTCTGGCAGCAGCCCACCCCGGGGGCCGTTCCGCCCGCCGCGCCAGCAAACCGCATACCCAGCACTGTACTGTGGCGAAAGACACCGCGCTTTTGTCCTTCGCTCCGTTCGTTCATCGACTTCTCGTTTTTTTTTTTCATCATGCATCATGCCAAAACGAAACAGAAAAATAGTTCTATAGCGGCCACCCCCTCCACAACGTATGTGGACTTTTGCTACCTCAGGGGTCTGCACTCGAACATCAACGCGGCCCATCATCACCTGGAAACCGCACGGCCAACCATTCTTTTCTTCACGGCGACAAACTAGTACGAGTACAAACTAGAGCATTTATTTGTGTGTCATGCTGCGGTATGTTGGTTCGTTCGGTAGGATATTTGTTGGCGCCGATTGCATAATCTTGAAGACAGGGATAACCGCAATGGTCGCGTACGGTGCGATTCCAGAGAAGTTTTTTTCCGGGAACTCTCAAGCTGTGGAATGATCTCCCAGCCGAGGCTTTTCCAAGGTACGAAGAGTGAAGAGGTTTTTAAAGGGTCGGCAACGCATGAGTAACGCCCCTGGTGTGGCAAATGTCCATAGGCTACGGTGACTGTTTACCATCAGGCAGGCCGTATGCTTGATTGCCACCTTAGTGGTATATAAAATATATATATATGTATATATAAATAAACATTTATTTTGCGACTTCGTCCGTATGGTGTTAGGGAAATCAGCATATGCCCTGCCTCTGGGATCGCTCAGTACACTTAGCCAACGAAGATGAAAAAATAAACACACATTCACATTTATAATATTGGTTACTGCGGCATGACTGAGTGATCATTTAACATAATCAGCGATGAATTAAACAATTTTTAACGGAAGTATCGCGTGTTTTATTTATTTTGTTGAACGTGACGTTTTGAATGCTTTGCAGCATCCATGGTCGCAGGAAGTCTAAGGTGGCATTTGTCTTACATTGGTTATTCAATTATTACATCTACCGACATGGATGGATTAATTATATATGTTTCGATTCACACAAAAATCGCTCACGGTGTCCGAACGTTTTTGAGTAGATCTCTGTGTTTGTGACTTGATTATATTTAGAGCTGGATCCGTAGAATTGTGTGCATGTTATATATACTACTTACTACGTCAGTCAGCAAAACAACAATATGGCCAGCAAGATGTGCAGAAGTACCGAAGACCATGGACGGTTCGAACACAATAACTATCGCGTATTGCCACATTAATAACTAAAGATAACGTAGCAATTCCTTGCCACTTTCCTGATGACCTTATTGTCTCGTAGGAACACACAATTTATCTAAAATTTTAGTTAATTATGAAGAACTGACCATAGCTGAAGAAGAGCTGATGGAACTGCGTGGCGAAGGAAGTAAAGAGGCAACCCAGGGCGGCAACAAGTCCGCCAACTACAGCTGTGACTCGCGTAGACTTCCTCACGCATAGCGCCACTGTCACCGGTGACAAAGCAAGCGCCACTCCTGCTGATAGCGCCCCCAGACAACCTGCGAAGGATGAAAAAAGTCTCATGATTACACACGATCGTAAGGAGTTAGGGTTAAAAAGCGTAAGACCGAGTTTATGGATTAAAGATTTTGCAAACAGTGTAAAGCATGTTATAATGTTCTGAGAATGTAACGACTTCGGATAGCATATTCGTTATTTAAATAATTCCTTCACGTCTCTTTTTTTACATATAACACGTCGGAAGAAGGCGTTTTGATCGGTTCACTCTCTTCAAATGTAGGGATTGATTTAGGGCATGTATATCGACTATAAGCGCCGAGCCCAGGTCTTGTTTTATTATACACAACAGAGTCCTAGTGGGAATCTTCATTTCTCGCGATAAGATTTTTTGTTTCCTAATGGAGTTTCGGAGAGTTCTGTCTTTCACAGCATAAACAGCCTTTGTAGTTCTGACAGCACGCGGTTGCCCCGATCTTTTATGGTCTTCAACAGAGGAAGTGATGGCATATCTTCGATAGTATGATATACAAACATACGGCTGATACCAAGCTTTTAAAGTGTCTTGAATATGACGGACGGCTCCATTTGTGCAAGACAATTACTGCAATCATATATTCTTTAATACCCCATTCCATATTGTAATTTGATAATAAACACGAAAAAATATGTAAAACGGCGGGAAATCGAAAGAAGTTTTTAGCATAAGCATTCCAAATTCCAAATCATTAAAAAAAAAGAAAAAAGAAAAGTTTCTATATTACATAGTATTTTGGTCAAACTAGTTATATATAGAGTTTACTAGCTATCCGCCCCGGCTTCGCACGGGTGATATGATCGCTACCAAACTTCACAGGACTGCTGGGCTAACCTGAAGATTCACTGAAAATTTCATCAAAATCTGCCCACCAGTTTTTGGGCCCTTAGAGGACATACAGGCAAACATTCATTTTTATACATGGGGCACACTAAAAGTTTTGCACTTCTAGCTAATCGGAACTATTTGAATTTCGAATGTTATATTTTTTGAAACGTTGCAACCTACTTAGTAATAAAAAAAAACAATTGGCGGGAAATCATTTGTCAATTGTTTTTTATCACACATCAAAGTTCTACGTACGCAACGAAAATTGAATTGAGTCGGAAAAGATTTTAGAGCGATGATTTTTTATGATTTTAAAAGTTCTCTCTCCCCGCAAGACTGTGCTACCCGTCTTCAAAATGTTTTTGCGATAGAAGCACCTTCTTTGAGCACCGTGAGGCGATGGTTTGCTGAAATTGAGAGAGGTCGAGTTTCTTTACATGACGAATTTCGTGAAGGGCGGCGTTCAACTGCCGTCAACGTAAATAATGTGGCTACTGTTAAGCGGCTAATAGAAGAAAACACGCGGATTACCTATGAGACAATTCGAGAACTATTGGGGATTGGTATGAGACAAATTCAGAAAATTTTACACGAAGAATTGAAAGTTCGGAAACTTTGTTATCGTTGGATCCCTCATGAACTGAAAGCGGAGCAGAAACGGGCTCGCGTGGAATGGTGCTCACAGATGCTACTGAAGTACGACCACGGACATTCTAATGCTGTTTATGACATTGTCACAGGAGACGAAACGTGGATTTATTGTTTTGAACCCGTAAAAAACAGCAATCTTGTGAATGGGTGTTTGAAAATGAGAACAGGCCAACAAAAGTGAGGCAGGCGAGAAACGTTGGGAAAAAAATGATCGCGTTTTTTTTCTCAGCTACGGGTCCCATCTGCACAATTCCACTTGAAGATCAAAAGAGTGTTAATGCCGAGTGGTATTCTACCATTTGTTTACCCAGGGTGTTAGAAAAAGTTCGCGGAAGACGACCAAAAAGCCGCGTTCTCCTACATCATGACAACGCTTCTTCACGCACGGCCAACAAAACAAAGTCATTTTTAACTTCCGAAAAAGTACAACTCGTTACCCATCCTGCGCATAGCCCCGACCTAGCACCCTGTAATTTCTGTATTTCCCCCAAAATCAAAGATTTGATGAGAGGTTTCACTTTTACCAACTCCGAAGTGGCCATGATAGCGTTCAATCAGCACGTAGAAAACATGCCTTCAGATCTGTGGTCCTCCTGTTTTAAAAAATGGTTCGATCTCATGAAAAAATGTTTAAAATGTAAAGGAGAGTATTTTGAAAAGCGATAAACATAATATTTTGGTTATAACACGTTGTTTTTTTAAGTTACGCAAAACATATAGTGTGACCTACGTATATATACTAGCAGAAGCCTCGCTTGCATGAGATTTGGGCTTTTAGTAGCTTTTATTTCTCTGTAGACATGAAATTGTTTCTGTTTAAAAAAAAACAAAGTTCAGTGTCGTAGATGCAACCATAGAGCGATTCAATTTTCGTACAGTGCCATCTATTGACGTTTACATGAGGCAACGTATATGTATTATATTTATATTACATAACAAATGCATATTAAATTGGCGCATGTTTCGCTATATACTCCTAGAGATCTGCGTGTTCAGCCGCGTGTAAGCTACGGTAGCTGCTTAGTATAACGCAGTTTGTAGGTACGCCTGTCGGCCACCTTAGCGGTGCAAAACAAAGTGACGCACGGTGCTCTCTGCTTACCCCGTAAGAGACTTGGCGTGAGATATAGGTAGTAAATATTGGAGCGGTTTCAATGATAAACTATACATATATATATATATATATATATATATATAACGAGGATTCTTGCTCATCCATTCGAAGGCATACGAAATAAATTGGTTAGGTGCGTGTATTGATCCTCCGAAACACGTTTTACAACAATATGCAACTAATAATGTGATGCAAATCGATTAAAGTTATTTGGAGCTCAAAGAGGTGTTTTCGGTCCGGCGCGTGATCGAAAAGTGACCCCTGCCAGTCGCCCCTTTTTTAGCATGAAGAATATAATCCAACGGAAGTTAGCTACTGGGCGGCTCTAAACAACCTCAGAACAGCGCCGCCTATGATAGTTTCTGGAACTAGCTAATAGATGGCGTTCCTTCAATAAAATGACTACAGCGCCATAAGTGATGATCTTAAGACTTAATTTTCATGATGCGACGACATATATATATATATATATATATATATATGTTTTTTTTTGTCATATATGTCATTGCCAATTCGTAGGAATTGGGCATTCATAAAAAGACCGAGCAGATCATTGAATATCGAGGATATTTTGGCACATACAGCATGTAAGACGCCATTACCAATATGGTGAAACAAGTTGACGGAAACCTGTTTTGCTGGTCTCCTTTTCTACATCTGGAATCTAAAGAGATATACTGAATCTACAACTGTATTGTCAGAAACGAATGTAAGTAAAATCCATTCTTAACGATCCCCTTGTTATTTCATGAAATGTCCAATTCAATAATTGGGCCACGACGTCTATATAACACCAGAAGTAGAACTGTAAATGTATCTTTATTTTTGTTGCGTAAATATACAATGTTTTTACTACATTAACATGGCAACTCAACTCTCTAGTAGATCGCAATCTGATTATGTGACATAGATATAAATGTTTCGCGACAAATAAGATGTAGGTACCAGTTATGTAATTCAGAATTGATTTCCCTATGCTTGATTGCATCTAGTCCAAAAATATTTCTACCGAGAGATTCTTAGTTATCTATCTACTCGTATCTATCTATAACTTCACGCCAAATCCCTTGCGGGGTAGGCAGAGAGAACCGAGCGCCACGTGACTCGATCCTTACATATCTCACTCACTTCTTTAACATTCATTGCTCTTCTCATACACGCTCGCCTGTTTCTAGGGCTCCTGACATCACCTTCTGATAGAACACGACCAATTTGGTCATGGTAGGTAAGTCTTGGCCTTCCTCTTAGTTATAATATTTATATATAACATTTACTTCGCAGTCTTTATATAGCCGGAAACGTTTCATGTTTCTGGCTCCCTTTCTGGTTCCGTTAATCAAATTTTAATTTAAAAAGAAATATCTCTTAGACTGGCCTGGAAAAATACTTAACTATTTTGAAGTTTATAATTATATTGTACAGGGCATTATAACAAAGAGTACATTCCTAAATATTTGTTTATTTTAAAAAGTTTTTGTTTTTAGCTTATTTTCAGAAACGTTCAAAACTTTATCCCATTGTTCTTCATCCTCTTTGTCCCAAGTCTTCAATCAGTAACATCGGAAAATGTAAATATAGGTTTATTCATTTTTACGGGATAACTATAGCGACATCTGGAGAAACACCGAAAATATATATTTAATTTTCTTTTTTGTGTACTGATTTGTGTTTCAAAATTTGCAGTGAACAATGAGCATAATCAAGGTACTTAAAAAAGATACCAATCGTAAAACAGTAATTCATTGTTAAATTGTAAACAAATATAGCATGGTGTGAGTTCCGATTTTAGCATTATCGCTTCTTTCAGAGAGGAGTGCGGATTGGTTGACGTTAGCACGTACGAATTACATAGGCATACGAATACACGGCAGTCGCTCCATTAAAATCAGTATCTTCGCCAAATCCTTAGGCTTAGGTAGCGGACCCCGACAATTGTAACGGATTAGGAAACGGGATAACAAAATAATACTTTAGTAAAGACGTATTTATGTATGGAACCGTTAATTACATTTGAAGTTTAGAAGTACGAAGGTTGAGTGATAGATAAGTCTGAAAAAATTTAATAGGAAATATTGTAAGTTAATTAGTCAACGTAGTATTTCACTTAAATACTTCTATCTCATTTTCTCGCACGTTAAAACCTGTAAGCGTATGTGGCTGTTTCTGTCTGATTTTACTGTCGCTTTTTCGTTCCATCGAGTTTCAAATCACAACGATGCTAAAGAAGTTTTCACTCGAAAAATTTTATATATCATGCGGGTTGTATGTTTGTATAACCTAAATTACGCCAATATCATTAGAAGATTTTTTGAATTACAATTTCTTTACGCACGCTCGACTTGGGGAGTAAGCTGGTGCATGCATGACGAGAGCGTTACGAAAAGTGTGATCGGGCGAGGCGAACGGAAGTTGAGAGGGAGATATAAGTTAGTGAAGATAGAAAGAGAGAGAGAGTTACGTTTCGTATATTACTGTAGGGGTAAGAGAGAGAGGTGCGAGCACACATTTTCTTTCTCTCATAGCGAGTGAAGTTTCGTACTAGTATATCTAAGACACAGTGCAGGTCTATTGTCTGTATCACACTAAGGAGCTAAAGAAGTTTTACTTCAGTCGTGTGGTCTAAAGCACACTCGTTTCTTTTGTTATTTAAATCAATATCTGAGTAATGCTTTAATATATTTTTATATTATGCGAGTGATTTTAATGTGTAACACCTTTCCTCTCGTTTTCTTGTAATCTGTGAGAGTAATTTCGTGAAAAGGGACAGAAGTGTGTAACAGGAAGCCGGGGAAGCGCGCGTTATTTGATTTGATCAATGAGCGCGCGCGTACTAACCCCTTTTCCAAGAGGTTGGTAGCCACCTCAGGGTTGGTAGAGTAATAAACCATATTTAGTTGGTAGAGTAATAAAAAACCTTATTTACACAGCAAAGGCAATTCAATTATTATTATAATTTGACTAATTAATTAACAAAAGATGTCAAAATATATTGAATAATTGATTGACAAAAGATGTCAATAATCACTCAAAAACTACACAGACATTTTTAAAGTTCAAAAACAAATTAATTAATTACACGAATAAATTCTTAAATATTTATAATTCTAGCAGCTTATTGCCAAAGAGAGATGTCATATATTATTACACATCATATGCGACTACTGTAAGGCTTTTTCGTTTTTTCTATTAAGAATTTCCTATTAACATTTTTCTCTTACGGAGACGCTGCCAATAATAATAAAAATAATACACCTCGCAGGGCAGCTTGTAGCGAGCTGTTGGTGCATAACGACACCAGCGGTAACCGAGTGCTCCAGAGAGTCGATCAGAGCCTTCATCTCCGGCGTGTCTTCGTCGGTCGGAGTGGAAAGTTAAAAAGGCACGCAGAACTTTCAGCTCTGGCTTGCCGTCAGAGCATATTGCTCTATCCGATGATATGCTCCGGCGGTGGAAGTATTAAAGGGCATTACGCCGCGAGTGAGAAAAGCCGTGATATAAGAAAGAAAAACATACATTTACGAAATACATGTTAATAACTAACATGCATTCTATGTCGTGTCCCTTGGTCACCCGGAACTATTCGTCACCGTATTGTCATGAGACTGACGTACGCGCACTCACCTATGTCTTCATTGCACTCGCCAGTAATAAAAAGTCAACACGACATAAAATCACATTCAGCGGGACTTACTGTAACGCATGTAACAAATCTCGCAGACTCCAATCTAAATTTGTGCCTTAGCGTGCAAATGTCTCATGACAATGAGAACCAGTTCCGTAATTCCCTTGATGTTAATCGCATCATTTGTTGGTCCTTAAGGCCTTCGGCACACGTCACGATTTTTTGTTCGCTGGTGAGTGAGGATGCGAACACAAAAAGCCTGTGATGTTTTATTGTTATTCGCCGTCGTAAATATTCGCGTGCGGGCATTCCTGCAACCTTATAAGGAGGTTGGTGTTGTGCAGGGCTGCGGACTACGTGATGTAATGTCACATCTAAACGATTTATTATATCATCGTCTTCATATAACATTCACATTTAAAGTTATGTACTTTTGATATATTTTTATTTGAACATAAATGAGTAACTTTATAAGTTGATGTAACTGGTATATTTTGTAACAATATTAAGTATATATTACTTTATTTGTTATGTAATTTAGGTTTGCTATTCTTGGTATTTTTTATTAATTCAAGTTTTATTTAACACAGCAAAAATATTCTAATGTAACCATTAAATAGTCGCTGACAACCCTTTATGGTGTGAAAATATGTGAGTCTTGACACGTACGGTTCATTGAATAGAAATAATTCTCTAAATAAGGCTTAATAACTAAATATCCAATTATATTAATGGGTATTGTGGCACGACCATGGTGATATTGGCAACCATCTGCCAGTACACTGACTTCTAAAGTGGCAACAACACAATAAAGACAATTAAGGACGATTCATTGTGTGATTTTATGACTGCAAATAAATTAATTTTATATAGCTGTGTTATTTAATAAAACTACAGTTAGATAAACCTGTCGAAAGGCTAAACACTTCAATAAATGATGACGATAAGTATTTTTAAATATATTTGTTTGGTATACTTACGCAGAAGACAGACTTATGTTAAATATGATATGTTATTATACTTGCGGTACATTAAAAAATATATATTTTACATATCCAAAATGTAAATAAGAATATGTGTAAAAGTGCATTAATCACAACTGCTCGTAGTGCACACAGCTGTTTAGTGCATGGTAGCAACATAGCAAGAGCAAGCAGAAAACGAAATCTAGACACACAGTCCCTTTTTCGAAGCACTAAATTGTACATATTTCCCTAGGTTATTGCAGCATGAAGGTATCCGAAAAGCGTGAAGGGGTTTTTGTGGGGTCGACAAGGCATGAATGACATCCTGGTGTTGCGAGTGTCCATAGGTATAAACAAATATTACTTGTCCTCTGTAGATATCGTCCGTATCTTACGCTATTGTATGAAAAAATAGACTAACAAAGTTGTGAAGCGTACTCACTACTTGTGTACTCAAAATAAAGCAATACGACTATATACTTGTAGAACAAGCCCCTGTAATATTTTCTTAGTCGCAATATAAGAAAAATCAATGCACCAGCCTGATCAGTGATCCTTGTAAGACGAACTCGGACAAGCATTCGATGAATAAGTAAATTTCATTCCATTCAGTTCTGTAGAATCTGACACTTCGCGCGACAAGCGCAAATTTATTCCTGGAAAGTTTCTTGTCAAGACTTCGAAAATCATTGTCCGAGCTGAACCGCCGACATTTTATCGGTGATACGGTGATCCCGTTTCGACATTTTTTTCTTTTTACACTTAATTGCAATACAATTACCCATTATAATCTGGTAAGCCGAGCCGAGCTGTCTCCGATTATGCTCTGATTTTCATATAATATTAAAACGCATTTTCATAGTAAGTATATGATGACGAATAGATTATCTGTAATATTTATAAATGTCATAGTACGATATACCTACTTATTTACATAGATGCTTTTGAAGTGAAAACTTCTTTAGCGGCGTTGTGCACTTTTTGGGATGAGTAAAAAGTGTTAAACTCGCGTCAGTACTCAGGACACGTGATCCTGACCGTAAGATTTTGGTGAGAATTAGAACTTAAGTTCGCTGCATCGCTAAAACATTAGTTACCTCTAATTAAACAATTAAAACATGAAGCGCTAGATCGTTCATAGGGCATTATTTTCTCGCGACCAAAACGTTGTAAGCGCCATGAAATTCTTGGCGCTTACGCTTTCGTTCAACGTAATTTATCAACATCGCTGTTTGGTGCACGGCGCTTGCGCGAGTGTGCGCGTGTGTTTGTTAGACATGCGTAACTCAGCATAAATTCCTGCGAAATTATTCCCTAACCATACCAAAATATTCAAAAATGCACAACGTTAATGTTCAAGTTTTCACTTCTGCCTGCACTCCCGGAGTGCAATCCGTTTTTTTTAATAGAATCTGTTATTATACAACTAAATTTAGGATTGAAATTTGTGTATCCTGCAAATTAATTAGTTCCTAACTATAAGACGAACTAAAACGCTAAACAATACTTGAATTTGAAACTTTACTTGGTGTATAAATAACATATAATAATAATATAATATCTATATATCTATAAGTTCACGTCAAATCTCTAGCGGGGTAGGCAGAGAGAACCACAGGACTCGGTCCTTACAGACTTCACTCACTTCTTTGACATTCATAGCTCTTCTCGTGCACGTTCGCCGGTTTCTAGCGCTACTGACATCACCTTCTGATAAAACACGTTTAATTTGTTCATGGTAAGTCTTAACTTTCCTCGGCTCCAACATCCTTCTACTTTCGCGTTGCATATCTGTTTCGAAATTCTTTCTTCCTGCATTCTTTCTACATTTCCAAACCAAAGGACAATGCCTCTTCTTTTATACTTAGTCTGGCCATAAATACTGTTACAATTAAAAATAAACAAAATATTACATTTGAATTTGGAATCTGTCATTTTTATATGATTGTTCATTGAGTTTTCTCATTTTGGCGCCAATACATTGTACAATATTTTACGATATTAAAATGGAGTGGATAAAGAGAACCGAATCGCTGTGATTGCATTACACAAAGTAGGTATGGAGCCAAATGCAATTTTTAAAACTCTCCATACGCTTGGTATTAGTAAAATGTTTGTGTACCGGGCTATTAATAGGTACAATGAGATGAGACCTCCTCTGTTTGTGACAGAAAAAGATCTGGCCGTCCACGTAGTGTTCGTACGAAAAAGGTGGTCAAATCAGTAAGTGAAAGAATTCGAAGAAATCCTGTCAGAAAGCAAAAGATTTCATCTCGGGAGATGAAGATAGCACCTAGAACCATGTCGCGTATTTTAAAAGATGACTTAGGACTTGCAGCTTATAAGAGACGTACATTTATTCATTAGTGTTTTATACATTTCTTCACTGATAATTAAAAAAAAATAGGCTGATAAAATCGAAACAACTACTGAAGCGGTACGCAGAGGGAGGTCACAGAAAAATTTTGTTTACGGATGAGAAAATTTTTACAATTGAGCAACATTTTAATAAACAAAATGACCGTATTTATGCTCAAAGCTCTAAGGAAGTTTCCCAATTAATCGACAGAGTGCAACGTGGGCACTATCCGACTTCAGTCATGGTTTGGTGGGGTATTAGCTATGAAGGAGTGACTGAGCCATACTTTTGTGAAAAAGGTATCTAAACATCGGCACAAGTATATCAAGATACCATTCTTGAGAAGGTAGTGAAGCCACCACCACCAACACCATGTTCAATAACCAAGAATGGTCCTTCCAGCAAGACTCGGCGCCGGGTCATAAAGCTCGGTCTACGCAGTCTTGGTTGGAAACGAACGTTTCGGACTTCATCGGAGCTGAAGACTGGCCGTCGTCTAGTCCCGATCTTAATCCGCTGGATTATGATTTATGGTCAGTTTTAGAGAGTACGGCTTGCTCTAAACGCCACGATAATTTGGAATCCCTAAAACAATCCGTACGATTGGTAGTGGAGAATTTTCCCATGGAAAGAGTGTGTGCCTCTATTGATAACTGGCCTCAACGTTTAAAGGACTGTATGGCAGCCAATGGAGACCACTTCGAATAAGCTTTTTATATTTTAAATTGTTTTATATTTATGTATTAAACTAACACACTGTAAAAGTAATAAATGTTATTTGCAATAGAATTTTTTTTTCTTTGTTTCAGTATTTATGGCAAGACTAGGTATATAACGTCGGAAAGCATACATGCATACGGTATTTATGCATGTATGCTTTCGGACTGATTCATTACAGCAGGTGGTAAAGCGGTCACCGCAGCCTATGAACGCTTGTAATCCATTAAGTATCTCTCGCGCGATGCTACCTCTGCTGCTAACACAGTAACTCCTAACCTGACAGAAGATACTTCCCCAGACGATTAGAGCTTTGATGCGCCCTACCTCTCTTTTTATTTAATATATAATATGATATATTATATAGTACGATTTGATGCTATAAGTACAGTTTTGTGAAACTATACCATTTATGGTGATGTAGCCTATGCACACTTATAAGGAATATCGTTTGCGCTCTGCTCAGAAGCTTATTGGCAGGTGAATGTACCTTCCACAGTCAAGACGCTTTATTAAATTGAATATGATATATATTCTACTTCGTTTACATTACATTTGTTGTAAATAAATAATGATATAAATCTAAAGACTCATCATTCAAGTTTCCAACTAATCTCAGTGAGTATTGACACGAGAGCATTCTATTAGGAGACGTTTGTAAACGAATACAATCGTTCAGCCGAGACCTCGCTTCGGTGTCTGCAAAACATTGCTATTGAAAAAGTTTTAGGACGTCCACGCCCCGTTTTGTGAGGTTCGTCGACATTTTAAGTAGAAGAGTCACCGGCCGCAATCTGAAGAATAAATCTGCTAGACACTCTGTGGATACCACATTGATGTGTGATCCGTAACAATAAACCTGGTGTCATCGCAAACTATATCGACTTTGACTTTTAGTAAAAATGAGAAGCTTCACTCTGTTAGGGTTCCGTAGCTTTTATCTGTTTGAGTTACTACATTGTAACAACTTTTGAACGATACAAAAAAGTGTGTGTGATTTTCGTAACAAAGCAATGTACGCCACGAGTTTGTGGTTACCACTATTTATTGGTTACATCCATTACATAAAACTTAATTCGATTTGATGAAACAATTTTACTTTACGATATAGACTCATCCTCTTTATCTATAACATCCATGCATTACTAATAAAATATTCCAATAAAATAATATCTTCCTTCTTACTTCGCAACATATGCAGTAAGTAGTGCTTTAGTACATAGCAATAATACGTAGCGTTTGCCAGTAGATCGGCTTGCCTAGATCTTTTGTTATAAATTGTATTCGATTCTTCAATAAGCTGATAGACACAGTTCTGCCCTTCAATTTTACTAAAAACTGCAGCTGCACGTTTACGTTTGTGATTTGAGTATTAGGTAGTGCAGGAGCAGTGCAGGGCTCCAAACAGTTATTCTATTGAAATACCCTATACTACACTACACTATGCAGTACTGCAATTGTGCGTGTCCTACCTTTCAGGATAGCCCACAACTTTCGATAACTGTAAGTCATACGAAAGGGTCAGGCCCCATGCCCCATGGTCAGGCCCCATGCGGCACTACGAAACTGTTAACTAAACTGTAGTTTGTTTGATGTATATATAATTAGTCGTTAGTGCAATTCATATATATATATATATATTTATTTAACATTGCATGAGGATGGTAACTAGTATCCAGGCGCCGATCTTCGATTGTCATTTTTTTTAAACTTAAAAACATATAAATACTAAATTTGATCCAAATCTTTAGAGCCGATTACAAGATATATGAAATATATACAAGATGTACAAGAATTGCTCGTTTATAGTATTAGCATTGACATTTTTTGTTACACGCAAATACTCGTATTTACAAAAAATCGGTACATATATTTATGTATTCGTTGTTGCTTCATTTATTATTCCAAATCAGTTTGTAAAAGGTTTCTTTTCAGGAACGTTTGTCGGTGTGTTTGTCTGTCGCTTTTTTTCGAATATTCGAATTTTGACTTCAGATTCGAATTCAGCATAAAAAAGTAGAATAGGAATGTTCAGGAACACCGTTCCTATCTCTTAAGGAACATGGTCAAGATGGCCGACAAATTAAAAAAAAAAATTAATTGTTATATAATTGACGAGCCAGGTGTTCCTCTGGCAATGCAAGCTTGCGCATTCTTAACTGGTTAATCATTAATCTTATTCAAGAACATGACTACATCTCTGGGCTGCCGCGTCCCAATATTTACTAACTCAATACAACGTAGAGCAGTTCAAATCGTGATCCAATGATTTCCAATCGGCTGGACTCACTGTCACAAGAAGGCTTCGCCACTCTTTGTGTGTTTTAGAAAATGTATCACAAGACGATGTAAGCTGTTATTAAATCACTACTTGATTCAATACCAGCCTCTGAGTTCCAATATCGGGAATAATCTAAGATCGTAATCAACTAAAATTTCATCCATACCTCCTTGATTACTGACATTCCACCACGGTACGCTTTTAAAAGGCATTACTTTCCACGTACAGTAAAGTTACGGAATCAACTTCCCCCGATTGCGTTCTTTAACGAATTTTCTGATTTTGAACGAATATGTAGGATATGAGAGGCCTTCATTAAAAATGTTTACCTTTTAGTGTTTCCCTTAAAACGCTGGCAGGTATGCTCTGGTGTCGCTGATGTATATAGGGGTGGTGATTAGTTACCGTCAGGTGAGCCATTTGCTCGGCATACTCTCTTAAAACATGGTACGAAACAGCGGTTGGCTCAGATCAAATTATGAATTTAGTAATCCCGCCATATATTTTATATCATCAAGGTAGGCATGTATGATTATTTGCCACATTAGTGGTAAAGTGCTGAAAAAGCACACAGCCAGCCTAATGCTAAGCAGCTACCGTAAGCTATGGACACATACAACAACCTTGCAAAAATCTCTTCACTTCATTTTGGGGCTCAGTGCTCAAAGAGTATCAAAGCAATCCTACTACTAAGTCTCTGCAGCCAGTCCGTCTATCTGACCCTATGTCTGTCCGTCTCTTAGTTTAATCGCCTGTCACATGCCATTTGTACGAGTATATTTGTACCGTAATAGGTAGAGACTTGAAATTTACATAAAGCATGTATTACTACGAGTATAATCGCTATAACAACAAATAAGAAAAAAAGGACAAAGTTAAAAATTAAGGGGTTTTCATACAAGAATCGTGTATGTTTATGGGTATTATTTTTACACAGGGAAACGGAACCCTTCCTGTGTGAGTTCGACTCGCAGTTGTAAATTTTTTTGCAATTTTAGCTACTCATTCTAATACTAACCATGTATATAATACGGCCATGTTATTTCCGTTTGTATGTGCGAGATTTTTATGCTACATGTTTGCAATTGTTTTGAGAAAATATTATATTATTTTTATAATTGCGTTATATATATATATATATATACATGTATAGTAACGAGTATAATCGCTATAACAACAAATAAGAAAAAAAGGACAAAGTTAAAAATTAAGGGGTTTTCATACAAGAATCGTGTATGTTTATGGGTATTATTTTTACACAGGGAAACGGAACCCTTCCTGTGTGAGTTCGACTCGCAGTTGTAAATTTTTTTGCAATTTTAGCTACTCATTCTAATACTAACCATGTATATAATACGGCCATGTTATTTCCGTTTGTATGTGCGAGATTTTTATGCTACATGTTTGCAATTGTTTTGAGAAAATATTATATTATTTTTATAATTGCGTTATATATATATATATATATACATGTATACAATTATTAAGGTACCGTCAAGTGTATGTACATTAGCTAGCAAAATTATATTTAGCTACGAATAAAGTATATATGTATTTAATAAAATAATATTAATAGCTTTCATTTAAATTACTTTGTAAAGAGTTTCTACTGAAGTTTATTAGTTTACACTGCAAAATTAAATCTTGTTTGACATAATTGTAACAGGCAACATCTTTATGCGGTCACTCTTTCAAGCGAAAAAAGAAATGGTGCTGACACATCGTATTGTAAATAACTAGCAAATTGTTCGTCTTTATATCGACTCATATCCGCCACTATCGGCTGTGATAGCAGCATTCAATAAAACGAAATCGAAAACGTGTCTCGATTTCTCAAATTGCAGCTTTTATAAAACAAGTTTTGAGCAAACAGAATCGGTAATAACTTTGAATAGTTATAGCACTTATCGTTCTTCGAATAGTTTTTGTTTCTTTTTTGCGAAAGAGTTGGTAATTTTTTTTTGCAATCACTCACATCACGTGTAACATGATTTATTTTTTGCAGAATTAAAAATATATATATTTCAATGGTACTGTAATTGGACGTATTCACATACAAATTTTCCTTTGATTAAACTGGTATTTTTCATACAACGTGAACGGCAGGCATATAAGTCTACTTGCAATACAGAAACTATCGCTCGCGCGTTGCCACTCCCGCTGCTACCGCAGCGATTATTCAGCTTACTAGTAAACTCACTCACTCGCTAGAATATGAAAACCCTAATGGAAATTATTATTTTGCTCCAGTTTTCTGTGAGGTAGAGGTACTTCTCCAAATGGGCTGTGTCTACCTCTCTTTGCAACTGTTTGTGGCCCACCGAAATACAATGAGACCCTCGACGATTAAACCCAACCACAGACAGGCTGCTCAAAATGATTATGAAAATTATTAAGTTTTGATAATGTTCGTGTCTGACTAGTTGTTCACAATTTTATAGTTATTTCATAGGGTTTAACAATGTGGAAAAAATAACGCTCCTGCACATCTCTCTGTACTTCTGGATTTCGTAATACTTGGTAAAAGGTCTGTGGGATGAGAAATGTTATGCAATAGATTACATGAAAGCTGCAGGTATTTTTCAACAGTTGCAGGGTGAAGGGGGTTTAAAAAAGTAAGTAAAAATTCACGAAGGTCAATACAGTTGACACGAAGTCAACCGGCCCACGTCTAATTGGCCGCCCTGTATAATCCGACATGCATACTAGGTTGGCAAGCATGGATAGGCATGCACTGGATACGTACGTAAGTATTCCGGCAACCAGCACAGCTCGTTCATCAATGATAGCGCTGTCAGATTGGGCGACTTGCCAATTAGGGCCCTGAGCTCTACAAATTCTAATTGGCACCTTGTCTTTTCTCCGATTTTAGTAATTGGGTTATTTCAAAACCATATAGGGGAGTTTATAGTCGGGGCCAGCGTTGTTGATTCCACTATTTTTACCATTTGTCGGTTTATAAGGTACTCTTTTCAAAAAGTCTGGAAGGACTATGTCTACGAAGGGGTGGGTGGAAGGACTCCATAGTTTGACAAATCGGATAATCCGATATCGCACTGCTACGTTCATCATCCAGATCATATTGTAAGTTATAAATACACACATCAGTAAACGTTTCCTGTATTTGCAGTTTATCTTTATATAAATATAATTCTTCTGTACGTGTGTGTCACTGAACTCTTCTTAAACGGCTGGGCCGATTTAAATGTTTTTTTAATATGTTTGAGTGGGTCCCTGGCCAGTTAAACTCGCAATTGAACCCAGTAGGTGGCGTTGCAATCGGGTATTTTTATTTTTCGGACTAGACAACGCCTGTTGAATCGATTAGTATATAAATATAATATAATATGAGCTGTGCATAAACTACTTATGAAACACAGGAAGTCCGACTGTTAAATAAAATTTGGTACCATATTAAAAATTCGCAAATGAAAAAAAAAAATTGCCTGTGATTTTTTTATTATTATATACCCATCATAAATTGGGAGAGTATAAGTAATAGACAATTTTAGGGTCCGTTCTTCAATAGCAAAAAAGAACCCTTCAAGTGCGACTCCGCCCATCTGTCCATCTGTTACAGTGACCAATATGCGAATAAAATATTTGTTGTAGCTGACTATTCTTTAGAGTTCATGCTATCTTCAAATGCAACAATGTCGGGAGGCATACAAGCATGCCCACCTACCTGATGTAAAGTATCGTAGCCTATGAAGGCTTGCAATACATTAAATATCTCTCGCGTGTTGCCACCTCTGCTGCTAACACAGAAACTCTTTATGAGCTTACTGGTGACCTCACTCACACGCCGGAACACAACAACCTAACTAATCCAGATTCCTTCACTCATTTTCGTCCGATATCCATCCTCCCTGTTCTTTCTAAGATTCTTGAACACCATGTCCAACAACGCCTTACACGTTTTCTCTGTGAACATAACATTCTCAGTCAGCATCAGTCTGGTTTTCGCAGTGGTCATAGCACAACATCGGCCCTTGTCAAAATTATAGACGATATCCGACTCAACATAGACAATAAAAAAGTAACTCTTCTTCTACTACTACATTTCACTAGCGCTTTTAATACTATTGACTTAGACATTTTGTTAGGAGTCCTACAGTTATCAACATATCGTCTACAGCATTAGCATAGTTTCATTCCTACCTTGTGGGCCGCAGGGAATTAGTGAAAATAGGAGATCACAGATCTGACTGGTGTGACCTGAGTGCTGGCGTCCCACAGGGTGGTGTTTTGTCACCCATTCTCTTTTCGCTGTTCATAAATAGCATTGTTTCTTCTCTCTCTTGTTCTTACCATCTATATGTTGATGACTTACAGATATATACAGCTGCTCCATTCCTTGATATTTCTTTAGCAGCGCATGCTACTCGTATCAATAATGATCTTGCGACTATTGCTGATTGGTCCCATAGTTTCGGGCTTAAGGTCAATGCGGCCAAGTCACAAGCAATCATTATAGGCAGCCCTTTATTTCTAGACTGCATGATACGGTTCTTCCTAATATTCAGTTTGAAGGTGACACAATCCCTTTTTCTTCTACTGTTTCTAATTTGGGAATTATTATTGACCAATCTCTGTCGTGGGCCCCACATACGAGTATCAATGAAGTCAGTCGTAGGATTTTCGCATCCCTCCACTCACTCCGACGACTGCAATTTTTTCTACCGTTGGAAACCAAGAAGTTGTTGACTAGTTCCCTTCTCCTTCCTTTGCTTGATTACGGTGATGTCGCGTATCTAGATCCTTCCGAAGAATTGTTGGATAAATTGGAAAGACTACAAAACCTGTGTATTCGCTTCATCTTTGGACTGCGGAAATACGATCACGTCTCGGAACACCGCAAACGTCTCAATTGGCTACCGATTAGGGATCGTAGGAAGGTACACATTCTCTGCTTACTTTACAACGTTTTGTTTAATCCATCTGCGCCTTCCTACCTAAAGGAGACCATTCATTTTCGAGATGTGGACACTCGGTTGCGTTCCTGCGGTACACTTGTTCTCGACATTCGAAGTCAGAAAACAAATTCGTACTCACAGTCCTTTTCTGCAAAGTCAATCAGTCTTTGGAACACACTTCCTCTAGAGATATGATTGGCCTCCCCTTTAGATTGCTTCAAACTCCGAGTCAAGAAATTTTTAACTGGTGTTTTGTGATCATTTATGGATGCATACCTAAAAATGTATCTCATGTTTGTTCGCTTTTAGTTTATGTATTTAATGTATGTACATATTTTTGTTCTTTTTTATTTTTATGTGTTGTTTTGTTTATTAGTAAATTCGGTATACGTATTGGATAACCTTGTACTTTACTTTTAAGAAATTTATAGTATTGTTGTAGTGAGTGGGTGTACGTGTGTTCTTTCGCCCATTTAAATTGTTCTATCAAAGACTCTAGGTTGGCTGGAAGAGATCTGTTTTAGGGATAAATCCGCCTTTGTAACACTAGCCTTATTGTTATTGTAATTTATTTTATCAGGCCATCTGGGGAGGTACACAGGCAACCGTAGCCAAATAAAAATTCTTGTAGTGTCGTTCTGTTCTCGCTAGTGAGTAAAGTTAATCTTCTGAAGAGTTATTGTGTTTGTAGTAGGACTGGAAGACAATGATCGACATTCCTTTTTTATATGAATAAAGTTGGCATATGAGCGTTCGTAGCCTATGACTTGCAATACCGTAAATAATAATATACGTTAATCATGCGTAGACAATCCCAAATTTCTTGCATTGCTACGCTACGGTAACCACTTCAGGTGAACAGTTTGCCCGATTGCTTGATTTTAAGTGAGGTAGCACGCATCGAAGCAGTTCGACTAGGGAGGTGACTCCACCTCACAGAAAACGACAGTCAAATAACAACTCGTAAGGTGTTGTATTCCTGCTAGTGAGTGAGGACACCAGTAAGACGCTTAGGAATCGTTATGCAGCAGGGGTAGAAACGTGGGCGCAATTCTGCCTATATTGTAAACGTTCTTAAGCTACTGTAACTAGCTTACATCAAGTGCCTGTATGCATCGCCACGTTGTATAAAATGCGTATGGTTTTGCTTTCTCTAAATACTTTTTTACGAGTAAACAAGTACCTCATAATCTTTTTCTTGCCGCTACCTAAGTCTAAGGATTTGGCGAAGATACTGATGGAGTGACAGAGCGCCTTCAGACCTCTACAAACCAGAGGAAAACCAGACCTTTCTTGAGTAAAGTTACATGTCTTTCGAAATATAATTTCTCACAATGTTTTCCTTCATCGTCGGGCAAGCGATAATTACAAATATGTATATAAACCTGATAACATAAATTTTGTGGTACATGCCAGAAATCCAACCGGGAACATGTTGGCGAATTCTTTATACACTGGGGTATCACTGCTCCTACAAGTATTTAATAATAGGTACGTATTACGCGTACCAATGCAACTCGAATGTGCTAACGTCTAACAGCCCGCGTTCCTCTGCGAACAAAACAATAATACTAAAATCAGAACACACACCATGTGCTACCATTTGTTTACAATTTAACAATGAATATTACTGTTTTACGATTGGAATGTATCCAAGAGCGTTTAGTAACATCTAAATAATCGGGTACAAATTGATACATGGCTGCCATAACGCGATGGGCGCGATATAACTTTCAGATATTTATTTCCTTGTATGCGCACTCAAAGGGATGCCCCTGATTTATAGTGTTCATTCGGCTCGTTATTAGGCTTCGGTGAGTTTGCCCTTTTCCGCAAGGAGTGTACTATCGTATCGTTGAGGAATGGCAGAAGTGAACATAAGTTGTGGATTAATTTTGATATTTCGAGCTCTATTATATTCGAGTTAATTTATTTCTTTCTCAGGTCTATGCTAATACTAGGCAATTTTCATCGAATGTACTTAGTTATTGCCATCAGATTGTCACATTTTATAGCGATAGTACAAAAAAGAAAAGGAAAAGAAAGAAAGTAAAAGGTCTTTGTGCTTATTATTCCGTGGCACCCATGGTCGACAACTCCGATTTGAGAATTCTGTAAAGCTCTCTACGTTCCTTTACCATTCTGGCTTTGTATCGAACTCCTTTACGTTACAAAGTACACGTCTCTGGAACGCGCTGCCCGATTCTCTCACATGTAAGTATCTCGAACAAATTCGGGTTTCAGAAGAAAAATAATGCCTACTTACTGGACAATTTGATTAATGAATCATCATATGGCTATGTATACTACTCGTACTGAATGTATTTTACAGTTATTATTTATTGTGTATGAGTATCATTATCTATAACGACATGTAGATCTTTTTGTAATTGGTTAACTTTTCAGATAGACGACAATTTCGTATAAATTTTGTTCACATGACTCCTATGGTTTTACCTATCTCAAGCTTCCAAGGCTTCGGAGGGCACGTTAAGGCTTGCTCCATTGAGGCGGAGAAGAATGAAATAAAGATGTGTTTTCATACATTTGAAGTCTCGAGTCGAGTAAAGTGTATTGCCAAATGTATGAAAACATATCTCCATTCAACCTCAATAGAGTGTCAGCCTAAGTCATCGATCTCAGCTATTGTCGATAGATGATAATCGTTAGGCTAACTAGGAAAACTATGAGCAATTCATAAAATATAGATTTCGTTTAAAATGTAAGACGAGTCTAAGTGCCCGCCAGGGACCAATAGCAAATTTTTTTTTTGTTTTATATTTTATTAGTACTTTTCAGATTAGCTGGTGAATTTTGAAACTCAAAAAAATCAATAAAACTTATCTTGAGCACACAAGGTAGGAGGACCTGTGAACATTTTTCTATGTCTCATAGTCTCTTCAACATTCACAGCTCTTGAACATGTGGCAAAACAGCTATACTGTATGTCATTGGGAATTGAAGTTTTAGTTCCAAACTAAATATTAATTACCTTATTTAGATTAGCGTTTATTGAGGTAACATGTTTTTATGAATATAATGCAATGCAATATAATGCAAAAAAAAAAAAAATACTTTTAAGTAGACACATTTACTGGCGGGTACACTTCTACATACCGAGCAGGTCATCCTGTTTAAATGTTAAGGAAAACGCAAGACCATCAAAGTTGTGGTTTTATAGGACTTTTCGATAACGCTAATTTTATCTGTGACCAAAGTAAGTGACAGAATATATATTAAAACAATTTAGCAAATTGAAAGCAATTTATCATTGTAAGAATTTTACGTTAAAAGCCAGTATGATTAATAAATTACTTTTAATAACACCCGGAAAATAAATTACCCGAGCAAGCACAAATTACGGTATTAACGTGGCGGAAAAATCGGGGAGGAAAAATGTGAAAATTGTAATCGCTCGTCATCACTACAACGCCTTATCGCGGGGCCTGTCACCCAACCAAAACATATTAAACCTCAACCTCCTTTAGATGATAAATGTGCGATGAGGTCGTACGCGATATCAGGCCTCTTCGTCGCCTCTGCCCACGTCGATCTTAATAAACGATTGTCGGTGATTGACAGTGGGTCGCCCCCAACTCCTTTAATCTGTCGGAATATCATCTCCAGTCTAGCACTTTTTGCAAATATGCCTATGAGCTTCCGATATTTTTTGGGGGATGATGTCAGCGAAGCTGGATATTTTCTGCACATTGACGAGGGTCCTATAACTTTAATATGTGTTTTTCTAAGATTTATGTCACTCATTACTTGAAAAATTATCACGTATTAATTATAGTTGCAGATGCACTTTGCACGAATAAAATACTTTCATAGGCAGATAGTTAATGTAATAAGGAGTAACTTAGGCTACTTTAATTATAGAAATTTTATTTATTTTTATGAATATAAATAAATTATAAAAAAATAACTATTCCGCGCGGACGAAGTACATAATAGATATCTATTATTATTTTGATGTTCGCTATTTTACTCTGCTTATTTAGGTTATAAGTACCATCAAATCAAATAAATAACATTATAACTGAACAATAACTTTGTTAAATTCCGCGCGGACGAAGTCGCAGGCACTGCTAGTTCATAATATACTTGTTTTCCATATTTTCTAAGTGATGAAATGCAAGGCAATAAATCATTGCCTGCCATCACTGATCGTATACATTTTTTATAGAAGTTAATTACCCACGTTCTAGAGACAATATTTTCTGTTGTTGAAAATATATGGTTAGTGCTGAAGATTTAGACACTTTTGTCTTCTCACCATGTCAGATAATCTGTATTCGTTTGTAATGCATTTGCTGCGTTTTTAGACGTTTTAATGAGAAACTCGTTTGGGATCCAGCTATATTAACACTTTTTTAAAGATTTGTTTTAGAAAAAAAGATGAATAGAAAAAAACATTATTATCTCCCGTTATCAGAAAGTAAGTTTTTTATTATATGAATAGCAGGTCCAAAGTCTTTTCACCATATTATTTCCATAATTTTAAAGAAAGCAGGTAGCATTTTTGTTGTCACTTTTATTTCATAACAATTCTACCATAAAGTTTATGACATACAGCAATGAACAAAGTATTTGTAGAAGAGTATTTTAAGTATTTTTTAACTATAATTAGCTATGCTAATCTCGATATGAGTGCTCTCGGGTACGGATTTTGTAATTTTAATTTGACCAACGATTTTAGTGGTGCTTCATAATAGTGATAGTGTATTATACTGCGAGTAATGTATAATATCAGTGCGATAAATGAACAAAAGTGTAAAACGTGAGAAGCGACTTTTTACACTTTTGTGTTGTCACGCCCAAAATAAATATATAAATATTTTTTGTAGATGTGCACATCAAACACCCAGACCAGTACAGTGCACCGTGTAGGTATCTCTAAAACGGCTGTAATGATTTGCATCTAATTTTGTATTCACACACTTTTTAAATTGGGTGGGGATAAATTTAAATTTGGCCAAACTTAAATTTGTTTCATTTCAATGAATCAATTCAATTCCAAACTTAAAATGAAATTTGGAAAAACAAAAAACATAACACACGAAAGCACTCTCTTTTTGCACATTCTTCCTTATCACTATAAACGATTAATACTTGTATTTGTAATTGTATAAATGACCGAATGCCCAGCGAAGCTAGGTCGCTTCTATTCTATACTAGTATACAAAGAGGAAGTGGAGTTTTTGTGAACGGGCTAATGTTTGGAGCTACCAAACGGGTTAGAAAAAAATCATTTTGCATTTGATAGCCCAATTCTGCAAGACGATTATAAGGCAATCATCGTCACGACACGATCCTCAGAAGCCGAGCAAAATGAAAGAAAATAAAAAGAAGCGGTTCCCACTGGATGCCGGGGTACGCGCGGACAAATTCGCGGTCTGCAGCTAATGTAATATAAAAGTTATAACAATGTTTAAAGTTATCTCACACTGTGATAAATATTATGTTATGGTCTGTGCAGACTCGAGGGACTTTTGTCTCTGTAGTGTCCGCTGTGAACTTCTCCCCGGCCTTGCTTTCGCCCTTCGTTTAATCAAGCACACGCTATGGAAGTAAACGATCTGAGATTGCGTTGTAGCATGGAACTTTATGTTTAAGGGAAGATAAATTATAATATATACTTTCATTAATTTTTGTATGTCGGAGTCGATTAATAAATGGACTTTTTTATAAAGGTGCCAGAATAATTAATACAACATACAAACATTTAGGACAATAACGTAATATTTCTAATTACGGTTTAACTAGTCTTCAATTAGATTAATATACATTCTACCACAAAATTGGGAACTTCCTCCCTGTCGAGGTTTTCAGGATTTGACATTCTTCTGAGAAATAGACCAATTACGAATGTGAAGAACTTTAGCGAAATGCACATTCTGTTTCATATCCGATAAAAATGGTTAATATTAAAGAAGTAAAACTAATTATATTTATCTACGTCTGGCCACGGAATTCTAAACAGGAAAGTAATAACAAACATTTTGGTAACTTCGGCTGTAAAAAGGACTTATTCTTTCTACTAGGGTACATTGATTAGAATTTGCTGCGACACATAATTTAGTACCGTAGTAACAAAGTTGAAAGTATAAAAACAAATCGAGTCTGATGATATAGGTTGGTACTTATTATATAGCGCAAAAGGAAGGAGACATGTGTCACAGGGTCATAAAAAAATGTATGTTTTTTTTGGAGGAGGTATATTATTCCAGAATTTGGTCACCTGGTAGCGGACATTATCCCTGACTGCACCGTCTCAGTCCTATCTCAGTGCACGGATAGTTGAGCCGTGACAGAACCTTCGGACATTGTAAATTATATTCAGTCTGTAAAGGCAGCTTCTAACAAGACCCAACACATATCTCTCAATTCCTAAATTTGACCCACACAATACACAATCAAGGCAAGCTAATAATTCAGTTTAAAAAATACTGTTCATTTAAAAAAATACTTTTAAAAATATCTCGCATATTTAAATTACTATTTAGCGATGAACTTAACGCATACTATAGTTCGACGTATGAATTGAAGCGTCTAGGCACGTTTTGATTGTGTTCTTCTGGAGACTCGCGTGGACTTCAGTCGAGTCCGGTCTGTCAATGTTCCCCAGACTTCGAACGATATTCTTTTTTCCATTGACCTTTAATCTTCGTTTGCGTTATGTCATTCAGTTAGAAATAAACGTATTTCGCCTAAGACTGCCCGCCGTTTGTGCAGATTTTTACAATTGGCAAAAATTGTGGCCGTAATATACTTTCATTGCGCCTAAATTAATTAGAGCCCATTTTACTTAGATTTAATGGCAATAAATTGACCATTATAGTATTAATATGGTAAAGATAGCACAAATGAGGCTACTAAATTGCCCTTTTATACGATTACAGTCGATAAAATATAGAATTTCTTACAGAAAGCAAACAAAAAAAGATTTATTTAATCCCGCTAACGAAATCTTATAAGTACTAACAGTACCGGGTTTTTCTATATTTTTGACATCGAATTCTAATGGCTGATTAGACATTTTTATGTAAAATGAAAGGAAACATAACTCTTATTCTCATTCTGTTATAAATTATTAACAGTTTTAGATTTTGACAAAAAGATTAAACGAGTTCGAGAAACTCGAAATGACTAAATCCATTAATAGACAGGCAGCGCTTGATACTGCTTAACTTGAGTGTTCGATTATATTGACTCGCATATCGACGCCATCGAGCTTCTCAAATTAATGTGTTTTTCACCATGCGCCGCGACAATTCAATGGGTCCTTAATAATACTTATGAGTTCGTATTCTTATGACAGTAGGAAGTTATTACCAGAGCACGAAAGAAAAGGGCTCGAAAGGTGACCACATAAATCACACACAAACATGGGTTTGACATTCAAGGCCAACGATCTCCAATATACGAGCCCTCTAAGCTAAAACATTGCCAGTATCAAACTAAAGGAGTATATATATCTGATTTACTTATAAAGTACATCTCAATGGCTCAGACTGGATATGATGCATTCATTCAGCACCGTTTGCAAATTTTCTGCTTCACCGACAGTCTCACAACGAAAATTCATCTCTTATTTTCTTTTTATGCAAAATCATTTCAGAACTTTCGTCAAACGATTCTTCAAAGATATAAACAAAATTATATTACACAAGCCATCTGTATTTTTTTTTTATGTACAGTTCGTGCCGTAACTTTCAATTTATCCTGGCATTAACTGGATATAGTAACAATAACAAAGCATGTTCTCGTGAAATATGACGTCATTTTTCTCCAAGTAAAACGATCCCGTGTATTGTCAAAGTTTGAAAGGTCTCGTGATTCACTCAAGTGTATTTACATGCGTAGAGAAAAATATTTGAACGTGGGAAATCGTAAAAGCGTCTACGTGAAGGGAGGAGCGTTGAACTACAGGGGGACGCGCCGCGATAAAAAAAAATTGAGTACAAATAATTTACTGGCAACCAGTATTATGGCTAATCACTGAAGGAGAATGTTATGGGCGCAGCGAGCATTCTAACTTTTACGTATTTGCATCAAATAGCATTTTTTGAAAAGTTTGAAGACTTTCCCTTTGTATCTTCCCCCCCCTTTTCTATTTGTTTTATGTATGTATTTTTTTTGCTATTTATTTATGCGCTACAGAGGGGAGACTCTAATTACTACTTATATATAAATAGCTTAAATATATATCTGACTAGGTACCTATGTACTACTAAACCCCGCCTTCTAGTGTTAACTACTTAACTCATTTCCATCTTACCACCCCGTCTACATTATGTCTCTACTTATGTTAAGTACAGAGCTATTCTATATAATATTATATTCTACCTTTATATGTCTCACCCTCCTGTTTCCTTTTATTTGTTTATTAACTTATATATATAATGGTCCTACCTATGTGAACCCCACTCTTATAGAAATATATCTACTGAGAACTGTTCATGTATTGAACATAGTAATTTGTTTATCTACCTCCTTACCCCGCACATAACTACTCCTGTATCTACTCTTTACCTGAACTACCACTCGTGTATTGACGATATATATACTAGAATCCCTGATTTTAATTGTAACTATTTCTTGACCTAAAAATCAATCTACTTAACTAAACTTATTAATTAGGTGTCTCGGAATGTGTCACGTCGACCCTCAAGTTAAATTATTGGCAGTGATCGTTTTAGTGGCAACTACATTGTGAGCAGCAACCCAGAGTCCTTTTCGTGGCTGAGATGGCTAAGCAATTCGAGAACCCTACCAGTTAAGCTTCCTAAATAACGTAGCACCGCAGTACTTTGAAGAGTAACTATTCCCTAAGGTTATCTTCCTGTCTCTACTCAATATGTTTATATATATGTGACAATCCAATCGTCCGCTCCACGTTTAGGTTACTTAGCTTGGGGAAATTATAAAATATCAAAGATTTAATGTGTGCTTTTCTTTACCACTCTATCTCAATTGGACTGTTAGAATTGTACCGTACCCTATCGGATTTTGATTGGTTCTTTATTGCTTAGGACCAGCATCCTGACAGATAGACGCGCGTACCAAAGGAGATTCTGAAGAATCGGATGACCCTCGTAGTTAGACGTTGATTGGATTATAACTAATGTCTATGCATATTCATATAACACTGTAATTGATTTAATGATATCCTATCACTAGGCAGGGACTTTAGAATCTTAAGAGAACCCTCAGAATTAGAACGTAAGTCTCCTAGATTTAGCTATAGTTTAGCTATCGATGTAGTAGGCATTTATACTCCTCATCAACATTCGAATCAGAATTAAGTATAAGATTAGATTGTTTACACCGCAGCTCCTATCGGACTCACAAGGCCGTGGCGAAATAACCTATGGAGTCACTTTGTAGTGAGAATGAATGTTGCTACTATCTCGATGTTCAGTTCAAGTTAACGGTTCCGTAAGGCGATGACAAGGCAGGCTATAGTTATTTTCGGTAGTGAGATAATGTTAGTTCCCACCACCAAGATTCTATTTAGAAATCAATTATAAGACAGAGAACACTCTGGCTTGCGCTAGCCCCTCGGGCAGTGGCATATATTCTATATTAAATGATATAAAAGAGGAAGGTTAGTAAGCAACCTATATTCAATTTAGAGCTCAAATATAAGATAGAGAACGCTCTGGCTCGCGCTAGTCTCGCGGGGCAGTGGCATATTACCTACGGTTAATTTTATGTAACTGGAGAATGCTAGTGTTCGCCCTATGTACTACTCTGAATGCAACCATAACATAGAGAACACTCCCACTCTATGTGAAAAGGAGAAGCAGGAAAGAGAAGGACCGCCTACAACACCCCTCCATCTGACCATTCCCAATTCATCTCGTTGATCTTACGAGTATGTAACATATGTGAGTATGAGAAAATTGTTCTTACAATTTAACTAACGACATCTCAGTCTTTTATTAAATTTGTTTTGTAATTTTAAATTTATCTGAGGCAATTTAGGAATAATCACATGGGTCCTTCCCCAGAACCACCTATGTTCCTGATTTTCCTTTTCCGAACTACTTTAGATAATATTCACTATATCAAATTCTACAATTTCAACCATTACTAGTTTGATTTTTCCAATTTTAAAGCAAGCATCAATTTACAATAATACAAGTATTAAACTTCTCGTCCGCTAGCTGAACACAAAGATTGTATAAGGTTATTTGAGCACAATCTAACTGAATTGCAATCGGTCAAATCACCACTATGCCACCGCTATCAGTTATTACAAATAAGGCAAATCCCTCAGTTGGGTCCACAGATAACGTATTTGTTCATAATAAAATGTACTGTGAGCGTCATCTATACATTCGTCAGTCTTGTAAGGTAGCAGCCAGGCGCTTTCTCAGTCACCACTGTTACACGGGGTCTATTGCCCAGACTTCTAAATAATATAGACAATAATTAATCAAGTAAAGTTTTCTGCTCTTCCGGCAGTAGTGAAGTCTCCTCACTTGAGAGACGTTAGTAAGTTTGGTAACGGTATTTGCAGTGTGTTACTTCGGGATATTGCTCTAACTGTTTAGGCTAAATCTGACCGAACGCAAAGCCCGCCAGACTAGTGAAATCAATAATGAGTATTTAGGTTAAGTCTTAAAAGCAGTTCAATTGTCCTGTCCGACATTCGGTTGACTTTAACGACCGCGAGGTTGACTCTACATGGCTTATAACGCTTCAGGTGAAGAACCCTTGTCGTACTGAGGAACCCGGCACGACAGCATAACCTGTTTCGCTCAGCATCACCAGACGCTCGAACGCCCCCTTCAACGCGGGTATTGTATTGCTCCCCAGAAACTACAAGTCCTCGCCGTCCAGTAGACTCCCGACACGACAGACTTTGCTGTTTCGCTAGGCGTACTTTAGACACCCGGGGTCACCAACGAACTCAGACGTCGCATTTCCTCAAGGAACTACATAGTTTCACGGTAAAGCGTTAATAGAAACCGCTGGTTGTGTTAACTAGTCCTGGAGACTCAGGCGTGTTAACTCATCGCCGCTCGACAACGACACATGAGGGAGAGTGATACATTCTGGCGAATATACTACGTTCAAAATAGCAACCACGAATAAAACTTATCGGCTGACCAGAATAAAGCACTCTTTGAGCTCTGAACATGTAACAAACAAAACTGATTAGACTAATTTCTCTAACCCGAATGTCTTCCAGTTCGCATGAATCACCAATGGGCAGATTAATATTTATAAATCTACAAAGTGTTCACTTAGGTTGGGCTATATAAAACATGAAATTCACTTAAATGTTTATACTACTTTACTATTAATTGGTAAGCATTAAGCTGGTTTTGTATATTAATAAATAGGTACTCTGACTGTGACCGAACCGTCCAACATTTGATCGTCTTAAACTACTGCAAGGTTGTCTCTACAAGGCTTATAACGCTTCAGGTGAGGAACCCTTGTCGTACTGAGGAACCCGGCACGACAGCATAACCTGTTTCGCTCAGCATCACCAGACGCTCGAACGCCCCCTTCAACGCGGGTATTGTATTGCTCCCCAGAAACTACAAGTCCTCGCCGTCCAGTAGACTCCCGACACGACAGACTTTGCTGTTTCGCTAGGCGTACTTTAGACACCCGGGGTCACCAACGAACTCAGACGTCGCATTTCCTCAAGGAACTACATAGTCTCACGGTAAAGCGTTAATGTAAACCGTTGGTTGCGTTAACTAGTCCTGGAGACTCTGGCGTGTTAGCTCATCGCCGCTCGTCAACGACACATGAGGGAGAGTGTTACATTCTGGCTAATATACTACTTTAATTTAGCAGTCACGTATAAACTATCGGCGGACCAGAATAAAGCACCCTTAGAGCTCTGAACATGTAACCCTCAAAAAGATTCGACTATTTATCTTTAATCCAAATGTCTTTCGACTCGTAACCACAGTCAGGAGGTAAAATAATAATTTGAAGTATGCAATGAACATAGAATCAGGCTACCTGCATATCTATGTTATAATTAAGTTGCAGGCCCCGAGACTACACTTTATCTAGACACATGCAGCCTATTATTTATTGCCCACCACCGTGACTCTACAACCACTAAAATATTAGCCTATTCTCGCGACGCCCTACCCTCGTACTCCTTTATTCTCACCGCAAAGGTACTAACATCACGCCGTAGGATAATATGATCACCCGGACGTTTTACCGAACGAAACCCTTGATTCGACCGCTTAGCGTAACCGCTTGCTACCTATCACGCACGTCGCGATTAGCTTAAGAACTAATCAGTAATTGTACCTACTGTCCCTATAAATGTCGTCTGACGCGCCTACCACGCTGTATGTTAACTAACGCGTATATTCATCGCGACTACCTACCTAACTCCTAACTAGATCTTAATAAAATGTGTACCTACAATATCTAATCTAAGATACTCGTGTAAAATGACTTCTTGAGTTTGTATTACGTTAAACGTGTGATGTATAAGGTGGCTAAGCCCAAATCAACGATGTGCAATGTTGATTTGCTAATTGAAACTAGGGTATGCAAGGTAGTTAGCCTCGACTTTGTCTATTGTCTATAACTGTGTGTACGTCATGGTTCTAACCTAATTGGGACGCGAACCATGACTCCTAACAGAGGAAATAAATGTGTGTGTATATATACATATATAAATAAATGAGACCAGTATGGTTGGGTTGCGATCAATCTCCATGGCCCGCATACGCTGGACGGAATTCACTTCGACGAGCTCCTACCACTTTTGAAAGATCACGAACCCAAGCACCTGGGAGACGTAACTGATCCCTTTAAGGGCAAAATCAGTCGCTGGCCCGTCTCAAGGCATAACCAGCTGCCTACGCCTAACAGATACGAGGTTTGGCGGCTCCGTTAGGTTAACTGCCTCGTACTTTCACGAATTTACGTCCCTAAAATAGCTAAATTTCTTCAGTGTGAAATAACCACAAACCCTATTTAACCAATTTGTCGATGTTAGAACTCGCCTGACAATGTTGGTTAGATAACTAGGTACCGCCGCCATACTCAAGAGTTGTGACCCTTGGAATTCTGGCCACTTCGTACAACACAGTCAAATAACCAACACTAAATCCGATGAAATATTAGAACCCGATTTATGATCTAATTACTTAAACGCGATCACATTGAATCAACATCCCAGCGCAGCGTCACAAAAATCGGCAGATGTACCGCCAATTCCGTGCACAATGCTCAAGAATAAAGAATCAACGCTATACTTGAAACAAAATTAACACGAGAAGTTAAACTCCATAAAAGAAACCCCCTTCGCGGACGAATAATGCTACGTTTCAATTCTTAGAATTTGCATATCACAAAACCGCGCCATTTTGATTGCTCAACATGCGCCACGCTACCACCATCGGCGCTTAAGCACCGTAGGTTCGGCCACGCTGCACACAATTTGAACAATCAACCTGAATTTTAGCGAAATATTAAACACCGGGTTATTCAATATTAAGTTAACTACAATTACATTGATTCCATGCCCAAGCCTAACGTTACGATCAATTAGACAACTTAATTGTCCCATATCTCGCTACGCAGCTCAAAGGCACAGATTCAATGCCGTTCTCAACACAATATTAACACAAAGAAATTAAAATTAATGATAAAAAGAACCGTTCCGCGATTTATCAGCGATACGCCTATCACCCCAGAGATTCACACCGACAAAAAGGCCCTTCACGAACAATTATCGATACGTCTTATTACCTTAAAATTTCACACTAAAAAAAGCCATGAACTAACGAACCACCCGTTTTTATATCATACGCCTACCATCAAGCCTCTTCACCCCTCTCTGCGTATCTCTGTCTCTCTTTCCAAAATATTCTAGAATGTTCTATAGCAACTCGTCATTCAATATTCGAATCTATTTCGTTCCATTTAAGTAGCTTATACTGTTTACGAATCACGACACACTTTTCATCCACGACTAGCAACCGCGCGCTAATTGGTAGTTCAAGAATATCACGCCACTTCGTCTGGTATACGTCTACCCTCTTACAAGTTAACATTTTTCCTAAGCATACGGCCGTGATACCTTCAATAACATATTATCACGCCCGCTCGCCCGCGAGGCAGGCAGCGAGAATCGAACACTATGTGATGCGTCCTTCAAACCAAGTATGAACAACAATGACCTATTAAATAAAGTAGTGAACGATGCACCTACATTCCTAGTCGTTAATTTATACATAATTCGACTACATATATCCATATGATTGCAAGGTTATTTTTATTTGTGACGGCAACAATGTTATTTCATTGTGGTCCGTTACACCTTCTTCTTTGAAATGTGCTCCAACGTCCCTAAAGAAACATCGATGTTTTAACCTCTCGTACACTCCCCTGACGCGAAGTTAACTTAATTATATATACTCGTATATTGTAGGTAAACTTATTTATGTCCGTGAGTATCCAGTGAAAATGTCCCGGTATAAAACAAAGTTCCCAACAATTTCTAGTTGTGTAGTTATGAATATGTGTAGCTATATATCTACATAACTTATATGTAAGCTAAATGACCTTACCTGTTCTGCTACTCTTAAGTGGGCAGGATTTATTGCGGTAGAAACCAAAAACTTTGAGAAATGCTAGAGAGTATATTAATACCATATTACAATATTTAGTAACGGAAATTGATAGATTTATTAGTATGAATCAAGTTCACAGTAGAGAGATTTGCGTAATTGGTTAAATAATGCATTCTGGTCCTATTTGTCAAAATTATAAAGATCCGTGTAAAGTGCTAAGAGTTCAAAAGTGACTAAATGCGTTTCGAAGATATTTGAGAGAACATGCGTTTCGTTACGACTGATGACAGAATGCAATCTTTTGTATGTAAATGAGATGATTTTAAGCGTTTTAATTTGAAGTAATTCAACTATTTGTATTTTTCTACTACTATCTCAACTACTACTACTGATTCAAATCTCGTATGTTGTATGTAAAAATCATGAAATTTTTAATTAATAGGTAATTTTTATTTATAAATTATAAAAAATGTAAATTTTCTTCAGTTTAACATAACCAATATAATACACATATTTAGTATTTGTTAGAGTGTCGGTGAAATACCTGCTTGCATGCGAACTTCCGGTCCAAAGCGCCTTATAGCCTCGACTGTGAGGATAGCTGAGGCCTGGTGCAGACCGTGGGCGAGTAATTGCGCGAGAGTTGCCGCGGCCGCGACACCCCAGCCCCAACCTCCTTCTGGATAGTAGTGGCGAGTGAGGGTTAGCAGCTGTCGGGGGTCGAGCTTGGCCTGGCGCGTGGGTGCACCTCCGCTCGCCGCCTCCAACACCAGCGGGAGCGACCTGGTGCGCAGCAGCGGCGCGCCGCCAGACGACCATGACTCTTCCATCAATGCCTACGCGCATCATGCGCTGCCCGCATCACCGCCACACTGACACTGCTCTTTGCTCACTCATGTCCGGTCACTCATTACTTTATTCACTTTATAACTAATGAAAATGAGCTATTGCCGCCGTGGTCTGAAGGTTAGTAACTTAAAAGGAAATTTGATCTATATAATAAATTTGTGTTTCCATCTGCAGATACTTCATAGTGTTAGGGAACGTGTGCAATCGAGAAGTGACAGGCCAGTGGATAAAGAACCGGCCTAGTGACCAACAGGTCCCCGGTTTGAATTCTGGCATGTACCACTAAATTCGTGATTTCGGATTTATGTACAAATTTGTATCACCGCTTTACAGCGGTCACCATCAGGTGGGCCGTATGCTCGTATGTTTCCCTACGTTGTATAAAAAAATATATATATCTATACACACAGGAAAATAGTTAAAGGTACAAGGAAGTTTTTTTTTGATTGTGTCCCGCATACAGAAACTGTCAGGAAACTTAGTAACGAATAGGAGGCAGAACAATATTTTTTCAATTTTTGTCTCTCTGTTTGTTCCTACACATGCATGCATGACATATAGATTGACAAAAATAAAAAAGGTCTGAGAAAAGGTTAATAAAATGAGTATAGAAAGGTATTTCATCTAATGTCTAATAATCTTGTGTATTTACTTCTATTGCAAGCAAGCTACCTACCGGGTTTCCACTTTCGACTATAGCTGGTTGATTTAGCCCAAAAAATCTCAAGTCAATCAGTTCAACAGATTCGTCGTACTGCAATGTATGCTGTGAGATATCATATAAAGCATTATCAGACAAAACATACCATACGAAGGAAGCCACGGTAAATCGCTAACCTTATATGTAAATGAAGATTATATGATCTGTGCGCGTAAAGAAATCTGTCTTTTCTTGCAAAGGAATTTTTATTTACGAGTATCTTTGCCCACAAGGAAGATTTTGTTAAGAACTTTTATGTCCAATGAAAGTTATATTCAATTGGGATACATTTGCGATGTTTCACATTTTATTTGAGCCGACCATAAAACATCAAAATGACGCAATAAAACCTCTCGATAAAACCGCGTATCGACTGTGATACTGACATATGACAGGACGCGTAGTCCGGCGATCGCGAGCATGACTCTGGTTCTGATATGATAGTGTCGTCGTAAAGCCGCGTCTGGCCGCACTTGCATAAATCGCATTGGAGTCAAATGTCACTGGCCTGAAATAGTAAATCTTCGCAAATATCCCAGTATAACTTAGATCATTCTTCAAATGTAATTGCCAAGGGGATTTATTTAGACTTTAAGTCGAAAGACATAGTAATCCTCACGAATTGTATTCACCGTTAAAGTGTATATATAAAATTACAATTCATAAAACAATAGGAGTATATAACTTCAACGATATATAACAGAAAGCCGAGAGAAAATTTTAGTTACAGTTTACGATTCTGAATACGAAATGAAAGGGTGTAAAGTGGCTATATATAAAGGGTTAAATTGCTGAAGCGATGCTTACATTTCCGCATTTTGTCATGTACCTACCTAAACTACCAGTATTCGTAAATATATTTTTTATTGTATAGTTTGACTATGTGTAAAATTAAACACTTTATTGGAGATATATATCAGAGTATTCTGTCGAATTTCTTGTTACGTTTGCGACGTTATTTTAAAACTCTATTACAATTTGCTTATGTAGGTACAGTTTAAAAACAGACTACACATTTCGTAAAAGTGTTCTAAATATCGAATATTGGTATTTTCATTGAAATAAAACACGATGTTATATTTTAAAATAAAATTAACTTCTACATTCGTTTCGAGAAGTACTAATTTATTCCGGATGTGAATATTTGGATAAATATACAACAACACAAAATTCTTTTCTTTTGGGTACATATTGGGATAGTTAGACTTAGTGACTAAAGATCGAGCCAACGCGTGAGTCGTACCGTTCCGTGTCTCCATTTCAATTTTACGTTTGTTACATATCTATACCCACGATACTTTAAAATCAGCATCGTATAGAGATATCCCTGACAAATTGACGTATATATGTAGGTACACGAGTTTTTATTCGTCCCAATAACAATAAAAGTCGGTAATAATTTCGACAGATGACTGCAGCTTAGTTATTATTGAGTGACAACTCTTAGAATACATGTATCACTGCAAATAAGATCGTAGAAATAGGTTACCTTTGTGTAACTTATCTTTGTTGTTAACATTGGCATAATCGTGTTCGGATAATTTATCATTATCCGAACAAAATTGTGCCACTTTTAACTAAACTTGTCTACTGATGTACTTTCACTTCATTTCTATCATAATATGATTTCATATATTTGCTGATGGTCTGATTTAGATATTTATCAGAAATTCATTTCGAACCTTGCAGTAGACCAACTATTACACTATATTCACAAGAAAACCTCTTCGCACTATTGGATTCTGTGTATAACGGAGATCCCAATATTGCGCTGTTGACAACTCATAACACGGTTACGGGAATTTTTCCATATATAAGTAATGCAAATTTTTCATGCCAGATATAAAATACATTTCGACTCTGAGGCGCAGTGATTAGTAACGCTACATTGACACCAACACTTCGATTCTGGTTGGTGTGGATTGGTCTGGGTGCTTTTATGAGTGGTAAGCAGACAGTGGTAGCTCAGTGGATAGAGAACCGACTTATTATATGATTATCCGACGCATATATAGATAAATCAAAGAACAAATCAAAAATCTATACAGATAAATAAAATTGGAGTGTCTGTTTGTAATATTAAAATAACCGCTTTTTACTAAATGCATATGGATGTATACACGGTGCATATACCAAAATGATTATTTTTACAATTTTTGTCTGTCTGTCTGTTTGTTCCGGCTAATCTCTGAAACGGCTGGACCGATTTTGAAGGGATTTTCACTGGCAGATAGCTGACGTAATAAGGAGTAACTTAGGCTACTTTTATCTTAGAAATTTATTTTATTTTTATTACTATAAATAAATAATAAAAAAATAACTATTCCGCGCGTACGAAGTAAATAATACATAACTATTATTATTTTACTCTGCTTATTTATGTACTTATAATCAAATCAAATAAATAAATTTATAACTGAACAATAACTTTTTTGTTAAATTCCGCGCGGACGAAGTCGCGGTCACAGCTAGTATTAAATATAATATATAGATTAGTTAGAGGTTTCAGGGATACACGAAATATATTTATACCGATATAAGAAATGCTCGTTTAAAGTATTAGGATTTGGCGATGCAATATAAATCTGCATCAAGTGATATTAGATCGCGGGGTATGCAATTTATTGTCAACATATTCGTCAAACCCGTCTACAAGGCTGTTTAAAGTACAATATGCTAGAATATTCGATACGACGCATGGCTTCTACTCGCCAAGTAACTGTCAGCCGTCGATAGTGAGTTGCCAAGAAGTCACAAATCAGTTCGTCACATTGCTTGGCTGGTATGGACAATAGTTAAATTGCTTTTACATCGATATCTTTCTTTACAATTACTATTAAGAATTGTCTATTGTTGATTGTTTCTAGTCAAGATTATCCTCCTTTATTCACTATCGCCACTTATTCTATCTATCTATAACTTTACGCCAAACCCCTTGCGGGGTAGAGAGAGAGAACTGAGCGCCACGTGACTCGATCCTTACATACCTCACTCGCATCCTTAACATTCATTGCTCTTGTCATGCACGCTCGCCGGTTTCTAGGGCTCCTGACATCACCTTCTGATAGAACACGACCAATTTGGTCATAGTAGGTAAGTCTTGACCTTCCTCGGCTCCTACATCCTTCCAATTTTGCATTGTATATCTGCTTCTACATTATTTACACAGTGTATTCGCCACTTATTATTATTTTATAATGTACTCCTTCTTTTTCTTAGTGTTATCACGTCTTCATATACCTATAGGAATTCGCTACCTAAGCCCATGGATTTGACATAGATACTGATTTTGACACGAAGCGACAGCCGTCACACCTCTACGATCTCCAAATCTAGACCTTTTTTAGCTTTGTAGGGTGACTCTGGAAACCAATTCCGATAACTCGCTATTGTAATTAAGTTGAATCACGACAAGAACTCCAGATTAGTGTAATCTTCATCTCCGATTGTCCCTTTAGGCACTAGTAATAAGATGCAATCGCAAGTTGACCAAATTATAGTTGGAATTATGAAATATTACCGAATACTTTGACATTGAAATTGGATTGACATTGGAATTAGTGTCAAGAGTAACCCTATAGGTTACAAATCTTTCGAAATATAATTTCTTGGACGTGCGGTTTTCCTCACAATGTTTTCCATCACCGACAAGCAAGTGATGACAAATATGTACGTAAATTCGAAAACGTCGTAGTTGGACATGTCAGGATTTGAACCGAGGACCAATTGATCAATAGGCCGGTACCTTATCTACTGGGTTATATATCACTGTTGTTATTTTAAAATATACTATTGTAGAATATTTCCATTCTATGAGCAGTATTTGTTTTTAAATGTAAGCAAAATAGCGTATTCAATTTGATGCGTTTTAACGAATCGAGTGGTAGGTATTCAAACTTCACTAAATCGCCGAAAATGTCTGTTCCACAGAGTTTAATCAACTTTGCTAAAATTACAATGTATGACTCTGAGAGTAATAATTCAGCAATGTAATAAAGTTACATATCGTAGTTATGTTCAGTTAAATGGCGTGGAAACTGTGAAAAGATGTTTGATAGGCGGAGTTGCGGCACAGATCAGAGCAGAGGCTGGGAGATTAGATAGAGCACTTGGTTGTTTGTCGTGCCCGATTTATCGTCGTACATTACCGACCCTCGGCATAAAGTCTTCGCAGTTACCAGACTTTCTTATTATTTGCCTCTCCTTTGTTGCTAGGTATGATTGCGTGTAGCAATCTGATTGATGAATCAATGTCTCTGAGCATCGATATTAATAAAGTACGAGAAAGGTTCTATTGACAATACGTATTTGTTCCTGTATTGACAATGAACTTTGTTGATAGACAAATGATAGTGATATGTTGATATAAAAATGTGTACATTTCTAAATTAAATAAAGTATAAATTAATCGTATACAATATTATTATATCAGAAGAAAAGCATGAAATTTTGCGCTCAGGTTTTCTAAAACACAAATGTGAGTACTACGAAGGGGGTTTTTAAATTCATCGCTGAACGATCTTAAGTTAAAAACTAGAATCCGATTACTACAAAAATGGCCATTTAAAGGTATAAACAAGATTTCAAAATAGGTTCATTTGTTCATTTTAAATGATAAATAAGTATAATAATAATGTTAAACTACTTATAAATTATAAACAAAATAAATGTCGGTTAAGACCAGTCATGATCGCACGTCGTTACTGAATATACATATCATGTACCTAATTTAGACAGGTATAAATCAACAAATAGTGACGAATAGGTTAGGGGATATGCTCGATAGATAAATACATACATACAGTTTGCTAAAATCATAACCCTCCTTTTAGCTTTACTGTAGTCATGAAAATAGGGGACGAAAGTTTGTATGAAAGTTCGTGATTTATGACGTCACATATCGCTCATTTGGTGCAACAATGACGCAATTACACTTTTTGTCAAAATATAGTTAAGTGTGACAAAACTCGCGGAAACACCTTTCCGCGAGTTTTGTCATACTTAACTATATTTTGACGCATGATGACGCAATTACACTTTTTGTCAAAATATAGTTAAATGTGACAAAACTCGCGGAAACACCTTTCCGCGAGTTTTGTCATACTTAACTATATTTTGACAAAAAGTATAATTGCGTCATTGTTGCACCAAATGAGCGATATGTAAAAATTTTCATACTAGTTAACGGTTGGAAATCAAAGATTACAGTATCTTTTTTTCTAAAATTCATCCCTTAAAATGTGGAATTAAAGTTTTTGCTTTTCGAAGTTAGGAATATGTATGTAAGGCTATAAGCTTACGGGTGAAGATAAAAGTTTATTGAACCTATCACTTTGTAAATTTGTCACTTGAAATATAGGATAAAATTCTGATTTTAAGGTCAGAAATTGGAAATTAATCTGTAATTTGACGGTTACCGTAGAAGATAAATGTGTTATTTATTATATTGTAGTATTCTTTTTTGAAATACACGTATGATAAGTTATATATTTTAGTAAGAGACATAAACAATGTTCGCCGTTAAACCGCGGCATGGCTCGTGTTTCCGGATTTATGTATACAGGTATTTGTAATTATCACGTGCTCGGCGGGGACGGAAAACGTCATGAGGAAACCTGCACGTTCAAGAAATTATATTTCGATAGACATGTGACCTAACCTAAGAAAGGTCTGGTTTTCCCTCTGGGTTGTGGAGGTCTGACGGCAGTCGCTCTGCTACAATCAGTATCTTCGCCAAATCTTTCGGCTTAGGTAGCGAACCTGGACCTAATGGATTAGGAAACCGGATAAAGCTAGGAGGAAGAAGAAGACCGTGGAAGGTTTTTCACTGTAGCACACTTTTTTGAAATATGATAAGTTATATCTTTTAGTTAGAGGCAGCACGTAAACAATGTTGACGGTTAAATCGCGACACGGTTTGAACTTTAAATCATAGAGTATGAATCCATGGAGATTCTCTATCTAACTATATCTAAGACTGCTGTTACTTTACGTACAGCTAGAGTGGACTGACAAACAATCCACAGTCTTAACTGTTGTATCTAGAGAATCAAAATGTAGTGGCAACTTTCTTATGTTCGTTCGGGTTGCACTAAGATACCATTTTGGAAATAGCCACTGAAACGAATGCGTAGAGGAATCCTCTGGTATAATACACCAGAAGGATATAACCTCGTATGGACATCCGATGATACGATTTTGCGTAATAAATTTACCACTACGTAACGTAGGATGCACACCTTTTATTCACTAGTTTACGGTTCAACATTAGTGACGCATTGTCTATCAGCTTTTTTGGTTGCATCACTTATAGGCTTATTGGTTAAAATATCCTATCCTTGGTCAGCAGGCTCGCATCTAGCTAGCTAGCTAACACAACGTTTTGGTGAGTGAGGGAGGCCTTCTTCGGTGTCAAGTGGTTTAGTGGTTTGTGATATACACATATGCATAAAAACACACACCTATTAATTTTCATTGTGTGATTTATATACTCCTACACACATACAAATCATAAAAAGAAATAACACAATCTTATCTCTCAAATACATAAGTATTGCAAGGTTTTTAGGCTACGGTGCTCACTTTCATCAGGTGGGTCGTACGCATGTATGGCGCCCGACGTTGTATTAAAAAAAACGGAACCCTATTTTTTCATCTTCGCCCGAAATTGACTCAAATCAAACCCAATACCCTGAAACGAATCTGACAAAACCTAACCTATAAAATAAGATACGCGAAACGTACGAAACCCTTTAGCAGATTCCGACTAGTAGTGGATCAGTCTTTTTTATATCACTGTGTAAATTTAACGTGTGCATGTTTTGAAAATTTAACGGCCGTTTGAAAGGAACAACATTTGTGTGTCAGTTATAAAGCAAAATATTTGCTATGTTATTACGGTTATAAAAGGAAAACTGGCGTAATATCCTGACAAGGGTGCGACCGTACTCAAAGAATAACGGCATCTTATGCCTCTAGCTTTTATTAGTTGATTTTACAAGTTATAATAATATCATGTCATAAGAATCATTGATGTAATTTTGATTTTGAGTATTGATTTGCTTTATTTTTTATTATGTTATGTTTGCAGTATTTTCTTGCTTTATTGATTTTTCGGCCGTTACTTGTTTGTAGAATTCTGACAGATATAATTTGCCGTTATGTGCAGCTTTCGTAGAGTATAAAAGAACCTTATTGTTTGAAGAGCAATCATTGTTGGCGGTGCGGTCTTTTCGCTATGAGTTACGGTGCAGTAATATGGTACCTGATTTGCAAGTAGAGAATACATAGTCAGCGATAGAGAGAGAGAGAGAGAGAGAGTTTCTTTTAATCATAGTTTCACATGGTGAAAATTCGAGGAAGATTAGATCCATGAGGAGTGGCGGGGTCCGCTACCTAAGCCTAAGAATTTAGTGAAAATACTGATTTTTACATTGAACAACTACCGTCAGACCACAATCTAATGAAAAGCCAGATCTTTTTAACTCAAACGTCTTTCGAAATATATTTTTTTGTACTTGGAGGAGCGTTTCCTCACGATGTTTTTCTTCACCGCCGAGCTAGAGATAATCACAAATATGTACATAAATCCGAAAATACGAAGTTAGTTATGATGATATGAGTAGTTATGATGATCATTTGGTTTATATCATGTGAAATATAAATTGCATTCTACGTCATTTATTTATGAGTCCGGTTTATGTTGTGACAGTGGACAGCACAGGGCTGAGAGTAACGGAGAGAGAGACGTGTGTACCGTGCGGACTGTGTCGAATAAACTTGGACGGCTGGTTGCCGGACAGTGGAGCCGAATAGAATGCATTTTGGCTCGTTTATGATATCCCAGTGAATTGTTTTTCCTAACGTTATTTCGTTACCTAATTCATTAGGATTGGCAGTGC